>CM042139.1:129112317-129197317 GCA_023376005.1 Doryteuthis pealeii
CAGCATATATATATATGTATGTATGTGTGTGTGTCAGCATATATATATGTATGTATGTGTGTGTGTCAGTATATATATATGTATGTATGTATGTGTGTGTGTCAGCATATATAATATGTGTATGTATGTGTGTGTGTCAGCATATATATATGTATGTATGTATGTGTGTGTGTCAGCATATATGTATGTATGGTATGTGTGTGTCAGCATATATATATGTATGTATGTGTGTGTGTCAGCATATATATATATGTATGTGTGTGTGTGTGTGTCAGCAATATATATATATATATGTATGTGTGTGTGTGTCAGCATATATATATATATATGTATGTGTATGTGTTGTGTCATCATATATATATATATATATGTATGTGTATGTGTGTGTCAGCATATATATATATATATGTATGTGTATGTGTGTGTCAGCATATTATATATATATTGTATGTGTGTGTGTGTCATCATATATATATATATGTGCGTGCGTTACATATATATATATATATATATATATATATATATATATATGTGTGTGTGCGTGTTGTGTGGGTGTGTGCGTGCGTGCACATATATATCTGTGTGTGTGTGTGTGTGTGTGTCAGACAAGCCTCGCCTCATTATCACAAAAATATACGCATATGTAAGTATCTGTGCCTCTTCTCAAAGATCACACCTCCCCTCCTCTATAGTCACTTGCAGTTTAATCATTCTCTTTTAATACTTAAAAGATTTTTCTGTATTTCACTATCTGTGTCCTGTCATTGGAATCGTTCATGTGTTTGCTTCTGGTGTGCGTTTGTTGGCAACTGCTGCTAGATAGAAGAACCCTGTGTTGTAGTGTAACCACTAGAATTCTGACTGCTCAAAATGTTTCCCTCACTCACCACCGAAGAACTGCATAGGCGCACATTCTTTATCTATCCATCCATCCATCTATATCTCTCTCGCTCTCTCTCTCTCTCTCTCGTCTATCTATCTATCTATCTCTCTCTCTCTCTCTATATATATATATATATATATATATATATATATATATATATATAGTTAAAATGTTATGCTAATTTAATTCGTAAATTCTTTACAAAAATATTGCACAATATATTATCAGTTATGAAAATATATGTAGCAAATGTAAGGCAGGGTAAACAAGACACGCAACTCCCTTTCATGGTTACGATCATCAGGTTAACTTTTAATCCACATGTACTAATTCAAGTTTTAGGTTTTAGAATTTTCAATATCTAGTAATACAGACATTTATTATTATTTATATGTATGTAGCCATAATCTTTTCCTTATTTATTATGCAAATGTATTTTCTATTTAGTTCTCACAGTAAAACGTAATATATGGATTATTGTATAATATACAGCTGAAGTTGTTCAGTATTCAGTTGGAAGTTGTACTCATAGGCTTAACGAACCTAGCTCCTCAAGCTAATTTACACCACTTACTTATATTTATATATATATATATATATATATATATATATATATATATATATATATAGTGATACTTTTATTATTTAAGAGAGGGTATTTATTTGAGTAAAATATCTGCTGACTTACTATCTCTTAAAAATGCATAACTGGTATCTCATATTATTTTAATGAATGAATGAAAGTTATTTCATTTTACAATTCATACTGTCGCTTTAGGTATTCACCTTAGTGTGACAAATATGAAGAATTCATTCTTAATGTGGCCTTCCACTTACTTTGTTTTCCATATGCATTTAACCCTATTTGTCTGATCTGTTGACGGGACCTAGAAAACCCTGTAAATAGTTAATCTCATTAAAAAAGGTGTCTTGGGTTATATGACACTAAACTGCATTCGGTGGTGAGGATTCACTACTGGAGCGTGGATCACTTCTCCCGAGATGTTTACATGATTGTGAATATACATTCTTGTACCGCACATAATTATTAAACAAACTTTGTCATAAAATAACAACAATTATTGATATTATCCCTAGCAACAATTATGAAATTAGAAGACTTAGAGGATGCTCACTTAGTTTTTTTTTAAATTTTATTTAGCAGTAAATAAACTAATAACAGATAAGACATGAGACATTTTATTTATTAACATTCTGCCTTCATAGATATACATTTAAACAAACTAGATTAAAGTATTGAAGTTTTTAGCATAATTTTTCCAAGCCAAAAGTACTATGGAACAAACCAATGCTGAGAACAAATTTGGACTTCATGGACAAAATATTTTAATTAATATTTATTTTATATTTGCACCAAATTTTAGACACAGCTGAATGGGAACAAGCAACGTCTTTTGTCACATTCCCCTGTGGGTTGCTTTCTTGAATTTTTCATTTTTTTTCATTGTTTCAATTGACAGTTCTTTTGTTAGAGCCATGTTAGATTTGCATATCTGTCGGTTTTTTTTTTAGGAATGCCAATTGCAAGATCATCCCATATTGTTTTAATATTTTCCTCTGCATGGCTTGGAAAAATTATACCATTAATTTAAATAATTTAATCTAATGTGTCTAAGAAAGTTTTAATGAATTCCGAATGTTCAACTATTAATGAAAATGTGTTTGCATCTTATCTGTTATTAGTTTATTTACTGCTAATTTTTTTAAATATTTTAAGTATGATAATTCTATAATATTTGCAAGGGGTAATATGCATTAAAAACAATCGCCCAACCACACAATTTGTATATACATGAGTAGTTGGGTCAGAAATTGCGTATCGATATTTATTTTGATATATGTGATATAACAGGAATATCGTCACATATTGTTATACAAATATGAATTAAATTTGTTTAGATAGTATCGTAAAAGATGTAATAACTTTCAATTTCAACGACTGCAGCCCAAGGGGAAGGCAAATTGTTGCAATACAGATTTCAACTTCCTTGTTGCTGAATATTCTGCCCCTCATGAATTGTTCTTGTAATTGAAGCAAGTTAATATCTGACTAGTATTAATGTATGGAGAATTTGGATGTCTCTCGTATCCAAATGATTTTCATTATCTTTGTGAAGGTTTATTTTGCTGAGTGAATAATTCTACTTGTAGTTTCGTACTATTTAACAATGATTCTACCTTGGTTGACTGAGCCATATAAACTATATTAAAACATTGAAATATTAATTCCCAATTCCTCACATTTTGATTCAATGTGTTATCCTGGTCTCTTTGGGTAAAAGTTATAGTGACATAAATTACGAGTTTTGTAGCGAACAAGCTATAGTTTTGAAGTACGATGGTTTTCTTCGCATGTTTGTTGGTTCTGGCAACCACAAGTCGTCGCTAGCACTTTTAGTTCAGATTAAATAAACCTGGAAAATTTGTTGTTTAAGCCTGTGTGTAGTATATATCCTCATGTGGATATATATATATATATATATATATATATATATCAAAAACAATTCACGACGAATTAACAAGAACAGTTTTATTTGCCTGAGCAAATTCAATAGAGAAATACAGACATTACAGAAGATACAATGTAAAGCTCAAATATAGTTGTAGAAATTTTCTAATAGTAAAATAGTCCTTAGTAGATAAAGTTCTTGAGGTAAAAGATGAAATTAGATACACATGGTGAACAATGTTATGGTGTGTCGTGCGACACGAGGTTGTTGGGACGGGAAAGCCGCCCTGTCACGTAGACAGGAGGTAAGCTGTTAGCACTGTCAAAGCTAGAAAGGGAAAAAGAAAGATTCGACTTTGGCGCTTCTGGTCTTATGCCGCTGTTCGCTACGCCACCTAGCGTCTACTGGTAAACACGAGTGGTGATAATGTAAAGTAAGGAATTTAATTGATATTTCAATATTTTACTTATTACAGCTGTCTATGTATAATGAGCTCTTTTTTAAAAGTGCTACAATTTTTTTACTTTTATTATTTTAATATATGTGTTCCTCGTTTCCTTTTCTTTCTATAACTTGATCGATCTCATTTTGCAATTTAAGCAAAGCTCCTTGTCTTTATTCAACAATTCATTTCGTATATTTATGTATCTGATTATAATTATCAACCAGTCTCGTCTATAAGTTTTACTCCTCCATCTTTATAAACGCCAATTCCACAGTTTCCCTACCAATCGATTTATTAGAAAGTGGGGCTTTTTGAATTATACAAATAATAGAGATATGAAGGAACATGACATCGAATGTGATTTTCTAGGACGTTGATGTTTTTAAAGGTCATTTAGGGCCAAACATCATTTTTGGAAGCATTCACTGAGAAACGTTTTTAGCGAACATGATTGTTTTTTTTTTTTTTTTTTTTTTTTTTTTTGCCATCTCTCATGAAAATAAGCACGAAACAATGAAATAGATTCTTCTTATTCAAGACAGTTTAAAGAAACTAAGATAAAAAAAAAAGTGAAAGAAGAAAAGGGGAGGAAATGTTTAGCAAATGAAATTTAGAAATAAGGAAAGAATCTATTAAAGGAGTAAAATAAACATGTTGACAGAAAGAATAAAAAGAAAGGTTTGTTTATGAGATTAAAAAGAATGAATAAAAATAAACTTTGCCAATGAAAGAAATAAAGTAAGACATGAAAAAAGAAAATTAGTTTAAAAAAGAAAAAAAGTGAAGAAAGGAGTACGAAGAGGGGGTAAAAAAGACGGAAGGACAGAACGAAATAAAGGAGTACGAAGAGGTGGTAAAACAAGGAGAGAAGGAAAGAACGAAAAAAAGGAAAACGAAGAAGATGAAAGAACATGGCAGAATAAAAGACAGAAATACTAAGAAGAGGGAAATAGAAGGAAAGGACAGATAGAATGAAAGAAATGAATACGAAAAAGAGACAATACAAAACAAAGAAGGGACGGACAGAAGAAACGAAATAAATAAATTGTCTTTGGAAGAAACAAGGAAGAAAACCAACATTTAGTACAGAAAAGAGAGAGAAGAGTGCGGAAAATGAATAAAAAATATTAAAGAAGGAAAAACTAGAATACGATGAATAGATAAACAAGCAAAAGGGAAATAGATTTTTTTTTAAATTAACTAAGAAATAAATAACTTTTGAATAAAATGTATGAAAGAGAACAGCAGAATAGAAAGGAATACGATAGTGTAAGTAGAATGAGGATTACTGCGTTGTGTACGCGAGAGAAAGTTATTTACATATCTTCAAATATTTATCCAGCTGAAAAAATAATCTGTTTACTTTTTCTTTTTTTCTTTTTTTTTTTTTTTTTATTTTTTTTTTTTTTTTTTTTGTCAGCAAATTGTATGATATTGATTGCCCCGAGAGTAATTTGAATATCGTCAAGGACCATTTGCATGCATAATTAGCAGCAAGAATCGCAAAAATTGAGCGTTTTTCGAGGCAAGAAATGGTACTCTTGTGTGTTTCTAAGCAAAATACGTCTGCCACTTATCTCAGCTGTACACTATTTTGACCAGAAACTCTAGCAAAAGGCAAGAGATAGAAATATGGACAGGCTGATATAGAGGGATAGAGATGTGTACAGGGTGATAGAGATAGATAAATGTGAATAGGCTAATAGAGATGTTAAAAGCCTTATAGATAGATTGATAGATGGGATATGAACAGGATGATAGATGATATTGATAGATAGGATATGAACAGGCTGATATTGATACAGGGATATGAACAGGCTGATATTGATAGATATGGATATGAACAGGCTGATATTGATAGATAGGATATGAACAGGCTGATATTGATAGATATGGATATGAACAGGATGATATTGATAGATAGGGATATGAACAGGCTGATATTGATAGATAGGGATATGAACAGGCTGATATTGATAGATAGGGATATGAACAGGCTGATAGATTGATTATTGATAGATAGGAAAATGCACAGGCTGATATGGATATATAGAGATGATAACAGATAGATAGGGATGTGAAAAGGCTGATATAGATAGATAGAGATGGAAACAGGCTTATATAGATAAATAGATAGATAGGAACAGGCTGATATTGATAGATGGGATATGAACAGGCTGATATTGATAGATAGGAAAATTCACAGGCTGATATGGATATATAGAGATGATAACAGATAGATAGGGATGTGAAAAGGCTGATATAGATAGATGGGGATGTAAAAAGGCTGATATAGATAGATGGGGATGTAAAAAGGCTGATATAGATAGATAGAGATGGAAACAGGCTGATATAGATAAATAGATAGATAGGAACAGGCTGATATAGATAAATAGATAGATAGGAACAGGCTGATATTGACAGATAAAAGATGTAATCAAAAAGTGTCGGGACTGGATGATTAATTTTTTAAATGTCTAATTTATATGCAGATGTGTGTACAGATAAGCAACTTAATGTCATAAAAGGCCGATGTCTGGATTGTTATCTAGACGTTGACACTTCTTGGGGAATCAGTGCCGATTTTTGTAACAAAGAACCATTTTCGTGTCCATTCTTTATAATTTTGAACAAAATGGTTTAAATAAAATACAGAATTTTGCAATTGCAGTGCCCTCCATACGCACCAAACGTAGTGCCTTGTTATTTTTCTTGTCTAAATTAAAACGTCATCAATAGAATAAGATTTGGGAAATACGAAAATACAGCTTCACACCTTATCAAAAGAAAAATTTCAGTGGTTCTTTGACCGAATGGAAAATTTGATGGGATAAGTATGTTTTTATGTTTTAATAAAGTTAATGTTTAATTCATTATTCATTTGTCTTTGTAAATGCAGCTTCAGTCTCTAACTCAAGTGACTACCTTTTTAACTTCTATTGAAAAGAGGAAAAGATTCTATATAATATTTCCAAGTTATCTACGTTATATAAAAAGTTCATATTATTGAAAAGAATGACGCAGACCCCTCAGAAATATTGAATTAAATGATTTTAGTGAATTAACATAAGTGTATCTGAACCTCGCTTGTAATTCAAGTTTTAACTTAAAATACAGTGACAGCTTGAAACTCAAAAAACTCGTGGATTAGGCACTCGTAAATCAATGTACCACTATATATATATATATATAGCACGAGTTCAAATCCTGGATGAGGCTGTTTGCATTTCATATAGTGCGAATACCATTCGGAAAGATACGAATCTAACTATTCACCCTTCAGCTTTGGGTAAATATGACAGACTGGGCTTTTTAACCTTAGTTAGGCAACCAATATAGGAGAAGGAAAACTCTGAATTTCAAACCATCTAATAAATTGATCTCGTGTTACATCCTGCTTGTGAGGAGGGGTTGGTATATATATATATATATATATATATATATAAGTCGTCGGGATGGCCTCAAGTCGGTATCAGCCAATCAGCGAGGGAGTATATCCCCTTTTCACGAGCGCTGAACCAAGGAGATTGTTTTCGCGTCTGATGTAGAGCGCCACACCTACCATCAGCTCCTTACTTTACTCTCTCTCTCTCTCTCTCTCTCTCTATATATATATATATATATATATATATATATATATATATATATATATATATATATATATATATAGTTTATGAGTTTGGTTAGGTCAAAGGCCCTCCAGTTTTAGTGCTTATCTTGCAAGACATTGTTTTTCATTTCATTTCTCCCTGGTACTCCTTGAATACGATGGTAAATATCTCTTTAAATTATGTACTTCTCAATGTTGCTTTTGAATTGGTTTCCTCTATGCGAGGCTTTTCTATTGCACTTCGATTGCATTGATCTTAACGACCTCCTTAAATGTTTGTGATTCCAGCAAACAGTTTTTTTTTTAAGTTTGTGATCTAGGATTTACACTGGAGGCATTTCATGGCAAAGTATTGCATCGTCGCATTGTGCATCTAAAATCAATCTGAAACAAAGGGATATGATATCTCGTTCGTCGTATGTGACTCGGCCTGTAAACGCGACATTTATCACAAATAAATTATTTCGTGTCTTTCAATAAAGCGCAATAAATTCTTACACTTCATGACTCTCTTGTGTCTCATGTGCTAAAAGAAAACATTATTTGGAACCAGTTTCCGCTAGATCATCAAATTTAAGCTGCGATGAGCGTGTTAATGATAAGTTAAGTGACCACTTAAGCAATAGCAGACACTGTAAGCAACCTGAGACCTGTGTGCCATATCTAAGGAAATACTCAAAGTTAAACAGATCGTTTATCAAAATTGTGTGATTCAGCATTAAATGACCCAAAAAGGTTGATATGCCGTAAGACCAACCAAACCATTAATGGGAGTAGCTAGTAGGGGGATTGGGGACCTTAGTCGATCGCTTGATATAATAGGTAGGAGTAACCATATAGAATACTTACACTTTAAGGCGAGGGGAAAACCGAGGAGGATACAGGGTGATTAAAAGATGAATTAATAAATCTTAACACTCTTATGGAGGTTTTATTTTCCCAGTACCCCACTCGTACCGGGTCAGGCACGAAGGCCCTATTTATGTGGGACTACCCACAAGCCGAGACTCATGGGTGGCAGGTGGAAAAATTGCGTCGATCCCGTCGGCATTCCCCCTCAAGAGGGTCGCCTCAGGCGCTGGACAATAAACCCAGCCCTGCCCCTTTAAGTCAAGGGGGCAGGTATTGCCTGGAGAGATGGCCCTCTGGGATCGACGCTAGTAATTTACCATCTCACCGGTCCAGTGGCCGAAGCTCACTGGACCCCCGCCTGAGCGGGTAGGCTTAACACTCTTATGGAGGTACCTTTATGATACACATCTTCACTTAAATTTTAAAATCTTAAAAATCTTAATACTTAGTGTTGATATTTTATCAGACCTTGTAGAAGTATTGATATTGTTAGAATTATATCTCTCAACTAATAGGCGATGTAATTACGCCCCGTGTCTCCCAGTAGGCGCTAGGTGGCACAGTGTGCAGCTTTACAAAAACGGAAGCGCCAAAATCAAAACCCTCTTTTTGTTGCATAGCACGTATTATCTTGATACCACTATCGTCCTGGCTGCTGGCCGATGTAAAGTTTAATGAAGTCAACACACATCTCTATCATATTTAAAAGGACTTCTTTATTTGCTTCTAACTCGGTGATGCGTGTACAGGGCATGGAACTTGACGTTGGTGGCTACTAAATGAGGAAGTCAAGATGGGACTACAAAACTGCTATGTGCCACACGTGGGGCCTTGTTGAATGGTGGCTAAGTAACGGGTACGCCCTCCACCACCACCACCACCACAGGGGAGGGGAGAGCGTGCCAACTCTCTCTCACGACTGCTGTCCGAATGAACTCACTCAACCGACTGCTCTCGATAAACTCTTGACTGCTGACTGCCCTTGCTGTTTGACTGCTACGCTTAAGTACGCACAACCCGCCCACACATCTCTTGTTCGCTTGACCGGAAGTCCTTACTTCCATTTCCAGTCTCTTTGTTAAAATTTCCGTTTGTACAGAGGAAGTCTTTTGTTCCATTTTTTTGTTATACTAGGCTCTCTGTCTACCTTATCTATTGTTTTCTTAGTTCAATTTTTCTTTGTCTTTTCGAACTTCTCGCGCAAAACAAATGCGACGATCGCTAACACATAACATTAGACCCTCCAACATCCACGGAGATAACACGTACCAGTTTTTTCTCCTGTCTACAGAACCAGGGGGCTTTGTGCCTCCGGGATTTCGTGTTGCATGGCACACGAGAACGTGCTCAACATGTAAGTTTTATTACTTTCATCTTTTACCAGCAGCCTCAAGACATTTATCTCCGAAAAGACTATTTTCTTTTAGGACATTACTCTTATACAGCTATGCCTAAGCCTTTCATTGAATCTTCTGTCATGTCTGCATTTTCTTCTCTTAAGTTTGATCAGGCAATAAAATATCGTTGCTATCACTTCGTCATGAATTGTTCTTATATTTATACCATATGAGCAAACGATATATTCAACCAACTATCGTTGTTCAACTATATAATCATGAGCCACTGTAACAATATAACCTAATGAGCCCACGGGTCGTCGATTAAATATTTTAAAAATCAAATATATACAATAGAAAAATCATTTGTCTATAATTGACTGACCAATTACTTTATTATAAAGGGTAATTAAAGAATGTTAATACTCTTATCGGAGTACCTTTATGATATAATTTCAAACAGTTTCTACATGTTTACTATCCCTGTCAACACATTCTTGGAATCTGTCACAGGTGATTTTAAAAAATGACAATATTTCTTTTTGTTCTTTTTTTTTTTGGGGGGGGGTGCTAGGAATGTGTGGCGAAAAAATTCTTGCCTTTATCAAGCTAAATAGCTGACAAGTTAGAAACCTGACTGAGGCGGGAAGAAGCAGTTGCTTTGGCGACACAATTTTATGTAGAACCCATGAAAAATGAACCAAGTTTGACATTGCCTTGATGATGCTTATGCAAAGAACTTCTTGGATTTTTTAAATTCTAGTCTTAAACAAGTATTATAATCTTTCTTCGGGTTGTTGAGGTTTATATTCGTAGGGGAGTAGGAATGAGAGAGATGGTTAATCAGTCTCTTCTTTTTTTTTCTTTGTTCCTCAAATAAAAGAAACAAATAAAAATAGGAAGATTGATGAGAATGGCAGACCTAATAAAGTTTGCGAACCAAAGAAAAACTAAAAAGAAATTTAAGAAAAAAAAATACATAACGAATAGGGACAAAACACGCTTTCTCATATAAAACATTTGAAGACAGGCAAGTCGAAATATAACTTAGTTTATTGACTTTAGTACTGAATCGGGTTTATCGTTTTTAATGGAAACTGAAGTAACTTTAGATGCAGAAGCCCACGAAGGCACGTCATACGTGAGTTGTACGATCCACCCACGCCCATGTATGAGCAGACACAGTCCCCGGTGTGTAGGCGTGTACATGTGTTTGTACATCGTTAGGGTTGAAATTGTTCTACGTGCGCATGCTCGAATATTAATGTGCATCAGCTTTTGCACTTGGACATACATGTGCATATATATGAATATATGATTATATTCGTATGTGTATGAAGAAATGTGTATTTATCTGAGCGTATGTGGACCTATCCCTCTCCCTCTCTCTCTTTCTCTCTCTCTCTCTCTCTCTCTCTCTCTCTCTCTCTCTCTCATATATATATATATATATTAATTGTATCATGAAATAAACCGTTCTCTTTTTTAAAGATTTATTTTAAAATAACACACTTACATAACAAAAAGTAGGAGCCCGTGTTGTAATGGTTATCACCGTAGGAAATGGATACGGTGACACGGTTTCAAATCCTGGACGAGGCCAGTTGAATTTCACATGGCGCTAATACCCTCGAGAAAGGTATGCATCCAACTATTCTCTCTCTCTCCCGCTATGTAGGTGGGAGTCCAAGTGGCATAGTGGCTAACGTGCTGTTCTGCGACAGCATGGTAAACGAGTTCAAACACCAGTCGGTATATTACGTTCCCTTTAGCCACTAATATCCTTGTGAAATATATGAACTCTATCACACTCACTCAGTTATGGGTTAAATAGTACCACTACTCTTCTTCTGCAAGGATGACTTTGGCAGTAAATAACACACGAAGGTTGGTATACCATTAAACAAAGAAACTAAACAAGACTTATGAAAGTTATCTGCAAAACAAAGAAATCTAAAAATACAGATTATTAAACAAAGCAGAATGGAGATTAATAAAACCGTTACTCATTTCAGTTTTATTTTTTCTAATAATGTTTTATTTTCTTTCATTTAATAGACTATTTTTACAACAAAATATACGCGAGAAAAAGAGTATCGATCATGTTAGATAGCCAACAACGACCGAGGCGGGAAGAAGCAGTTGTTTTGGCGACACAATTTTATATAGAATTCAGAACAAATTACCAAAAGATAGACACATGTTTTATATGTATATAATTAAAAATAAAATTTATTTTATTTTTTTTTTAAACAGAACATGCATTTTTCAAAAAACTTCAGCGGTT
The DNA here is from genome assembly GCA_023376005.1 of Doryteuthis pealeii. Classification (NCBI taxonomy): domain Eukaryota; kingdom Metazoa; phylum Mollusca; class Cephalopoda; order Myopsida; family Loliginidae; genus Doryteuthis; species Doryteuthis pealeii. Next base: position 129,124,203 of record CM042139.1, read on the forward strand.
GAACTCAGCGTTCGTTTCTGTAAACAGTCTTTTTTAACGGATATCTTCTCTTCCCATCTATGTCGCTCTTTGATGAAGACCAACTTATCGATTTGGTCGAAACAGTACTGTCAGCAATTACATAACAAACATCATATGTTTTTTCATAATGTTAAATTTCAAATCTATATCTATACATGTCTTGATATGTGTGGAGATATATGCATACACATTTACGTACGTTGAGATATTTATATGTATTCAGTGGTACCTTAACATACGAGTGACTCCAAATTACGAGCTATTACTCGGTCGGATTCTTGCTTTGTTGAGAGACAAAATCTGAGGTACGAGTGAGCGTCAGATACGCTTATCTATATGTTAATACGCCTTTTTCATAATCTTCCGGTCGTTATCATCCTACAACACCTTCTGCATAAAAAGAGATCCTCCAAATCGTCAAAAATCAAATGCAAAATGTGAATCCTGATTATCTGGTGTCACTTAATCACCGAATTCTTATTTCTTATGAATGTCGTCACCTCAGTTAACTAATGGCCCATTCCGTTTGTATTATAAATAAAGAAAGATTAGAAAAACGACATGCTAATATAATAAGAAAGAAATAGAGTATGGGAAAGATAAAGTGGTGAGTGTGAGGAAGCGATAACGCTAATCTACTTTAATTGAACATAATGAAAAGAAGGAAAGGAGGAAGAAAAAAGAGCGAAAGAGAGTTAAATCAAAATCATTATACTTTTTACCTATTGAATTGTTTTGGAATAGCTCTTAAGTAAACATATCAAACGTTGTAATAATTAAATTATCATACTGTGGTATATCTACAGGTTCTGCTAGTGTTAATAACTTCACTAAAACCATTTAAGTTTCCAAATCTATTACACCAAATAAAAATATTGTTTATAAAGAAAATAAACATTAAAACATATTAAAGTACATAATTCATTACATTCTAATTTATTATGTTTTATACGATATAGTGGCGTTTTTCTTATCTAAAACAATTGTAACAAAATAATTAATGTTTTTAGTGGGAGACTGGGACAGATATATTGCTTTTCAGTTCATTTCAATGGGAAGAATCGATTTTATATACGAGAAAATTGAGTTACGAGCGGAACTAATTAAACTCGTAAGTCAATGTACCACTATATATATATATATATATATATATATGTATGTATGTATGTATGTGTGTGTGTGTGTGTGTGTGTGTGTGTAACAGAAATAAAACCTAATAGTTTCCTGATCATCAAGCAATGCTACATACTAAAGAATGCTTTTTCTGTGTGCGTGCCACTTGTGTTTTCCATTGAAAGGTAGAATTTTGAGCATAAAAGTTTTCCGAAAATTCATTTAAAATCTGTAAAAGGTCTTCAGTTATTTTACCATAACATTTTCTTTTTTTTTAATTTCCTGGGGAAAACTGCGGGAAGAAAATAAAAATCCCTATTGAACATTTTTTACTCAATTTTACATCAAATTTTTAAAACAAAAAAATGATTTCTTTTACAAATGAAAATACTTTTGCATTAATCTAACCTCGTATAGCATCGACGGAAAAAATTCTTAAAGTGAATGACGTAGGGTAGGCAGGAAGAAAAAGAAGAGAAGAATTACATAAAAGAAGACAACGAAAGAGAAAATAGAACAATAAAAGTTCCAAAGAAAGAAAGAAATAGATTGAAAGAAAAATATTGGTAAAAAGAAAGATGTTACTCAGACAACATAATATTTTCAAATATATCGTCAGAAAGTTTTTTAAGAGGAAAATCACTTCGAAATGGAAAGAGAAAAACAATCAATTAAATCAATAAAGAAAAGAAAAATATCAATAAAAATGACGGAAGAGGAAATGAGGAAGAGAAAGAAAAAAATAAGTGCAAAATAGAGGAAGAAGACAGGAATTATTTTATTCAAGTCAAATAAAAAGCGGCGTTAGATAGATCATAAAATAAAAGCAGATGTTAATAATTTGGAAATATAGAAATTACATTCCTTACTGTACTTGATTACCGCCCGTGTTTCTCCTGTTATGCGCTAGGTGTCGTCGCATGCAGCCTGATAAAACCAGAAGCAACGAAGTTTAAAAAATTTAGTTGTTCAATTACAACTAAAAAAGTTAGCAACGAGCTGTGGATTTCCAAACCGACAAACTTACGAAGACAACCTTCTCACGAACAAACCATAACTTTCTACCGCTACAGAAATATACCTACATTGATATATTATTTCACATACTGTTAGTATGTAGTCAGTACACGTTAGGAATTTTTATAGAAATTATTGAAATAGGAACCAATGTTAGAGTTTGATACTTGTAGACGTTACTCATTTTGGTTTGAGCTAATAATTCAGTAGGACGGAGATCAGAGATGACCAACCTTAGGGCAATGACGTCCATCCGTGCCACATTTTACCCAATTTTCAATTTTTTTTTCTTCGCCTTTTGATGTTGACTATGGAGAAGTGGCATTACTACTGCAGATGGAACTCCTTGATCTTTAGTATTCAGATGATTTGAAGTCCAAGTTTCTGTAGCAGGATGACTTTTGTGAGCTAGAACTGCTAATGGAAGGAGGAGGAATAAATAACAAAGGCTTAAAAAATAGTGATGGCCCAAAAGAGGAGAGCGATGTTTTGACCGTAGCGTGACCCCGAACGAAGAATTGAGTGGCAAGCGGAAGTCAGGTGTTGACCGGAAGTCGGGTGTTGACCGGAAGTCACGTGGTGACGTGGGGGAAGGAAGAAAGGGTTCGTCCTCTTTTTTGCCGGCGTCCGTCGTAGGGCACGGACCTGATTAGAGCCCAGGAATTTAGTAGTGTTCTCTCTCTCTCGTTCTCTCTGCCTCCCCTCCTCCCTGGTAGAAGCCACTAGACGAGCACGTTAATAAAGGCTGGGAGTTGTGACGACATGTTTCTCGGGTTATGATTTTTTATCGGAGTTTTAGTACCAAGAAAGAAAAGAGGACTACGGTGCATGTATCATTTTTTAGTACCGTGAGTATTACAACGTAACATTTCTTGCTTGCTACATCCTCGATTTCTATAAGAACTAAATGCTTTCATCTGGACGATGCCCCAATTTTATCACCTACACCCAGCAAGTAGTGGGCATCTTTGACACAACCTTCTGCTGTGAAATGTTATTCTTGAAAATAAAACATGCAAACCGTCAAATCACATGTCAGATGTGTTCTTTCTGTCAACCTCTTCTTGATATTACATTTTTCTGCAGCCCTGACAGCTGCGGCTCTCGAATACACCGACTGCATCTCTGCAAAGGGGTAAGACCCCCAAATGGGGCCACCTGTTGGCCGTGGGTGGTGACCCGTGATGCTTAAGGATGGAATCCTGGTGGTTGAGCAGTTCATGACATGCAGCTCTCCACTTTGGCCCTTACTTAGGCTAAACGCGTGGTCGGAGAGGCCCCCTCCGATCAATCAGCTGGTCAAGTCAAGCTCTAGCACCTATATGATTGTCCCGATCCTATTGCCCTTATGGCAAGCACCAACCCTTTTTTATCATATGGGTGCTAGAAGGCGGTGACTGATGGTCTACATGTCCTGGGTATGACGTTACACTAACTGATGGTGAAGTTCCAGTTCTGAAGTTCTGGGGAATGTGGAACAAGCCTTCATCACCATTGCTCCCAGGTCCACTCTGACCCGGAGTGGTAGTACCCGCTGGGGTTCCATCAATGGGTTAAATAGAAAAGTTTTTATTTTAAAAATTGAGTTTAAAAACTATAGCTACGAATCTTTCAAAACTTTGCCGGCATTAAAGGACCCACCGTGGTTGATATGACGTAAAACAAACAAACTTTTTTTCTGAGATTGCAGACAACATCAGATGTCTCTTTAATAAATTATGAGTTACCTTGTGAATTTAGCTGGGTTTTCCTGCCCTTTAAAGATCGCTGCTCGGGAACTCCGAAGTTAAGCTTCTTGATACGCCGACTGAAAAGGGTGCCCTCTGACGTAAAGGAAAGCAACATAAATGATAAGTTATCAATTCATATAACCTTATCTTATATATCCCGCACGAGCAGGATGTGACACAAGGTCACTTTTTAAGCGGAGTTTAAGAAGTTTTATTCCTAGTTTTCCTTCTCCTTGACCTGTTGCCATACCAAGGTTGAAGAGACTAGAATGCTCTAATATCTACGCATAGCTGAAAAGAGAACAGCTGGATTCATATCTTGCCCCAAGAGTATTATCGCTATGGGAAATGCAAACAGCCTCGTCCAGGATTTAAACCTGGGTCGCCGCGTTCATTTCCCACGACGATAACCATTGCATATCAATCGCTTCTTAAATTATATGTGTGTGAACAAAGATTTATGTACTATATAATATTAGGTTTAATCGTTCTACGACAGCTCGGTACCTAGATGCGAGCCCCCAACATAGAGTAATGAGATACTCTAGAACATACAACAGGGAAGACTCAAATAGCAGTTACCATGTTTATTTATGTAACGCTATCAACAATGTACATATGATAAAAAAACGTACTCACATTATACAGTGTCCTTCCTCACATGAGGGAATTTTCTAATAGTTCCTTAGCGTCTATCATGAAGAGCCGAGAGCTTGTTAATCTTGTTCGCTTTCCTGTTCGAACTCTAAGTGGTCGATTTCGTCAATCGATTAAAGAGGGCTAATCCCTAACTCCTGTGTCTCCTGACACAGGAGAGTTCTCATTTAGGATCCCTAGAAGAAAAATGAAGAAATATGTAGAATAAATCTGTAGACTGGTATGAGTGTAGGAACGAAGAATATTGTCCAGCTACTTGGCGGGAAAAGTTATTTAGTCTTGAACATTTTAGTTAAGTTTTCTTTTTTCGTGTGTGTGTGTGGGGGGGTATGAGCTGATGACGATGTTGGCTATTTTTCATGGATTCTATTGATGTTTTGGCTTTTGGAAGGTAATGCAATGTTTATAATGTTTGTTTTGAGCTTAGGTGTAAAAGCGAAGAAGTAATTTAATTACATGAATGAATTGTTAGAATTATTTTTCCTCCTTATTTTGTGTGTCAGTTTTATGTTATCCATCTAGGAGGAATATAGACGCATTATCGACACTTCACGCCCGATCATGGGGATGTTTTTTTTCCCGTGTGATCTCTATTTTCTGGAACTGTTTCCCATGACAACTGCAGTTGCTACACCAACTAGTATTATCGAAAAATAACTCTGATTGATTTAAATGGCATGTCCACCTGAGGTTAGGGAATAGCATTTTGTGTACAGTTTTGCACACAGTTAAATGAAATCAAGCATTCTTATTTAATACAAATAATTTGCAAACAGTTGTAAGGTTTAAAGTATTCCTAATTATATGATTTTAAGTGAGTATTTCTATTTAGTTCACAACACCATTAAGGTCGTTTTGTTATTTGGTGTATTTTTTTACACAATGCTTGGATGTTATTAAGAGATAAATATAACTTCGCTGATTGGAGGGAGGCAAAAATACTTTTGAAAGAGTATTCCCCACATCCCATAGTTCAAGAACTAGGGCCTCACTATCAGACGCAGTTAAGTGTCACCCAGAACACTCCCTTTTGGGGGTCTTATCCCCTGCAAGGTATACAGTCATCGTATTCTAAACCCCGCCAACAGGATGGTGTAATTCTGAGGTAGAGTGGATGATTGTATACGTTAGGGAATAAAAAGATGTATAAAAGCAGAAAAATGCCAAAAGTGTTGGGCATCGACTAAAAACTGATCCCACAATTCTAGCAGGTCTTTAATATTCTTAGCTTAGTTTGGTACAATGACATAAGTGTAAGGATTACATTCCTTATATGCCACTGTTTCCCGTTTTGGCACTAGGGTACACGAGAGGTAATTACCTTCCGTGTTTACCAGTAGGCGCTTGGTGGTGAGCAGCCTTATAAAACCAGAAGCACCAAAGTCAAAAACTTTTTCACTCTCCAGCTTTCAAAGATGTAACACGCACCATTTGCATCTCCTATCTACAGAACAGAGGGCTTTGAGTCCCCCAGCATTCCAGGTACATGGTGCATGAGCACATGCTTAATAGTAAGTGTTTATACTTTCCTCTTTTACCAGTAGCCTCAATACTTTACCAATAAAAGACTGTCTATTAGGACATTTCACCTTATACATCTATGTATAATCTTCTTTGTATCTTCTGTCATTTCTGTATTTCTTCTATGAAGTGTGCTCAAGGTAATAAAATATCTTTGTTATCACTTCATTGAGAAGCATTCTCATATTTATACAATACGAGGAAACGATATACTTGTTGCAGTGGTGTGTTCTATGGTTTTCGACCTGTGAAGGTTGTATATTTGTTAGTTTGGAAACCACAGCTCGTTGCTAACAAATTTTAGTTGTAATTGAACAAACCTGGACACTTTGTTGTTTAAGCTTGTTTAAGATATTAACTAGAACGATATTTATTGACTGAACAAATTTAATAGAAGATATAAATAATACGTTGCTGTATAAAAGAAAATTTCTAATATATATATACTCATTTGTGGAGAAATGTAGACAAACACGGGATGTTGCACTCGATGGAAGTTCATTATTGGTCGTAATGTCGACGGTCAGACGTTTAGATTTATATAGAAACCTTCATTACGACCAAGGATAAACTTCCATCCAGTGTAACATCCCGTGTTTGTCTACATTTCTTCCCATAGTCTTTTGTGTAGATAAAGTGCTTGATGCGGTTGTTTAAAGGTGTAAAGTATAAACACTTACTGGTTTGAGTATTTTTTGCGTACCATGCACACACAATGCTATGGGCAATGCTCCTCTGTCCTGTGCACAGGAGATTCAGTTGCTGCGTGTTACCTTGTCGAGGTTAAACGGTCAAAGACGATTTTTGACTTTGGATATTCTGTTTTTTTAAGGCTGCGTGCAACAACACTTAGCCATTAACAGGAAAACAAGGGGGGTAATTGTGTAAAGTAAGGAATGTAATTCCTACATATTCAACCAACTATCGTTATTCAACAGAAGTACTGGGCACCCCGTGAGACTCGAACCCACAATTTTCAAAAAATCGAAACCATATTTTCAATAAATAAAGAGAAATAACAGCAAAAATAAGTGAGAGGCGGAAAAGTCAATAGAATTCGCGGTAAAAGAAAAAAAATCCCAACCAAAGAAAAAAAATGAGGTTAAATATACAGATTATTTGAGAAGGTGAAAAGAGGATATGAAACGCGGTGCATGAAAAAGAAATAAGTGGGGGATATAAACGGAACTATGAGCTAAAATAGTGGGGGGGGGTAAAATAGAGGGGAGGATAAATGGAAAATAAAAGGAGTGGAAAAGAAAGCTGAGGAGTGAGAGAATCAATCAGGGTTGGGGGGGATTAGAGGGATGAGGAAGAGAAAGTGGGAGCGGGTGAAGGAAGGGATTGAAAAATTGCCCTTGACTTTATGCAGAATAAACTAAGAAGGACATCCAGTAGAGATTGAACTCGCTGTGCAGAAGAAAATAAGAAGCTTATCTTAAATATTTAAATGCCAAAACATCATGCATATCACAGGAAAAAAAAAAGGGTAGAAAATATTGTTAAAAGAACAAACAGTGAATCTAAGACATTGAAATAACAGAAAATATTATGTGGTTTGAAGAATAAGGAGTGGCATAAAAATTACAATGGTGTGAAAGGCAGGTATTTTTGAAATAAAGAGAAATTTCAATACATTAAAATAAATCAGAGCGACACCTTAAGATTTCCTTCTTAAAGGCGTGTTAGCTTATTCCTACATTTTGAAATTCCATTTTTTCTTTCTTTTTTTTTTTCTTCATTTTCTTTTTTCTTTTTCTAATTTAATTTTTCTTTCTCTCGCCATCGGTTTTTTATTTTTTTTAAATTTCCTTCACTTGTCTGTTTTCTTATTTCCTTACTTTAAATTCTCTGCCACCCCGTTTCTATGTTTGTCACTTGATTTGCTTCGACAGACCTTGTAACTACTCGGTCACAATAACTATGCACATTTATTATGAAAGAGTATTGGAGGCAAACAGTTGGAGGATCCTCTTTAGTCGGGAGAAGCAAATCAACAACAACATTCTTAAAAGTATCTCTGTTTCATTTTCTACAAGGCTATCTATCAGACAGAGGGACTGGGGTAATTAGCTATATTTATGATGATGAGGGAACGTTTTGGTACTTTCTGATCAGCGAGGGGAGATAACAGCAAACTCTCTATCTATCCCCACAGACACATAAAGTCTGCCATGTGATAGTTTCTGTAGGATATTGTTTGCTTCTTGCTTTTTTGTTTATGAAACCGTTTTCTTTCATTAGACCTATTGACGTTCATAGTACGTAATATAGGCAAATTATGAATAGAAATGTTGCTAATACACACACACACACACACACATATATATATATATATATATATATATATATATATATATATATATATATATATATCCTTGCATGACTCCAACAACTATGTCAAAGAATGCATGTGTCACCATCAGGTGAGCGAACCATTGTTTTCGTATTTTTCTAGAGCATCATTATGTATTTACCAACCACTCCTCACAAGCAGGATGCAACACATGGTCAATTTCTTAAGTGGAGTTTAAGATGTTTGAACATAGGGGTCCTTTGGTTAACAAATGGACCATTCTATTTTTCTTGTATAGAAAGAAAGGGAATAAAAGAACATGCTACATATAAGGAAAAATATAAGAAAGAAAGAAGGGAGAAAGATATTCAGTGGGGTGAGAGCTAGGGAGTGATAACTGTAATCTGTTTCAATGGAATGAAAAGAAGGAAAATAGAAAGTGAGAGACAGAGTTAAATCAATATTATTATACTTTTTACATACTGAACTATTTTGAAATAGCTCTTAAGTATACATATCATTGTAATAGTTCAATTATCACAGTGCTATATCCACAGGTCCTGCTAGTTTTAATAATAACTATTATTGATAATCACATTATAAGAATCAGCGCATTTTATTAATCTAATAATAGATTTGAATTTTCCTTCTCTTAGACTGGTTGCCTAACCAAGGTTAAAGAATCCAGTCTTCCCTACTATTTACCCATAGATGGAAAGAAAATAGTTGGATACATACCTTTCCCAAGAGTACTATCAATCTTTATCGGTTATTTCATTCCAAATCCATCCTTGTAGAAGCAGTTTATAATCATCTTCTTTACTCAGATTTGGTGGTGGAGGAGGAGTTTTTTACTAATGAGAAAAGAACTCCTTTTTGTTTGAATTCAGACTTGTTTCTTCTCCTAGACCGGTTGCTATACCAAGGTTAAAGAGCCAAGTCTCCCTAATATTTACCCATAGCTGGAAAGAGAATAGTTTGATACATACCTTTCCCAAGAGTATTAGCACTATATGAAATGCAAACAGCCTCGTCCAGAGCATCATTACAGCAGTAAATTTATTTGAGGATGCCATATGCTAGAAATAATTGGTACATATTTTCTCTGTGTATGAAATCAAATGCTTTGGAGAAATCTACAAATAAAAGTATTGATGAGTAATATTCTTAAGGTGATTAGAAAATATTTTTGATAATTATCATTCCTAATCAGATGATGATAATCAGTGCATTGCATTAATCTAATGACAATTATTATTTTTGTCCAAAAGAATAAAGTTAGTAATAAAACAAAATTGTTAGGCCAATTATCTAATCTGAGTATTTGTCTGCACTTTCGGCTTTCTTGCCCATCTTCACTATTTTTTTTCTTTCTGGTTTGTTTCTATAAAATTCAGATCGGAAAATCTTAAGTGCACTTTGAATTCACTCAAAATTGATTTATTGAATTTTTCTTTCTTTTTTTTTTCTTTTTTTCTTTTCCTTTCATGAAAGTTTGAAAATTGATAGATGTCTTTTAGTTTTATGTAAATTTTTGAAAGTTTCAAATATTTTTCTTTTAAAGTTTTTTTCGTTTGGTAATCATCATCATCACCATTATTTTCTTTACTATTATCATTATTATCATTATTGTTTTAAATATTAAGGATATTTTTATGTGATTTCATTCTCTCACTTAACTTTCTATTACCGTTGAAAGTGTGTGTTTTTGTTTACAAGTGTTTAAATCTCTTTCTCTTCAAAAATATATTTTGAGTCAATCAACGAAAAAGTAGTAGCAAATGAAAATAATAAATTTTACACAGTAATAACAGCCTTTACTTGTAAAAGGAAGAAAAGAAAGGGAGAAATATGAAGAATGGAATAGTAAGGCCTATGTCTCTTTCATGGGCCCCCACAGCTTCCTTGTCAGTAAACTGCACATTACCATGACTATTCTTGGGAGAGAGTAAAGTTTTACATTATCTCCACGAAGATTTTAAAGTCAGTTTTCCTTCAAGTTCAGTTAGTCATCACTAAGGCCAGAGAGCCCAATCTGCCCTGATATTTTACAGGAATTGGTTTGTTGACTTTTATTTTCTGTGGCAATACCTATTATAGTGTCAGCACCTATCAAGAGAGAATTTTTTTTTTTTAAGGGGGAAAACTAATAAGGAAATAAAAAACAGATCCGGATAAGACAGAAAGGGAAAAGGAAGGAGAAAAGAGAAAGGAAAAAATAAGAATTAAATAAAGAAAAAATCAAATAAGGAAAAAAGAAAGTAAAAATTAAATGAAGAAAAAAGAAAGAAAGGATCAAATAAGGAGAGAAAGAAAGAATTAGATAAGGGAAAAAAGAAAGATTTTACTAAGGAAGAAAGAAATGATCAAATAAGGGAAAAAAGAAAGAATGAATTGGATAAGAAAAAAGAAAAAGGAAAGAATTAAATAAATGAAAAAAGAAAGAAAAATTTAGATAAGGAAGAAAGAAAGGATCAAATAAGGGAAAAAAGAAAGAATGAATTAGATAAGAAAAAAGAATGAATTAGATAAGAAAAAGAATGAATCAGATAAGAAAAAAGAATGAATTAGATAAGAAAAAAGAATGAATTAGATAAGAAAAAAAGAATGAAGATAAGAAAAAAAGAATGAATTAGATAAGAAAAAAGAATGAATTAGATGAATTAGATAAGAAAAAGAATGAATTAGATAAGAAAAAAGAATGAATTAGATAAGAAAAAGAATGAATTAGAAAAAAAGAATTAGATAAGAAAAAAAGAATGAATTAGATAAGAAAAAAGAATGAATTAGATAAGAAAAAAGAATGAATTAGATAAGAAAAAGAATGAATTAGATAAGAAAAAAGAAGAATGAATTAGATAAGAAAAAAGAATGAATTAGATAAGAAAAAAAAAGAATGAATTAGATAAGATAAGAAAAAAGAATGAATTAGATAAGATAAGAAAAAGAGAATGAATTAGATAAGAAAAAAGAATGAATTAGATAGAAAAAGATGAATTAGATAAGAAAAAAGAATGAATTAGATAAGAAAAAGAATGAATTAGATAAGAAAAAAGAATGAATTAGATAAGAAAAAAGAATGAATTAGATAAGAAAAAGAATGAATTAGATAGAAAAAAGAATGAATTAGATAAGAAAAAAGAATGAATTAGATAAGAAAAAAGAATGAATTAGATAAGAAAAAAGAAGAATTAGAAAGAAAAAGAATGAATTAGATAAGAAAAAAGAATGAATTAGATAAGAAAAAAGAGAATTAGATAAGAAAAAGAAAGAATAGATAAGAAAAAGAAAGAATTAGATAAGAAAAAGAAAGAATTAGATATGAATTAGATAAGAAAAAAGAATGAATTAGATAAGAAAAAAGAATTAGATAAGAACAAAGAAAGAATTAGATAAGAAAAAAGAATGAATTAGATAAGAAAAAGAATGAATTAGAGAGAATGAATTAGATAAGAAAAAGAATGAATTAGATAAGAAAAAAGAATGAATTAGATAAGAAAAAAAATGAATTAGATAAGAAAGAAAGAATTAGATAAGAAAAAAGAAGAATTAGATAAGAAAAAGAATGAATTAGATAAGAAAAAAGAATGAATTAGATAAGAAAAAGAATGAATTAGATAAAAAAAAGAAAGAATTAGATAAGAAAAAGAAAGAATTAGATAAGAAAAAAGAAAGAATTAGATAAGAAAAAAGAAAGAATTAGATAAGAAAAAAGAAAGAATTAGATAAGAAAAAGAAAGAAAGAAAAAAGAAAGAATTAGATAAGAAAAAAGAAAGAATTAGATAAGAAAAAAGAAAGAATTAGATAGAAAAAAGAAAGAAGATAAGAAAAAAAGAAAGAATTAGATAAGAAAAAAGAAAGAATTAGATAAGAAAAAACAAAAGAATGAATTAGATATGGAAAAAAAACAAAGAAAGAATTAGATATGGAAAAAAAACAAAGAAAGAATTAGATATGGAAAAAAAACAAAGAAAGAATTAGATATGGAAAAAAACAAAGAAAGAATTAGATATGGAAAAAAAACAAAGAAAAGATGAAATAAGGGAAATGAAAAAGAAAGAATGCGATAAAGAAAAATAATTTTCTTTAAATTATATAATTTTTCTTCATTTCAATATTAATTGATCTTTAAATTCTATACTTCATTTTTCGAATTTTTAAAGTTTTATATTATTATAAGGTAAATAGCAGCAAAAAGCTGTTACTTCTAATGTCGACTTTGATTGGGTTAAATCAGTAAAAATAATTTTCTTTAAATTATACAAATTTTCGTCATTTCAATGTTAATTGATCTTTAAATTCTATACCTCATAGTTTTAATTCTTCCAATTTTTTAAATATTATTTTCATATTGGCTAAATGAATTTAAACCATAACTTATTTTTTGACATTTATTTTTGTTTTATATTCTTAAAATTTATCATTTTGTTTAAATTTTTTAATCAACAATTTTATTTTTGCAAAGAGAATGCATACTTTTGAACAGAATTTTATTTTGCATTTTTGTGCAAAAAATGATATAATGATATTCTCTGTTGCATATTCTCATATATTAAAATATTTTATGTTATAAGATATAGGATTATAAATATGTTTAGCAAAAGAAAACAAAAATCAGATTAGACTGAAACAGAAAAAAAGAAAGCACTAAACAGAGACAAATTGTAAACTATGCATAGAAGAAAAAAATGCATCATTGAATACCAAAACAAAAATGAATTGCCAAAGAAAAAACTCCAAAAAACTCTGCAAACCAACAGTAGAAGAAGAGGTTTACATGACATGAAAAAAATCATTTAAAGACAAGCTCAGAACAAGAGGAAAATAACTGTCATTTATTTGAAAATTGCTAATGGCATATAAATCAGAACAGTGAATATAATATATTATACAAGACTATATACACTATAGACCAACATTTTGGAGCCACCCTGAATTGTTTAAAAGTTTTAAAAAAGGCTAATTTTGCATGTTTGGATAAATAAATGTATCTATTCTGTATATAGGCAAACCCTCATATAAAATCCAAATAATATTTTCTAAAAGCATTACAAACTATTCCCTTGATTCACTTATTAAATTAGCTGATTATTTTGCCAAATAAAAGTAATGGATTTAAGTAATTTTGATATATTTCTGGGTTTCATACTTGCTCTGCTGTAGTATCATTGAGCACTTTTTCTTGTAAAATTTTCTCATTTTATTTATCATTTTATATTATATATATATATATATATATATAATATAAAATGAGAAATATTATTTTGGTCATCACACAAACCATCCAAATAAGACAAACAAGACATGCTGGAAACTACTGGGGATACAAGGATGAACTCATAAGTGAAGTTCTCCTGTGGACACCTACCCATGGACACACCAATGTAGGCCAACCAGTATAAACCTACATCAATTACCTTTGTGTGGATTCTAGATGCAGTGCAGAATATCTACCTTGCATGGTGACCGATAGGGAAGGTAGCAAGAGAGTCATAGGTATTCATGCTGTCAGTACAGGCTGATAAGGATTTTATTTTTACTGTCAGTACTTTTCTTTAAACAATCTTTAAAATACCCTTAAAATGTATAATAATTTTCATTCCAATTTGCAATATGGACATGGCAAGTCAAGGTAAAATCCTAGACGAGGCTTTTTGCATTTCACATAGTGCTAATACACTTGGAAGAGGTATGAATCCAACTATTCTCCCTCCAGCTAAGGGTAAATACTTGGGCATACTGGGCTCTAAATTTGGTATGGCAACCCGTCTAGGAGAAGAAAAACTCTGAACTCAAACCAAAAGGACTCTCTTCTCATTAGTGAGAACTACTTTCAGAGCAGTTCCTCCTTCTATCACCTTCCTAATTATATTCCTTATTCATGATCAAGGGGAATAACTATTAAATGCTAATTATAGAATACTTGCCTTTATTTCCAATTATAATATAAATTCTGCAAATAGGATATGATTTGAAATTAAGATTAATAGCTATGAGTAAACAATACATAAATAAGTTAAAAACGCTGGAAACTTTTACACATATCTTTCCCTTTTCTGGTTAATTCTAATTGTTAACTACCCATCTCTGCCATAAAGTTTTCTGAAAATATTTTAGTCATTACTCGTAGGAGAGTCTTCATAAAACACTTAGACACATTAGCAATATAAAAGTTGTTTCAAAACCAAAATTGTCATAATCAATTATAAAACAGGGTAAATATTTATTATTCAGGGCTATCGTGATGGCAGAAAAATAATTTGACAACAAATAATTTTTATATGTCAAAATGAACAAATTATTAAAAACAAAAGGAGAATAAAAATAAGAACTCAGAAATCTTAAGAATAATTCCTTGTTTATAAAAGTAAGGAAAAAAATCCTAGAATAAAGCAACTGGTTTTTAAAATGGCATTTCATAATGGTGATGGAAATTGGACATTTAAAAATTGAATTTTGAAGTAAAAGGATTTTCAGAAAGAATTGTCAATAGAATAAATAAATAAAAATACCTGAAAAACAAAGAATTCTTCTGAAACAGTTTTTTTCGTATACAACTTATTGCATTTAAGAAGCTGTCAAACTAGTTCATTAGCTTGATAAAATTTCTAGTTGACAGTTGATCAAATCTTGTCGAAAAGAAAACAAGCCTTGTTCACTTTTGAAATTTGCTTTGATTCTATTTCATACTCTTGTGAATTCTACTTTACTATCTTTGTGTAAATTTTGTTTATTCTGTCAAGTCACTGTTGTCTTAAACTCTGTTTGTCTGTCTGTTTGGCATCGGTAATAATGAATGTACCAATCATCTAATTCTAAGAAGTTTAAGTTCACAATATATGTTGGTTGAGCACATTTTATAAGAATGAATTTGAACAGATTTTTTTGTTGGTTTTTTCCTATCCTAATTAATAATCAATTTTTTTCTTTCTTTTTGACATAAAATAAATAATTTAATCCTTAAAAATCCCAGCAGCCAATCTATTGTCTGATTTATGCCACTACTTACAAAGTAATTGCCAGGCAAGAAGTGAGTTTATTGCATGTGTTCCATGGCATACTATACTCCACGCTTGCTCATGCTGAGAGCCAGAACTGGAGATCTATTGAAAATTAAGTCGACTATTTTTTTAAATACTTAGAATAAGAATTTGACCAATACCTGAGGATAATAAGATGTGTTGAAAGTTAAATAAATAAAAAAATATGTAGTATTGTTGTGGACACTGGTAAGTATTAAACAAAACAAAGAGGCAATTAAGATTTCTGGTAAAACCAGAAAGCAAACCACTGGAGAGATCCTTTCATGTAAAGGAGTCACTGTATAATAAAGAATTTTTTCTTGTTTAGCTTTTCCTATAATTCTTTTTGTCATTCTTTGATTTCTAATGTTGTTAAGCAGTTTACTATAAAATATTCAACCTTTCTTACAAGGAAGTATAAGATCCTTAATCAATTTAGTTCTCTTCAGAAAATTCAGTTTTCACATACTGATGGAATTATATTGCTTTAAGACAAAGTCCATCATTCTTCAATAAAGTCAAACACCAAGCATACAAATGTATGGACCTTTTATTTTCTTCAGAAATAAAAAAAAAAATAAAAAATATGAGGACAAGCAAAAGTATTAAAGAAGGAAGAACACATAAGGACATAATTGAATGAAAAGACAAAAGAAAAGACAGCAGCAGTCAAGACAACTGGAAAAAATAAACCAAAAGAAACTGAAGAGATAATGGAGTCTCAAAAAGTACAAGAACAGAACCAACAATACAGGACCTTCCAAAATAATTAAAGTAAATTCTACCAGTAAACAAGGAAACAAAAATATTCTGGAGCAAGATATGGGAAAAGAAATAATGTAACATTTTTATCATTTCAACATTCATTGCATCAATTCAGAATATGATTCTGTAGTTGTTTGCTAACTGTATAGATAAAAAATATAGAAATGATAGATTGTGTAGTTGTTATTGTGAGGTGTGGTTTCGTATTCTCTGTTGTAGTAGTATCAATAATTCTTCGAGCGTAATCGTAGCTCTGGTCTTAGCTTCACATAGCTAATTTTATGTCAGTCCTCTAAACTGTCTCTATATATCTCCTGCTGTAATACACATATGTAAATGAGATAACACGCCATTGGCTATCTTACTACAGTTATCAAAACCAATTGAAATAAAATAATTTTGAATAATTGAATAGGGGAAATATAGTGGCTAACATGATGGATTGTGGCATTGTTGTGAGTTCAAACTCCAGTTACACCATTACATTCCCTTTCAGATTAATGCCCTTGGGAAAGGTATGAACCTCCCTCATCCCCAACCTATGGGTTAAATAGTACCACTACTATCCTTTTGTTCTAGTTGGATTCACGTGATGAAATGGTTACTGGCATAGGAAATGAACTCAGTGAGATGATTTTAAATCCAAGATGTAACTATTTGCCTTTCACATAGGACTAAAGAAAGGTGCAGATTCAATTATTCTCCCTCCAGCTATGGGTAAATAGTAGAGCAGACTAGGCTCTTTAACGTTGGTATAACAATTGGTCTAGGAGAAGGAACAAGTCTAAATCAAAACAAAAAGGAGTTTTCTTCTTGTTTATCAAAACTACTCAAAGAGCTCCTCCACTCCAGTAAAGAAGATTATAAACTGCTTATACAAGGATGGATTTGGCATAAAATAACCAATGAAGGTTAATATGCCATTAAACAAAGAAACTAAACCAAATCAAACCTAAAAATGAAAAATAATTCACAATCTGGGACTGATTTAAAGCCAATAGGATCAATTGTTAAAAACCTGTACCAGTGCATGATGGGTAATAATTAACCCTATTTTTTGTCAAATATACAAACTATGTGAATAATTTCCTAAAATAAATTGTCTTGTATTACTTTTGAAAGTTTTGTTTTCATTATTTAATGGCATATCAATCTTTGTGGGTTATTTAATGCCATAGCCATCCTTTTGTAAGGTAATCTACATATTTTGTGTGTTTACTTTTAGATTTACATAGTCTAACACTAAACTGCATCTAATATTGAGGCTCTAGTTCTGGAGATCTGAGGAATGGGGAGTAACCGTTTATTGTCATTACTACAAAGGTCACCTGGACCCAAAGTGGTAATACATGCTAGGAACACAACTATGGGTCAAATAAATTTGTTAGTAAAGGATGGTTTCTAATTATATAATATGATATATATATAGAAAAAAAATAAATTAGTGGGAGTGGTTATTGTCACTATTATCCAGACAACGAGGGAGTCTATCCTTTTTTCATTAGCACTAGACCAAGGAGATTTATTTTACATCTGAAGTGGAGTACCACACCTACCATCAGTCTCCCTTTACTGCACAGATCCATAGGCAGATACTCTACCGACTGAGCCAAAATACACCAAACAAAGTATTTCACAAAGCTAATTTTTATATAGAGGGTAAAGTCGACATTAAAACATTTTAATTTATATTTAAATGTTCCTCAGGACATGAGGTGGGAAAAAATGTTATCAGTGATGGAAATGTTTTCAAAATGAAACAAGAGATGGGAAAATATTAGAGAAAAAGATGTTCTTTTTCAGTTAGTAGTATGCTTTTTTCTTTTTCTTTTTTTTAAATGGTGACATGAGATTGGTAATTGAGAGAATTTTTTAATGTTGACTTCACCATCTATAATGAATGTATCTTTTTGGAATATTTTGGTTTTTCTATTTTCTACATACCATCAGATTTATTTCCATATTTTTCCACCCATATATATATATATATATATATTATTATTAATGTGTATGGTTGGCACTAGTATACTAGAAAAAGTAATAGTAATCCAACGTACAGTGTGGACACAATCATATCATCACAGCCTTCACGCATTTCCATGCACACGCGCATGACATCATACACATACGCACAAACAAAAATACGCACACGTAGAAGCAAAAACATTCCGCATCACGTAAACACGCAAACACGAGAATACAGTTTAAAAAAACGCACACATTTGACTATTTACACAATTTCTGTCATTTTCAAAGGAACTTTTCGTCTTACCCGATGAATGCTTTCAGCAAGAAACCGCTGGTTGTAATACCGTTCCCGTAATTAAATAAATAAAAGCAAAAACTTTTATTTGTTTTGATTTCTCATTGATCGCTGAAGAGACTTAATAAAGTCGAAACAGTCTGTACGGTGTTCTGCATAGCGAGCCATCCTTTGCGGGATTTACTTGTCAAGATTATTTTCTATAATTATCGAATTTTATGCGATACATGCATTTATAATTGCCTTCAAGCAAAATATAAATAATATATATATATATATGTGTGTATTTGGGCAGCATTCTTTCGTTTATACATGTAGAATTAAACAAAAGACACATCTCCTGTTTAACAATTTTATTTTTGATCTTTTCAAGTTTTCTGGCCAACTTTTAAATGTTTGGGTGGAATTTGTGGATAAGTCCACCAAAGTTCAAGTCCCGAGTACTTTCGGCACTTCGAAGTGCCATCATCAGGGGTGATGTGTTCCAGTTTTTTAAAACTCGAAAAGCTCAAAAATATATATATATATATATATGTGTGTGTTTGTGTGTGAGTGTAGGTCGATGTTTTCAAGTGTTTCCTTGATAGGATTCAACCAAATTCGATAACTCAAATGTACATATAAATATTTGTGTATATATTTTTACATGTACAGAGTATTATAGATAAATTAATACCTTAGTTCAGATATGAATTTATTTCAGCAATTTTTGCCTTTTTTTAGCCTGGTTTTAATAATCTGAAGATTTCACATCCGGTCTTATTGATATGATATTCCCCACTGAGATGTGTAATATCATTTATATATATATATATATATATATATGGGGAATCTCAGTGGGGAATATCATATCAATAAGACCGGATATGAAATCTTCAGATTATTAAAATCAGGCTAAAAAATGCTGAAATAAATTCATATCTGAACTAAGGTATTAATTTATATATATATATATATATATATATATATATATATATATAGTGTGTGTGTGTGTAAGATAATCCAAATTACTGGTAAGTAAGGGATGATTCTATTTGGGATCATCAAAATCTCACGGAACAACCATACTGTGTGCTCTTGTAGGGGCAAACATATATATTCATGCAAGGATTTTTATAAATCCGTAAGAGAGTTCAATATATAATATCCAATAATTTAATCATATACAGAGCAATATTTAACTTTCAAAGAAAGAAAGAAAAAAGAATACATACAAGTGCTTGTTTAGCATTGTTCAACTACCAGTAATATGTCTCTCGGTTGCTCTTGGTTGGGTTAAATTGTGTCGGCTACACAGCACTTCATCACATCAAAAATTGTCTTTTTTTTCTGCACTGAGTAACAGGAATAACAAAAATAGCTGCTGTCCCCACAAAGAGGAAACCACAAAAAGGAAACCACAAAAAGATCAATGTGGAAGTGACAAATCACCAACTGTAACCTTACACTGTTCAGACCATATTACTCAAAACATGATAAATTGAATTTTTTTCACAAGATAAAGAAAAGGTTTTCCAAGCACAGCAAACCTTTAAAAAACACCAGACTGCCAATAAAGAAAATCCACATTCACTTAGGCCAATGAGTCTGACTAAGTAAAGCTTACTGAATAATACACAATACTGCCACCAATAAGCAGGGATTTCTCTATTGGTTTTATAATCGTCAAAATATTTATTCAAATCATATGTAGTTATAATTTCATCATCAGGTTTCACTGATAGCATGGATTTCTATGACTCTCTCAGTTCTGTTGACAGGAGCTTTAGAATACGTCGATAGCAATTTTACATTTATTTGTTTCTGTACCCATACTTACGTAGTGTTGTACTATTAGCAAAATTTCTCCTTAATAGATTTTTATGATCGTAAAAAAGTTGCTTTTATGGCTTCTCTGTTGCCCAAGTATGCACCTTATTGGGCACAACTCCTGTCTAGATAGGAAAAAAATTCTGTCAAATGTCTGTTATTCATTGCATTTACAGTTGATTATAGGAAAATATCAGATGCACCACAGTTATCTAACACTTTTCTGTTGTTTTTTATTTTTTTTATTGGAGACTGTTTTCTAAAAAGGCTTTAACTGATTCACTGTTGATTTCTATTGAATAATTGGTTGTTTCTAGGGAAACTTTTAACAATATTATATATATATATACATACATACATAAAAATTGTGTCAAAAAAGTATTGAGATTTTTTGTACTTTTTAAAACACCTTGTATTCTGAAAAAATTAACGTTCCATTCATTGTTCATGTCTATTTTTGTAAATACAGCTTCAAACTTGGCACTTTCATGACACACTTTGTATTCTGAAAAAAATTAACATTGCACTCATTGTTTATTTCTATCTTGGTAAATACAGCTTCAATCTTGATACTTTTATGACACACCTTGTGTGTGTGTCTGTGTATATATATATATATATATATATATATATATATATATATATACCCAACCACTCCACATGAGTATGATGCAAAAAAAGGTCAATTTCTTAAGCAGACCTTAACAGGTTTCAATTCAAAATTTTCCTTCTCCTATTTGCCATACCAAATTAAAAAGCTCGGTTTACCCAACTATTTACCAAAAGCTGGAAGGAAATTTGTTGCAGGCCTACCTTTCCCAAGTGTATTAGAGCAATGTAATTGGCAAACAAGCTTATTTAGGATTTGAAATCTAGTCGCCGTGTCCATTTCCTACAACAATAACCATTACACCATAAGTGCCTGCTGTTCTCAACAAAGTGGGTTTTCATTTTCTTTTTTTTTTTTTTCAGTCATATTTCTTATCACAATATCTTATCTACATAAAGCAATCTTAATGTATGCATAGGAAAGGCATGGACTGCTATAGGCAGATCTTGCTGATAAGATAAAGCAGAATTCTTCCAAGCTGTAGTTGGTTCAGTGCTACTGTATGGCTACACCACACCAACTTGGACCCTAACAAAATGCTTAGAGAATAAGCTAGATGGGTGTTGCACAAGATTTTTACGAGCTGTCTTAAATAAATCATATTAACACTACCCCACAAGAAAGAAGCTGTACTTGTCCCCTATTACACAAACCATCCAAGTAAGATGAAAAAGACATGCTGGACACTACTGGAGAAGCTGGGACAAACAAATAAGTGACCTTCTCCTGTAGACACCAGCACATGGATATGCTAGTGTGAGCCATCCAGCAAGTACTTACATTAATCAACTCTGTGAGGATTCTTGATGCTGCACAGAGGATCTGCCAGGGGTGATGACCAATAGAGATGGTTAGTGAGAGAGTTATGTATATATGTGCTACCAGCATGACTTTGTGATGATGATTACTATCAATAGATATTATGCAATATAATGTACTTTCTTTTTCTAATAATAAAATTTTTTTTTTTAAATATGTTTGAAAATAATGAAGAATAGAAAATATGGGGAAAATAAGTTGTTTTTTTTTTATCGTTTTTTGTTTTTTTATGTATTTTATCGTGCTTTTCCTAATTGTTAAAGCATAAATACTTTGCCACAAAAGGGTTAAGATTTAAAATGCACTTGGAATCTTAATTATGTATCAAATTATAATTAATGCCAATTTATTAGTAATTGTTTTAATCTAAATTCCTAAAAAATAAATTGGCTTATTAAGTATTCATCAGAAAAGCACATTCATCTTACAAGTCTTTATATTTAAGTTTCATTGAATAATTTCAAGCTCGTGCCATCTCCTCAATAAATAGCAAGCCTCTGAAATTAGTAGACATGTCCACATACCTCCGTAACAAAATCTCATCAACTGAGTGATGTTAACATATGCATAGGAAAGGTATGCACTGCTATTTACAGGTTAATGACAATATGGAAATATATCTCATGAAATGGGAATTATACCAAGCTGTAGCTGTGTCAGGACTATTGTATGGTTACACCACTTGGGCTTCAACAAAATATCTGGAGAAAAAGTTAGATGGAAAATGTATATAGGATGCTGAGTGCAGTTTTGAACAAATCCTGAAAACAGTACCCTACAAAACAGCAGCTGTATGGCCAGATACTTCCTATTTTTACATGTAGAAAGTGCTGGCCGACCAGCAAAAACTTACATTGATCAGCTCTATGTGGACACTACACTAGAGGGCTTACCAAGAACAATGTACGATAGGCGGGATGATGAGAGAGAGTCAAGGTAATTCATGCTGTCAATAAGCCTTGATCCCAGACATTTTAATGAGCAAATGAAAGTACCTTCATATGTGTGTGTGTGTGTGTGTGTGTGTGTGTGTACATATAAAAGAATGATTTTGTATGTCTGTATGTTTGTAGAATGACCGAGTGCACATCTTTTATAAAACGGACTAAAATTCAATAAAAATCCACAGCCTATTTTTTGTCCGAGAGAGGGATAAAAAAAACTTTTACCTCTCATTTTCCATCAGAAAAGCTAAATAAAATATGATAAGGGAATAAATCAATATTAAAAAAATTAATTCAAAAAATAAAACATAATAAAAAGCAAATGAACAACAAATAAAAGAAAAAAAATACCAAGAAGATTAACAAAAATAATCAATTCAAAAACAAGAATAAAAGAAAATAAAACAAATAGAAAAATGATTTTTATTAATCTACATATAAATAAATGTGATAGAATTATTTTTAACTGTTTAAACCCTGTGAAGGCTGGATAGGTCTGCTAGTATGTGTATATGTATGTGTGAGTGTGTATATATATATATATATGTATATATATATTTTTTGTAAAGTTTTTGCTTATGCTTTGCATATTTGTGTTATAGAAAATAAAAATCTGTTTTTAAAAAGAACAGTATTTTTCTTTTTTTCTTTTATATATATATATATATATATATATATAAATACAGGTTGACCATAAAAAAAACAGAAACCAAATTGTTTTTTTTTGTTACCCTGGATATTTATATTTATATATATATGATAAATATAAATATATGAATATATAATATCTGTGTGTGTGTGTGTGTGTGTGTGTGTATATATGTATATATATATATATATATATATATCTACAGACACTGATTTTCTATTTATATATATATGATAAATATATATATATGAATATAAATATATAATATATAAATAGTTATCCACAGACACTGAGTTTATATATATATATATATATATATAATGTATAGTTATCCACAGACACTGAGTTTCAATGTATCAGATCCTCTTAGTGTGACTAGACATAGCAGGCTACCTCCAGCTGGTGTGGAAACCCAAATCTTTTATCATATCAGTTCCTAACCCGCAGGACATCAGCACACCTGCAGACAGTGAGATTTTAATTGATAAATACATATGTATACATGTTAAAGGCCATCAGAGAGAATCCATCCATAATAGGAGAGCCTTGCATTTAAGCATAAACCTGCAGGTAGCTCTGCTAGTGTGTGTGTATGTATGTATATGTATGTATATATATATATATATATATATATATATGCATGAGTACTCCAATATAACTGTAATTATCTTTTTCCCACCCCCAGGTCATAATTTTTGAAAGAAATGGTCAGTCATTTTAATATTGTCCCCTTAAATTCTAGCATTCTACTGGCTCTTTTTTATCTTCTGAGAGCTCGCAAGATATAAATTTTGTGCAAACACATTTTATTTTCAAATCTTATGCTAACCATTTCTGGCAGGAATGCAAAGGCAAACTAATCACCTCATATATCTTGTCAATTAAGTGAATAAGATGTTGGCTTATTGAGGCTTGGCCAGATTGTGGCTAGTCTTCAAGTGATATTTCATGACAATCGAGACATGAATACTACTCATACAATTTCGTTTTAGCAAAAGTTTCTTCTTTTAAAACTTCTCAATACATTGATATGATTTCAACTTCAACCATTGTGAAGAAAAGATACTGAATCCTTTTAATAATGAGGAACAAAAGACACCAGAAAATGAATCCTTCAATCCAAATAGGTTCAGAATAATGTGGACTGATGACAGTTATTTGCATATGGTGCCACTATGTCAAAATTACATTATTTTCTTGTGTGTTTGAGCATATGACTGTCTTCAATTTCCTGATTATAACAAAACTTTTACTTGTTAAATACATTTTTTTCTAGGCTGGTTGGTAGGTTGGTTGCATTTTATGACATGTAAACCTTTGGGTGATTTTATGTCAAAGACGTTTTTGTCTTATCCATTCTAGTTTTCAAATTTCTTTTAAAACCTCAATTTATTTAAAACCTTAATTTATTTAAACTCATTTTTTTATCTATTTAACCCATAGATGGGAACCTAACAGTTACTACCACTTCGGGTCAGGGTGGACCTGGGAGTAATGGCAATGAAGGGGTAGTCCACATTTCCCAGACCTCCTGAATTGGAACTTCCCCACTAGATGCTGTTTAACATTATACCCACGACATACTCCAGCACATATGATAAAAGGGCTGGTGGGGTTTCCATAAGACCAATGTGGTTGGGACAATCATATAGGGGCTAGGGCTGCATGTGATCAGAGGGGGCCTCTTTAAACAATTGTCGAGCCTAAGGGCCAAAGTGGAGTGTTGCATGTCATGGATTGTTCAACCACCAGGATTTTATCCATAAGATTCATGGGTTGCCTCCTACAGCCAACAGGTGGCCCTATTAGGTGTGTCTTACCCCTCTGTAAAGGTGCCGTCAGTGTATGCTACAGCCCCAGCCAACAGGGTTATTTTTTCTAGGAACTTTATCAGTAGTTAATAAGCACTGTTACTATGAAGACTGCTGATGAACAGCATTTATTGTTGATAGTATTTTCATTATATATACTACCAAATATACGCATCCTCCGTGTGCAAGTATTTAGGTTTTAATGTAATAAAATATCATATCAAATTAGAAAGACTAATGAAACTAAATAAGAATTGAGATAAAAAAGATTTGAAACAGACGGTGGTATAATCAAAAAATAGAACAACTGAAACTTACTCTTCAATCACTCCTGTCTTTCATTGCTAAATTTTCCTAATTTAACTATTTAGTTAAAGTAGGAAGTAAAGAATGAAATCACAATTATTTTTTCTGTTAAGATTTTCCCGGGGATTTTGCTCATATTCATTAAGATGTGTGTCTGTATATATGACGGGGTGCCTAGCATAGCGATTATCAACATGGAAAATGGACTTGATGAATTGAGTTCAAATCCTATATAACTGTGTTTCACTTCACAATAATTCCTTTGGAAAAGGCATGAATCCAAGTGTTCTCCCCCCGCCCAGCTATAGATACGTAGTTAGACAGACTCAGTTCTTTTATATATTTTCCAACCCCTCCGCATGAGTAGGATGTGACACAAGGTCAATTTCTTGAGCAGGGTTCAACAGGTTTTAATTCAGAGATTTTCTTCTCTTTAGACTGGTTGCCAAAACCTACTATTTATCAATAACAGGAGGGAGAATAGTTGGATGCATGCCTTTCCCTAGGGTATTAGCACTATGTGAAATACAAACAGCCTCATCCAGGATTTGAACTCAAGTCACCATGTCCATTTCCTATGATGATAACCATTACATGACGAGCTCCTCCAGTGCAGACTTAATTTTTTAGCTTTGATTAGGCATCCAGTCTATAAGGAAAACTCTGAATTCAATCCAGATTTATCCTGGTTAAAAATTGATCATATGTCATATCCTGCCGTGAAAGTATATATATATATATATATATATATATGCACACGCTTTAAATGATGTGTTTTATTATGTGCTTCCTTGATTTGAGAATAGCAGATACAATTCCACAAATCTAAAAAAAACAAAAATATTTTGGCCTCCCATTTTCATTCGGCAAGCTGGACGAGATAGATACGCCAAAACAATTAATTATACAGTACCGTGTTGTTCACTTCTATTGTGTATGGTGGGGCGGAGGTCCACTCAATTTTTTTTTTCTTGGTGATTCATGGCTCTGTGATTACTATCCTCAGAAACTGGATGAATCCTATGGATAGATAATCACTTTTATTGGCTACACTGTTCAGCTGCAACAGACATAAAAATTTCCAGCTTTTTACATTTTTTTCTTTCTTTTTTCTTTCTTTTTTTTTCTTTTTCTTTTTTTTATTGACCTCTTGGTTCAAAATCACTGCATGTTGGTCAGAAAGAAAAATCTCAGTATACGCTGATATTATCACCGTTTTGATAGGACTTGTCTTGATTCTGCCTGTTGTGGCCAGTTCACTTACCTCGTCGTATATGTCATGGTCAATCTGCACTTTGTTGACTGATTACAGTTTAAAAATAGATCGGACAAGCTTCATTTGTCGTCTTTTGTAAAAATCTATTTGATGTATGAGAAAAGTACTTTAAGTTTAAGCTGTGTTTGTGTTATTTTTAAACAGCAACTCTGTACATACAAATTTAAACTCACTGCAATTGATTAATTTTAATGGTATGTATTTATCAACCCCTCCACATGAGTAGGATATAACAAAAGGCCATTTTTTAAGAACCAATGTATTCATCATCATCAATTTGTGCTGATAGCATGAATACTCATGACTCACTTTCTCACTACCCATCCCTATCAGTCATTACCCCTGGAAGGTCTTCTGCACAGCATCCAGAATCTGCACTGAGCTGATTGATGTAAGTTTCTGCTGTTCAGTCTACAGTGGTTTGGCCATGTGTAGGTGTCAATAGGTTATTATCACTAATAAGTTCATCCTTGCTTCTCCAGCAGTGTCCAGCATGTCTTCTTTGTCTTACTTGGATGGTTTTGTCTGATAGGAGGTAAGTAGTCATACAGTTGGGTTTTTTCTGAGGTACTAATTCCAAGATTTGTCCAAAGACAGCATGCAGTAGCATCATTGTGTAGTTCCCATATAGCTTTTTAGCTTTTTCTCTAAGTGTATCATTTGATTCCAACTGGTGTAGCCATACAGTAGCACTGACACAGCAACAGCTTAGAAGAATTGTTGCTTTATCTGATTAGAAAGATCAGATTTCCATATGATCAATAGTCTGCCTATATTGACATCACTTTCTGTTGATGAGATATTGTTACATACTGAGGTTTTCACGGTATCAAATCGATATATGTTGTATACCCTTCATTACTTCTTTACTTCTTACTTGCTTCTATATCTTGGACATCTATTCTCCTTGCCGGCTTTGGTTCTATCTTCTAACAACTTGGTCTGGTCTCTTCTGAGGTCTGGACTTTCTTGGGGACTTCGGGTCTGGTTTCTGTTAGGGATTTCTCCTTATTAGAAGCCCTGTGTCGATTTGCTTTTAATGTTACTTTATTCAGTAAATCCCCAACCCAGACATAACATAGCGTGTGTATGCAGAGTTACAGTTTAGACAGAGCATCATGGCCGACTGCTCTGTCTGACGTCCACTGCAAACTAAACTAAAGCTCCTTACTATTCTTAAACCGGAACAGGTTCTTCTATGCTTTCCGGTTCCCATGATTTATCCCCGGAAGGCAAGGTGAGAGTGAGGTCAGACGCCGTCACTCACTTTCAGGGCCATCAACTGCACTGATCACCACCATATCTCTATACTACCTTACATAAGTATGAAAAGGGTCATCCCCTCAGAATTACAGGGGATTGACAATAATCTTATGCCACCACATAGATTATGTAACAATATTACTCCGTGGTTATGTGAACTGGTCATTGTAAACTTCATAGTTAAAATATCAATGTTTTTAAGAAAAAATGTAGTTCAAAATCATTTTAAAACTTTATCTCTAGTCTATTTAACTGGGACCCTAACAGGGATTACCCCTCTGTGACAGAGTAGGCTCTGGGGTAATGGCATTAAATGCATAAATCCACACTTTCCAGAGGTCCAGAACTGAAACATATGTAACAAGGATGTAGTTTAGGACAATAAAAAAAGTCAATATTAATTGATGTGTTGGATGGGGCAGAAGTTTTAGGACAGTTGGTAATTTTCTGTTCTTATTTGATACTCTATTATTTCATTACCATTCTGTATATAAATTTTGGCAAAGGGGATTGCACATATGATGAATGCAATGCTTATCTTAATATAAAGAATTATTTAAAAAAATGACCTTTGCTGAAATCATTTTGTAGCCATGCATTATTTTATAACTGGTTATAATTTTCCTGAATATTGACTCTTGGCAATGAATCATGTAAATAAAAGCTAATAAAATCCCCAGGTGTCCATATCTGTTGATATATGGTTGGCATCTTCAGTTTTTCTCTTTCTTCCCTTTCTTCTCTTTCTGCCCTCTCTGCTCTCTCATTTTGATTGTTTTTTCTTTCTCTCTCTCTCTCTCATTTTGATTGTTTTCCCGCCCCCCCCTCTCTCTCTCTCTCTCTCTCTCTCTCTCATTTTAATTGTTTTCCCTCTCTCTCTCTCTCTCTCTCTCTCTCTCATTTTGATTGTTTCCCTCCCTCTGTCTGTCTGTCTCTCTCTCTCTCTCTCCAGTTCACTTCATTTTCTCTCTTTCTTCACTATATTTTCTTATTACTTTTTATCACTTTCTCTCTGCTTGTCCTTTTTCATAAAATTCTATACATTTTCTTTCTTCTCCCTTCCCACCTCTCTCTCTATCTATCAATCTATCTCTTTCTTAGTTCCATTGTCTCTCTTCACTTTTATCAATATTTCTTCACCAAGTTCATGTCTTTCTCTTTATTTTTTTTTCTGTCTTTCTTTCTTAATTCCATTCTCTCTCTTCACTTCTCTTTCTGCTTACTTGACACAGTTCATCTTTTTTTCTGTTTTCTCTTTCCTATTCTCTACCCCCACCCCTTCCTCGCTCTTGCTCCTCTACTCAGTCTCTCTCTCTCTCTCACATGCTTTTTGCTTTTGGTTGTTTCTTTTCATCTTGTCCTAAATACACTCATATATATATATATATATATGTATATATGCCCACACCAAAATGCTTATAGATAAAGTCAGTACGCAATGACCTAGCAATGCAGCATTCCAAATTGATTTAATAATTTCCTGACGAAGCCTGCAGCTTTATGTTTTTTAAAATTCTGTATAGAGAAGGAAATCACATGGAAGGAAATCACACAATGCCGAAAATAGTTTGGCATTTGCTCTATTTCAAAATCCTTAACATAGTGAGAACTTCCATTGACATGACAGTTATCTGTGTTGTTCATCATGAGGTCAATCTAGCATATCTACAACTTTACAGAAAGTCTATCATTTTACTATTTTCTGAAGAACAATTCAGAGAGGAAACAATTTTCCTAACCTTCTACAAGAGCACACCCGAGATATAATTATTAATGAGTTAAGCTAGGAGTCCAATGCTTACTGGGTTCTCAGGACTTCTGGCCTTGTACCAAACTAAGCTAAACAAGATCAGAGGCAAAAAGAGGTAAAGGGTAGGTTTTTGTAACTGTCATGCCAGGTATGGAAATGATCTAAGGGAGATAATTATTTATTGTATCTCTATCTATTTGTTACCTGTATGTATTTACTAACCCTGCTACACAAGCAGGATGTGACATCAGGTCAATTTTTAAGCAGAGTTTAACATTTCTGAATTTAGACTTTTCCTTTTCCTAGTGTGGCTTCACTACTATTTATCCATAGTTAGAAGGAGAATATTTGAATGTATACCTTTCCCAAGGATATTAGCACTATGTGAAATGTAACCAGTCTCAAGAATTTGAACTTGTGGCACCGTGTCCATTTCCAATAACAATAAACATTACACCACAGGCATCTTCTCAATTTGGTATCTGCGCATATCCTATGATACAGGATTCTTTTAATCTTACTAAAATTTCAGCAAAATGTTTGTCTCTCAATTCACTAAAGTTAAGATATGGCAGACGACAGATTATAGATATGTATTGTATCTTACAGTTTCTTCTTTTCTGCTTATCTCTCTCTCTCTCTCTCTCTATATATATATATATATATATATATATATATATATATATATATAGATATAGATATAGATATAATCATTTTTTTCTCTCTTTTCCTCTTATTCTTGTTTTTCTGTTTCCCTCTTTAAGTCTCTTTTTCTCCTTTATTTTTTATCAAACATTCTTTATTAGATTCCTACCATTTTCCCCTCTTCATCATCCTTGTTTTATTTATCACTCCTTCTTCTTCTTTTCTTTCGTTCATACTCTTTTATCTGTACCTACAAACAAATACCCAATTTGGTTAGCACTCTAAGCCTCTTGGGTGTCTTATTAAAGGTGATTTTTAGATGACCTTGTCTCAAAAGTTTTGTCAGCTTCTTCGATGAACAATTTATTTCTAAACGTTTTTTTTTTCCTTTTGGTTTTCTTTTTTTCTTTTCCCTTTTGTTTTTTTTGTTTCTTGTTTTTTTTGATTTGTTCAATTTGGAAAAACAAATTTTATGGCACTATTTGTTTTCAAATTTTTTGACCCCAAACAACCTCAATGGCACAAACACAGGACACCAGTATCAGAAAGACACAACAAATAGAACCTAATTATAGAAGGACAGAAACCAATCATTCTATAAATATATATATATATTTGCATGCTTATACATATGAATGTATATTTCCATATATAGTTATACATTTTGTATCACAAACTATGTTTATCGACTTTTATATACTTGAAGTCTGTGGTTTGTGTTAAAAAGTAACTAAACTGAAATTGTATTTACCAAGACAGAAATATACAATGAATGGAAATAGTACCTCTTTTCATGCAATATACTTATTACACAAAGTTTATCATTGGTCAAAGCACCTCTAAAATGATATGGTTTGAAGCAGTGCAGTCAGTGCCTGATTTACTAATAGTCATAGCAGTTATTTTCCTAAGGTCAACTCGTATCGTTGAGTCCACTAAAACTAATTTATCCCACAGCATGGCAGCTTATAACCTTTTTTTAAGTGTACACTGGGTATTTGCTTATATAAGATATTCAAAACCATAAGGGCCTCTGTACAATGAATATATGGCCTGAAGTATATGGCCCGGAGCATATGGCCCCTCTACAATAAGTATAGACCTCTAGTCTTCAACTTTTGAGCCTTGGGCCCACAATTAGTTAATTCCCTCCCTGATTGCAGTTTTATTTCTTTTTATGTCTTCCACATCTCAGATCTGTTATACTTGAGATTGAAGAAAAATGACAGGTTGCATATATCATTTCCTTATATGGAATTAATGTGAGAGCAATTCACGACAAAGTAATAACAAGGGTATTTTATTGCCTGAGGAAACTTAACAGAAGAGAATACAAGTATGACATGAGATGCAAGGAAGACCCTATAGAGAGTTGTATGAGCAAAATGTCCTAATATGAAAAGAGTCTTTAGTAGAGTAAGTTTTTAGTCCTTGATATATAGCTGGTAGAAGAGGAAAGTGTAAGGATTTACATCTTATTGTGTTCATGAGACATGGGGTTGCTGGAGCGCAGAACCTTCTATCAGTAGACAGGAAATGCAACTGGTGTATTGTTACTTTTTTCAAGGCTGGAATGTAAAAGAAGGTATTGAGTTTGCCACTTCCACTTTTATTATGTTATCAGTCATTCCACCTAGTAGCTATTTGCAGATACTAACAGGAAACAAACCATAAGCTTGCAATGAGTTAACTGCCTGTTTTTATAGAGAGCTGCAGCCGCTTACGATGTGCTGCAGCAGCTACTTTGCATATGACAGCTAAGAGAATTTCCATCCATGCCACTCAACTTTTGAGTCACCAACACTTACACATGAAACATCTGGACGTTTTCCTCAGGCAGGTATGCCCTCATTGTAATCACAATTTTCAAATAAGTATTTTGTTTCAGCTTTTAATTTTAGTTGCTTTAATTTTATAGCAGTGTAAGAATAGTGAGTATTAGTTTATAACCAACACTAAATCATTATAATACATTAGTGAATGCATGGATACACTAATACTGAACTTTTGGTAAGGAAAGTCAAACAAGTAACTTGCAAGAACAATACTCATATGAATGTTTAATATACATAACATGTAACAATAAAATATTATATTACATATGCCTGAATAGGTTAATTGTACAATATGTTACATGATCAAAGACAATGTATTGAAGGGACACTATAGAAGGGGGAAAAATACAGGGGGTAAATAAATATTTGACTCAACAAGTTCCTGCTGAGGGGGGGGGGGCAAAAAGAAGCGAGTTCACCATCTTCTTGCAGGCCAAACTTTCTTTTGGTCAACACAGTCTCCGTCTTCAACCAGCAGCTGAAAATCCATCGTCGTCATCAAAATAATCTTTTCTGATTGCCATCTCACATAAGCCGAATGCTTCTCTGCCCACGCTCTACTCACTTTGGTTATTAATGGGCATATTACCCAAATATCCAGGCACATCAGTCGAACCTCACGTTTGTCCAGTGCCTAAATCGCATTTGTTTTTGCATGCGGGAGGACGCGGGTTTGATCCCGGCAGGCAAGAAAATGTCTTGCTCTTTTTCTTTTCTCGTTCTACGTCACAGGCACCAAATTTGGATACATAAGACTTACTGTGTCGTCCATTATTTTCATGAGGAGGTGAAATAAATAGTTAGAAGTTTGGAGATAAATTATCTCTCTTCCACTCTATGAACCAAACTGGATAACATATCTCTTTTGCTCAGCGTGCTAGAACTGAAACAGATAGGTCTTATCTCTTTGAAGACCAGGGACAAAAGAGGAAATTAGAAGGGGCTGAATTGTCATGTGACCAATGGACACTGATGTGGAAAGCCACACTTACAATTCAAGAGAGGATGATTATATTTGTCTCCTTACAGCAACAACAAAAAGCAGTATTTTATGCTATTTTAATTGCTGCATTTTTATAGCAAAATTTTATTTGTTAAAATTTATTAATACTTCATCTAAAAATACAAATGAATTGAATGATTTGCTTAGTAAATATCTATAAAAATACTCTAGCCAAGTTTTATGTATATATGAATTGAGAACAAGTTTTATATAAATGTTCTGGTAATTCACTCATAACTGAATATTTGATTAGGATTTTTTCCACCAGCTAAAAAAAAACAGATTTGAACATTTTTTTAAATTATTTCTTAAGCAGTCATCATTTTCTCATGTCATATATTAGCTATCACTTAAATCACTAAATTGTGGCACCAGACATCAAGTTCCTGCTTTGACAATGTGCTATACTCGCAATGACTCTCAAGTCATGTCTCCAATGAAATAATAAAAGATAGAACATTTAGACAGACAGTTAAATGACATCCTGATGAAACCAATAACTTTCTTAAGAGGCAGAAGAATAAACTAAATACCACATTTTATTTTACAACTTATTTCTGGGTGGGTTTTACAACATATGTTTGTGTAGAGGTCAAATTCTGAATGCATAACATTTATGCAAAAATATTGGTGTTGAGCTTTATATGAATAATGATTGTGTTAGATTAAAATTAAAATTTTTGGAAAGACTATAAGCAATCTTTGGCTTCAAAAATTAATTAGATTAATGAATTTGTGACCATAAATCAAGGCTCAATTTGTGCACCAATACAAACTTGTTGTATATACATATTTACCAACCCCTCCACACAACTAGAATGGTACACAAGGTAAATTTTTTAAGCAATGTTTAACAGGTTTGAATTCATAGTTTTCCTTCTCCTAGAATGGTTGCCTAACCAAGATGAAAGAGTTCAGTCTGCCCTACTATTTATCCATAGCTGGAAGGAGAATAGTTGGAAGCATACTTTTCCTAAGGGTATTAGCACTATGTGAAATGCAAACAGCCTCATCCAGGATTTGAACTTGTCTCACCATTTTCATTTCCTATGATAACCATTACACCACACCTACATTAGTTGTACATATGCTAGTTCATCATTGTCAAGGCATGCCAACAGCATGGATCCCCTTGACTTCCTCTTGTCATCCATCCCTATGAGCCATATTTGGCAAAACAACTAAAAAAATATTGTTTTAGTAGTGAAGATATTTAGTGGAGCTCACTTACCAAGGATCAATGTTAGCATTAGTATATCCGTGATATGATAACACTGAATACAACAGAAGGAAAGACAAGATAAACACATTTACACATACAAGAACATTTAATACATGCAATATGCATGCCTATCATATTAAAAGAAAGAATACACCAATGAGCCCAGATAGATAAAGATAAACACATGTTGTTCCATGAAAAAGTAGGATGTGGAAGGAGTAGAAAAATGGAAAAATGCTTGTTGATAAGTATAGAAAATATCTTTGCATGACTTTATCATTGCCTGGCAGGGTCAGAGACAACGTCTCTACTGTTTAAAAAACATTGGCAAAGATCAAACATGGGCTTCTTGGGTCATCATTTGACACTCCAAAAGGCACCGAATGGACATGCCAACTCTCCAAGGGAGATGATTGTCTCCCAACAACTCCAATGCAATGATCATGGCCTGTATGACTGTGATAATACAAAAAACATGGGCATGCACATCAAATATTCAATTTAATCAGCATGCAACTAAATTTAAAAATTCACAGCAGTTAACTTCATATATTTTGTATATAAAAGCATTTTATTTCAAGCTAAATCTTTTGTTTGATATTGCTTTCATCTTTTCATTTTATTCTATTTTATTTTCTCTTTCTACTTATAACTTCAATCAAATTACTACCTGGTAGGAAATGGGAAGTCAATATAAGAATTACAAGATTTTCTTAGTGAACAAAATTAATTCCTGCTGATAAGATCTAGGAGGATGTTTCAAAAATAATACTTTACTATTTACAAGGTGTGATCAAAAGGTATTAGAACTGTGCTTTTTTATATTTTCCACCCTGTTGGCTGGGGCTGTAGAATATGTTGACTGCACCTCTGCAGCAGGGCAGAGCCCCTCTCCAATGGAGCCACCTGTTGGTTATGGATGGTAACCTATAATGCTTGAGGACAGGCTGTTGTTTAGACTTATGATGCTAGCAAGTAGGTTATTCTGATTCAAGTCTGTTTCAATTTGACCATGGTTTAATTTCCATTTTTCTATATCCTCCACAAACATCCAAGCCTTTTTATCATATGGGTACTAGAATTTAGGATAGAGAGAGAGAGAGGGGTGGCGGATTGTTTCAGCAGTGACTCTAGCTTACCAGAATGCTTTGGTTGACCACCCAACTATTGTTTTTGTGGGATGAAAATATGTGTAGCTTTTATGTGGGTTTTGTCCTCTTTGTTTTGTCAGATCATCAAAAGGCTAAAAAATAAGAGTAGGTTCCACATAACCTGGTGTCAGCAAAGTTCACTCGACTCAATTGTTGATGCTGACATCTTGTATATTGATTTTTTTTATTATATTTATATTTTTATCAGTTGCACATTTCATGCAATCTCAGAATGCAAGTGGTGCACATTTCATGCTGAGAATAATTCATTGCAACTCTCTCCATATACATAAACTTAAAGAACTGAATAGTATTAAATAATGATAATAATAATATTCTTACAGGTACACCTCATGTATTGAAGAAAAGTAATGTTTCATTTATTGTTTATTTTTCTTTTGTTAAATAATGAGGATTGTGAGTTATCTCCCTTGAATCATTTCGGACAACTTAAACGTTGCTCTTTGGAAGAAGGAACTCTTCAAGAAAAAGAGTAAAGAAGTTGTATTGACAACTTACAGGAGATACAACTAATATTGACACATTGACAATTGGTAGCAGATTGAGATCCAGCTGTGCGATATTTTATATTGTTTTGTGTTGTACACATTGTCACTTATAATGTGTCTCAATATGACAACTGTGGGGATTGAAATAAACATGAAATAAAGAATAAAATAAAAAAACAACAAACTCCCATGGGCTTCAAAACCTCTTGCTACACCATACAACTCAACAAGCTTTTAAATCACCACCAACTTGTGATAACTCCCAATTCACAAATACAACCTCAGCAAGAATCTTTTTTGAACACCTCATACATATTGAAGAAAATTAATACACCTCATATATTGAAGAAAGTTAGTGTCATTCTTTCTTGGTAAATTCGGCTTCAGCTTAGATACTTTATGCACTCACTTCTTATATTAAAGAATTATATAGTATTCTAAATAATAGAAATTAATTATTCTACCTGTGTTTGGAGTTAAGATCATTAACTAAGATTTTGTATGAAGATACTTAATTGATTTGATGCCAGAATTGGAAGGAGTTTTATCTAACAGTTTAATCACTGATTTATCAATACAAATCAGTAATGAAAATCTGATGTGTTAGTTCTCATATGATTAAACACTTAAGCAGAATCATTCCTTGCTGTTAATTAAATTCTTTATTAAAATCAACATTTCTTTGAATCTGTGTTCAATTTTCCAACTCCATTCCTGGTCTTAAAAAAAAAGGAAAAAATAAAGCTATCAGTAACTTATACATTTTGGACAGAGCCAACATTTTAATGAAAAATGTAACTTCTAAAAATGTTAATTTTTGCATAAGAAACTCTGTCTCGTGTGTGGAAATGTTGCACATGATTTGCTTTATAGAATGCTCACATGTGGCACACATCGTATTTTCTTCTTTAAAAAGCTCTGTCCACAGTTGTCAAAGAGGTTTAAATGTGAGAAAAATAACTGCATTGAAAAACCACAATTCCTGCCTTTATTGTTGGTGCCAGAAATGTCTGAACACAAGAATGGTAAAGGGTGATTACCAAAGAGGCCACCCAAAAAAGGAAAACAACCTTGAAGTAGCAAAAGTAGTGGAAGAAAGGCATCCCCCAAGAGGAAATAGTGACAGCTCTGATTCTAAAAGATTAACAAAGGATGTTAAGAAAAGTGTGGCCACTGAAGATAAAGATGGACAAGATGAAGATGGATAAGAGGATGATGAAGATAGTAATTTTACCAGTGTCATTCTTACTGTCAATGAAAAGGAAAGCATCCATTGGGATCATGCAACTGAATGAAAGAAGCAGGCTTCAAAGTGCTCCCCTGGAAATTCATCAGAGCACAACTGCTGCTTCAATGAAGTCGAGGACACTGTGAATTAATTTGGAACACAGGGTAGAAACAATTAGATTAACATTCTTAATTGATATTCACTAAGTTTAGGTTAGTCTGACACAAGGCCACATTAGTGAGAATTTTGTGAATATCAAGCTTACTAGTTTAAATTTCTTTATTGTTATATACACGTTCCAGCAGATGTGCCTTCCTGCCTTCTTCAGGTGTTTCTTGTTAAACTTGGGAAACCTTCATGTCATAATTGGGAGCCTTTATAGAACTTCAGTCTGAACTCTTTATTCAATCCATGAGGTATTTTGTTCCATTCTGTTAATCATGTTAAGGTATGATAAGTAAACTGTTATTATCGCCCATAGCCAGGATTAAACCTGCAGATGATAGTCACCTAGAACAATATTAACTCAATCCTTATATCCGTTGAGCCATGTGTCCAAAAAATCTTTATACAAATCATCAAGCCTCATCTCAA
This sequence comes from Doryteuthis pealeii, assembly GCA_023376005.1. Lineage (NCBI taxonomy): Eukaryota > Metazoa > Mollusca > Cephalopoda > Myopsida > Loliginidae > Doryteuthis > Doryteuthis pealeii. Next base: position 129,162,033 of record CM042139.1, read on the forward strand.
AGATTTGGACAAATGAATCTACAAGACAAACCTGCTATTACCCACAATGTCAAAGGTATTTCAAACATTAAAACACAGTCATCTCACCAGGAATATTGTACAGTTTTTATCATTTCTTTATATACAGTAAGCTGTATAAATCTAACTATTGTCCCTCCAGCTCTAGGGGTGTCCCCATAGTATAGTTGCTAACATGTTTGAATATGACATTGTAGTAAGCAAGTTTGAACTCAAATCACATTATTACATTCATCTTCGGACTAATATCTTTGGGAAAGTTAGGAATCCCCTCATCCCACCAGGTATAAATTAAATATTATCACTACTGTTCTTCTACAAGGATCGCTCTGGCATTGAATAACTCACAAATGTTGATATGCCATTAAACAAAGAAACAAAACCAAACCACAATGGCAAATGTACATTTCAAACATTAAAATACTATCATTGGACAAGGAATATTATCATTTCTACAAATGCAATAAGCTGTATGAATCCAACTATTCTCCCCCTAGCTATGGATAAAATAGTAGGACAAAAACGGCTCTTTAACCTTAGTATAGCAACCAGTCTAGAAGGAAAACTCTATCTCAAACCTGTATAAATCTGCTTTAAAATTAATCTTGTGTTGCATTCTGCATGTGCAGAGGGGGGTAGGTAAATATATTTACAAAAAGCTGTTCACTTGTGTCTTTAAGTTTCATTTAAATTTTAGAATTTATAAATTCTTTAAAAGTCTTGATACTTTTTGATCGCAACTTCTGAACTCTGATCTAAAGAATTATTGAAATAATTCCCTTAAATATAACTGATCAATTGCTGCATTTTACTTCTGCCAATTTTGAAAGATTATTAAATAAAACCATTAATTTTGATGCGTAGCATTATTGACTTTTATGACAGCTATTTTTATGCATTAATATTTTTCTTTCTATTCAAGCCAAATGCAACAAAAATTGTCCATTTATAAGTACTGTATATGTAGAAATCATAAAATGACTAGAATATTTCTGCAAAGATGACTGACAGTTTGGGTATTTACCAACCCCTCCCCACAAACAGGATGTGACACAAGGTCTATTCTTTTTTCTGTCAAATCACCAAAAATAAGCCTGTTCAGTACTTAAATGGGTGACCATGTAAAAACAACAGGTACCCAGAAAGTGTTGATGTACTGTAAAACTAAGCAGTCCTTTTACACTAGTAGGATGTGACACATGGTCTAGTTTCAAGCAATGTTTAACTGGTTTGAATTTAGTTTTCGTTCTTGTAGACCGATTGACATACTAAGGTTAAAGAGCCCTGTCTGTTCTAATATTGCATCAACATTTTTATATATGAGGGTGAGGCAAAAAGTAATGCCATATATATACACTATATATAATTACCAACACAGGAACATGTATCATACATCAAAATGAAGCTGGTCCTCTGTGGATCACATCCCTACTTCTCCACATAGTCACTGTTCCTCTGAATAGCAATGTTCCACCTTCGAATGAGAGCATAAAATTCTGTTGACTGTTATTTAAGCCACTTCTTCACTACAGATTTCACTTCCTTGTTACTGGAATAATGTTTGCCTCAGACTATCATCTCTTTGTCCGCATGAAAGAGGCTTCTTCTCTCGATTGATTTCTTTCTTCTGTGCTGGGCAGTTTGTGCATTTCTTGCTGATTAATTAAGCATGCAAGATTCTGTTGTTTTTCTTTTAGTCTTTATTAAAAAGAAACAAGCCCAAAAGGGTTCTCGAACCGCATGGATGATAGTTGGCATCTTAAAAGCGATGGACCCCTGTGTCCGCTCTAGGTAACTATTCGCCAGCAACGGTTAACTTCTGTTGGCGGGTTTTGCAGCAGGGGCGGTCAAGTAAAGGTCACCTAATGGTTGGCAGTAACTTTCCATTCACCCCTCCAATTTGAATTTTCAACAAACTCAATTCAAATTTTAGTTACACTACTTACATAATTCATAGGCTATTTATGAATTATGTAACAACACAAGGACAGACTTTTTGTAGCATTTTCTTTGTAAATTTTCCGGGTCTCACTGCTTATCTGACAGCATTTAAACATAGTTTTAACTGGAATTGAACAGCAATTATGAACAAAATAACCCAATTGATATATCCTCAGATGAATGTTCTGAACTATTTTTATCATATTTTAAATCTGGCCATAGATAATGCATATATTCAATAATACAATTTCTTCATCAATGATCAATTTGACAGACATTATGACATTATCATCTTTTTTTCTTTTTTTTCATTGAACACATTTTCTCACACTTTCATTTGCTCATGGCAAAAAGGTATTTGCAAAACACAAAACAGAATTTAATATTTTTTAATGATTTTTCATTTGGCTGAAGGCTAATATCCAGTTGTTTGTTGTAAATTATTTTTTAAACAACAATATTCAGTACCTTATATAATATATATATATATATATATAATTATGGTGATATTGTGATATTTCTTGGTGAAACCTGGTTAGGTACTTCTGTTGCTTATTTAGTTTCCTAAACCGTCTCTACAAGTATGTACTGAGCACTTTTGAATATTCATTATCCTGGCTCATTCAGTTTCTTTTCTTTTTTTCTATTAGTCAAAATTGTGACTCATTTGATTTTTTTCTGTGTTATTTTTTTGTTTTTAGTTTCCTCTAAACTTCTAATATATATATATATGAGGAGGGAGGATAGGGGTAAATCTGAGAGAATGTAGTAAAGATATGTGGAACAAAGGAACAAAACTCAGACAAGTGTATGTAGGAGATATATTTTGCTAAGCATTAAGCTCAGCTTCATCAGTCGTTTATTTGATCATTAAAGCATCATACAAGTGTTTTATAGAAGAGAAAGTGGATGGAAGAGGGTTGGATTAGGGGAAGAAGTCAAGTGGGTTTTGAATAGTTAGAGGGAAATCATTGGAAAGGGAGAGAGAGAAAATCAAAAGAAAGGAGAGAGTAAGGTGGGAAAATACAGTGGGAGAGAAACAAGTTCAAAGAGAAAATGGGTCAGCCTTCTTGGAGAGAAATTTGATCTAAAGAGGCAGAAAGGGAAATTGTAAAAAAGGGAGAGGGTGGGCAGGGTTAAGATTTTGGCGAAATTGGTCACTTGATGTGAGTAAAAAGGACAGAAGAGGATGTTTGGTAAGTGTATGGGGTAGGGAAAGTGGTTAGATGAAGGAGAAAGAGAAAGCATGGTAAGATGAATAGGAAATGAGGGGGGGTGAAAGAGGTAGGTAGAGGCGGTGGGATTTGGTTTGTAAGGGAGGAAAAAGTCAAATTCATGGGTATATATATGTATATATGTATATATGTTTGTTTTTTTATTTAGCCATTATCAATTTTAATTTTGTGTTCATGTGTGATAGATCTTGCGACAGATAAGTCCAGGTTAAATGGAGATATATATATAATATATATATATATATATATATATATGATCTTTGTGAGTGCAACCTGGGTGGCTAACTACTGTCATTAATTCGATTCCCTAAATTGCTGTACAAGTACATATAGAACACTTTCTAATATCTATTATCCCGTCTCATTCGGTTTCTCTCCTTTTTTTATGACAGTCTAAATTGTGGTTCGTTTGTTTGCTTTTTTGGGGGAGGGGGTCTGTTAGATTTCCCCTTTCATTGGTTTGAAGATTGCATAGTCAAGAAACTGATAGTTACTAAGTATCATTGATTTTGTATTCGCTACCCTAACTTAGATACACCTGCCCTTGCAATGATATTATTAATATTAATATATATATATATAAATATTGATAATATAGTTTGCTATATTTATAAGTAAAGAGTGCACAATATCATTGATAGAGCATGTGTATCTAAGTTATGGTAGCAAATATATATATATATATATATATATATATATATATATATAGTAAGTAAGTATTGAAAAGTTAAGTCATTTCAGTCTCTAACACTTCTGGGCAATTTGCCAGAGAAAGAGTTAAGTGACTGTGCATATCTATTTCATTTCTTTTGGTGGAATGCTAGTAAAAAAATAAAAATCAATAAGAAATTGGGTTTTTGTCTCTTTTTTTTTTTACCTTTTTCAAAGACATTTTTTAGGTGAGGGTTGGGTAAGACTCCACTTAATTGAGGAATTTTGTCATTTAGGAGACAAGAAAATGCATCAATTCATTTTTCTCATCATTTTAAATTGAATTCTTAGTGACTAATTTCACTTTCTCTTTCTCTCTCTTCCTCCCTCTCTCTCTCTCTTTCTCACTTGAACTTTCTTGAAATTGTTATTATTATTATTATTATTATATTATTATATGAAATAAAAGTTTTCTGGCTGAATAGTAACTTTTTTTCACTTCTCAAATTTAATCGACTTTCTGTTCTTTTCCCTCTCTAAAAATGCAATATTGATACTTTGACAGATTTAGCTTAATAGTTCTGTAGAACGTAATAAGTTTTTAGCTGAATGTGGGTTTTGAAGTGCATCTTAGTGGTTAGACCATTACATTTTTTGGCACAAGGTCTCTGGTTTAATATGTAAGGCTTCCAAAATCATTGAAAAATAAAATAAAAACTCTCATGTCAAATAAAAAAGAAAAAAAGCGGTTGAGGTGAACATATTTGTTCTGTTTTGTGAAGGTTTTATTTATAAATATAGCAAACTATATATATATATATATATATATATAGAGAGAGAGAGAGAGAGAGAGAGAGATAGATAGATAGATCATCAGCAACTTACTAAGTTGTCAAGACACAGTTTGGAAAATATCTATCTATCTTTCTATAAATCTATCTATTTTGTTTTTGTATATATCTCTGTATGTCAAAGCTAGGCCAAATACTTCAGTGGCTACACTTTTTAGAAATGTTTTTGTGCAACAGTGTTGGTTTGTTAGTCAAGGCATTTCAAAGGTGGTCCAAAATCGCATATCATGGACTTATCAGCCACCAGGGTTCCAATCTTTAGCATCACGGGTTGTCACTGACTGCCAACAGGTGGCCCTATTGGGGGGAGGGTCTTATCTCTCTGCAGAAGTGCAGTTTGTTTATTCTAAAGCCACAGCCAACAGGGCTGGGTGAAAAGAGGATAGACTCCATCGCTGTCCAGCTGATAATGACAAAGGCCACTATTCCTACTTTACTTATATATATGGAGATGTGTGGTGTGTAATGATTATACTCATAAGAAATGGACTCAGCAACCAGAGTTCAAATCCTGGACGAGGCTGTTTGCATTTCACATAACACAAATACCCTTGGGAAATGTATGCATCTAACTATTCTTCTTCCAGCTATAAATAAATAGTAGGGCAGATTGGACTCTTTAACTTTAGTTAGGAAACCAGTCTAGAAGGAAAACCTGTTAAACTCCACTTAAGAAATTGACCTTGTGTCACATCCTGCTTGTGGAGTGGATGGTAAATATATATATAACTATTACTCTAAAAACAGTTCCTCCAATAAACCCTTAATCAGAAATGATTACCAATAACAAAGTGCACCCCATCAATACCACAGAGTATCACCATACATTATTGATTTTACATAGCAATGCCAGATCCATGCAGTTACAACTTCCATTAAATCTTGGCATCTCTTATATATTTCTTCCTTTCTGATTTAAAATTCCAATTTTAGGCTGGAAGACCAAAGTTGAGGATGCAATAAAACCTCAACATTTCATCCATATCTCATCCAGTCTTCTCATTGAAAATTCTATTTTTGCCATTTTATATTCACAAAACCCTGCCAATATTTCCCTTAATAGCCAAATGATGATATTACCAAGATTTCATCTGGAAAGGTAGAACTAAATAAAACTGAACTGAAATATTTTTTTTATTCTTTTTAATTAATTTCTGGATAATTTTCATTCTTTTACATAATTCATTTTTTACCATTTTGGTCATTAAAATTTTCTGTTGGTTCTTTTTGTATTCTACATACACATGGAGATTTTGATGCTTGAGGCATTTCAGAGAATAGTCGCAACCAGTAACTATATGCTTAGGACTACAAATCGTCCAATGTCCAGTATAGTAGCCAGACCCTATCAAATTTCACATTTATTTGGATATATATATATATAGATAGATATATAGATATACATATATACAACCAGTAAAGATATGGAAAAGTTTGAAAGCCAACCAATTTAAAGTTATTGATGATTTCTGATTTTTTTCATAGCAAGATCACTATCCCAATGTGGCCCTTAATCTAAGACAAAAACATTTCCTATTATTATTCCACATCTATTGAATATTATTTGTACCAAAAAGATAATTTGGTGTTTGCGCACAACCAAAACTACAATATCAGTTAAAATTTTGCAAATCAGAAATCATTAATAATTTAAAACTGGTTAATTTTCAGACTTTGCTGATGTAATTTTTGGATTCCTTCAAAATACTTTCATAAACCAATTTTTAGGAGTAGGGAAGCTCTAGAACTCATTTTACAGACAAAAATAGACTACAAAAAGTCGCCATTTTTCGAGACCCACCTCAAATTTGGAGAGCTAAAAATCAACATAACTCCACCAATTCTTGAAATTGGAAGCTCAAATTTTGGGGATTGTTTAAGTTTAGCATAGTCCACACCTGTACAAAAAAAAATCGAAGGTGGGGGATGACATGGCCTGGATGATTTGACGTGGAATTACCCATATATATATATATATATATATATATACATATATACATATATATATATATCAGAAATTTATTGAAAAGAATACACACCATTCACCAAATGCTGTTGATTTTGTATCTACACTATTCATACTTAGATCTACATATGCTTTATCACTAATACTGAGAACTCTTTCTTTGTAAATCTAGCAAACCATATAACTATATTATTAAGATATATATGTGTGCATTGATTCATGAGTAAGGTCTCCTATGACATGGTATCATTAACAGATTAGATAGAAATATGTATTCAGTATTATATAATGTCCTTTTCAAATGTGTTTAGTCAGTTTACCATGTCATGGCCTTGAGTTATAGTTTGATAAGCCATAAGTGTTATGTCCAAATTATATATCAAACATTAATCAGTGAGAGAAGTTTTGCCTCTAGAATGTTGTGCACCAATCAAAATTCAAGGATATATAAAAGGTTAGATATTGAGAAACCTTGTACGCATCAATAGAATAAGGCCAGAAAGGAGAACATTTTTCTGCATCGTGACAATGAAAAACTGCATTGTCGTCAACAAATACAACAAACAAGGAGAAGGCTAAATTTCAACGCCTCTTGATCACCTTCTGTACAAGACAAAAATTGAAAGAGATGTTGAAAGGTCATCATTTTTTATCTGATGCTGAAGTTGAACTTGCGGTTGAATCAAATTTAAACCTGAAAATTTCTTCATGGATGGAATGATGTGTATAGAATATTTGGAAAAAGAATCATAGCACTAAATGAAAAATGAACTTTATACTTTGAAAAGATGTAAATATACTTTATTTGATACCAGCTTCATTATTCTGTTTGGTCTTATAGTATTGTAGACCATATTTATTAATCAAACCTTGGGTGTATATATATATATATATATATATATATATATATATATAAAACCATTCTAGAGTATATATGTTTACCAGTCCCTTCTCATGAGTAGAATGTGACACAGGGTTAAATTCTTAAGCAGAGTTTAACAGGTTTGAATTCAGTTTTCCTTCTCCTAGACTGGTTGCCCAAACAAACTTAAAGAGCCCAATCTGGCCGTCTATTTACCCATAGATTGAGGGAGAATAGTTTGATGCATAACTTTCCCAAGAGTATGGGAAATCCAAACAGTCACAGGTTACTGTGTCCAATTCCTACAACACTAACCATTGCACCAAAAGCAACATATCCTGCTTATGATATTTGCATATAAGCCAAAATTTTATGTAAAAGAGTGTGTGTGTATATATATATATATATATATATATATATATATATATATATATACACACACACTCTTTTACATAAAATTTTGGCTTATATATATATATATATATATAAGCAAAAATTTTATGTAAAAGAGTGTGTGTGTATATATATATATATATATATATATATATATATATACACACACACTCTTTTACATAAAATTTTTGCTTATATATATATATATATATATATTAAGATTATTAATAACATTTCATTCTTTGCAATACAAATTATACCCATCCACCAAAACTTTCAAAAATTTTTAATGGCCTCTGCGTTCAAATGATTAAAAAAAATATTCTTTTTTTTTTTTCGAACATTTAAAATTCTGTTCTTGTCTCCAACGATTTTTATATCTACTCAAAAATAAAAATTCACTCTGATGAAGGTCGTAAAAAATCTCTCTGTGTACGGAATATTTTATACATTTTTCATATTATTATTATTATCATCATTTCAACTCCATCTGATTATTTTAATAATAATAATAATGTAAATCTGTATACATTTTGATAAACAGACCAAAACACATGTGTAAGTGATATCGATAAAATTCATTTTTATCCATCTACATTTCTTTTCTTTACTCATTTTTTCCTCATACTGTCGGATTCATTTTCCATTTTCACATATATATATATATGTAATATTTTGAAAAATAACGACATACTTTATTGATCAGCAAAATTTTTATTTTTCAAAAGAGAAAATAGAAACTTAAGGGCCCTTTCGACCGGTGCTTTGTCAAATAAATCGGTAGATCGTTTAAAAGTCACAATGTAAATCAAATGGGTAAAAGAGAGATTCAATCAAGCAAATGGTGGGGTAACATAAAGGAAAAAAAAAAAAAAAAAAAATTTTGGTAAATACCTTCAGGTGATCCCCACCTCAGCAATAACATCCCCAGCAAAAATTACCAGGGAGTTCTTAAGATGTCTCTGTCTACACAAGGACGGGCAGTAAAAAAAAATGGAGACTGCCTCGAGGACATTGAGATGGTGAATTGTCCTAGCCTTGTGTAGAATAGAAAATTGCTGATCGCTGTAGTTTGTTTTACAGCTATTTGAACTACAAAGGTGGTCACCGATGGCAGATTCTTGTGCTTGGGAAAGCCCGGATGTGGTTTGGGGGAGGTTTCTTATACTCCTCGGGACGTGTTGGTTTATTCGGATGTTTAGCCTCTGCGTTGTCCTACCAAAATAGCTAGCAGCACACCATATATATATATATATATATATATATATATATATATATAATTCTGCATGTCTGTCAATATAAAAATCGAATGCAGATCCTTTTATAAAGGAAAATTGGTAAGGTTCAATAAAGTCCACTCTTTATTTTGGTCTGAGATGGGGCTAAAAAAACTTTTGATCCCTCATTTGCCATAAGTATAACAAAAATATAATAAGTGTATAAATCAATGATGCATTAAGAAATTAATTAAAAAATGATTAAAAATGAAACAAATTAATAAAGAATTAGACATGATAAAAAACAAATAAAATAATACAAACAAGAAGAATGATAAAAATTAACAACTTAAAAACAAGAATATATAAAGAATAGATGATAATAAAACTTATGTTTACAATCAAGTCACATTGAAAGAACCGGTTCCTGTTAGAATGCTAAACTTAAGCAGCAATGAGCCTGTTGAATATTTACAAGGGTGATCATTTAAGCAACAGCAGGTACTGTAAAATGGAATATCAAAATGTATAGATTCAACATTAAATAACACAAAGAGGGTTATGTTGTAAGACAAAACAACCAATCCAAATCGAAACAAATAAATAGATAAAATAATTTTTATTAATCTATGTATTAATATAAATAAGAGATTTTTTTAAAAACTTTTTAGATCCCAGGTAATGTTAGGTAGCTCTGCTAATTTACAAATAAAATTGGAGATATCAGTCCATTCAGTCGTCCAACAGCATGACATTTTGATGGATTATTTTGTAGATGAGACCAACTTATCTCTGCAAAGTAACACTTCAGCATTTTCTTGGCCAGAATTTTATGCTCGCCAATATATTGTATTTTAATTGGGATTTACAGGGGCTGAATTTAATAGTTTTTCATGCTTGATTTCACTTGCTAAATGTGAAAAAATCAATATAGAATAAGCTGCATATAAAGATAAGAGGCTAACAAATAGGGTTAATAGTTGTATTGAATTTCCAAGCCAGCATGTTGCATAACTTATAGTTGCAACAAATAAAAATATACAAATTTTCAATATTTCCACATAGCTCTGATCTTCAGTGAAAATCTATAAAATCATTGTTTATACAACCATATATATATATATATATATATATATATATATATATATATGTGTGTGTGTGTGTGTGTTTGTGTGTACGCTAAACATCTATTATGGAAGTGGCTACTTTCAACTAACAAGCTACTTTTTCAATTTGTTATTCATTCTCTATTATATATACTAGCAAATATATGCACCCTCTGGGTGCAAGTATTTTAGTTAAATTTTATAATAAAATATATTAAATTAGAAAGGCTAATGAAACTGAATAAGAATGTAGATAAAAAGATTTTGAACAGAGGGGGTATGATTGAAAAATAGAACAACTTTGAAACTAACTCTTCCATCATTTTCTGTTACTCCCGTCTTTCATTGGTAAATTTTCCTAATTAAACTGTTTAGTTAAAATAGGAAGTAAAGAATAATATTACAGTTATTTCTTCTTGTTGAGGGATTTCTTTTAAGATTTATTGAAGAGATTTTTGCTCATATTCAATAAGATAAAACCAAACAATTAGAAATCAATAATACTAAGCATATATTTATCAAAATCAATTTTTTAAGATCAATATGCAATTAGCCTTCCCATTCACACTGTAAACCTCTATTTTGTTGTATATATAAATACAATTGCATGTTATTAGTATGTAGATATAGTCAACAGTGTAAGTAATGTAAAACAATTTTTATTAATAATTGAAGTTTAAATATGAATAAAATCATGGAGAATGTGATGTAAATAACAAAGGGAATTGTGACTTGAGTAGTAATAGAGTTTCGGTTACGGACAGAAAAACCCACAATCTCCATTATAATAAGATATAGTATATGAATGTATATAGTATATGAATGTATGTACATATGTGTATGTATATAGTATATGTATGTGTATGTACATATGTGTATGTATATGTATGTGTATGTACATATGTGTATGTATATAGTATATGTGTGTGTATGTACATATGTGTATGTATATAGTATATGTGTGTATATGTACATATGTGTATGTATATAGTATATGTGTGTATATGTACATATGTGTATGTATATAGTATATGTGTGTATGTACATATGTGTATGTATATGTATATGTGTGTATGTACATATGTGTATGTATATAGTATATGTGTGTATGTACATATGTGTATGTATATAGTATATGTGTGTATGTACATGTGTGTGTATGTACATATGTGTATGTATATAGTATATGTGTGTGTATGTACATATGTGTATGTATATAGTGTGTGTGTATGTACATATGTGTATGTATATAGTATATGTGTGTGTATGTACATATGTGTATGTATATAGTATATGTGTGTGTATGTATATAGTATATGTGTGTGTATGTACATATGTGTATACATATAGTATATGAGTGTGTATATATGAACAATGAATGGAAAGTTGATTTTTTCAAAATACAATGTGTGTCGAAAAGTACAAAAAATCTCAATACTTTTTTGACACACCTTGCCTGTATGTATATATATATATATATATATATATATATATATATATATATTAACATTACTCCCAGGTATACACTAACCTGGAGTGGTAGTACTTGTTTGAGTCCATCTGCTGGTCAGATAGATATATTTAAAAATATTTATACATATATACTGTGTGCAAAAATAACACTTAAGAAATAACTATATAAAACATGTAAGTATGAACATACAATGAAAATGATTCCCTGAGGAATTCTATGTAGACATAAAAGTAAAGTCATTGAGGTGGACTAAACTCTGTATCAGCCATTCAGCGAGGGGGGCTATCCCCTTTTCACTAGCACTAAACCAAGGAGATTGTTTTTTTTGTCTGAGGTGGAGCACTCCACCTATCATCAGCTGTGCTACTCATACGCTTAGTTGGCAAGGGCCTGTATCGAACTAGGAACCTTGTGGTTTCTAGCCAAATGCTCTACCATCTGAGCTAAACCGGCCCTAAACAGGTTGATATGCTGGTAATTAATTAGGCAATCAATTAACAAAGAATTAAACATTAATTTTCCCTGAAATATTCTTCTTGAATTTAAAATCCCTTATTCCTGTGAGTTTTTTGTTGGTTAAAGCACCTCTTTCTTTTGATATGGTCTCAATCTGCATTGTTATATTTGTTTTAATGCCCTCCACGTCCTCAAAATCTTTTTTAGAATTTATAAAACAATAAAATTACATGGAGTAAGAACTATTGAGAATGGAGGTGTGCTGCACTTTACCACATCCTCCATATTCACCAGATTTACTACCTTCAGACTATCCTTTCTTCGGCCCCATGAAAGAGGATTTGAGAAGTAAATATTATCCCAGTGATGAGAAAGTGAAATCTGTAGTGAAGAAGTGGTTCAAAGAACAGTCAACAGAATTTTACGGGGCAAAGATATGTGCTTTCATTCGAAGGTGGAACATTGCTATTGAGAGAAATGGGGACTGTGGAGAAGTAGGGATGTAATTCACAGAGGACCAGCTTCATTTTTATGTATAATACATGTTCCTGTGTTGGTAATTATAACTGTCCTAAACAAAATGGCATTAATTTTTGACTCCCCCTTGTACCATATAGTGTTTTACAAAAAAAATATTGATGAAGATGAATATTAATAAACATTTTGGATTGGTAAATGTTTTCACCTTCCTTATCAGACATTACTTGCAGGACTGGATTTAAACTTGAAACTAAAAATACATTCTCCAATATTTTTCCAACTCAATCCATGATCCATAATTCAAATCCTGGAAGCTAACGTTGAGTTAAGGACCTCCATTATCCTAGGTTTAATTTGTTTTCTTTTTTTCTGATGTCTTTTTTAATAAAGAAGATATCGGCTTGAATAGTGAAAGTGCAAACAGCACTTCATTTACAAGTAAGAAACCAGGTAATTTGACCTCAGTACACAGAGTGACATGACGTGAATCATAATGCAATATGTATGTGCATACATGAGTGCATACGAGTGTGCACTTGCATTTTTTAACCTGCTGGCAATGCACATGATGATATCCATTTCCCAAAATAAATGCACACAGATAGACAGATCAATAACTTCATATATAAAATCATACATAGTTTGCTGGATACCAATTTTATTCTGCGATCAGCTTTTCTTCTTTTCTCTTTGCTTATTTATAGATATTCCTCAGATATAAGGAATCTAACATTCATATTTGAGATTCTGCAGATTTCCTACTCATTTTTTTAGATATGCAATATTTCAATGTTTCTACATATCTATCCATCGCAGTATGTATGTATGTGTATATATATAATCAGCATTTATCTATCACAGTCTGTTCATTGCTATCTATCTATAATTTTATCTATATATCCATATCAGTCTCTTCACCACTATATATCTATAATGTTATATATCTATATATTTATTTCAGTCTCTTCATCACAATTTATAATGTTATATATCTATATATTTATCTCTGTCTCTTCATCACTATCTATAATGTTATATATCTATATATTTATCTTAGTCTCTTCCTCACAATCTATAATGTTATATATCCATATATTTATTTCAGTCTCTTCATCACAATTTATAATGTTATATATCTATATATTTATCTCAGTCTCTTCATCTCTATCAATAATGCTATATATCTGTATATTTATCTTAGTCTATTCATCAATATCCATAATGTTATCTATCAATGTATAGTCTCAGTCTGTTCATCACTGTATATCTATAATGTTATCTATCTATCTATCTATATATATATATATATATATATATATATATATATATTTATTTATTTGAGCCTTATAACTTGCTTAATGATATTAGTATTAATATCATTAATATATTATTTCATTTTTTACAGATTTTTACTGCAAGTGTTATTTCATGTACACATCTAAATATTATGACTAATGTATTATCAATATTATTATTAGAGTATTTTCCTTTTATAAAGACCTTTACCCTAAAGTTTATTTCATGCAAACATCTAAAAATTGATTTCACTGTTATTTGGGTAAAGCTGAAATATTTCTTATACACCTTTTATCATATTCACTTTCACACAAATGTTCCTGTAAATGGCATGAATCTAACACCCCCTGTGCTATTTCTCCTCCTCATATTATTACTTGGGTAAAGTCAAAATGTTGATTATTTTCAGCTTATGTTTTACTGTAAGTAATTGAAGGTTTTCTGTATTGCAACTCTCACTATCTTTGATCTGTGATTAGGTTCCATTGCAAACGTTTCTCAGTTCACTTTCATGATTATGTCTATTGGCGGAGAGGGTTGGTTAGTCAGTAAAGGAAGAATATTGGGATTATTGTAAGGAAAAAAGAAGAAAGAATAGAATTGTGGAGATGTAATCAGAAGCCTTGCATTTTTTTCCAAAGTTTAGAGAGAGAGTGAGAGAAGAATGAATGTATATGATAGTCTCTCTGATATTTGTGTGATGGATATACATATATATGTATTCATAAATACATTTATATTTATGTGTATATCAGTATATCTTGTATGCATGTACATATATATGATGGAAGCACGTGGTATAACGGTTAGTCATGGGAAATGGACTCATCGCCCCGAGTTCAAATCCTGGATATGGTAATTGCATTTTACTTAGTGCTAATACCCTTGGGAATTTCTCAACAGCACCACATACATAATAATCCATGGGGTTAAAATCTGGGGATTTCGGGGGCCAAACATTGGGACTGGTGTAGTCGTAAAAACTCGCCGACAACCATTTAAAATTTTTTCCAGAGGTGTGGCAGGAGGCCGAATCCTGCTGCCATACATATAGCCTACCATTGGCTACCCTTCTCATCCAGAGCTTGACTACAGTGTTTAGCAACTCCATGTAGGCATCAGAATTCAACCTGATACTCTCTCTGAAATATGCGGAGGCATCACATCACCCTCAGATGACAAACATCCAACAACAATCACAGTTTGGAAAAATTTAGTCTGCATGACATGAGGAGTGTCCTTTGGACTGTATGTTATCCTGTGTATTGTGCTTTTGATCTTGGCAAAAGTTTTTTTATTGGAAAAGAACCAGATTGTTTGTGTTTCAGCAGGATATTTCACTTTGCTCAGAAGTTTCTTCGCCTTTGTCAGACGATTTTCACGGGACCTTTCTGGAAGCAGTTGACCTGTACGATGCTTGTATGAGTAGTAGCAATGGTCTTCATTGAATGCAAGCTTCATGGTAGAGGCTGAGACATTCAATTCACAGCCTGAATTCCAATGCCAGGGTCCTCCAACACTATTATCTGCAGATTCTGCTGTATGAATGCAATCAGATCGTCTGTCATCACGTATATGAATGAAGAAGGGTCCAAGCTTTTAAATGATAAGTAGTGTGTATGTACCTCCAATCTACAGAGAAAGTCCAAGCTTTTAAATGATGAGTAGTGTGTATATACCTCCAATCTACAGAGAAAGTCCAAGCTTTTAAATGATGAGTAGTGTGTATATACCTCCAATCTACAGAGAAAGTCCAAGCTTTTAAATGAGTAGTGTGTATATACCTCCAATCTACAGAGAAAGTCCAAGCTTTTAAATGATGAGTAGTGTGTATATACCTCCAATCTACAGAGAAAGTCCAAGCTTTTAAATGATGAGTAGTGTGTATATACCTCCAATCTACAGAGAAAGTCCAAGCTTTTAAATGATGAGTAGTGTGTATATACCTCCAATCTACAGAGAAAAATAACCAAATATAAGTATGTCAAATTTATCACGAACACCCTGTATATATATGTATACACACACACACATATATATATATATATATGCACACATATACACACTCACCCACCCATATATATACACATTGCTTATCCTATAATTGGTTTGCTTTTACTGACCATAAAGCATTTTATTTTATATTCAATACCATACAAACTTGTAATCAGTAGTGAGATAACTAACCAAAATAAATAAATTTTGACTTTGCCAATGTAAATTCTGGCCCATCTGCCTTTTCGATATAAAAAAAATCTGGTTTCATAGAAATCTCTCTAAAGCAGAGAAAATGTTTAAATAGCTGGTATGGTTGGCCTGCCATTCTTTAAAAAATCTCTGTAGAAGACCTTTGGAATCAAGACAGACACAGATCTGAGATTGACCCCCCTAGAAAAACATCTATCCTGAGGGAAAGGAAGTTGATGAACAGAATGGACATACAGAATGTTTATGGATTAAAGAAATCATAAAATTATGTGAGGAAAGAAAACTAAAGCTAGGTCAGATTGTATTTACTTACATGTCAGATACATCATTTATATGTACAATAATGGCATGTTTAAATTATGTATGGGAATGTAGGTTTGAAAAAAAGTGGGTTACACAAAAATGTGTATTGTTATACAATTAATGATGTGTATAAGACATTTTTTTTATTTCTTTTTGGGAGTCAAAACAGTAAACAAGTTACTTTCACTCAAATGGTAAATCCAATGTGAAACATATCCATCAATACTTTATATATATATATATATATATATATATATATATAACTATATATGAATAGAAATATCTGTATACATATATATATATATATATATGGAACTATATATGAATAGAAATATCTGTATACATATATATATATATATATATATATATATATAACTATATATCTGTATACATATATATATATATATATATGGAACTATATATGAATAGAAAATATCATATATATATATTATATATGGAAATATATATATATGATATATGAATAGAAATATCTGTATACATATATATATATATATATATATATGAATAGAAATATATACATATATTTGTGGGTATGTTTAGCTAAAGACATGCTTGTCTTGCTCTCTCTCTCTCATATATATATATCAGCTCCCCACTTTACTGCAAACTGTACTACTCATGCACTGAGTTGGCGAGTAACAGCATTGAACCTAGAACCTTGTGGTTTCTAGGTGGATACTCAGCTGACTGAGCTAAACTGGCCCTATAAACATGTCATACCTGGTGGAAATGGAAATGTACATATACCTATATATATTATATTGCACACTCATATATATATACCGACCCCTTCGCACAAGCAGGTCAATTTCTTAAGCGGAGTTTAACAGGTTTGAGTTTTCCTTCTCCTAGATTGGTTACTTAGCCATGATTAAAGAGCCTAGTCTGCCCTACTATTTATCCATAGCTGGAGAAAGAATTAGATTCATACCTTTCCAAAGGGTATTCATGCCATGTAACATGCACACAGCTTCATCCAGGAATTGAACTCTGGTCCATGAGTCCATTTCCCACGACTCTAACCATTAGACCAGATGTGCATGTGTATATATATATATATATATATATATATATATATATATATATATATATATATATATATACATGTATATATGTACATATATATATATATATATATACATGTATATATATGTACATGTGTGTATATATATATATATATATATATATATATTGGTGTTTCTATACATGTATATATATGTACATGTGTGTATATATATATATATATATATATATATATATATTGGTGTTCTATACATGTGTATATATATATATATATATATATATATATATATATACATGTGTGTGTGTGTGCATATACATATATATATCTATATCTATATATGAGCTGCAATAAGAAAACACCTAAATTGTAAAATACTGCAAATATACTCATCAAAATTGAGAATACATCATTTAAAAACTGAAATAAATAAAATATCCTGTTAACATAACCAGTATAAAACAAATAACCACAAACCTGAAACCAACAGATGAGAGTATAGGTGATGAGAGTATAGGATGGGTTTATATGTTTGCTTTTGTCTTTTACTGTAAAATTGTTTAATTAACTAAGCAGCTCGTACAGATATACGATCTACCATAAGGGATGTGAAATTGAGTCTCACCAAGAGCTTATACTTTATTATTGTATTCAATATGCACCCTTCTTCACTGTACATAAAGTAAAATTAAAAAGATAATAATTTGTTTGTTTGTCCTACATAGCCAGTGGTTTGATAAGAAAAAAACGAATTTTGGTTTGCATATTTATGGGGCACAAAGATCATATTGAGGTAATCAGCAAGAAACCATTTTAATGTTGCATCATGTAATTGTATATAATTTGAAATTTTAAGCTTTAAAAAAATGAATCAATTATTTGTCTTACTAAAATAACTATTCACATTTAATTAAACATTACTAATCAGATTTTATTCAAGCCAGAGATATTAAATAATCATGTAGTATTATTGATTAGGTAGGACTAAAATCTGAATATAAAACAAATTATAAAATAATAAAATTCGAAGGCAATACAATGCGTAAAAAATAAAGACAAAAAGATGTTTTATATGTCTAATCGATTTCAAAGCAAAGCTTTATCATCAGAGTTTAATTTCAGAAATGACGTGCTTATGTTTTTTTTATATTTGTGTGGTTATAATTTCTCTTCTTATTTCCTTTTCCTCTCCTTTTTTTCCTCTCTTTCTTCTTCTCCTCCTTTATGAATGGGCGAATAACTGTAATTTCTTATTTCTCTCTTTCTTTTTTTTCTTTCTTAAAAGTTTGTTGAGAACAAGGCTGACATCCGGTAAGATGTTGCAATGTGTTGCGACCGTGTGGGCATGTCAGAATTTCAAAACAAATTATGTTTAAATTGATGAATCTCTAAAGTCTCACTCACTTGACATGTTTATAAACGATCATTTTTCAATAAATTCTGTGTTTTGGGAGGGGAGATCATATTGAACCTGGAGTTTTGCATGACCTAAAAACATTTTTGTTTGCTCATCATTAGTAATAAGAATTATGTTAATATCATTATAACCAGCTGCAGTCCAAGTATTGAACAGGTATTTTAGATATTTAGATATATATTTATAGTACATTTGCAAGGACATTGTTTGATAGTGTTATAATTAGATATAATTCTGAATTTATCAATCTTCCTTTGTCATCTATTATGTATACTAGTACAAAATTAATAATACAAATGAATAACTATACCACATCCCAAAAAATAAAAAAATAAAAGAATGGTATTAAGTAATTTTTAAAAAATACATTGATGACATTCTCTTTTAAATAATAGTTTGTAATTATATATATATATATATATATATATATATATGCAAACATATATATAAATGTTCATTCAGAGCTACCAACACTTAACAAATCTTGCATTGTTACAATAGACAATGATGATAGATTCTGTATTCAATAGCTATGCACAGATCAATAACCTAATCAATAACTTCCATAGGTAAAAAAAAGTAGAATAGGTATAAATCAAGTCCAATAGATGTAGGTTGCCAGGGTAACACAGTACACTCCACTTGAGAATAAATACAGTACAAAGACATCACAGAATATCTTTCTCTTCTAAGAAAATATTCTCTTGTGTTTAAATTCTTTTTGCACTGATTCCAGCTCTATCAATGATATCTTTATATCTGCACATCCATATCTCTTAATTCATAAGAATCTACCTGGCAGTCTTTCCTGCTTTTAGATCATTTACATATCTATCAATGATCCCTCTCACACCTTTTATCTCTCTCTCTCTCCTCCCTCCCCCCTCTCTCTCTCTCTCTTCTCTCTCTCTCTCTCTCTCTTATATATATATATATATATATATATATATAATTTAATTTTACTATAAATATAAGCCTTGCTCGGCATATTGAAATAAAGTTTGTTTCTTTATAGTATCTTTGAAGCATTGTGTGTATGTGTAATATAAAGATTTTGAAGGCAATTTACAATGCAATATGTGTTGAATTTATTTAACTAAATATATTTAAATAAATTCAACACATATTGCCTTCATTGTAAATTGCCTTCAAAATCTTTATATATATATATATAAATATATATACACACACACACACACACAAGGTGTGATCAAAAAGTATTAGGAGTGAATCATTAAATTTAAAATTCAAATTAAGATCTGTACACAGCAAAGGGCTGGTATAGCTCAGTCGGTAGAGTGCCCGACTAGGAACCACAAGGTTCCTGGTTTGATACCGGCCCTCACAAACTCAGCATATGAGTAGCACAGGGATCTGTGCAATAAAGGAAGGAGCAGAGCAGGAGCCCTCCACCTCAGATGCCAAAACAATCCCATTCGTCTAGTGCTAGTGAAAAGGGGATAGACTCCTCACTGTTTGGCTGATACTGACATTAGGCCACTAATGCAATAAAGGGATGCTGTCAGAATGAAGATAATTGGTTAGTTTCTCGGCTGGTTGTTTGGTTTTATGGCATATCAACTCTTTTTGGGTTACTTTAAGCAAAAGTCATTTTTTTTGTAACCCATAATAATCATTTGTAAACAATTATATATATTTACCAACCTCTCTACATGAGCAGGATATGACATATTGTCAATTTTGAAACAGTTTAACAGGTATTTCTACTCCTAGAAAGGTTGCCTAACCAAGATTAAAGAGCCCAGTCCACTTTACTATTTATCCATAGCTGGAAGGATAATAATTGGGTGCATACCTTTCCCAAGGGTATTAGCACAGACTGAGCTCTTTAACCTTACTTAGGCAACCAGTCTAGGAGAAGGAAAACTCTGAATTTAAACTTGTTAAACTCGACTTGAGAAATTGACCTTGTGTCATGTGGAGAGGTTAGTAAATATATATATATATATATATATATATATATATATATATATATATGTGTGGGTGGTTTAGAAATATGGTTGGAGAAAATGAAATGTAAGTTGTTTAAATTTACAATTTATTCATATATGTTTCTCTTGTATGGTTTCATCTGATACTCTGAAATTTTCTTCTGAAATTATCATGACATTTTGTTACATAATCATTATGGTAATTCATAAATAGAAGAGAAATGTGATAACCTTAATGCTCTTATAAACCTTAGAAATGAAGAGGATTTTAATGTCAACCTAGAAAAGGCCTGCAGAATAATAAAAAAAATATAGAAACCAAATAAAAACATTAATGTTTAAAATCTATTGGGGTGGCCATTATTCATTTGTAAGGATTGCAACTTCCTTTGTTTTGAAGAATCAGTTTTCGCCATACATTTAAAAGCACAATGTGAATAAAAAAGATAACTTCAATTCATCAATATTTATATAAAATTGAAGTGCACATGAACAAATAAGGACAAACAATTTTGAGGGAAAATATTGACTCTTTTAGACAGGACATTGGTGTAGTAATATCTTAAGTAAGTAAACAGTTTTGATGATAACAATATGTGTGTGTTTGACATAAAAAGACTGTATGTATTTGTGTTATAAATTGGATTATTGGAGGTGCATAGTGTAATGTTTACCATCATAGGAAATGAACACTGTGAGACTCTTGAACCTTAGTTAAGCCACTAATCTAGGAAAAGGAAAACTCTGAATTCAAACCTGTTAAACTCCACTTTAGAAATTGACCTTGTGTCACATCCTACTCATGTGAAGGGGTTGGTAAATATGTATACATAGATTTATATTTACATAGGATAAATTTCTCCATAGATTTTAAAGAGGCAATTTGTGAAATGGAGTCACCAACCGAAGATCAAATCCTGGGCTAGACTGATTGCATTGGGAAAGTTATTCATCTAACTATTCTCCCTCCAGCTATGAGAAATTAGTAGGATAGACTTGGCTTTTGAGCCTTGGTTAGGCAACCAGTCTAAGAGAAGGAAAACTCTGAATTCAAACCTGTTAAACTCCACTTAAGAAATTGTCCTTATGTCGCATTTTGCTCAAGTGGATGGTTTGTTATATATATATATAGGCTTTTAAAATTCTTTACTGAATTAAGACAATAGTACATGAATAAATTAAATGGATTAAAGTCGACTGAGCAACTACATGCATTTTTTTCTTCATTAATAATATTTAGTTATATTTTATTGTATTAATGAATAGGACATACATTAGTCCCATACATATTTTTTAATTTGCCTAGATGGTGTACTCAGAACATCACTAGATACCTTAAAAGAAAAAGGCCTCACTCTAAAAAAAGGCCAAAAGTCAGCAATATCCCACACAGACTATTACAGATGCAGTCTACGCAGATGATCTGGTAATTCCAGCAGATACACCTGAACAAGCAGAATAACTGCTACATAGCCTAGAGTAGGTGGCAAGAGTAATTGGCTTCTATGTGATTAAAACTGAGTTCATGTGTTTTAAAATTAGTCGAGGAGTTCACATATATAGGTAGTAATATCTCATCTACTGAAAGTGAGGTCAAAACATGCATAGCAAAGGCACAGATTGCTATGAACAGATTATCAATCATATGGAAATCTGATTTGACTAATAAGATAAAGCTAGAATTTTTCCAAGCCATAGCCATATCAGGGCTACTATATGGAAGCACCACATGGATCCTCATGAAGTGCTTGGAGAATAAATAGATGGGTGCTGCACGATTATGTTGGTAAGTGACAAATCCAGGAAGCAGCATCCCACAAGAAAACAGCTGTACAGTCTGTTGGAAATTTTGGGGATATAAGGTGTATGCTAGTTCCCTGTCTATATTTATAGACCAGGTGAGATCATGTGGTCTGTTCCTTAGCCAATCACTGGCCATACTGCATGGCTGATATATTACTGAAGCGCTGAGTCTTTCTCAGTCTACTACGAGGGAACCTAGGATTCTCTACCTGAGAGGATTACCAAAGGAACTAAATCGGAGGACTCTCTAACTAGAATCAACTGGCCAATTATGGCCCTTAAAAACTTAACAGGTTATGGGCCCAGCATGCTTCCACTGCACAGTCACCTGCCTTCTATTGAACAAACAATGTGAGTGAGGCAAACAAAACATGCGAGACACTGCTGGAAAAGCAAAAACAACTGATAAGTGACATTCTTCAATGGACACACGACTGTCGGTCAACCAAGAAAAACCTATATTAATCAGCTCTGTACAGATTTTGGATGCCATGCAGAGGACCTATGAGTAGCAATGACTGGCAGGGATGCTTGGCAAAGAGTTATAGAAATCCATGCTAACAGCACGACCTGATAATTATGATATAAATATTCAATAATGATGTTTAGTTATATTTTATAAAATTAATGAATTAATATTGGTAGTTGTATATTTCCCAATGGTAATATTAGAGTTAAAGGCTATATAAAAATTGATATATTAAATGATGATCTTCAAGAAAGACAGATTTTCTCTGTTTATATGATTGGTGCAACTCAATCTTCCAGCCCTCTATTTCTCCATTACATAGTCAAGAGAGTTGATTATTTCTTATGAACAACAGTTTCCAGTTCACCAATATTTTGAATTCAGATTTACAAAATAAAGAAATTTTTTGAATAAGATTGGTGCAACATGATCTTCCTTCATATCTGGCTCAAATGTTCAAAAAGCTTTTTACTTGATAAATATCTAAAGCATTAAGATTCCTGTAAGATTGTTGTTCGTCCACGATTAAAATAGAATTTATGAAAGTTACCTCTAGGCTATCAACAAGTAAGTAACATTCCCTAAAAGAGCATTTGTCACAAAATTTCTTGGCCTTTTAAAACTTTTCACTCATTTTCTTTTCACTAATTGAATAACCAAAATTCAAAACTTTAATTCCATCCATTTATTCTGAAAAGTAACTTTAGTCATTGTGACCTCTATGCAATAACCATCAATGATGTTTTTCCACAAGTGTTTTCAATATTGACTGCGAGGATTATTAAGAAGAATCCAGGCTGCCTTGAGCTGTTTATTCAACTTTATGTAAAAGTCTTAAAAATAGTTAATAAAATTAAGAAAAAACACAGAAAGAACATAAAATCCAGAATTATTCCAAAGTATGATACTACTACACTTTCAAAGAAAGGCGTGTTTTTTCAACTTGTCTCCTACTTAGTTAAATTAGTTTTAGATTCTAACAACATCCCTTATTTTAATTAGTTTTTATTTTATATAATTATATAATATACTCACTTTCTATGGTTCCTGTATATTTTCCTATCAAATCAGCCCCGCCTATGGATGTTGAGATTTTATTTTCAATTAATTTGGATGGGTTAAAGCCATTAAGACTTTTTTAAAAAGTATTTTGAACTAGGTACATGCATTTTAAATAAGATGGAAACATCTCCACACTGGATAGTAAGCCTCTGAATTAGTAACACAGTTAACACAGCTAGGTAACAATATCTCATCAACAGAAAGCAATGTCAATGTATGCATAGAAAAGGTATGTATTGTTATAGATAGATTATCCATCATTTGGAAATCTGATCTCACTGATAAGATAGTGAAAATTCATCCAAGGTGTGACCATATCAGTGCTACTATACAGCTATACCACTTTGTACTTAGATAAAAAGCTAGATGAGAACTACACAAGAATGTTGCGTGCATTCTCTTGAGGACACCTACACATGGACACACCAGTATAGGCCAACCAGAAAAAACCTGTATTAACCAGCGCTTTGCAGATTCTGGATGCCACACAGAGGACTTGCCAGGGGTGATGACCAATAGGGACATATGGTGAGAGAGAGTAATGGATATCCATGCTGCCAGTATGACATGATGATGAATGTAACCTGACATTCACAAACCTAAATAAGACAGTCTTAAAATTCTGTGGAACAAAATATTTTCCAAAGCCAAAGAAGAAAATGCATCTACAATCTAATTAAAATGCAATTTACATCATTTTGAATGTAGCATTCTCATTTTTGGGTTACATTTAGAATCATCTTGAGGGTAAAATACTTGAAAATAGCGATTATGTTGGGAGAGTGCAGTTACTTTAACCCCTGGGAGAATTTAACTAAGTCAGTAATTCTAACTCCTTCAAGTACATTTGACAATATTATATCAGTTGTCATTCGTCAAGCCAGCCAGATCATTCAACGCAGAAAAGTAGAATTCTGATCTTAAAATAATTGCTACCATAGAATTGATTTTGAACAATTTCTTCACCAATTGCTGTGATAATGCAGCTTTTACGAAAGTAGGGTACTGTTTAAGGGCTTGAATCTCATCACTATTAATTATGCCTAGGCAGCAATACTTTGGAAGACTTGACTAGTTCTCTGTCATAATATGGGAATACCAGATCCATACAGATGCAGCCTCTTGGTCTTGAAGCCTCTAGATATACTTCTTCTTTTAATATTTCCTTAAACAGAATTTAATCAGTTGTGCTAATATTAAAGTGTCTATAGAAACTTAGCACTGCTATTCAATAGGAAATATATTCAATATCCAACTATATTTCCTACGTTCTTCTTTCAGAAGTCTTAAACATTTCCATTTTAGACTTACATAAAAGGAGTCCATTTCCACCTGGTTTCAGCAATATAAAAGAGGCCTGACCAATAATAACACATTGACAATTAATATCTATAAAGAACTTCTATTAGATTTGATATAACATGATTTTCAAGGCTTATAGTGCTTTAATTTATTGATACTTGGTTGGAATTTTTCTGAATAATGATTCTATGAAAGGTTTCATTTTCTGTGAAAGTTTTGCGAAGTAAAATATGAGTATAAGTTTTTATTTTTTTAATGAATGAAAGAGGATAGATTAGATTATGATTCATTAGAAATTGAATCATTTATTCAAATGTTTTGATCACGTTTCCTGCTTTCAAAGAAAAAATAAAATGTTTTTCCTGTAATGGTCTTATATTTTGATCAACAGAAAAGTAATTAATGATTTTAAATTATGTTTCAGGGTTCTAGACAAAGTAATACATTAAATGAAAATAATTAATAACAGGATAAAATATATCATTAAATATATATGTATATATGAAGTGATAAAAAATGTTAACACCAATATGGAAGTCATGTATATAATTACTGTCTCCACATGTTCACTGTCGCTATCAATATATTCTTCAAATCTCATGAAAAATGCTAATATTTCTATGGGAGTATCTGAAAAGCAGAATTGACGTTATGCAGATCATATGGGAAAGATACCAATAATGTGTTGACATGAATGGTGGAGACTTTAAAATCATAATATCATAAATGAATTCTCATAGAAATGTTAACATTTTTAATTCCCTTTATTATTAAAATAATAAAGTAAAATCCTTATTTTTATGTCTTTAGTTCAGTTTCTATACATGGGGAAAAATTAGCAAAAATTACCTTTTTTTTCTATTTTAAGGTCTTCTGAACTTTCTTGAAAATAGAGATAAAATGAATGCTTATTTTGGAGTAAAACTAGAGGTGTATCAACTTTTACTTTGATACCAAAGTTATTAAGTGCTAAAATTGATATACATTAAAATTTAGCAAAATTTTGTCATAACTTTTCAGGTTTCAGTTTTTGTTTAATGGCATATTAAGCTCCAGGGGTTAACTACTGCTAAAGCTATTCTTGTAGAAGAACAGTAGTAGTTCTATTTAACCCATAGCTGGGTTATGAGGGGGTACATACATTTCCCAAGGGTATTAGTGCAAAGGTGAATGTAATAGCGCAACTGGAGTTTGAACCATTCAATATTGGGGATATTGCATATATGTCTTAAATTTAGGATAGTGTAGACACAGTCAATGGAGTTTTGTAAATGTCTGTTTTCCAAAGGGGATTTGTTTGAAAGTGAATTTAATAGCAAAACTGGAGTTCAGACTCTATTACTATGATGTTGCAGTCCAGCATGTTAGCCACTACACCACGGAAATTCCCCTCATAATTATTCAATCAGACTTAAATTTTCAGGTCTGATTTCTTTTTAGAAAAAAAGTTATCAACTAAAACTTTGTCAAAATCCAAGATGGTATCTATTTATTCATGAGGGGAGATAATTTGGAATAACTCCCATCAATTCAGCATAAACCATTTTTTAATTATTAACTGACCAGATGACAAAATTAGGATTAATTTACCTATTTTCTAAATGCGGCAGATATTTTAAACTTTCACACGCCAACCTTTTTATATATCTTGACCCTTGTCCAAAGAAGTTTTATTAGATAACAAACAAATACAGCAAATACTTTACAAGCAAAGGGATCCCTCATTGGAAGTAATTCATTTTCTTTTAGCTTTTACTAGAAAGTCACATATCAAAAGAAACTAAACCTGATCATGTTTTAGAGATTTTTTTACATACGTTCAAAGTGCTGAAATATTTTAAGGAATAATCTCAGAAACAAGTACATATGGAGGGAGACAAATATAATTGTCTTCCCTCGAAGTGTAAGCTTAGCTTCCCACATCATATGTCTGTTTCAGCCCCTTGAAATTTTCTATTTTACCTCCTTTCTCTGAAAGAGCAACACCTATCTGTTTTAGTTCTCACTCGTTGAGCAAAAAGGACATATTTCTCAGCTCTGTTCATAGAGCAGAATTGAGAGAATTAGTCTCCAGCTTTCTCACCATTTAGTACACCTCACTAAGTAAACCATGGAATCCACTATAAGCCCTTTATAACCATTTTTTGTTCTTTGTGCAAGGAACATATTGTACAATTATCTTGTTTGAGATATATGTATTCTGATATTTGTTGTTCCATATAATATATATTAAACATGTATATATGCATTGTTCATGTGATTTGTTTGTTATTCCTTACTGAATATTCAGTGTTAGTGTATCTATGGATGTATTAATGCATTATAAGTACTTACTGTTAGTTTCAAACTAATACCCATTATTTTTATACATATATATATATATATATATATATATATGCCAGCAGAAATTCATTTCAGAATTAATAAGAGAAGTACTTAGTAAATTTGTTTGTCCATTATCCAGTAAGTCATCAATTGTGTCCTCCTCTTTGCTATCAGATAATAAATCTAAGATTGATTAATCACTTTTACAAAGATATTTGCAAAGCTCTTCATCAATATTAATCTACTCGGGGGAAAAAAATGTAGTTGAACTAAAGTTCTCAAAGTAAATAACATCAGGAAACATCTTGAAAGAAATGCCTATTTGAACTTCTTGAAAGTGTCTATTTGAAACCTTTACTCACAGAACTGAATTGTCATCTGTCAAAATAAGATGGAAATTTTCATCATTTGCATTTAATTACAGTTGTGTATATATATACATATATATATATATGTGTGTGTAACTGATGGAAATTTCTGTCATTTGCAGTTGAGCTATAGAGATGAGTGAACCTCCCATTGTTTGTAGTTTATGGTTTCATTTGATCTCCTTTGGAAAGGTGAGACATTATAAATCATGAAACCACTATATATGTGGAAGGACAAAGACAATTGATGATTAACAACCAAATTTTGTATCTTTTGACTCAGCTTTCAATTTCTGAGAGATTGTCAGTAGTTAGCATTACTATTATTATATATTTATCAACCTCTCCACACAAATAGTATGTGACACATGGTCAATTACTTAGTTGGAGTTTAACAGATTTGAATTCCAAGGTTTCCATCCCCTGGATTGATTACCTAACCAAGGTTCAAGATCCCAGTTCACCCTATTACTTACCCATAAATGGAAGGATAATAGTTGGATTCATACCTTTCCCAAGGGTATTAGCTCTATGTGAAATGCAAATAGCCTTGTTCAGAATTTAAACTCAGCTCATCAAGTCCATTTCCATTACCCTACCTGCCTCCACTAAAATATAAACATAGCATTATTATATAATATATCATACATTAAGTGTTAGCCTAGGAGCCACAAGGTTCTTGGTTCGATATCGGCGCTCGCCAACTCAGTGTATGAGTAGCACAGGGATCTGTGTGGTAAAGTAAGGAGCAGGTGGTAGGTGTGGCATTACACCTCAGATGCAAGAACAATCTCCTTGGTCAAGCACTAGTGAAAAGGGAATAGACTCCCTCACTGTCTGGCTGATACCGACTTTAGGCCACCCCAATGACTTATATGTACTAGTGAATTTGCAGCATGTAGTGTGGCTTTGTATTAGGCCCTGCAGGTGGCTTACTTATGCTTGAAAACATATGACTAAGTGTAAAAAAATTACTATTTATCAATAGAAACCATAAAATTGTGTATTAATTATTAGTATTAGATAGGAATATTTGATGCCATATAACTGCATGTAAATTATTTGTATTAAGAATAGTTACTCAAAACTTATTGTTTACTAAGGATTATTATTAATCACTTGAAACCATATATCTGTGTGCAAACAAAGGACTATTATTAATTAGATATGATTACTTTAAACCGAATAATTATTAATATCAGATAAGAATACTTGATACCATACAACTGTGTGCAAATTATTTTTATCAGGTAGGAATACATAATATAAATGTATAATGAACACAACTGCCTAATCTTTAAGCATAAAATAATCCTAGTCAGATTGACAAATCATTTTAATCAATCAAAAAATCAGTAAAATTAAACTAAAAAACTTGCTTAGGCTCACACCCATTGTTGCTTTACTGAATTTGCAACAGCACTATATAGTATTTGAAATTATTTCTCTGAATTTTCTAGATGAGGGTCAATAATTAGGATTATTCAGACTATTGTCCTCATCTTTATTGTTATCTGTACAATGTTTTGGAGGTATTTCTTGTCAGACTCGAGAGCCTTCTCAAACTCAAGAACCTTCTTTTCGAACTCGGGAACCTTCTTGTTGTAATTGGGAGCCATCAAAGAACTTTGAATCCAACCCTTTATTCAATCCACGGGGATATCCAGTTCTCATTCTGCTATCCATAGCTGGGTACAGGTGTTAAACTGAGTTAATTATTATTCTATGCTACTTTTCCTCTTGACCAGGATTGAACCTGCAGCCTAGAGATTACTGTCACGTAGAACTGTCTTAACACAACACCTTTATTTACTACACTATGTGTCCAATTGAGCAATTCACTGTGATTTTTGGGAACTTATAAACCTAATGTCATAGACCAGTTCATAAGAGAATTTAGTCACACCCTTTGTTGCTTTACTGCACTTGCAACATCACTATACAATATTTGAAATATTGTCATAATGCAATACTTAACAAGCTTATCTCACAGACACGTTCATGAGAGAACTGGTGACCTTGTGCCAGAATGAGCTATCTCAACATATAACTGTGATCATTACCTTTAACTTTACAACTAAAAGAAAATTTAGTTGGAACTGTATATTCTGTTCAACTGTGTTGCTATTGTTTCAGTCTGGTAATCTGAATCCAGTCAACAGATTTTGGGAGCTCAAACTAACAAAGATTAAATAAGATAAAGTAAGATCAAGTATCAGTTTACTCAGAGCCAGATCTGACTTTCTTGTAACAATCCATTTTATCCCACTTCCTTTAGTGAAATATCAGTCAATCACTTAAGGTCATTGTCTCAAATCAACCTTTATTTCTTTCTTTTTTTTTTCTTTTTCTTTTCTTCTTTTTTTCTTTTTCATTTCACTCTGATATTGACCTCAGTGTTATTTGCTGAACACAAACAGATAGTAACCAGAGAATATAGAGAAACTAGACACTCTTGTTTGGAATTATATTAAGGGTGCTCCAAAAGTAATGCCTCCAGATAAATAACATTGGATACAGGGAATTCAATAACACTTTTTAAATAAAACAAGTCTTTAGATACAAAATAATATACGGTATACATTTTCACCAGTGTTGAAAAAGAGAATGCTGGATAACAACCAGAGAATATAGTGAATGCTGGATAACAACCAGAGAATAGAGACTGCTGAATAGCAACCGTGGAATAGAGAAGTGCTGGATAACAACCTATTTGGAATAATATAATGGATGTTCTGAAAGTAATGCCTATAAATAAACTACATTAGATACAGGGAATACAATAACATTTTTAGATGAAGCATGTTTATGGGATACAAAACCCTATTAGTTATACATTTCCACCAGGGTTGAAAAAGAGTTCTGTACAGCAACCAGAGAATATAGAAACGGAGGACTTTTGTTTGGAAATATATAAGGGGTATTCTGAAAGTGATGCCTCCACATAAACTGCATTAGATAGAGGGAATATAATAACACTTTTAGATAAAGCAAGTTTTAATATACAAAATATTATTGGGTATACATTTACACCAGTGTTAAGAAAGAGCATGCTCTACTTGTAAAAGTTTGAATTAAGAGAAGTGACCTGCTTTTACACACAGTATGTTTTAAACAAGATGGGGGCATTTCCACACTGGATTATAAGCCTTTCAAATTTGTAGACCAGTTCACATACCAAGTAAGTAATATCATATCTACAGAAAGCAATGCTAATATATGTATAGGAAAGACATGGACTGCTCGACAGATTATCAATCACTTGGACATCTGATCTCACTGATAAGATTAATCAAGAATTCTTCCAAACTGTAGCTGTGTCAGTGCTATTGTTTGGCTGCACCACTTTGACTTGGACTCTAACAAAGTACTTAGAGAAAAAGCTAGATGGGAGCTACACAAGGATGCTGCATGCTGTCTTGAACAAATCTAGGAAGCAGCGCCCCAGAAGAAAGTAGATGTACAATCACTTGCTTCCTGTTATACAAACCATCAGAGTAAAGCAAACAAGACATGCTGGACACTGCAAGGACAAATAAATGTTCTCCTGTGAACACATAGCCACTCCAGGATGGATCTGCCAGCAAAAACCTACATCGATCAGCCCTGTGTGTATGCTGGATACTGAGCAGAAGACCTGCCAGGAATGATAGCTGATAGGAAGGGTTGTCAAGGAAGCGTCGAGATCCGTATTGTCTGCATGTCATGAAGATGATTGTTGTCCGTGCTGATTTTCAGGAAAATATCACTTGCATAGTTGACCTTAACAGCAGTGTTGAACATAGCTTGTTACTCCCATCATAGCAACCAGAGCTGAAATAAATTGCCCACCGCCTAGTTGTGCTCACATCAACGGATTGGTCTCTGTAAACATTTATAAGTGTTGATAACTGTCAATCGGTGCTATTTTTTTTGCATAGAGGAATTCACTGACATATCTCTTTCATTTCAGATGTTATCTTGTCAGACAGACACTCAACTACTATTTATAAAAATAAAAATAGATATGGGTTATTGATAGAAAGGTCCAACCTCTACTGATCTATTACAAACACCCACCTGGAATTACTTCCAAAGCAAACTTTTTACATTCAGGCTCTTGTTCATTGCTGACAAAAATATGGGTTGGTTTAGTTCATTCAGTAGAGCATCTGCCTAGGAACCACAAGGTTCTGTGTTCAATACCAGCCCTCGTCAACTCAGCGCATGAGTAGGATGTTGCTTGGTAAATTGGGGAGGTGATAAGTGTGGCACTCCTCTTCAGATGCAAAAACAATCTCCCTGGTCTAGCACTAGTGAATAGGGGTTAGATACCCTTGCTGTCCAGTTGATAAGCCTCTCTGCTGACTTATTTTAAAACAGTAATGGAATGGAAAACTGGTTCTATCCAATAGTTTTATTGTGCTCACCATATCTGTGGTACTTTTACTTGAAATAAATAGGAGGCTCTACTTTTGGAGCATTTCTTTGTGTACTTAACATGTGAAAATATTCTAGATAAAAGAATATCTTGGTAGCCATAGGGTAATCTTTTTGGTGTTTTTATTTGAAAAAAAAAATTAGATTTTTTAGAATAATCTGATACGTTGAATTTCCCGCTGTCCCTTGAAATACTATACTTGAAATAGAAAAATGATGCGATATGAAAGCAGTGCTATGTGAATAGCTGTCATCCAAACTGGATCCTGGCCTCAAACCTCTTTTGTTTGAAATAATCAAAATAATTATTAGCTCTCTTGAAGGGGAATATATCCCATAGTGAAAACATTTTTGGAGTCAGATTGAATGTGTGTTTGATGTTGACAAGAAAGAAATCACAACTGCAGAATGAACTCTTACAAAGAGAGGCATTAATAATATCAACTTTTCATCATGCTTATTTACTTCCTCATTCTCAATATCTCAATACATACACACACACATATATATCATAACAAATATATATATATATATATATTATCTTATATATATATATATATATATATATATATATATATATATATATATGTGTGTGAATGTGTATATATATATATATATATATATATATATATATACACACACACACACACAAAAGTGACCCTTAGTTTTTAGCCTAAAAAAATGTTTTTTATTGTATATTGTGTGTGATGAATGACTTTAAGGTTGGTCTTAAAAGGTAATTCATAGCATGCATAAATCATCTATCTATCTATCTCTATCTCTCTCTCTCTCTCTCTCTCTCTCTCTCTCTCTCTCTCTCTCTCTCTCTCTCTCTCTCTCTCTTTATATATATATATATATATATATTATATATGCGCACACACACACACTGCTACATATAATTCTTTAAGAGATATAACTTTCAGCACAACATATATGTATCTATATTATTGTTTCTGCAATGCAACTCTCACTCTTGATATATATATATATATATATATATATATATATATATATTATATAAATCTAGAGACTGGCAGATACTCGATCCCCTGAGGATCAGCAACAAGAAACTCAGTTGTGAATTTTTATTCTCCTTTTATTGTTATTCTATTTTACAGTTGAAAATATTCTAATCTTGCTCTGCATTGTTGTGCATAGAGCACTATACAGGTTTTACTGATGAAAAATCCTATGCACAATACTTGTTCTGCTAATGTTTCTTCAAACATTTCCACCCATATTGTCTCCGTATCATTCCCAATTTGCACTGCAGTGACTTCATTGTAAGCAGTGTTACAAGTATTGAAGCTAAGGAGATTTAAACCAAAGATATTTCGTTTGACAAACTGGCCATTGACCTGGTGACGAAGGGTAACACCATGGAATCAGATTTAGGAGCCTTTTAAAAAGAATCATCGCATCTTGTGGAATCGACCACCATCAGTGGATGAAAGAGGCTGCCAATAGGGTGATATAGTGAAAACAACTTTCAGGAAACTTGCCTATCTGAAACAAATGACAGAACTAGAGTTGGAGAGGTGAGGTAACAAGTTTAAACAAAGCCCTGCTTCAGCTGCCAGCCCTTCTGAAGTCTCCATGAAAGATTTGCCTCAGAAAGTTTTATCATGGAGGTTTCACAATGATATCGAATATAGATATAAGAAATATCAGGGTATTAGTTCAACACTAACAGCCGCATTCCTATAATGCATTAGATTATCCATAAGAAAGTAAGCCAACACAGGATATTTGGTTGGGAAGTTAATATTATTATTAAATATCATATATTTATAATTATACTCTGTTATTTGATTGATAATCTCTAAGATAATTCCATTGATTCTTCAAGCATGTGAAGTATTCTATTGAAAATAATGTATTTACTCAACACCTGTGACATGGGTAAAATATGACATTAGGTCAATCTTTAAGCATCTTTAAGCTCATTTAAATTCACAGATAGTCCTTCTCCTAGACCGGGATCTTCAAACTTGGTATGGCAATTAATCTAGGAAAAGAAATTCAAACAAACTGTACTGCACTTTAAAATTGACTTTGTGGTAAATGAGTTGGGTAGATACAAGATTTTTCACAATAATTCTCACCCTTTTCATGTCTAATATATATATATATATATATATATATACATATACAGAAGTTTTACATAACATACCTCTGACAGAAAGAACACTTACCAGCTCAGCATCTACACTAATGAATTATTTTACTATCATTATATCCATCTTCAATACAAATTCTGACCACTTACCTGGCATACTGCTACTTCTGCAATTATACAGGTCCAGCAAAATCCTGGATGAAAAATTGTGTTTCACTCTCTTCCACAAATATTATTGTACTATCATTAATGGGGGTTAACATGCACAAATTTCCATTGTAACATTTTCACATTAAGTTTATTGAATGATTTGTACTGCTATACAAAAAAACTGATCATTAGAATTGTCTTCTTCAGAATTTCATACTATATTTGTGGTGTTCTGTCAATCAGTCTAGGGATGTAACTGAAGACAAAGTCCAAGATCAGACAACATTTTTGTAGAGTAGAATTTTATGAGGAATTCGGTGTTTGCATTTATATTTACCCTTGAATTCATTTGGTGTCACTAGGGACCAAATTAAATGCTGTTGTATGAGAAACTATT
>CM042139.1:129202317-129227317 GCA_023376005.1 Doryteuthis pealeii
AAATATGAATAATTTTTAAACCAATCTATTTGACCAATAGATGGTACCCTAACAGTTACTACCACTGTGGGTCAGAGTGAACCTGGGAATAATGGATATGAAGGTGTACTCCACACTCTGCAGGTCTCCAGGACTGGAACTTCACCATCAGATGGAGTTTAGTTTCATACCCAGGACACCCCATTTTTTGTGTGTGGGCTTTTAACCTCTGTAGAGGATTCAGTCAGTGTATTTTAAGCTCCAACAACATGGTTGTTTTCTTAAAACATGAACCTATTTGTAATGTAGTGTAATAGAAATAATTTTTTCCATTTGAAATTTAAATAGAAAAATGAGTCTCTCTTAGAATTGCCCATTAACAGAATTGCATGTTAAGAAAGAAAAAGAAATGTTTTTTTTTCTGTTTACCTTAATGACAAAACGATAGAAAATTGAGGGAATGAAAACACCTGGTGTTTATGTGTTTGAAAAGCAACAAACCCAAAACAAGGTATCTGCAAGTTTATCGATAATTCGTTTGAATATTATAGGCTATACAGATGGGCAATACAGATAAATGTTCAGCAAGACTTAAAAAGCTATAAAATTTGTTTCATATAACATATAAAGGGGCACTTTTTCTCTGATATTTAGATTATTTCATCTTTTTTAATGGCATATTAACCCTTGTGGTTTTTTTATGCCTAATCTTGTTTTTTGTATCAATGATTTTTAAATGAATAGTTTGTAGGTAAATAACTACAACTACAACTGTGTATCAAATGGATTGCCAATCTGATTGTTTTCTTTTTAGGAGAAAGAGGAGGAACTTTCAAAGTAGTTTTGACTAACAAGAAGAGAGTCCCTTTTGAATTCAGAGCTTTCCTTATCCTAGACCAGTTGCCATACCAAGGCTAAAGAGCCCAGTCTGACTTACTATTTACCCATAGTTGGAGGGAGAATAGTTTGATTCATACCTTTCCCAAGGGTATTAGAACTGAAATTCAAACAGTCATATCTAGGATTTAATCTTATCTCACGCTGTCCTGTCCATTTCCTACAACGGTAACCATTACACAATGCGCCCCCATAAATCAAATATTAAATATTGGTTTGGTTTTATGAACTATTAGAAATAATTTTTATTAACTTCATGAAGGTTTGTAGAATTAATAAATTGGTATTTGACCCTTTTAGCACCTATATGATGAAAAGTGTTGTGTG
This sequence comes from Doryteuthis pealeii, assembly GCA_023376005.1. Lineage (NCBI taxonomy): Eukaryota > Metazoa > Mollusca > Cephalopoda > Myopsida > Loliginidae > Doryteuthis > Doryteuthis pealeii. The sequence goes on from CM042139.1 coordinate 129,203,521, forward strand.
TTTTCCATAAGAGCAGTTTGAAGAATACAGACTTAACAATTATATAACTATTAGGGCTTGAGATAACCAACCGATTGGTCAGATGGGGCCTCTCTGACTGCTTGTCTAGCCCAACTAAGGGATAAAGGGATCATTTCTTACTCGGGTTACAGACTGTTCAGTGACTATGATCCTGTCCTCAGGTATTAGATTTCACCACCCATGGCCAACATTGGGAGAGGGCAGATTTTACACCTCTGAAGATATACAATCGTGTTCCTCTGCCCCAGCTGACAGGGCGGCCTGCATTTAGCAGAAATTACTGAAACATAAAAAAAGCTTCAAGACAAATTCTGTTCCATTTCTTCTTGCATACCATGAATTTTCCAAATTGTTTAGTTAACCAGTCTGCAAACACAGAGGGGTATGACCTTCCCCCAGAAAATGAAGGGTCCTGAGTATAAGACTAAACTACTGATGGTGAGGTTCCAGTTCTGGATATCTGGAGAGTATGGAGTACTGCTTCATTGCCATTACCACAAGGTTCAAACTAACTCAGTGGTTGTATTTGTTAAGGTTCCATTTATTGGACAAATAGATCTGTTTAAAAATTATTCTAAATTCAATAGAACCATATGCAATAGGAAAAAAACTCTTAAGAAACAACTACACAAAAATGTAAATATGAACATGATTCCCTAACCTCCAGGCATAAAATAACCCTAGACAGTTTGATATGCCATTTCAATAAATCAATCTGAGTTAGATGTATATAATGCAAACTTCATTGCCATTACTTTTTGGTTCAATCAGACTCAGAGTGATATTACCTGTTACAGATCTATCTATGAGTCATGTAGATCTCTTTGAAAATTATTTGTAACAGATAGGAATACTTGATGCCATATAACCATATGTAAATTATACATATTAATGATTACTTGAAGATATAATTTCTTTACTAAGGGTTATGAATAAATGTCTTTTAAAATTATCTATATAATAGATAGGAATATTTGATGTCATATAACCGTATGTAAATTATTCATATCAATAATTACTTGAAGATATAATTGTTTACTAAGAATTATGAATAGATCTGTTTGAATATTATACATATTCAATCGGACCATGTTCATCAATCAATCAATGTGTTTAATATGAAGTCTGCTACATCAGACTTTTTTTTTAAGAGCTACCATTTCTTGAATTAACTTGGACATGGGTGATTTTGAATTAGACATCATCATCTTCCAACTTTTTATTTTCTGTCTTGGTTTATGTTGGAAGCTATCCAAAAGCAAAATGAACATAAATGCAAAAAACATTATTCAATATTGATATGAGTCAAGCGCAAGCGGGCCAAGAAGTGACCAGTCAAATGAAAACAATAGAACTCTCTTAAAGTAGAGTTAAGAATACTAGCCTATGAGGTAAACCATTCTGAAAATATCAATTAGCCAAAGAATAAACGGTTACAGGAAATGAAAAATATATTACTCTGTTTAATTTCATTAATCTACAGGGAACAGTGGAATTCAAATGCATGTTCTTTAGGGTTCTGGAAATGTCTGTTAGGATTATCAAAGGTCATAAAGTTATTCAAGAAAGTTATGAAAAGTTCTAAGCCTAACCAATATGAGAATTTTGAATGGTCAAAGATACTTAAAAATGAATGCAATAAGTATGCTGAACGGCAGGATAAATATGTTCTATACAAATCTCTTGGTTTACTTTACTCTAACACACAGACAGACAGACAGACACACACACACACACATACATATATATATAAAATGTCCTCTGAAAAAACAAAATTCAAACCATTTTGTCATCATATTTATGATAAATTATTTACTTTTCTCTCGTGCCATTGACTCTGTGCCTGTATCCTAACTTAGGTATGGACTACCACTGCCATTGAGCATTCTTTATTTATAAATATAGCAAACTATATCATTATTTATATATATGCACTCATCAGACCAAGAGCTCTTTGTTGCCATTGTCTCTGTCAAAGCCTTTCAAGCTTTTTTAAATATATATATGTATATTATTATTTATATTTTGCTTGAAGGCAATTATAATGCATATATTGCATAAAATTCGATAATTATAGAAAATAATCTTGACAAGTGAATCCCGGCAAAGGATGGCTCGCTATGCAGAACACGCAAAATATAAATAATTTATTCAACAATTCTTCTTCTAAAAAAAAAAAAAAAAATCCAAAAATCTTATTCACTTCGCCAAAGAGCTTATGGCCGGGTTTGTTTACTACTCAATCAACGTCCCCTTACCTACTATGGTAGAGGCGTGTAAGTATCATTGACAAGGTTAATTTCGCAGGGATTGTTCGCTATGTACCGGCGGCCGAAGTGATATGGTCTCTGACTATGCCTGCTGAGGTCCCAGTTTCGATTCCTGTCGGAGGGGAGTGATTAGTATACATCGCTGATGAGACTTAATAAAGTTGAAACAGTCTGTACGGTGCTCTGCATAGCAAGCCATCCTTTGCCGGGATTCACTTGTCAAGATTATTTTCTATAATTATCAAATTTTATGCGATACATGCATTATAATTGCCTTCAAGCAAAATATAAATAATAATTTATTCAACAATGCTTCTAAAAAAAAAAAAACATCCAAAAATCTTATATATGTATATATACCTTTGAAAGAAAGGAAAAACTAAATAAACTGTCATTCTGTAATAAATTTATTTTGACCAAAACTTAAAAGGCTTTTAGAAATTTAAAAAAATTCTAAAACTCCTTAGTTCAGTCTCATCAGACAGTCACAGATAGAATGAATAACCCAAAGAAATCTCACCAGAAAATCATCAAATGTAGGTCAGACAGCAAAAAGGTAAATATTGCTCTGTATTTAATCTTAAATATAGATAGATTATTATGCATTGAGCTCTCTCTAGGGATTTATAAAAATCCTTGTACTTGCACCTACTAAAACATGTAATATATTATACAGTGAGATTTTGAAGATCCCATGTAGAATCATCCCTTACTACCAGTTTTGGATACCTTACATTTATATATATATATATATATATATATATATCTCATTGTTATTATCCTTATTATTTTAAAGTTTATATATATATATATATATATATATATATATATATTGTTATTATCCTTATTATTTTAAAGTTTGTATATATATATATATATATATATATCTCATTGTTATTATCCTTATTATTTTAAAGTTTGTGTGTATGTGTGTGTGTGTGTGTATATATATATATATATATATATTATATATATATATATATATATTTTGAAAGTAAAGAATATGTAAAATGTTGATTTTTCTTTTGTCTATAATTATGAATATTTTAGATTTGAAAGATAAAAGGCTGACATAAATATGAAATTAGAAGGAATGATGTGGCGGGGGGGGGGGGAATGAGGATAGATTGAAAAGGAGAAATAAAGAAAAGAGTGTAAAATCAGGAGAAAAAAGTAATAGAAAAATTAGAGAAGAAATAAACGACACAAAGGGAGGACAGAAGAAATTAGAGAAAAATCATGAAAAAATTAGAAAGTTATATGAAATAGATAAGTTTTTATCTATCTTTGAGTAAATCACAAATTGGAATTGTTGAGCACTTCGTGAAGTTTGTCAAAATAGGAGATTTATTTATACAATGATTCTTTAAACAAATTTCAGGAATGGCTGATGATGTGTGCAAGAAATGTGAGCATGCTAATATTTTTATTGAATTCAACAAAATTAAAATCCTAAACATAGAACATTCTTGGAGAATAACAGGATTAAAATAATTGTACTACATAGGTCACAAGGCTTTGACCTTGGGAGAAAGCTATATTAGTTTTGTAAGACAACCATCTTTTTAGCTTTCTAAAAAATGAGAACAATATATCCTGCAGATATAATAAATAAACTGTTTGAAATTCCTGGTAGATTAACTGATACCTGAGGAAGGATGAAGTGTCAAGCTTCGGAAATGTTCTGATAAAAAGAGACAATAAAAATGAGGAAACTGCACTGAAATAATCCGTGCATGTCAGAATCCCAGGAAATACTTTTATATTTATTTATATATATATATATATAAGGTTATATATTTTCAATCAAGTTTACACACGAACACTCATATGCATACAAACACGTGTGTGTGTGTGTGTATATATATATATATATATATATATATATATATATATATATATATATATATATATATAAAACAATTATAAATGTGCAACTCCTCTGATATCGCCAGAGAAGAATTAGCTCATTCAGAAAAGTATTACAAAACTCAGTGCTCAACTATACAGAATATTTTTTTGTATACCACCTATTAAAAGTAAATATAATACTGATAGTTTTCTTAAATATATAAATATTTTGTTTCTATTATTTTATATCAAGAATGATTTTGAATAGAATTCTGTGTGTAAACAAAGTTTGTTTGAAACATATGTTGACAAATAACAATAATAAATTTCATCCATATGAATAATCTCTAATTGTTTTATTCTCCAATGTATTAAAATCAATCCTTCAATGATTTTATATAGACACCAATTAAGATATAATTAAAATAATCTTTTTATATGTGTTCTTATTTAATTTTGTTAGTCTTTCTAATTTTATATAGTTTCATTACATTGAACATATTCTTGCTAGTATCTACTAAAGAAATGTATAAACTATTTTTTTATAAGGATTAACATATAATGAGATATGTTAACTGTATCATCTACAGAGGGAATAATACCCCTCCCCAAAAGATGTCTTGGGTATGACACTAAACTGCATCTGGTAGTGAGGCTTAAGTTCCAAAGCTTTGGAGAGTATGATCTACCCCATCAGTGACATAACTCCTCGGTTCACTCTGTAGTAACTGTTAGGGTCCCAATGATGGGCCAAATAGATCTGTTTGAATAATGTTTAGTATTGGATAGAATACATGGAACCATATAACTGTGTGCAAACAAATGATTATAAGGTTTTGTTTCATTGTTAAATGGCATATCAAACATATCAAATTTAATGATAAATAATCCTTCAAGAAGAACATTAGTGGTAATATTTAACCCATAGCTTGAGGATTAGGGGTTTATACTTTACCAAGGGTATCACTCCAAATGAGAACTTAATAGCATGACTGTAGTTTGAACTCACTTATTATGATGTTTCAGTTCGTGATGTTAGTCACTATGCCATGAGAAATCTTCCCCAAATGATTATTATCAATGTAAGATAGGAATAATTGACATCTTCTTACTGTGTGCAGTTATCATTTTTATATGTACTAGCAAAAAAAAAAACACTCTCTGGGCGATATAATAATAGATTTTTGAAACATATTGCCTGAGGGGTGGGAGTTAAAAATTCAATGTCAGCGAGTTTGTAGCCTAAGTAAGTAAAATCATTAAATTCATTAAAGTATTAAAAAATAAAACAATTTGAAGTGTAAACTTTAAATATGTATTAAAATAAAACAAACTATATATAGATATATAATATCAGTCACGTATTTATTAAAACATGTTTTAAAAAACAATGAGGACTGTCTATGTTGATGTTCTAATTTTGAGTGTATTCATTCTATGTTATGACGATTTTGGGTAATGTGACGTAAACAGTGACGTAGTTTTTGTTACAGACAAAAACCGGAAGCGAATCTCCATTATTAATAGATGACATGTTGATATGTTGCACATTGCATCTGATGTACATGTGCATCAATTGTATAGTTTTATTTAAGGCCTGGCAATGTCATCATTTTTTGCCTTGATTTATATGTTTTGGTACGAAAATGGGCATGGCACAAATGCATCATATGGCAAATAATGGAGAATAAAGTCAATGCAAGTACATTACTGTCATTCTTTATAGATGGACAAATTCAATTTTATTTACAAAAATAAAGCATGAGTAGTTCTATAAAGGAGTTCCAAATATAATAAAAATGTAAATAACATTTTGTAAGGGTTCAAATATTGAAAAGAGTAAGGAACAAACTAAAATAGATTTTCAATTATATATGCAGTATTTTTGGGAACAGCATATATATATATATATATATTATATATATATATATATATATGAACTATTCTCAGGAACTTCAGTATATATAAATGCATATGTATATCTGCATGTTTACATGTATATTTAAGTGCAAGTGCAGATATATATTTTATATGTATATATATTTATATATGAATATACATTAATATTTTATATATATATATATATATATATATATATATAGAATTTTTGTTGCATTTAAGTTGAAAAGACATTTGCAGTGATAGTTAAAATAGTTTTTCAATAATATAAGCAGTACTTTTGTGAACAGAGCATTTATATATATATATATATATATATATATATATATATATATCAGAGAGAACTTGAGTGCATATAAATGCATATGTGTATTTATGTTTATATACAAGTGCACATATATATAGATATGAATATATAATATATATATTACTTAAAATTTTTTGTCGCACTTAAGTAGAAAAGACATCTACAGTGATAGTTGTCTTTGAAACAAATATGGCTTCTTATAGGTGTGTATTTGATTTTCCTGTGTAAATGGTGTGCAAACAGAAATGATATATTAGAATTTTCTGCTTTATCAAATGACTATTCTTAGAGCAGCCTTGCTTTAAATTCTCCCTACTGATAGTTGGACAAATTCACATTCCAGAACCCTCTCACTCTCTATATATCTCTTTCTGTGTGTGTGTGTATATATATATATATATATATATATATATATATATATATATGCGCATGTGTGTGTGAAAAATAAGAATGTATATTCAAATAAAAACATATACTATGTATATAAGTAAGTATGTAGTGTCATGATTATCCTCATAGGAAACACTCACCAACCCAAGTTCAAATCCTGAACAAAGCTGTTTGCATTTCATATAGTGCTAATACCCTATGAAAAAGATATGAATCTAACTATTCTCCTTCCAACTAAGGGTAAATAGTAGGGCCAACTAGGCTCTTTAACCTTGGTTAGGCAACCAGTCTGTGAGAAAGAAAACTCTGAATTCAAACTGTTAAACTCTGCTTAATAAATTGACATTGTGTCACATCCTACGTGTGCAGAGGGTTTGGTAAATATATATATATATATCTGTCTGCAACAACAATGTAGAATTTTGTATTAGGCATTCAGTATTCAGCTGTGTTGTAAGTTGAATCTGCTCAGAGTATTGGTAGGTGGCTTATATACAGGTCTGTGTTGTTCCACTATGTACTTTGACCAAGCTCATTCACTGGATTCTGATTGGCTGCTGATTTTTAATGTAGACGTTTGATCCATAAATACCCATCACATGACTGGCCTTTTTTTCAGTTATCTGCAGAACTTGGGCCTTTCACAAATTCTATTAGACATAGAGAGTTGTGAAGAGAAAAATGGAAGTGAATCCGACAGTACGTAAGATAGTGAAAAATTTGAAAAAACACAGGTTCATAAAATATTCTCCTTAACCAAAGATACCATGATTTAATAATTTCTCATGGAGTATTCATTATACAATAAAAACTGATATTATTAGGTATTATTTCTTTCCAATACTCCACAGCATTGAAAATCTAAACAAAAATAACATTGTGTCACTTCTATAACCAAAAGTGAAAATGCATAAATATTTAACTTTCCTTCCAACTTATATATGTTTGTATATTTGGTTACATAGTGAGGATATACATAGTTATAGGGGGATACTAGATAAATAATATATGGTTGTGTGTGTGCATGCATGTATATATATATATATATATATATATATATATATATACACACACACACACACACACACACACACACATATATATTCCTATTTTTCTAACTGAGCATGTATTTTTGTATAACAAAAATCAGGAATATTTTAATAGATAAAATGATAGATCTAAGAATATATATATATATATATATATATATATATATATATATACTCAACGTATATCTAAATTCTAAAAAAGATTATGCTTGTGCATTTCACCATGTGCATATATGTTGTTAATACATAGAAACATATATATATATATATATATATATACACAAACTCAATATATATCTAAATTCTTTAAAAAAATCATCTATTTTACCATGTGCATATATGTTGTTTATACATAGAAACACACACACACACACACACACACACACACATATATATATATATATATATATATATATATATATATATATATATATTATATATGTGTGTGTGTGTCTTTGTGTATGAGTGAACACATACACATCTATATAGATATTTGTAGAACATGTGTTCTAAATATCAATTCAAACAGAATTGTTATTTTTCACTTGTTTAGTTCAGAAAGTGTTTACACTTTAACAGAAAGAAAAGAAAATCAACAACATTTTGCAGAAAGCCCTGGCAGAATGCACATGTTGTTCAAATACTTTTAGATGACAATAAAAAAAAACGACAAAGTAATCATATTGTAATTTCTAGACTTTTGATATTGATATTGGTTTATGTGTATCTTTATCTTTAATTTATTTTCTTTGTATTTCATTTCAATATAAGGAAACAAAGAAAAAAGAGCAGTTTATAATTTTTCAATACCCACACAGCTTTCTTTTTATTTAGATTTGTCACTCTGATCAATGTCTTTTCTTAAAAAAGTTTTTTTCACTATCTTTTTCTCTGTGTTTTATTGCTTTCATTCTATTAATTTCTTTTATCTTTTTCTCTCAAAATGTTTAGTTTCCTTCAATAAATTTTCATTCTTGTTTTGATATTTATACATGCATTTTTTTTGTCTTCAATCTTTCTTTCATCTTGATCAACTTGTTTGACACTTTTTTTAAATTTCTTCTTTCTTCCTTTTTTTTTATTCATAATTCTTTTTCAAGGTTCCCTTTCATAGATCTATCTCTTTTTTCTAGTTATTCATTTTTCTTTCTCTAAATCATTCGTTTCATTCTCTGTTTTTTCGATAATACTTTCAGATCATTTTCTTCTTTATTTTTTTCGTTTTCCTCATTCCTTTTCTTTCCTTTTTTATTACAATATGTTTTCAGTTTCAATATTTTTCATCTCATTTATTTGTTCATTCCATTTTTAGTTCTTATAAATCAAAAATATTTCCTAGGAAAAAAAAGAAGAAATTAAATGAAAAATCAATCTTCCTTCCTTTGACTTATAATTATTTCTCAAGGTTACTTTTCATAGATTTATTCCTTTTTCTTCTTTTTTTCTTTATCTTTATTCATTTCTTTCTCTGCTTTTTCATTTATACTTCCAGATGATTTTTTATTTTTTCGTTTTCTTCAATTCTTTTCTTTACATTATTTATAACAATTTCTTCTTTCTTACATTTAGTTTCACTATTGTTCACCTCATTTATTCTTTTATTCCGTGCTTCATTCTTATACATCAAAAGACACTCAATATGCACAAGAAAAATGAAGAAATTAAATAAAAAATCTTTCTTTCTTTCTTTCTTTCATAATTCCTTCTCAAGATTACCTTGTTTAGATTTATTCCTTTTTCTAATTAGTTCATTTTTCCTTCTCTAATTCATTCCTTTCCTTCTCTGGTTTTTTGCTTATACTTCCAGATTGTCTTTTTTTTCTTTATTTTTTCATTTTCTTCATTGCTTTTCTTTTTCTTTACATTATTTATTGCAATTTCTTCTTTCTTACATTTAGTTCTACTATTATTCACCTCATTTATCTTATTCATTCCCTTATTCATACTTCTTTCTTATGCATAAAAAAGACTAAATATTTACAAAGAAGAAAATTAAATGAAAAATAAATTTTCCTTCCTTTGACTCATAATTCCTTCTTAAGGTTATCTTTCATAGATTTATTCCTTTTTCTATTTTTTTCTTTTTATTTCTACAAATTCATCCATTTCTTTCTTATACTTCCAGATGATATTTTTCTTTATTTTTTCGTTTTCCTCATTCCTTTTCATTCCATTATTTATTACAGTTTCTTCTTTCCTACGTTTAGTTTCATTATTTTTACCTCATTTATTTTTTCATTATTTATTACATATTTTTCTTTCTTACGTTTAGTTTTACTATTTTTACCTCATTTATTTTTTCATTCTGGTTTTTTTTTTTTTGTACTTATACATCAAAAACGACTAAATATTTACAAGAAGAAAAAAGAAATTAAATAGAAAATCAATCTGAAATAAAGCTGAGCAGTTAAAATGAGATTGATTTGTGAGTAATGTTAAAAGTGCAAACAATTCCAGTCTAATGCTTCCAAACTGGTTCCATTTGTGAATCACACTATTTATTTGACAATTTATCTTACAGCAACATTTTTCATTTTTCTTCACTTACTATTTTTAAAAGCTTTATAGCTGTACACACATACCTACACATGTCAGCAACTGGAAACAATTATGTGAATATATATATATATATATATATATATATATATAGAACATGTACTGTGTACATTCAAATACACAGAATGTGTTTGGTGATACATGTCATGCATGCAGTCTATGCATTTCATTAACAACATCAGGTTGTGCTGACAGCATGGATCTCCATGACTCTTCCTCGCCACCCTTCCCTATCTACCATCATTCCTGGAGCAACCAGTATCTGTGAAGAGTGAATCAATGTAGGTTTTCACTACACTGGTGTGTCTTTGTGCAGGTACCCACAGGTGAATGGCCCTTATGAGTTTGGCTTTGCTTGTTCACCTTCCCAGCTTTGTTTGTGTGCTATGAAGCAAGTGGCCATACAGTTATTCCTTTGTGGGATACTGCTTCCAGGATTTGTTCAAGACCGCATGCAACATTCTCATACAAGGAGAATGAAACCTTTAACTCACATTACTATTTGGAAGATTAGCCAAACTAGTAAGTTGTTTTGGATTTCCACACCTGCTCAAAATTTTAATGATCCCTGTTGTCATCATTATCATCAAGGCAGTATTGATTCCCATATCAGCCATTTCTCTTAGAAAGTCCTCTTGACGGCATCCAGTTTCCGCACAGAGCTGATGAATGTAAATCGTTGCTGGTTGGCCTACACTGGTATATCTATATGTAGGAGACCATCGATTGAATGTTGCTTATGAGTTTGTCCTTACTTCTCCAGCAGTGCCCAGCCTGTCTTGTTCATTATACCTGAATGATTTGTGTGATAGGAGGCAAGTAACCATACAGCTACTCTTTTGTGAGGTGCTGCTTTGGGGATTTGGTCAATACAATATGCAGCATCCTTGTGTAGATCACAAGACAATAGGAAAAAAATACTTTTGAGTATAATTCAACAAAGAACATATCCTAAATTTAACATAGAATATGATTTAAAAATAAAGTTAAAGACAACTTTCTTCAAAAGCATTGTTCTTCATGAATTATCCAAATATTGCACCTGAAAAATCATCAGTACATGCCATTGTGTATGTGAATCCATTTTTAGCTACAGGTTCTTTTGGTCGAGCTAAATTAGTATGTACTAGTTCAGAAGTATTTTTCACATGCATCAAGAAGTCTGTTACTACTTTGGGCAAATTTTCCTTCAATACAATCTTAAACCTTTCAGGTAAACGATTATTATCTTTATCTCTATAATGCACTCAGTGACACTTTTCACTATGTCCTTTTTAGAAGAACTTAGTTCAGTGTATAGTAATATTTCTTAATAAAAAAAAAAGGAAATCTCACATACACATATATGAGATTTATTACATAGATAATAACTTGCCAACACAAGTTCAAAACCTAGACGAGGCAGTTTGTATTTTCCATAGCACTAACATCCTTGGGAAAGGTATTCATCCAACTATTTTCCCTTCAGCTATGGCTAGATTGTAGGGTGAATTGGGCTCTGTAACCTTGTTTAGGCAAGCAGTCTAGAAGAAAATCTCTGAATTCAATCCAGTTAAACTCCACTTAAGAAATTGACCATCCGTCACATCCTGCTCATGCGGAGTGTTTGGTAAATATACATACACAATAAACATACATGAAGTGTTACAAGTCCAAACAGATAAAATGTGTAATTGGTTTTATTGGTTGGTTGGCTATTTTGTTTGATGACATATTATCCCCTGTGGGTCACCCAATGCCAAATCCTCTCTTTTTGTATATATGATTTGTAAACAAACAGTTTGTTGGTAAATATTTTGGTTTTGTATGGTTTTATAAATTGATAGAAATATTTTTTGTTAACTTGGTGTATATTAATAAAATGGTAGAAATATTTTTTTATGTGAGATTAATTATTAACTTCATGTGTATCAATAAACTAGTAGAAATAATTTAACTTGCAAACATATCTATTTGACCCATAGATAGGATCCTAACAGGTACAACCACTGTAGGTCAGAGTGGACTTGGCAGCAATGAAAATGAAGGGGTACTCCACACTTTTCAAAAGTTCCTTTGTAACCTTACTACTAGATGCAGTTTAGCATCTGAATTGATTCTATAAGATACCTATAATGTGTCTGCATTTATTTTCTTAAATCTTTTAAAATAAAAACTCAATGCAATGCAATTTTCCCACCTGTGTCTGACTGTATAAACCAACAACAAACAGTTGGTTTATGAAGTTGAGTATTTCTTTCATCTTTCACTCAGTAAGATTCTTAAATGTACTTTCCCTTTCGGCTTTCTTTTTTTATTCAAATGCCTACCAATGCATCTATTAAATTGACTGTAGCTCACAGGCAAAAAGACAGCTCCCCTAGAGTTTCAAAAAACCAGATGTGTCACGAATTCCCCCCACCCTCGCCCTTCAACAGGATTCAATTCTTGGGTGTATATAAGCAATTACTCCTTTGTGAATGGAATTTGTGTTAACATCTCCATGTCTGTCTGCCTCAATAAAAATTCTTTCTTTTTCCAGATTCAAGTTTTGAAAGCAGTCCTTAGAAATATACAAAGAACTCTTTCCGACTGCTCCAACAGTGATAGACGGAAGGGTTTTCCTTAGTAACCCTTCTGAAGTTTGACAATTAGGTTTCCTCAATGGAATATATATATATATATATATATATATATATATATATAGTCCAATCAATATGTGTATCTGAAGAAAGAAAAAGAAAATATTTGGCTACATAACCTATCAAGACAAACTTGTTAACTGATTTCTTCTCTAACTAACAATCAACAAGAAAAATGTATTTTTCAGAGATCATATTGAAAAGAAAAGACTTATTTTTAAAACTTCATTTGTGTGTGAAAGGTGCTCCAAAAATATTAGGGTGAGTCAAATATTTGCAATATTCAGGTAGCATAGGACACAATTAGCTCCTGATGATTTGGCCAAAGTTGTGAAGGTGACAAACCACATTAGGCTGTGAAATGCAAAGCTAACCTGATACTCTCCAAGTGCTACTCACCTTCGAATCCTGGACAAAACTGTTTGCATTTGATATAGCACTAATACCCTTAGAAAAGAAAGGTAGGAATCCTACTATTCTCCATCAACAATGAGTAAATAGTAAGACAGAGTGGACTCTTGGTATGGCAACTAGTCTAGAAGGAAAACTCTGAATTCAAACCTGTCAAACACTGTTTAAGAAATTGACTGTGTCACATCCTACTCATGCTGAGGTTTTTATGGTGTATATATATATATATATATATATATATATATAAAAATGTAATGTGAAACTTGCTGCTATGGCCTCCAGCACAGCCTTGGAAATCCACATTTTTAGGCCTCCCAAACCTTGCTTGATTATTGAGGTACTTTCAAACCAAGCAAAGTTTCTTGAACCTTCTGTTTACCGTGCTGTGATCAACTATGCCTTCACCTTTTAGTACAACAAATAATTCCTAAAAATGCTCTCAGAGATTATTATTCTTACCATTTTTTCTGAAATCGTCCAAATTCATTTCTAAATTTTGCACTCTATCGCTGTTTTTGATCTAATTAGGCATTTTCTTCTCAAACTATACTTACTCTATTAGCAAAGACAATACAATTGGTTAATAGACTTATTTTTTGTATTAAACCATAACCATGAGCTTTCAGTTATATGGTTTCAAGTAACTATTCCTATTTGATCATTTGCAAACAATTTAAACTCTCGTATCTTCCTTGGTATTCATTTGGGGAAATGAAACATTGTCACAATCATCAGACAGCATAAGATGAAATTCATTAACACATTCTTTGATATGAATAAGAACATAAAGAAAAATGTACATACATATATATATATACATATATATATATATATATATATATATACCTATATATATATATATATATATATATATATATATATGTGTGTGTGTGTCTTCTTGTCTTGTTTTGTGGTGGCATACACCTCGGGTCGGTTGAGCCAGGTCTGTTCATCAAAGATGGAGTAACATGGGAATAGGAAGTACACAAGTGGTCCCCAAAACCCTGCATGCAAAACGCTCTTGTTTGCCACAGATTATCCAGCAGACACAGAGACAAGAGGAACAAAAGTAACCGCTTGTTTCTGGTGCAGATACCTCTTGGAATTTTCACCAGAGCACCTTTGGTCGGATTAAGTGCCAGACCTTACACTTTTCTTGATGGACGCCCAATCCATTCTCTGTGGCATGGTGGTTTGAAGTAGAGATGACTTCATTCCTGTGATAAGAATTAAATTCTAGTTCCTTTGCCTTTCAGGGTTAGTGTACTTGGCTTTTCTTCTTTTCTCTTCTAGTTCATTCTGCAAAACATCAGCATCTCCCTTGGATACTGAATATCTCATTTTCTTTACCTCCCTTTGGGAAAATGGTCGTTCCTCTCTTCCAATTTTAATTATTACATGGGAGTAAAATATGGAAATAAATCCAACAGCATGTAGAAAATACAAAAACAAAGTATTCCAAAAAAGATTAATTAATTCTTAATAGTGAAGTCGACGTTACAGCATTTCATTTTTTATTAAACCTTCATGAGGATATTATGATGGAAAAAGTGTTGTCTGAACAGAGATGGGTGTTTTTTTTTTTTAAATAATGGGAGATTAAAAAGTGTATACAGAGAAAGATTTATAACCATTTTGCTAGCATTCTTATTTGAAAATTGTTCTTATTTGAAAATTGCAATGATGTTTAAAATATGTGACTTTTTTCTTAAAGATATGATACTTTTTCCATCCTAATATCCTGATGAAGGTTTGATAAAAACCAAAACATTTTAGCATCAACTTCACCATCAAAAATAAATCAGTCTTTCTCGGAATACTTTGTTTTTCTATTTTCTATATATACATATATAAATTGTTTTTATTTATCACAATAAAGATGAGGACAACAGTCTGAAAAATCAAAATAATACATTCACTGATATAAATAACAACATTAAGAGAAATGTTCATAGTTCCCATTTGCGCTATAATTAAATTAATAATTTTGAAATTGATTCATTATTAATTAAATATAATTAATATAAATATATAATTATTAATTATATAAATATAAATAATATATGTGATAATGTATAATATTTTTTAAATAATATAATATAAATATAATTAATATAAATATGATTAATAAATTATTAATCTTTTTAAATTAATATTTTTTTAATTAATTTTTAAATCAATTTATTTATTATTAATAATTTTTAATATTAATTAATTCAATTACTATAATTAAAAATGTTCATAGTTCCCACTTGTGCTATAATTACACTGTATTTTTTTATACACTCGATAAATTTAAGAAAGTCATTCTTATTCTGTGACTATTGATCTTTTTCTCTTGTTTCTTTTGTTGCTACATTTGGACCATCCATTCTTCAGCCTTCCTCAAGTATACAATTCAAACAGAAAGAATAGACATCTCTTGCTTTCAAAGTAGTCTCTACCAGTTTTCCCTTTTTACTAGTACAAATGTAAAGACCTAAAGAAAACAGTAGCAAATATACTGATCAGTGCAACCGGGTAAAATCAATAGTCCCAACAAACGTTGGTCTCACTCTTTTTTTATTCTTATATATTGATCCATCATAGTTTCTTTATTATAAATGTTTTCTACCTCCTTTTAGTAACTTAGAAAGTTACAAGTTACAGCCACAATAGTGATTATGCTCCACTGACAAATGCAAGTCTACACTTGATACTTCAATGCTATTTCATCTTTTCTTACTTCTTTTTTGTGTGTATGTATGTATGTATATATATATATATATATATATATATATATATATATGGAGAAATGTAGATAAACAGGGGATGTTACACTGAATGGAAGTTTATCATTGGTCGTAATGTCGACGTTCGAATGATTTGTTTTATATAGAAACCTTATTCAGGACAATATGAAACAAGTAAAGGAAAAAACATTTTTGTTGTTAAAAAGATGATTTTTTGAATGAGTTGAGTTTGGAAAATATGTAGTAATGTTCATAACCGTTCACTGATTAGCATTCAAATTGAATGTTAATGACGTGATTGGTAGATGCGAAAACGAAAGTGAAGATGTAATTAGAACACGTGAGGTCAAAAGTCAAGACGTGATAGGTACATGAGATGTTGAAAATGTGTGACATATTCCTTACAGATACCAAGATCATTTTACTCCCATATATAATATAATATATATATATATATATATATATATATATAAAACCTAATTTTAGTCAGACACTACCTACCTAGGTTTCACCTAAAGGATCTTTAGGATAATACAGTATTATCGTGAAGATCCTTTAGGTGAAACCTAGGTAGGTAGTGTCTAACTTAATTTAGCTTTTCTATATTTTGCTCTACTTAGTGTATTGAGCTCTTCTTACATATGAGCTGAGTTGACTCTTTCGGTTGCTTTTTCTTTTTGCCAATCATTTTTGTGCAGTTTGATTTTTTTTCAAACTGTACAGATGATTTGGCCCTTTCTTTTTTCTTCCTTATTTTTTTCCAGCTCCCTGTTTTTAAAATTTCATTATTTGCAAATTGGATTATCATTTTTTTTCACTGTCAAAGATATATATATATATATATAGTCAGAATGTGATGAAATATATAAAATCATATACACAACAATTAAAATGGTGAAAAATATGATAATCCATTTTATATAATCCATGGATAATAGGACAAAATATTTAGTTAATTATATCATCATTGTCATTATTATGTCAAGCTGACAGTATGGATTCCCATTACTGTTTTGCTACCCATCCATGTGGCAAGTCCTCTTCACGATATCCTGTATCTGCACTAAGCTCATCAATGTGAAATCTTTGCAACAAGACTTTCAATTCAAAATGGTATGATATGTTAGTCTCCAACCTCTAGTAGTAAAATTTTTAAAATGTAACACACTGACACACATTTATTAATAGGGATGGGAAATCTTTTTTCTTTCTTTTTTTTTTTTTAGGAAACTAGACACCACAGCTGGAACCTTGGCAAACTGTTACTGTTCAATAGTACAGCGACTATTTGGCTGGTTTAAAACAGAAAAGTGCTTTTTTTTCTCAGCATGGAAATCAGTGATTTTGGTACATAACAACACTGATCTTTGCAAACTTAATGCAGAAAATGGGAATCCCACCCCATATATATATATATATATATATATATATATATAAAGTAAAAAGTAAAGTCGTCATAGTGGCCTAAAGTCGGTATCAGACAGACAGTGAGGGAGTCTATCCACTTTTCACTAGTGCTAGACAAAGGAAATTGTTTTATCATCTGAGGTGAAGCACCACATCTACCTTCAGCTCCTCACGTTACCACACAGATACCTGGGCTACTCATACGCTGAGTTGGTGAGGGCTGTTTTTGATCCAGGAACCGCATAGTTCCTAGTTGTACGCTCTACTGACAGAGCTAAAACAGCCCTATATATATATATATATACACATCTATTCAAACAGTCACCTTTAAGACAATTACTTGATTTCTGCGGGAATTTTTAGTAATGAAGGAATGCAAGGCTGGTATGGAGAATGTAATTTTCAAAATCTTAAGTCATTCATATTTGTTGTGGCATCAGAATTATCTGAGATAATTTTCAATATGCAAAGTGACTTGCAATTGTGTGCACCTGTGACAAGAAGTGCATTTGTTCCTAGCAAAGTTTAATTAGCACAAAGAAGATCAATAAAATGGAATGGTCAGTTAGGAGGGATTTATATTGATCTGTAGAAAATTCAAGCAATCAGTCTCGGCAGATTCTCCTTGCTTATCATCTTAACTATCTTTACAAAAAATGCACTGAAATTCATATTTTTCAGCATTAGAATGTGTTATTTATTTTGCTTTCTATTTTTTTCATATTTTCCAATGTTATTTTTTTTCACCTTCACTGCATATATTTCAAAAAAGGTTCAGTATTGTTATTAACATTTATATAATCTAAAAATATAGATATATAGGTAAACGTATACTTACCTGTTTTTTTTTAAATAAATCAATTATTTAAGGTAAAATTTTTCTTTAAATCAAAAAGTAGTAACATAATTAGCATTAGTAAAAACAGCAAAATAACACTACATATACACTTAATTTTTAATACAATTGAATAAGCCCAACAATTTTTAAAAATCTGACGTAAGTAAAGTAAGTGAACTTAACAAAATACGTTATTAAAAGTTTAAAAAAATCTTATGACAGTTTCTTCTGAGAAATCAATAACAAAATCATTAAATACTCTACGTACAGAAATACTACTAACTTGTTGATATTCTATTTAAATGAAATATCTGTTTTTTTGTTGCAAGCACATGAATTATTTCTTTTAAGTTTCTGAATCATTTCAAACTGATTCAACAGAAATAAATCAAAATTCTTTAAAATAAATATTACCATTCACACCATCCATATGTGCCTTGAGAGCAACAAGTTATTTACCTAATTAATAGATAAAATTCATTTGAAATATAAATCACATAATTTTAAGTTTTAAATTTCAGATTTTCAGATTCTAAAAACAAATATTTATTCTATAACAAGCTTACTTTAGTATAGTTATGTGATAATTGTTGGAAAAAACTCAATTGAAAAGTTAGGCCCCCACCCTTTTAAACAACAAATATTCAAGCATAATTTTTTCACTGATAATTCAATAAGTGATTATATGTCATAAAAAACATAGTAAAAAGAAAATATTTAAAATCTTCTTTTTTTTTTTTTACATTTAATTTTCAGATATTTGGTACTTATTTTCTACCAAAATAGCTCCTTTAAATTTTTCTTTTTTTCTATTCACAATTGATTTTGTAAAATATATCTATGATATCGTCTTTGTTGATAACTAGTATATAACCATACTTTTTTGGATATCTCTAAAGAAAGTTATACTTTTTTAACCCTTTCTTTCAGGGTCTTTTTGCATTCTACACATTTTACAAAGTGGTTCTCCACCATTCTTTTACCAATTCCATTGATATTCAAGTTTGTTTCTCTAATGCGTTTTTTTTTCCATGTCTCTGCTGTGTGTTTATGTTTTTTTTTTTTTGTTCTGTCTTATACAAAGTTATTCATTCAACAAGACGGTACTCTCTCTTTTGCAAATGACTGCTCTCAAAACAAGATGTCTGCCATAACAATATGGTTGCGAAAGGATGGCATCTTTATTGTGGTTGCATTTATCTCTTTTCTCTGAAGGACAAGACCTCACTACTTTGTATAAATTACCAATGACATATTTGCATTGTCCAGTATGTGTCATATTTCTGTTTAATGGTTCAACCAGCTCTTAACTATTTTAGCAGACTTTCCAACATCTAAAATAAAATTCCAGAATAATTCACTCTTTTTTATCTTGTAAACAATGCCTAGTTTGTACTTATATACTATAAGCTCTTACATGAAAGGAAATATGCATAGTGAGCCAAATTCAAATTCTGGACAAGGCTGTTTGCATTTCACATAGCACTAAAAATCTTTGGAAAGGTATGCATCCAACTATTCTCCATCCAACAACAGGTAAATAGTAGGGGGGACTGAGTTTTTTTAATTTTGGTTTGGCAACCGATCTCAAAGAGGGAAAACTCAGAATTCATACCTGTTAAACTTTGCTTAGGTGGTGTCACATCCTGCTCATGCAGAGGGTTTGGCTACATACATACATGCAATCCTTTATAAGCAAACATTGTTATTTATTAATAAAGTTTGGTTGTTTAGTTTTAAAGTTGATTATTTTTCTAAATACTCATACAATTCAATGTTTATTGGTATCCATTTTGACAAATTATATTTTCTTAGGTAATAAGAATGTTATTAAAGAGACACCTGCATATAACTACATATATTACACATCACTTCAATATGTATTCAAAATTCATACAGTCTCGGAGACAAAAAACTCTGAATTCAAATCTATTGAATTCTGCTAAAAATTTGACCTTGTGTCACATCCTGCTTGTGTGAAGGAGTTAGGTAAATACATATATTGTCAGTAATTGTCTTTATATTGTTAATAATATCAATATTTGCAGAGAGCAGTATTTTAGTCTGCACTGTTATTAACTTAAAAGCAGATAAGTAGGGCGAACTGAGCTCTTAAACCTTTGTATGGCAACCAGTTTAGGAGAAGGAAAACTCTGATTTCAAACCAGTTAAACTCCACTTAATAGTTGACCTTATCTCACATCCTACACATGTGTTAGGGTTGGGTAGATGCATATAGTAAGTAATTGTACTTATATTGTAAGTAATAAGGATATTTACAGAGAGTTTGTATTTTCGTCTGTGCAGCTAATGACTTAAAAGCAGATTAACAACTCTGTAATTAAATCTAACGTGGAAGATGACAGAATCATTACGGTCAAGATGGATACAAGAGGATTTCTTCATTTCTTTCACTCTTTGCTTAATTGCTTTTCATATTGAGGGACTGAATGCTAATATTTAAATTTACCACTCTTAACCTAGAATGGCACAAGGCCAAATTACATGCTGATGTTATTATTTCGTCATTACGGCAATGTCGATTCATTGTGCAATGCTTTTGGGTGGGCAAACCTATCAAACATGTGAGATCAATACTGAAGACTGATTAAGGGAAATGAAGGAACGAAAACTAATTTGATTTTGAATAGACATGTATATCATAAAGTCATGACAGATTCCACTCAAAGAATTCAAGAACAATACAATTATCATTAGAATGGAATGATTAATTCAACCTGAAAATCTCATCATTCTTTATAGTGCATTAAAGATGAATTATGGTAAATTTTATGCTTATCCCAAAAATACACATTTTGAGCGAAAAGGGGTAAATTTATAATAGTTCGCAGAAGATCTGTGGAAATTTCATGGTGAATTTTTATAAAGATAGAAAATAAAATATATATCAATGAACAATGTATTTTTGCATCTCAAGGCTAAATGCAACAATTACATTGTTTGTTTTTTAAATTCACATCTCTTTACAACCAATATATATATATTTACCAACCCCTCCGCAGGTGCAGGATGTGACACAAGGTCAATTTCTTAAGTGGAGTTTAACAGGTTTGAATTCAGAGTTTTCTTTCTCCTAGACTGGTTACCTAGCCATGGTTAAAGATCCGAACCCACCCATTTAATTGCCCATAGCTGAAGGGAGAGTAGTTGGGTTCATACTTTTCCCAAGGATATTAGAGCTATGTGAAATGCAAACAGCTTCATCCAGGATTTGAACTCGTGTTGACGAATCCATTTCCTACAACTCTAACCATTACACCATGCACCTCCAATATGTGTAACATGTATGTATTTACCCAGCCCTTCCGAATGAGCAGGATGCAACGCAAGGTCAATTTTTAAGTGGAATTTAATAGGTTTGAATTCCTTCTCCAATAATAAGGTTAAAGAGCCCAGCTGACCAAGAATAGTTAGATGCATACTATTACCAAAGTTATTAGCGCTATGTGAAATACTACCAGCCTCACCCAGGATTTGAACTCGTGTAAATTTCCTATGAGGATAACCATTGAAGCATGGGCATCTCCAATTTAAGACTCTTTACACCCAATGTATATAGCCTGTGTGTATTTACCCAACACTTCCACTCAAGTAGGATGACACAAGATCAATTTCTTCGCAGCGTTTAACAAGTTTTAGTTCAGAATTTTCCTTCTCCTAGACTGGTTGTCATACAAAGTTTAAAGAGTCCAGTTTGCTTTACTATTTATCCATAGCAGGAGGAGAATAGTTGGGTTCATACCTTTCCTAAGGATATGAGTGCTATGTGAAATGCAAACAGCCTCATTCAGGATTTGAACTCGAGCAGCCAATCTAACTTCCTACAACTATAATCTTTACACCACAAGTTACCAACAATGAAAAGATTGAATTTATTCAAAGAAATAAACATTAAAGGTTATGTTATTTCTGATTTACTTCAAGCATCAGAGAATAACCTTTAGAAAATTCACCGTTGACCATGTAACAATATATATTATAATTTTACACTGATTAAAACAACATTTACAGCTCACTGTATACATAGAAAAGGCATGCAAGTAAGATAAACATGACATACTGAATCCTGATGGAGAAACAAGGATGTACTCGTAATTGACTTTCTCCTGTAGACATCTACACACATACCCACCAGTGTGGGCTGACCAACAAAAACATATATTAATGACCTCTGTGTGGATTCTGGATGCAGTATGGAAGACCTATCAGAGGCAATGACCAATAGGGATAAGTGGTGAAGGTCATGGGAATTTTTGCTCTTAGTACATCCTAACGATAATGATTGGTAATGAGTAATTGTAAAAAGTATTGTTGGATAGCCTAAAGTCGGTATCAGCCAGATAGCGAGGGAATCTATCCTCTTTTCACTAGCACTAGACCAAGGAAATTGTTTTGGCATCTGAGGTGGAGTACCACACCAACCATCAGCTCCTTACTTTATTGCACAGATCCCTGTGCTACTCAATCACTGAGTTGGCGAGGGCCTGTATCGAACCAGGAACCTTGTGGTTCCTAGGCGAATGCTCTACCGACTGAGCTCAGCTGAAATTAAAGTATTAACCTCTTACCCAGAAGGGGGTACTTCAGCTAGTCTACTATTATTTCACTAAATAGAACCTTGTCAGTTAGGTGTGAATCATATGCACAAATAGTGATTTATTCAATGATATTACTACAGTCAGCAAATGCATACAGAAATTAACTTTACAACTACTGACATAACTCAACTTTTTTTTTCCCCCACTTCAAATACATTGCATCAATAACAACTGAACCCTCATTACTTTTGATGCTACTATATCTTGGCACTTAGTATGCAAGTCATATCCACAGTCTTTCATCTGCCAAGTAAAAATGGAGAACAATTTTCCTTAATTAGTTACTTTAATTTAAACGAGTATTTAATAATTGATTGGAGAATAATGTACATTTTGAAAGGATGCTTACATTAGTAATTAGAAATGGTGGAATTTATTACAGTCTCTCCTATAATATACATTTATGGGTGTCATTAACTGAGAAAATGTGGTTGCCATTTTCTTGTTACTTACATAGTTATTAGTTGTTCCTGGTTTGGCTCCAGCTGTAGTGGAAAGGGCCCAAAGCTTAAAGGCATTCCAATGCAAATATCTGCCAGCGAATGTTACAGCATTGATTTCTGCTGTGTCTAACTTTTATATTGTACCATTCATGCAAGTATCTTGCAAGTTTCTTGTTGCATTGAGTAATCATGAAATTTGAGAGGTATGAGAAAATTGTATTTAAATGTTGGTAGATCACCTGTGAAGGTTTTTAGATTTGGTTTTCAAGAAATTATAAAGAATAAAAGAAAATGAAATATATAGAAAAATAATTTTATTAATCTATTGATGTGGAGAAGTAATAACTTTATCAATCTATATATGTGGAAAAGTGATAAAATTC
>CM042139.1:129232317-129262317 GCA_023376005.1 Doryteuthis pealeii
ATTCACTTTGAGAATGAAAATGATTTGTAAAAATTAACATTGGGCTGATTTTCAATCAGGGTTGTCAACCTGTAAAATAAAATTTTTAATGCCAATTTTTTTTTTTTTCAAGTATGGTTTTAAGAAACTAATCATAACAACCATTTGAAAACAATAATAGTTTCAAGTAACTATTCTCAATTGATTTATTTTAATGGCATGTCAACTTGTCTAAGGTTATTTATGCCTAGAAGTCAGGGAATCACATTAATTGTACATGCATATTTACATTTTTTGTTGCAATCAAATCGTATTGAAATAGAATCTTTAATTATTCTTGAATTTTAAAATTTACAATTTAAAATTTAATTGGAGACATGCAAAAAGCTTATAATAAAGTGAAGATTTCTACACATTTAGATGAGTCGGTGCAAATATTTGAAACTTTTTGAACAGTACTAGCTGTGTGTTGAATTTCATGGCAATTGTTTTGAAGAAAATAAGAATTTCTTTCAATCAGGGTTGTCAACCTGAAAAGCAATATATTTAATGCCAAAAACAGTCTTTTTTTTTTTTTTTTTTTTTTTTGCAAGCATGGTTTAATATTAATGAGAATAGCCACTTAAAAAATAATTATAACTTCAACTAACTATTCTTAATACAAATAATTTGCCACAGTTCCATTTGATTGATTTTAATGGCATGTTAGCCCATCTAAGTTATTTTATGCTCAGAGGTTAGGGAATCACATTCATTGTACATTCATATTTACATTTCGTAGTTGTTGTTTTTTTGTTTTTTGTATTTTTTAATTTTGGGGGAGATTTATTTTTTTGTGGGGGTAACATGGGCCTATTGAATACAAATAATTTATTAAGCAGATTAAATTGACCCATACATGAAACTTTAAGTGAAAATAAGTTAACAATAATAAAAAGTAAAGTACACAGAATGGCCTATTGTCAGTATTAGCCAAACAGCAAGGTAGCCTATCTTTTTTTAACTAGCACTAGACCAGGGAGATTGTTTTTGCACCATTACCCTTTTCATTTCCAATTGTAAAAGATGCCTTGAAAAAAATTTACAATAATGTGTTGATACCATCATCCAGAGGCTATGACTGTGGTGTTTTCAGAGATTACTTCTAGCAGTACGTTGTCTCCTTTCATCCACAGTATAAAATAACATGACATGAATGACTGCAGTAGCAGAGGATATATGAATAAGATTTCTAATTAAAAAAAAAAGAAGGAAGTTTGGCTTAAGTTACTTGCTTCCTTTCCAACTATGAAAATTACCTTGAAAAAACTCAAGAAAAGGTGCTGATATCAATTAGAAAGCAACATATATTCTTCAGCACAATTATCCTTTCTGCAACATGCCCTCCTCTACAACAACCCCCCCCTCCTCTACAACAAACTATTTACTAATTCTTCATACAAATCTGGTCTCCCTGGTAAAATAGAAGGAATATGAGAACACTATTCAGCCACACCCAAAACATAAAGCTGCTTTCAATAATTATATTAGGGACTAACTGATGGGGACCACACCCTGGCAAGGATACTCTCCCTACTTTGCTGGGAGTAGAAAAGTAGAATCTACAGTAAAATATAGACATTGCTGAGTTTACTCCAAATCAACCATACTATGGCATTGACAACTTCAATTACCTATAAAGGCAGCTGTTATGTAAAAAAAAGCAACAACTCTGGTTACCTTATCCATAACTTGAATATCTAAATGATTTTAATAATCTTTCATTCTATCATTTTGATTTTATTGATGCAATTTATTGAGTTTACCCCAAATCAACCATACCACAGCTTTGTCAACTGTAATTACCTATATAAACAGCTACTATATAAAAAAAAAAACAAATTGGGTTATTTTATACATAACTTGAATATAATAATGATTTTAATAATCTTTCATTTCATCATTTAGATTTTATTGATACAATTTTTTCTACATTCTTAAATTAGTTAATGAAATAGATTACTAATTAGGACTGTGCCTATTCTAGTAGTGACCACTCCAAGCAGAGTTGAACAGGTTTGAATTCAGAGTTTTCCTTAAAAGCACTCAACTAGGCAAGGCTCACTGAAGAGTTTGTAGGTGCCACTGGTCAAGGGAAATTTCAGAGGGGGAGGATATCATTTAAGGAGACAGTATGGTAAACATCAATTATGAATCAAAAAGGTTAACGGGAGTCAGTTTTGTAATTAAGCTAACGACCCTCATTCTCGGATAAATATTCCCATTCTGCCCTACTATTTACCCATAGCTGGAGGGAGAATAGTTGGATTCATACCTTTCCCAAGGGTATTAGTGCTATGTGAACTGTAGCTTCGTCCAGGAGTTGAAGTCAGGTCGATGAGTCCATTTCCTACAACTAAACATTACACCACGCACCTCCAACTTAAATGATCCGAGCAAAAGGTCATTTAATACCAAGGCAGACATTAAGGAAAAGCTATATTCCCTCCTTTCATAGAATATTCAGCAAATTGCTGTCTGAGGGATCATCAAAACCTGACATATTTCTTCAAATAATACAAAAACAATTTTGACAGAAGGCTACTTTTTTAGAGCATTTGTTGAGCATTGGTCTCACTAATTTCACTGGTGGGTTTGCTTCTTAGATCATTGCTTGTGGCTGGACACAGAATCAGATGAAATGGCCGATTTCATCTAGAAAACACATGCTGGAAAAAAAAGATCTCTTAGGATAAATTATTGTGAATATCAATTTATTAACAGCAACATCAAGTTAACACAGAATTATCTCAGCAAGGACCCTGGCTAGTCTAAACACATTGACTGACTTCCTGAGTCTTTCTGCTGATGTAGACTAATTTAGGAACATGCTTTGCAAATTTTAACTAAGCTATTTGCCACAGAGGTGTTCGTGGTGTAATGGTTACTGTCATAGGAAATGGGCACAGTGACACCAGTTCAAATCCTGGACAAGGCTATTTGCATTTCACATAGCACTAATAACCATGGCAAAAGTATGCAACCAACTATTCTTCCTTCAGCTATGAATAAATAGCAGGGCAGATTGGACTCTTTTACCTTGCTATGGCAACTGGTCTCGGAGAAGGAAAACTGTAAGGCAGTTAAACTCCACTTAAAAATTAAACTTGTGTCACATCCTGAAACACTATTTTCACTACTCTTGTTCAAGAAATGCCAATAATGGTGACTATTTGGAAAATTATTGTTTTGTAACTGAAAAGTTTTACTGTGTTCCCTGTATTTGCTGATTTAGCTCAGTTGGAAGAGCATCCATCTAAGAGCCACAAGTTTCTGGGTTCGATACTGGCCCTCACTAACTCAGTGCATGAGTAGCACAACTTTGATCTGTGTTGTAAAGTGGGAAGCTGATGGTAGGTGTGGCACCCCACCTCAGATGCAAAACACTCCCTGGTCTACCAGTAGTGAAAAGGGGATAGACTCCCACACTGTCAGGCGGATTCCATCAATAGGCCACTCTACCAACTTTACTTATATAGATATATATATGAGAGAGAGTGAATGCATATACAAAAGTATATGCACAGATATATATGCAGAGAGAGAAACATTGAGTTTATATACATAGAGAGACAAATCTCTTTAATCTTGGTATGGCATCCGGTCTAGGTGAAAGAACACTCTGAATTCAAATCCATTAAAAAACTGCTTAAAAACTGAACATGTCTCACATCCTGGTGTTCAATAAATAAATGCACACACACACACACATATATATATATATATATATATATAATTACAGGAAAACATTTTTGTAAAAAATGTTTTTCTACCACTATTAATGCTTTATGTTTATAATATATTGAGCACTTTTTGGATAAATTACTGATACCACTGCAATGGAAATGCTAAATCAGCAATTGAACACTATATATATATATATATAGGGGATAGATTCCTTCACTGTCCGGTTGATACTGATAATAGGCCATTCAACCTATATTACTTACTTACTTACATTGAAATAAATAATATAATAAAAAAAATAATAATGGAGTCATTACTTTCAAAGCAACCTTCTTGTAAATGGTTATTGTAACTTTGGATAATCATCAAAGCAAGTATCCGGCTTAAATTATCATTTTAATGGAAGCGGTTTAAATGAAAGATTTATAAAAGGAATGCACATCTTATTTGTATGGTTATAAATTTTATTTGATTCATTTTGAAAGAGGATTTTTTTCACCGCATTCCTAAAATGATTAGTAACTGCTGATGTAAATCCTTCTAGATTAGGAAAAAATGACCCTCAGTTTTCACAATGAGCTATGGAAAGGTCATGGAAAGGCCTTGGACTAATGAACAGTGTTGCAAACTTTCCTCACTTATTGATAGAATAAAAGGACATATAAAGGGTAAAACAAATTTATAGGTCTATATATATATATATATATATATATATATTTGAGATTGGTGGTTCATTAATGACTTTGCATGTTGGCTACTGATTCCAAGAACTTCCTAATTTGATTCTAGTTTGGGACCATGCCAATAATAAAGCAATTACGACTAAAGATCGTTCCAATGCATTTATGGGTCTTACATAAACCCCACCCTCTGATCTTCTGAACCATTGTGCATATTTATCCAAGAATGAGGGTCGTTAGCTTAATTACAAGACTGACTCCCGTTAACCTTTTTGATTCATAATTGATGTTTACCATACTGTCTCCTTAAATGATATCCTCCCCCTCTGAACTTTCCGTTGACCAGTGGCACCTACAAACTCTTCAGTGAGCCCTTCCCAGATGAGTGCTTTTAATGACATTTTGCTCTTCTCTCCCAATTCTACCTACTAATCAATCCTTTGTGATATTCTTGATGCACTGTAATTGCAGCCTAACAAATATCACATGGATTAAAGTGACCATCAAATGTCATTCTTCAACAGTTGCACAAAGGTAATTCAGCTTTTACTAAAACCCAAACAAGTGGAAAGCTCTTGGCTTTAAATCAGTGATTGATTGAATGACATTATCACCATGCCAACCCATCAAGGGTTATTCTATGCTTAGAGTTTAAGGAATTGTATTCATATTCAAATTTTTTGTGTAGTTGTGTCTTAAGTGATGTTTTTTTGTTTTTATGCAAATGGTTCTATCAAATGCAAATATATTTTTTAAATAGACTGGGCTATTTAAAGATGATATTGAAAACAATCTTGGAGAAGGAAAACTCTACAAGAAGGCTCTTCACATTAAATTAGTGATTGATTGAGTGAGATTACAGCATACCAACCCATTTAAGGTTATTCTATGCCGAGAGGTTAGGGAATTTTTGTCTTGTTTCTTAAAAGTTTTTTTTTGCACATGGTCCTATCAAATACAAATGTATTTTTTTAGATAGGCTGGGCTATCAAACCTTGGTATGACAACCAATCCTGGAGAAGGAAGACTCTAGATTCAAAGCTGTTAAACTCTGCTTAAGAAAATTGTCCTCATGTTGCATGTTGCTCGTGCAGAGTGGTTGGTATATATATATATATATATCAGATGGAGTTTGAAAAGATGATGATAATAATAATAGGAAAAATGCATAAAATGTTCCGTACACAGATTGTGTCGACCTTCATCAGAGTGGAACTCAAAAAATAAAAATTCCACTCTGATGAAGGTCGGCAAAATCTGTGTACGGAACATTCTATGCATTTTTCCTATTATTATTATCATCATCATATATATATTATATATATATATATATATATAATCTGTGTTGGGTAAATAAATACATACACACTGGAATTAAAGCAGAGCTAAAAAAAAGACTACACGAAAATTCTGATTCCTACACAGGTATAAGATGCAGAGCTGGTGTGTACTACCTCTGACTGGGAGGGGGGGCAATCTGGTTAGGGCAGGTTTCATATATTTTATATGAACATTATTTTATGAAAATTGCCATGTAGTAGTGTGGGTGGATGTGTCAGAGATTCAGAGGGGCTACCTTAGAACTGGCTCTGATGTGATTATTATTGAATATCATAGTGTGAATGTGATGAGAAATAACTGGATATGCTTAGCTTATTAGTATAATGGTTATCAATAAAGGCTACCTGATCATTGCTAGTGAGTTCGATTCTCACTGGGTGCCAAAATATTCAAACTTTGAGCCAAACTGAAATAAGCTTAGTAAATGAGTTTGGTCATCTCATGCAGTGTAATGGTTAGCGATCTAGGTTATCATATCATTTTTGAGTTTGGTTCTCACTAGGTGCTCAAGCTTTATGATTTTGTACCTTGGATCCCAAGACAAAGAGGAAAATAAAGAAAAAGGTTTTCATTCAAAGATCTATTGAAGTCAGTTAGCCTACTGTTGGTTTTAATAACAACAGCTAAGTAGAACTCTAGCAGTGTCCAAGACAGCTGGTATAAATAGGAATCAAGAATGATCCATTCATGGGTCATTCCATTCCTTGAATTCTGATTGGTTGCTTGACTGGTTGATTTGCGTGACACTGTGGAGTCTTATATATACTTGGTCATTTTGCAGTGGACTTTGTGGCATTTTGTGTTTGTATTGAGTTACAATCGCATGCTATCTTGTCTTCCCAGTTCGACGGTAATTGGAACTTATTCTTCAAGATCGTTATTTTTTAGTATGTAAGTAAAATGTCTGTGTAGTGTAGTATTTTGTATTAGGTGATCAGTATTCAGCTGTATTGGAAGTTGAATCTGGTCAGACCATCAGAGAGTTGGTAGGTGGTTTATATACAGGTTTGGGTTGCTCCACTATGTACTTTGGCCAAGCTAATTCCCTGGATTCTGATTGGCTGTTTTTTTCTTAGTGTAGACACTTTGATCCGCAAATACCCAACACATGACAATGTTCTGGGAGTTAGTACAGGGTCTGTATTTGGTTACAGCTTTTCCCTCATTGTCTGGTAAGTGGACACTAGTTACAGCCTTCATGTGAAGGTGGGTATGATATGTTGATTCTACACTTAGTTGCCTATTGTTGGTATCAGCTGAACAAAAAGTGAGCCTATTCCCTTTTTGTTTGTGCTAGACCAGGGAGATTGATTTGCTGAGGTGTAGCACCGCACCTACTGTCATCTCCTAGATGCCTTACCACACTCATGCACTGAGTTGGCAAGGACCAGTACTGAACCCAGAACCTTGCGATTCCTAGGTGTTTGCTCTACCAACTGAGCTAACTGGGCCATTTTAATTTGTTAAATTTATTATTAATAAAAGTTCTATTCAATTTTTAACTTGAAAATTGGAGAAAGAAAAATATCACATTGTTTTTTGTTTTTTTTTGTTTTGGGGGCTTTTTTTTCACATTATCTTTAAACATATTTACATGTAATACATAACTTTTATATCAGTAAAATTAAATAAGAAAACAAAGAAAAAGCATGCAAACATAAAAAAAAATCCTGCCTTCAAGTGATGAAATTATTTCTAGATTCACAAAGAAAAAAAAAAGCCTACAAATGCATCAAGGTTTACTCATTAGGGAGATTTTCTTGTGGAAAAATAAAAATAATGATGTACGAATAAAGAAGAAAGCAAAAAATAAAGCTTAAAACTGAAACCTCAAAAAAATGTCTTCCAAAGGACATTGACATTTTCAATAAGATAAACAGGGGAAGAAAGATATTTGTAATATTTAAAATATTAAATAAATATACATTTTTTACACATCAAAGTTGAGGTCAAATTTAAAGAGTGTACAACTCAATGTGTCTCATTATTTCTTGCTCTTACATGTTTTTCAAGTTATTTGCAAACACACACACACAGAGATCATAGTATAAGGGTTTCCATGCTAGTCTTGCAAATCCAATACAACTGAAATACGAGTTTATTCCCTGCTGGATACTCCTTACTTGTGACCTTGTGTCAAAGCCACCTGTGGTGTACAGCTTAGGTAAAGGAAAATGTGACCCATCATGGTGTAATAGTTATCAAGCTAGTCTCACAGATCCATTATTACTGAAAAGCATGAAGTATTATTTCTCTCCCTCTACTCGTCTAAGCTATATTCATCTCCCAATAACATCAAAGTATTGTGTTAAAAAAAAGACTGTCTCAATGGTGTCATAGACTAAAGCAACATAAAATCTCAAAGTAAAATTGTTATTTATATGAATAAATTCCTGGTGGTCTGTCTATTTAGAATGATCAACATTGACATTGCTACATATTTGGCATATTTCTTTTTAATCATGAGGATTTTATACTATGACAACTGCCACTTTGTCACTGGTTCATAACCATAAACCAGTGATTCATCAAGTTATGCTCTTGGGGATAAAAATTGGATCATATCTGGTTTAATCTTGAAGTTGAATGCCGAGAGCACTGTGATGTTGATTCTGGTTGTCATTTTTATCTGTGTTACTGAACACAGTTACTTGGAGTGATATCGGGAGGATACAGTACACCAGTACAGTGCTAATGTTATTAGCCTAAGATGGTGACAGAGAGAAACAGACACAAAGTCTTCAATACAATTGTATATGATTTTTATTTTCACATTTAGATGTATTTTGGGTACATGTTGTTGGTTTTCAAGCCAATTTGGAAGGGAGAACATTTTTGCAAATTAGCCAACTCTGCCGCAAATAATATTCATACTCTGTGCCCTGTTGAGAAACTTATATAATGAAGTAATAATATCTAGACATCTAGACTGATATCTAATCATCTAGACATTATCTAGATGAGTTAATTTAAATTGTCCATACTTTTTCATCTGCAGTTTTTGGCAGAGTACAAGATTGTGTAAGTGCAGCACCCACCATACATACCAAATAATCAATCAAATATTTTAATGCCTTTATTTTCAGCAAAATTATTTTTTATAGTTTATTAATAAATTGAAATGAAATAGATTAGATTATGTATAGGTGACACAAAACTAACATGCTCATTTTTACTTAAGCAAAGAAAACCAACCAGAATGCATAGTATTTTATACACCCTATACTGTTAAATATATTCTAATAGAATTGCATTCTGCAACCAAATACATGAATGGACTATTCTTAAGTTCCATATACCAGCTGTTTTTGGCACCGGTGAGTAGTACTTAGTTGCTGTTGTTCAAACCAACAGCTCAACACACAACACAGTTGGATGCTAATCACCCAAAAAATCTCTACAATTTTTTGTCATTAGAAAACACTTTTACAACACTTGACAATATTTTTTCCAGATTGTTAATGTATTTCACTATATAAAAATAATTTATAATACATTATATCATATAGTACCTAAATGATGAGAATGGAGAATTGGCTGTTTTGTCAGACAAAACTGCAGAAGAAAGAAACAAGATCTCACGGGATTTATTAATTCATTCTAGCAATTGCTAATTACTATGTTCACCTTGTATCTTTGCTTAGTGAACCTTTTTCCCTAACCTTAATACTTATGTTTCTTATTATTTCACTGTCAACTCTAATACTCAATGTACCACAAATACAAAAACCATGTGAGATACTTATACTTTTATGTATTTATGAGTTGAGGCCTAGTAAATTAATTAGTTCGCTAAAAGCATCTGTTTCCAAATTTATTATGCCAAAGAAAAATATTATTTATAAAAAAATAAAAATTAAAACATATTACAGCACATAATTCCATACATTCTATTTTATTATATTTTTATACAATACAGTGTTATTTTTTGTATTTAAAAAAATGTAACAAAAAAAAGTGTTTTTTTAGGTTTTGAACAGATTATTGGCATTTCAATTTATTTCAATGGAGAAAATTGATTTGATATACAAGGAAATTGAAGTATGAGTGGAAGGAATTAAACTTATAAGTCAAGGTACCATTGTATATCTAGTGTCAAGACAGAGTTCAGGCAGAAGGGAGTTCATGCCTATCCCAAAAGCATTAGTGATTGGTTAATAAGAGTTGCCAAATTTTGAAATCAGTTTGCTGATTCCACTTACTATCCTGATATTCCTTCTATTGCTTTCCACCTGTGTGTTCATGTTTGTGTATACATATGAGAGAGAATGAGACAGTGTGGGACATAGAGAGATAGAGAGAGAGTCGGAGAGTGAGCATGTGTGGGCGTGAGTAATACAAATGTATACATACATCATCTATCATAATGTCCATTATTCATCCAGGCCAGAAGGTGTGTACACGCAACATTAGAATATTAATAAGATCTGTGCAGACTTCTCAAAATTCTTTCTCAAAGCGCCATAATCCATTACTTTGTCAATGTACAGTGCATGGCACATCTGGTACAACTTTGTTCTTCGAGATAAGTTTCTCTTACCTGATTTTAGAATCAAAACTCCTCTGAGGCTGTGGGCTTAAGGCAAAGAAGCAATGAATATTTACCAAGGGCAAAGGGAAAACAAAAGATTGTCAAATTAGCATTCACATCTTCTAAAAAAAAGTTTTCCAATGGGGTTTTTTGTTTGTTTTTTTAAGTTTTTTATTTATTTTTTTGCAAAGAAAGAAAGGGAATGTGTCAGTATTGAATCTCAGATGAAATCAAGTAATAAAATTTATAATTCTGTCAAGTTATTTTTTTCTTTTCTTTTTCTTGTAGTCTGATTATCGCCAATGTGGGAGGTGAAATAAATAAGTTAATCACAATGGAAACACATGGTACAACGTGTGTCCAGAAAGTATCATGACTGAAACTTTATTTACCAAGTCAGAAATGGACAATGAATGAAATGTTACTTTTCTTCAAAATAGTCCTCTAGGTATTCCAGTGAGTTTTTCATTGGTTAATGCACCCCTGAAACTTTTCTTTTGATATGTTACAAAACTGGTGAGAACAGAATATTCTGCACTTGCACAAACCTGTGTTTTGTCAAAGGCTGCTTTTCATAAGTATTGAGACTAGCTTAATAATTACTTTTCAATCTAGCAACGAATCATCAAGACAAAGTTTAGATATCCACAATCATACATTATGAAATGTGATTAAAAATTTGTAGTAGTCATGGCCTCTCTCTCTCCGATATAAGCTAAATTTTATCACAATATCTGCTGTAGTGAGAGTGTATTTGAGTATGTACCTCAAGGGGAGTGTATTTGAGTATGTACCTCAAGGGGAGTGTATTTGAGTATGTCAAGCACCTCAAGGGGAGTGTATTTGAGTATGCACCTCAAGGGGAGTGTATTTGAGTATGCACCTCAAGGGAGTGTATTTGAGTATGCACCTCAAGGGGAGTGTATTTGAGTATGCACCTCAAGGGAGTGTATTTGAGTATGCACCTCAAGGGGAGTGTATTTGAGTATGCACCTCAAGGGGAGTGTATTTGAGTATGCACCTCAAGGGGAGTGTATGAGTATGCACCTCAAGGGGAGTGTATTCGAGTATGCACCTCAAGGGAGTGTATTCGAGTATGCACCTCAAAGTGTATTCGAGTATGCACCTCAACAACAGTATGAAGCAGCACTAGAGTGACTTAGTCTTAACAATGCATAGGCAAGAAACTGATAGTTACCAAGCCCCTTGACTTTATTCCTACACTACCCTAACTTATATTTATGGAATGGATAACAGTATGAAATGGGATAAGGGACCAATAACGCTTTTTGCCTAAGGATTACTCTAATTTGCAACTGGTTCTAACGGGTTTATAGTGAGAAGGTCTCACTGATTGCAAGAAGTTAGTATGCTTCTGCATCAGAGTGAAATTGGAAGTGATAATAGGCTTGTATCTATTTCTGCCAGAAGTGATAGAGCCACAGATGTTAAGTAGGATGTGACAGAAACCATTTAAATGCAAGATTAAATAAGCTCCTTCTTATTGCTTATTTCCACTAATACACACATGCACATCTCTAGTAATAAATGTGAATGTCAGTGTGTTAGTGTATCACATTTTTTCAACTTTACACCTAGAGTTCTTAACTCAACATATCATACTATTTTGGAATCAGGATAATGCCATGAGCAGATTACAGATGATTTAAGCTGAATCTGGGCCTAAAATTTTGAAATTTTGCATTCCCAAGTTTTAATGACTGCTATAGTTTGTGGCGATTTTTTACATGATTTTTGTGACAATTCTTTTTGTATGATTATAAACTATTTGTACTGATCTCGAATAGAAAAACCAAAAATTTTGTTTATCATGCAGATTTGCAATAAACTCCCAATAGACAAATTTTATCATTATTTTGATGAAAACTGTTAATTACTTGACAAATATTTTTCAAGTCTAATATGAAGTGTCATTGTTAGGCGAAAAGGTGTTTTTTAAGCTAGAATATAATAAAAGTAATGCAAATAAGAAAATTTCCCTGTTGATGGTGCTTAGAATATGCTAACTGTATCCCCTGAAGAGGTGTAAGACCACCAAATAAAAGTTATGTCCTTGCTATGATACTAAACTGCTACTGATGGTAATGTTTCAATTCTGGCAATCTGAGAAGTGTGGAGTACCCCTCCATTGGCAGTAGACATCTTTACTTTCAAAGAACAGTGACAAAAAAGGTTAAGAATGGGTTTCTGAGTTTGTCATGTGATAACACACGAGGCACCTCATTGATAAACTTATTCTCTAATGTAGATAATTATTCAATGTCTCCCTACATACTCTTAAGCCTTCTTTGATGTATCTAGTATTCATAATATGTTTAGCATTGTTTTGTTTTTTTCCTTTAAAAATAACTAACGTGCTGGACTGCGACATTGTAGTTAGCATGTTCAAACTTTAGTTGCTCTCTTATAATCACTTTTGGACTAAGATCCTGGGGAAAGCTTTCAGCCCCCCTCATCCGCCCAGCTATCTTCTTGTCTTATAGTAGCATTCACTCAGGGTGGGTTGAGCCAGCTCCATCCATTCAAAGATGGAGTATCATGGGAATAGGAAGTATACAAACAGTCCCCATAACCCTGCATACAGACACTCTTAAATTATCCAGCAGACACAGGGACAGAAGGACCAAAAGTAACCACTGGTTTCTGGTGAAAACGCCACTTGGAGTTTTCACCAGAACCCCTTTCACCAGGTTGTGGCCCTAATACCACTGGTTGCCAGACATATCCACCTTAGGTGGCCCTACCTGGAACTTAAGTTCCCAACATCATGGCTCTGACAATACTATGTTTACACCACCCTGCCATGATGAGGAGGGGTTGAAATTTAGCTATGGGTTAAACAGCACCATATTAATGTTATTTTACATGGATAACTGTGAGGTGGGGGTCTTACTCATCTGCAGGAGATGCAGATGGAGTATTCTAACTCCTGCTGATAGGGAAAACAACCTAACCTGATTTTCCCAATTAACATGTAAAATGTGATATCTCTGACTTTAGCGATAATGTTTTGTTTCTTTGTTTTTAATTTTTAAACATTAAGGATAAATCATTATATTATTTTAAAAAGTAAGAAACAAAGAAAACTAAGATTTTTATTATACTTTGGACATTTTCCAGAATTAAGATCATTTTCTGGCCATTTCAGAATAATGTACAGATATACAGATGTTTTTCAGCTATAAAAATTGATCAAAAGCAAAACAAGTCTGGAATTGAATAATCAAAATAAAATAAAAACTCTCATCTCATTTTCGCAGATAATTGAATGTCAAACATTAAAGTTTTGATAAAATCAAAACAGATTCAAAAATTTCATTAAGGAAAATAAATGCTTGGCTTATTTTTTTTATATCAAATTATAGAAAAAAAATTAAGATATATTCATATAAATATGTTTTTATCAGAATTAAATGTAGTAAAACATTTTTATAAGGTATAAATTTGGTTGGCTGGTTGGATTTTACAACAGATTTTTATACTGAAGACATTTTGGTTTATTTATTTTTCATGGGTATTCAAAATTTCTTATTTAAAATAATTTTTTTTAGACACAATTTCTTTAAACTCATTTTTTCTATTTAACCATACATGGGACCCGAACAGGTACTACCACTCCAGGTCAGAGTGGACTAGGGAGTAATGGTAATGAAGGGGTACTCCACACTCTTCAGAGCTCGAGAATTGGAACCTTACCATTAGATACAGTTTAACATCATACCCAGAACACTAAGACCTTCAGCCACCACTTTCTAACACATATATGATAAAAAGGGTTGAGAGCTTGCCATTAGGACAATAAAGTCGGGACAATCATATAGGTGCTAGGGATTGGCATGACCAGCCGATTGATCAGAGGAGGCCACTCCAACCACCCATCTAGCCTAAGTAAGGACTAAGGTGGAGTGTTGCATGTCATGGACTGCTCAGTCACTAGGATTCTGTCCTTTAGCATTACAGGTCGCCACACATGTCCAACAGCTGGCCTCATTTGGTGGATTTTACCCCACTGCAGAGGTGTATTCTACAGCCCCAACTGACAGGGTGGTATATGAATTTATTGGTAGAAAAACTGCCACATGGAATGTGTATGTTTGGCCACTACTGTTTTACGATGTAGGACAAGTGACCAACACTTAATGATTTTTATACTTCATAAAAAAATGTCCATAATATAAATTTTTGATTTTTTTTGATTTTTATAAATTTTAGTTTGATTGTCATAATATATGTTTATTCTTCAAAATCTCAATACTCATCAGGCTGCGGTCAAAAATGAATAAATAAATAAAAAAATTCAAAAATATCACCAGTTTTGAACATAAAATGGCTTGATTAGAAAAACTAAGCAAATCAACTATAAAACATTAAAAAAATAAAGATTTATAAAATTTGGCATTAAATAACCCACAAAGTTTGATATGCCATTAAACAAAGAAACCAAAACATTGAAAAGTGCAATGCAACTTGGTCGATAAAGTGTCAGCCAAGGAACCACAAGTTTCTGGGTTTGAAACCGGCCCTCGCCCACTCAGTGTATGAGTAGCATAGTGATCTGTGCAGTAAAGTGGGGAGCCGACAGTAGGTGTGGCGCTCCACCTCAGATGCAAAAAACAATCTCCTTAGTCTAGTACTAGTGAAAAGAGGATAGACTCTCTCGCTGTTTGGCTGATACCAGCTTTAGGCCACTCCAATGACTTGACTTTTATTTTTACATCAGAAATTCAGAAATAGCTGAGCAGTGTGGTGCAATGTTTACTGTTGTAGGAAATGAAAATGGCAAGATGTGTTCAAATTCCGGAAGTGGCTCTTTGCATTTCATATAGGGCTCATACTCTTGGGAAAGGTATGAATCCAACTATTCTCCCTCCAGCTATGTGTAAATAGTAGAGCAGACTGGCTCTTTAACCTTGATATGGTAACAAGACTAGGAGAAGGAAAACTCTGAATGGGGCTCTCTGCTCATTAGTCAAAACTACTTTGCAGGCTCCTCTCCCCCTGCTCCTCCTCCTCCTGTAATCATTTGGTGAAATAGGCTGATTGGACTTTTGCTCATTCACTTTGCGATAAAATCAAGCGGTCAATGCTAAAGAATGAGGTGAATTGTTACACGATAAATCATTTGGCCTGTCTTTTCATGGTGTCAATAGCTATAGACATGACCCCTGATGCTATAAGCATGTTACTAATTAGAGCTGACAGATGTGAGATAAAGGAACTATGTATATTTGGACAGAAGAAATCCCATGGGAGAGAATGATGATCTGTCTACTCAGGGTAAACTTGTTATGTATGGAAGGCTATATTGTATTAGTGGTACATACACATGCAGACACGAACGAAACTTTCTTGACAGCCAGGCTTTCTTTCAGTATTCGTCTTCTGAAATAAAAAAAGTTTTTACTGGTTGACATAGGGAATAAAACAAGAATGATGTTTTTTTTATTAATATTCTTTGTTCAAATTTTTTATTTCTATTGGTATAAAAAAAAAACTATAGTTAAATGGAAATTTCAAATTAAAAGACAAAGGAATGTGAACTCAGATAAAACAAACTTCATGTTTTTTTAATCAGATTGAGACATCTCCACACTGGATGATAAGCCTCTCAAATTAGTTGACTAGTTCACATACCTAGGTATAAATATCTCATCTACAGAAAGCGATGTCAATATATACATAGGAAAGGCATGAACTGCTATAGACAGATTATTGATCATATGGAAATCTGATCTCTCTGATAAGATAAAACAAGAATTCTTCTAAGCTGTAGTAATGTCAGTGCTACTATATGGCTGCACCACATGAACTCTAAATGGAACCTAAAAGGTACTATCACTCCAGTTTAGAGTGGATCTTGGAGTAATGGAAATTTTGTGTCATATCTAGGACAGAAGGTTTTCTAACTAACATTTCTTGCAGAAGAATAAAAAAGACTCTTGAAAATTAAACTACTTTTAATTGTTCATACTGTTATTCATGTGCTATTTCAGCCAGTACATTCTCCAACTTTCTTTGGGTGTAATATGCATCAATATAAGAACAGGTGCTGTTTTAGCTCAGTCAGTAGAGCATTCACATAAGAATCACAAGCATCTGGGTTCAATACTGGTTCCTGCTAACTCAGCATATGAGTAGCACAGCTTGGGTAATCTGATACGTGTTATAAAGCATCTGGGAGGTGATGGTAGGTGTGGTACCCTACTTCAGAAAAAAAAAAAAATCTGTATGAAATGTAATTTTTTTTTTAAATAATGGGAAAAATAGAACAAACAAAAAGGAAACAAACAAAAAAAGACAAAACATGGTGATATTTTTCTATCTCCAATTTTCAAGTTAAAAATTGAGCAGAACTATTATTAATAATAAATTTTACAAATTAGAATGGTCCAGTTAGTTCAGTCAGTTGAGCATTCTTCTAGGAATTGCAAAGCTCAAGGTTTGATACCTGTCCTAGCCAACTCAGTAAATTAGTAACATGGCTGGGGTAATTTGATCCGAGCAGTAAACCATCTGGGAGCTGACAGTAGGTGTAATACTGTGCCCCATCAAAAAACTATTTCACTTCTCTAGTGCTAGTGAAAAGTGGATAGACTCTCTCACAGTTCCACTAATACTGACAATAGGTTATTTCTCATACTTTACTTTTTCTTAGATGAAAAAAGCCTCTTTGTTTTTTTTCTTTTTTCTTTTTTTTTCTTTTTTTTCTTTCTTTTTTTTTTCTTTCTTTTTTTTTAGTGTAGAGTAAAAAAATGGTATCAGTTTTATTTTTTTAAAGGAATTACTTCCCTGATATTTTCACAGAAACCCATTTGTTTCTGTTTGAGTAGTGGTAGTCACAGTGAGTCAAATTCCATGCCAGCATGGCTTATCCATTTCTCTGACATGTTATATGTGTTTTGCTAACGGCATAATAGAAAATTCAGGCATGAGATACCACATCTGGAGGGAGAAGAGCAGTCTCTTCACTGTCTATGAGGAAACTAAAGTTATCGACCATGAATACTATTGGAGAGTGAAAAAAAAAATTTAGAAAGTGAGAAAGATTAAGTAAGAATTAAAATGTCAAAGAAATGTGTAAATCAGATCAGCATGGAATCCAATTCCCTGATGTTTCCATTATTCAAACAAAAAATGAGGAATCCAAGTTCTGTGAAAAGATCTGAGTATAACGGCAGGCATGATTAGTGTAATGGTAATTCTCATAGGAAAAGGAACCAGCAACTTGAGTTCAAATCCAGAACAAGGCTTTTTGCATTCCACTTTTTGCTAATATGCTTGGAGGCATGTAGTATAATGGTCATTATTGTAGGAAATGGACTCTGTAATCAAATTAAAATCCTGGACAAGGCTGTTTGCCTTTTACTTTCTGCTATTACCCTTTGAGGTATGTGGTCTAATGGACATTGTCATAGGAAATAGACTCAACAACCCGAGTTTAAATCCTGGACAAGGCTGTTTACATTACACATAGCACTAATACCCTTGGGAAAGGTATGAATCCAACTATTCTCCCTCCAGCAACAGGTAAATATAGGGTGGACTGTTTTTTTTTAAACTTTGATATGACAATCAGTTCAAAGATAAAAAAAACCCTACAGCTACGGATAAATAGGATAGATTAGGCTCTTTAATCTTGCCTGTTCAAGTACACTTAAGAAATTGACTTTTTGTCACATCCTACGGACGGGGTTGGTATATATATATATATATATATATATATATATATGTTGGGAAAGGCATGAATTCATCTGTTCTTCCCATTCCTAGCTATGGGTAAAATCATAAAAACAGATGAATTCATGACTTTCTTAAGGGTATGTATATTTACCAACCACGCTGCATGAATAGGATTTAACACAAGGTCAGTTTCTTAAGCAGAGTTTAACGGGTTTTTCTTCTCCTAGATTTTTTGCCTAACCAAGGTTAAAGAGCTCAGTCTGCCTCACAACATACCCATAGCAGGAGGGAGAATAGTTGGATGCATACCTTTCCGAAGGGATTGTCCAGGATTTGAACTTGTCTCCCCAGGTACATTTCCTGTGTCGATAACCATTACACAATGTGCATACTTTGATTATATTTCATTTTTATATATATATATAACAACACCAAACACAAGCAATAAAAAAACCTCAAATATATACAATAACATAAACTTAGAAAATCAGAGACAAGTGCATGGTAAAAGATTTTTTTTTCATTTTTTGTTGATTCTCTGACTTGAATGGCTGTCTGATGAGACTAGAGTTCTCAATATTAGAATTCTGGTCGAAATGAATTTATAACCGAGTTTTGAATTTTTCTTATTTCAAGTTTACAAATATTGCTCTTTATATAATTATTATACATTATAGCTCTCAATGCAGACTCTAATTTTTTTTTAATAATTCATTGATATGGAAAATATTTTTTTACATATTTATATGGATAAAAAAGGGTCCTAAATAGAATCAATCCCACCACTACCTTATCTGGTCATTTGTGTGTGTATATATATATATATATATATATAAGGAAAAAATAACAAAGAAGATTTAGATTTTTAGCAATATAGACTATTTCATGGATTCTAGAGGAATTATCCTGCCATTCTCATCCTTATGCATTTTTGCATCTGAGGATGGGAACAGCTAGATAATTCCTATAGATTTCATGAATAGTCTATAATGCTAAAATGCTAAATCTTCTTTTTTTTTTCCTGATATAATTTTGCTCTGTAACTCTGACAATAAGAGCACACATTGAGCTCTGCAAATTACAACATTTGAAAAACTACTACGTTGTAAGGAAGATTTCTTCACCTAATCTTTGGATTATATATATATATAAACTAGACGGGGTGGCCTAAAGTCGTTATCAGCCAGTCAGCAAGGGAGTCTATCCCCTTTTCAATAGCGCTAGACCAAGGAGATTGTTTTTAGCATCTGAGGTGGAGCGCCACATCAGCTCCTTACTTTACCGCACAGATCCCTGTGCTACTCCTACGCTGAGTTGGCGGGGACCGGTATCGAACTAGGAACGTTGTGGTTTCTAGCCAAATGCTCTACCGACTGAGCTAACCCAAATGAAATAGTGGAGATGTATTGGAAGGATAAAAAGAATTTACTTTTTAATACTATAAATTCACTAATCGTAAGTCAAAGAATCAATAAAATGTGTATAAACACTTCGTAGATCTGTTATAGGAAATACTTCTAAGAAGAAAGATATTATGATAGTTGCATTCTATTTTAATTTCAAAAGGTAACTGCGTACAAATGTATAAGTGAATATAATTTGGGTAAAATGCTTGACTGCCTGTAATCATATTAAATATTCAATTATGCAAGTGCTATAGATTAAATATCTATTTATTTACTAATCTTCCCTCTCACACTCTCTCTCTCTCTTTCACTTTCTCTTTCTTTCACTTTCTCTCTCTTTCACTTTCTCTCTATATATACATACTCTCTCTATATATACATACTCTCTATATATACATATTATGTGTGTATATATATATATATATATATATATATATATATATATATATATTTGATTAAAGATTAATAAATATTGAGACAGAATATGTTTTCACTGATGAACTGATTAACTAAATATAATTTTATTATTCTGGCTGAATAATTATAATTCAGTTTAGCTCAGTCGGGAGAACATTCACGTTGGGACCACAAGGTTTTGAATTTGATACTGGCCCTCACCAACCCAAGCCCAGCTTGGATCTGTTTACATCATTTTAGTTTGAACATGTATCTATTTTTCTACCTACTCACCATTTTGATCAATGCATTTTTGTAGGAGCTGTGGAAGTTTTTATTTACCCAGGTCATACCAGCTGAATGCCATGTTGCTGAGGAAGTATTGAACCTTGTTATCATTGCAAACCCTCTACACAACTTGCAGACGTTTTTGTCATCCATGCACAACTTGCCATACACTTCCATTAATTGGCAATGAATTTCAATTGGTTTAATGTCTTTTGCATTCTAAAATCAAATAGCTGCATGAACTTTACACTTGTCAGTAGTATCAATCAGGAGCTTCATCAGAAACAACTATCAGTCAAGACCATGTGTAGCAATAAGGCATGAGCAGGAGCAGGCACAGGTGCATCTACAATGTTGCCAATAACTGCACAAACAGTTTCCCTGCATTCCCAATGCTTTGGAGACCTTACTTTTGGGATTACCCTCGTATTTCCAGGTGTGGATTTTGCTCCAATCTAAATCTGAGAGCAAGATAAATTTCACAAGAAATCTGCCTTAGCCCCAGTGAAAAGTATCTATATGTATTAAAAATGAAAAATAAGTATCCATTTTAATATTATGTTTTTCTTATATAAACTTGGGTGGAAGTTTTGAAAAATATTTTTACCATGACCCATTATTAGAGTATTGAATAGAATTATTTTCAGAATACCTTAAAGCATTTTCTGATAGTGATAAGGATTTTATTGACAATATACTTTGCAAATGCTTACCAGCCACTTACATTGAGTTATGCACCATATGTGCTTGATATATTTATGTGTGTGTGTGTGTGTGTGTATTGTTTTAGATCCAAGACAACAATAATCAAAAGTTGAACTGATTGCATCATGTGCTAGTATCATTTTAGCATCCATTCCTCTGTGTGTGAGTTATATTATTTTCCAAGGTCAAATATATATTTAGAGATAGATTTTACAAACTATAATAAATGAATTTATTGTGAAATTTCACCAGCCTGTCCTATGTATTTTGTTGATAAATTTCACAAAATAGGAAGTTTGGAGTGTTCATTGTTATTAACAGTCAAAGTTCTTAATTGTGTG
This sequence comes from Doryteuthis pealeii, assembly GCA_023376005.1. Classification (NCBI taxonomy): domain Eukaryota; kingdom Metazoa; phylum Mollusca; class Cephalopoda; order Myopsida; family Loliginidae; genus Doryteuthis; species Doryteuthis pealeii. Next base: position 129,253,412 of record CM042139.1, read on the forward strand.
TCTGACTATTTAATTTACATCCTCAGAAAATCTCTTTGTAGATTTAGTTCTCTCCACTTATTGTTTTCATGGTTACAATGAACTTGAAAGAATTTAGATACAATTTTTATTATAATTATCATTAATTTTGATGAGTATTTTCTTTCATCTTCTAATTAAAACATGAAAGAAAATGGATCATAATATTTCATTTAAGAAATAAAAATAAGTTTAATATAAGTTTTCAAAAAGATATTTTCATACTTTTTAAATTGCATATATATATATATATATATATATATATATATATATGAGAGAGAGGGAGTGAAAGAGGAAGAGAATTGTCTATATACATATTAAAAAAATATATGTACAGATATATACAGAGAGAAAGCAAAATGTGTGGGAGTATATATATATATATATATATATATATATATATATATATATATATATATATATATATAGTAGGAAGCGCGTGGTGTAATGGTTAAAGTCACGGGAAATGGACTCGTCGCCCCGAGTTCAAATCGTGGACGTGCTAATTGCATTTCACTTAGCGCTATTCCCCTTGGGAAAGGTATGAATCCTACTCTCCCTCCAGCTATGGATAAATAGTAGGGCAGACTGGGCCATTTAACCTTGGTTAGACAACCGGTCTAGGAGAAGGAAAACTCTGAATTCAAACCTGTTGAACTCCGCCAAAGAAATTGACCTTGTGTCGCATTCTGCTCGTGCGGAGGGGTTGGTAAATATATATATATATATATATATCAATGAAACTCCTAAAAGAAAATATCTGTGAAGACACTTTAAAATCTGGCGGATCATAAATGAATAGAGAAGCAGGCTAACTAATCTTTCTGGAAGAAAGAAGAAACTTAGGTGAATAAGAAGATTGAAAGAATCTGCCAACATGATATCCAAATAACCCTATCAGTAGACCAACCATAAGCATTAATAGTTAGTCAGAAGCATTAATCAAGTATTGTCAAACAATGAACTTGGGATTTGAAAACATAAGGTGATAGGAGTGTTTGCAAAGTTCAATGGAGACAATCCCAAAGACACACAGATTTAAGCTCTAAATGTGACACATATAAGAATGGCTGCACGTAGACATTCAGAAAAAAGAGGAGTGTAACAGACACCGAGGAAATGTTGGAGGTTGCACTGCTAAAAAGGTTATAAAAAAAATAAAGACAAGGAAATTAGTCCGAACTAGTAAGTAAAGTTCGTAAAGTGGCCTATTGTTGGTATCAGCCAGACACCAATGGAGTCTATCCCCTTTTCACTAGTGCTAGAGGAGATTTTTTCTTGTGTGTGAGGATCAGTGCCACACCTATCATAAGCTCCCCACTGCACAGATCCAAGCCATGCTACTCATGTGCTGAGTTGGTAAACTCGGAATCTTGTGATTCCTAGGAATATGGTCAACTGACTGAACTAAACCGGCCCTAAACACATTTAATGATAAAACAAAATAAAACCACTTGCTAAAGGTAATATATTCTTAATGAAAAAGAGATAGATTTTTCAATCAGTCTTCCATAAATTAAAAAAAATTATTTTTGTCTTTTTCTTTTTTTTTTTTCTTTTTTTGTTTTTTTGTTTTACAGTGAAACTTTCTTTGTTCTTCCTCTTCGAACCTCCATTATTTCTAACAAGAAATTTACTTGTAATAACCTATCTGTGGAAGTGACTAACTTCAACCCACCTTCTTTTCTATGCAAGTATCTCTTAAATGCCAAATGAATGTTCTTGTAAATCTTAGAAAGAGGATGTGCTGTGTGTTTTCCTTTAAGTCTGATCAGGAAGCCAGAATGCCCGAGGCTTTGGCAAAATGAAATATATAACAAACTCAATCAGACAATGTGTATTAGCTTAACTAGCCTAAGCATCATCTGATATTTACAATTGTCAGGTCAGTCGGATATGATATATTACAAACATCTATAGGAATAGAATTATTATTCATGCTTGAATTGGACATGGTATTAGCTCAGTCGGTAACATACGTAAATCATATACTAAAAAGGGTCAGAGTTCAATCCCTGGATAAGTAATTACACATATATAAAACAAACCTATTTATCTATATATTACTTGGTTTCTTAGAAGAACTACATACTTAAAATGCTATAACTCTGAGTTGAGTATCCCATCATGGTGTAATGGTTGTATCACATTCTACCCATGGCAAATAGGTTGGGTAAAAAGGAGTGTTCTATTGTGGTGTAATAGTTAGCAAGATAGCTTCGTAGATCTATTACTATTGAAGAGTGAGTTCAATTCCCGCTGCGTGTCCCATACTTGTGACCTTTTGTTGCATCCTACACATGCCGAACACTCTGGGTAAAAAGAAGTGTTTCGTAGATCTGTTACTATTGAAGAGAGAGTTCAATTCTTGCTGGATGCTCCCCACCCTCATACTTGTGACCTAGTGTTACATCCTACCCATGCCAAATAGGCTAGGTAAAAAGGAGTGTTTCATTGTGTTATAATGGTCATCAAGCTAGTCTTGTGGATCCATTACTAATGAAGAGCGAGTTTGATCCCCACTAGATGCCCCATTCTTGTAATCTTGTGTCATATCCGACACATGGCAAACAGGTTTGGTAAAAAAGGGCGTCCATTGGTTAGTAAGCTAGTCTCACAGATCCATTACAACTGTAGAGCGAGTTTGATCCTCACTGAATGCCCCATACTTGTAACCTTGTGTCACATCCTACCTGTGATTTACAGTTTGAGTAATAAGGGCATCCTATTGTGTTGTTAATTTTCAAAGTTTTTTAAGAACTTGCACTTTCTTCATTATTTTATTATATAAAGGTTTTTCTTTTTTTTGTCTTTTTGTTTTTATTCCTGAACTTTCTTTCTTTCTTCTAAAATTTCATTGTTTTTTTTGGTTTTTTTCTTTGACTTCAAAATTCTGTCCTGTCATCTTTATTCTTTCACTCCTAATTTCTTTCCTTAAGTTTTTGGTTATTTACCTTTTTTTATTACTTCTTCTTCTCGGATAAAAATTCCACTCAAGACAGAATTTCTTTCTTATATATTTTTTAATATATTTTATTTATATTTTTTTTACTAGAATGATGACTTTTTTGTTTTTTAGCAATTAGAGTTCTTAATATGAATTCATTCTTCAGACTGCTGACTAATTGAAAATATGTCGCAATTTGGCTTATAATTATCCCTTATCTAGCAATCTGTAAAATCAATACCAAAAACACTAAATACTAAAAATACCCTCCAACAATGACGTCTTTAAGAGAAATCAACTCACCATTAGAAGAACCTTCTTTTTTCTGATTATTATAGGCACCTCCAGGTAATGTGGGTAAAGAGTCTCTGTCTCTCTCTCTCTCTCTCTCTCTATATATATATATATATATAATATATATATATATATATATATATTTACCAACCCCTCCACATGAGTAGGATGTGACACAAGGTCAGTTTCTTCGGAAGAGTTAAACAGGTTCTGAATTCAGATTTTTCTTTCTCCTAGACTGGTTGCTAATCATGGAGGGAGAATAGTTGGATACGTTCTTAAGGGTATAAGTGCTACATGAAATACAACCAGCCTCATCCAGGATTTGAACTCATAATAACCTTTACACAATGGGCACCCTCCCAAAACATAAGATATTTGGTGGTCTTGTATCTAAGTATTTGGACATCAACCAAAAGATTATCAAATTATTAATGGAGATAATTATTATAACTAGTAGTGGAACACAAACATCCGGAGATACAAAGTTGGTCTATGTGTGAATAGTAAACTGGATTCTGTTGTATATTTTTTCAAATTAACCTTTTTTACTGTCACACTTTCTTATTTGTGGGAGATCCAAGCGCAACATTTTTCACAACCCCCCCCCCCCGCAAAGAAAAATAAACAATCCCATATAGTATTACTTTAAATACTTTGATCACTATAAAATATATGCCCAGTCAACTTGAGGGGATGAGGGAAATTAAAACCTTTCCCGAGGGTAATAGTCCGAAAGTGAATGTAAGAGCATGACTCAAGTTTGAATTCACTATGATGTAGAAGTCCAACATGTTAGCCACAATGTCACATGGACTCCCCATCTTTTTCTATAATAAGAATCTGCAATGAATGACAGTGTGATATCTTCTAAAGCATTCTAATATCAATTACCTCTATGAGTATCCATGGCAATAATCTAAATGAAAAATATACCAAAAATAGTCAAACTGATCAGAAACTACTGAAAATGTCCACAGCATGTGATAAATATGAATTAACAAACAAACCCCGATTTGGAAAATTTCCCCAAACATTCCCACCGAACCAACTATCAGGTAAGGTGTATGGTCATGGCCCCGAACTAGAAACAACAGTTGGAATGTTAATTTCATAGTTTTAAGGTGTTCTAAAAGCGTTTTTTAGGTTTTTTTTTTACATGCGTCAAAACAAAGTGAAAAATGGCCTGTTTTGACGTCTTTTTCATGTGTTTTTCAGCCTCAATTTTAAAGTATATGGATTTAAGCAAAATTTTCAAAGTTGCAAACTATCAGGCATGATTAGACCCGTTGGAGGTTTGCTAAAAATACCAAATTCAATGATATTTTATTAATTTTCAATATTGCTACACAACTGTAAGCACTTATCTTTAGTAATGTATTGTAAGGTAGTGGCCACCTTCCTCTACGAGTGATCCTGATGCCCAGCTACAATGAAAAAGCACCAGTTACAGCTGGCGTGAAAAACTTTCAAAGAATAAAAACAGATATTATTATATGTCCTCATACATACATACATGTGTGTGTGTGTGTGTGTGTACCTCTAAACATATTCATATATAAATTATAATGTGCTTGAAACAAATTAAATGTTAAAAAAGGGCATCCCATCATGGTGTAATGATTAGCAAGCTAGTCACGCAGATCCAATATTACTGAATAGTTAGTTTGATCCTCACTGGATACCCCATATTTATGACATTGTATCACATCCATACAATGAGTGAATGGGTTATTTAAAAAAAAAAAGGGGTGTCTCATCATGGTGTAATGGTTTGCCAGCTAATTTCACAGATCCATTCCTGCTCAATACCAAGTTCGGTTCTCACTGGATGGCTCATAATTGCCACCTTGTGTCACATCCTGCCTGTGACAAATGGGTTGGATAAAAAAAACAGCACCCCCATCTTGGTGTAATGGTTAGAAAGCTAATCTTGCAGATCCATCACTACTGAACAGTGAGTTCAATCCTCACTGGATGCCCTATACTTGTGAACTTGTGTCCCTTACTACATGTGGTAAATGGGTTGGGTAATTGCCAACTAGTTTGCCATCTCTTCCAAATATGAGTCCATATTTTTATCTCTTTTATCAATTCTGAACAAGATTTTAGAAGCATTGAAAAAATACTTTTTATTTTCATTTGACAACTTAATTCTGTTAAAAAAACAACATTTGGATAAATACTAACTCTGAATGTTACCAAAATATTGCAAAATTTTTGACTCACCCTTGTATATCACATTTTCTTCCAAGGATCTAAAAATGCTCTTCTCGCTATATAGTCATATTCAAGCATTTACCACAAGTTTTGTAATAGAACTCTTTACTGTAAAGACATGCAGACATGAAAAGGTAGAAATGATGAATAAATCAATATTGATTGTATTGAGTGACCATTAATAATCAAGATTTTTCTTCAAGAACTGGCCATATTTCTGTAGAAGTGGTTTTCTGAAGAAAATGTCATATATTTGAAATTAATAACCTTTTCTTTAGTAGGAAAAATAGTGAGCAGATAATGCGGAATTTTATAAATAAAATAGATATGAATAGATAAGGATGGGTAATTGAAGATACATGAACGGAACAGACTAACATAGTGATATTATGAAAATGGCTTAGATATGAATAGACACAGATGCAGTGAGATAGAATAAAGATACGTTTATAATCATATGCAGATTTTGATTGATAGGTAGAGAGATAATTAGATAGATGTTTAGAAATCTAGAGAAAGGCAAATAAATATTAGCATATATATAATGTTCGTTCAATGATGACCATTAACTAAACAGAATCTTACCAAATGAACTACACAAGAAAATTCTTTATAATGGTAACGGTCTGAGTAGGTCCATTGTTTTTGATGAACTGATAAAAGAATTATGAGGCACCACTGTACCACAGATTCTCTGAACAAACTCTTTGATTGCTTGATTGATTTTAATGGCATGCCAACCCATCTAGGTTTATTTTATGCCTGGATGTTAGGTAAATACAGACATTGTACATTTTCATTTTTCGTATAGTTTTTTAGATTTTTTTATCATGGTTATGTGATATCAAGTATTCCTATCTAATACAAATAACTTGCAGACATATCTATTTGACCCATAAAGGGATGGTGTGATTAAGGCTATGCATGTGTACTCAATACTCACCAGAGCTCCATACCTGGAGCCTCACCACCAGATGCAGTTTAGTATCATACTCAGAGCACTTCTCTCCTGGGAATAATGTTACACTGCATCTAGTGGAGAAGTTCCAGTTCTGGAACTCTGGGAAGTGTTGAGTATCCCTTTAATTTCTATTACTCCCAGGTTCACTCGAACCTGAAGTGGTAGTACCTGATAGGGTCCAATCTATGGGTTAAATAGATAAAAAATGAGTTTTAAAAAATAAGGAATAAAACAAAAAAGTCTTTAGCATAAAATAACACAAGGGTTGACATGCTATAGAATTCAACCAACCAAACAAAGCACCTCTTCTTTAGAGCGATTTTGCTCCTCTGAAGGTGATAGTCAGTGTATTCTAAGCCCCACCAACAAGGCAACATTACTTTGAATTCAATGTATTGCCTTTATGTATGTATGTATGTATGTGCTCAAAAACTGGCGTAAACATGTGTTAAAAGCACAAGATATACTAGCGAAAAATACAGCTTCTCCCAGTCAAACTAATCCTATGTGAACGTCGTGATTACTGGTACGCTTACGCAGCTCTGATGAACACCGAGTGTTCAGTGCCAAAAGCCTATACCCCCACTGCCTTGTGGACTAAGGTTCTTGAGCCATAGGTTAAGAGTGAGGTAACCCCAGCAGAAACCTCCAGAGGAGCTTAGGCCCTGTCAACTGTAGCATGCATTACCCACCGGCGTGTTATAAATACTCTAGTGCTAACCACTTTGTAAATGACGTAAGTTGTCAGAAGGGGCCCGGGTATGCTTTAGTGATGGCGAGAAGGAAATTTCTGATATAAAAACAACCCAGTGGACGACCATTCCTCACATCCTGTTGGTCTGCAGTTTGATTTGTTACCAGTTATCTTGCTTCTGTTTGTTACTGGATCTTAACTTTTTGAACCGAGAGAGAGACTTAGCTGTCGTACTAAATCAATATATTATCCATCTATGTACAGACAATGAGATGCCTGTCTAAGAAGTCCTGTGGCGATGAAAAAGAGGCAACGTGTGTAGGTCTGACAGACTGGTATCAGGAAGTTACTGATCTGCACACAGGCAACATTAGGTTTATCCTAACATCGTTTCTCACAAAAATACTATGGCAGTTGTGTACTCGGTGGAGGTTTTGTGATTAAGTAGCCTTTTCAGGTTGCACTGCTCACCCGATGATTTTGGGATGTGACAAGAAAATGCGTCCTAAACAAAGCTGGCGTGGTCTGTTGGTTAGCCTCCTGCAGCTGACGGCTGTCCTTATAAGCAGGATCAAAAGCCAAATGAACAGAATGACAAATCTGCTGTAAGATATGCAAGTCGTTGGCAAGACTGAAATGCTATCAATGGGCTCACAGATGAACAATGAATGATGGAGTTGCATTCGTTTGACAAGATGTCGCAATCAACATGTACGTGTATATATATATGTGTGTGAAAGACATCAAATTTTCATATTTATTATTTCAAATGATTTCAAAATTATTATCATTATTTGACCTCTTTGAGTGCCATAACAAAAAAGAGTGAGAGGCAACAGAAAGGAAGATGAAACTTGAATAAGATTAAGAAAAAACTTTATAATTTTGAATTTTGCATCAAGGTTTTTCGAAGTATTGTTGCTGCAACTGTCCAGGTCTGTTGCTTGCTTTTGGGCTTAGGTCATCGCATCCAAGTATGTTGCTACTGGTGTCATCACTGCTGGTTTGACACCGTCAGAGACGAGGGTCATTCTGACTGCTTGATGAAATCCCAACTGTTTATGTACAGGAGGGTGACATAAAATCGGTCCTTACTGGTGTGTCTAAGTATGTGTCCAAAGGAGAATGTTACTCGTGTGTTTGTCCTTGCATCTCCAGTAGCATTCAGTGTGTAAACCTCTTTAGATATTTTAAGAATTTTCCTTTGGATACTGTTTGTTGGAATCAAATCAGTTCATTCCATTTGGGATTCTAGTGGAATTGTTTCTCCTACTAGTTTGAACAACACGCTAATGGCTAACTGCCTTCTCAATTGACCCCTGGATCACTCCTTTGGAATTATTCCTGACACTGATTTTTGTGCCAGGTTTTTGGCCAGCATATATTAGCTGATCTGAACACGTACGTTCATATTTACATTATGATGAGGCATGTCTTTGAAATCCCATTGATCCCAACACACTTGGTGGCAACTGGGCCTGGCACTTTAAATAAATAACAAAAAAGATCTATTGATAGTTTGGATCATAGGAGGAGGGAGGAGGAGGATAGGAGCTCTCAAAGTAGTTTTTTGACTTACAAGGAGAAAGTCCATTTGGTTTGAATTCTGGTTTCCTTCTCCTTGACTGGTTGCCATACCAAGGTTAATGAGCCGAGCATGTCCTACTATGTACACATTGATGGAGGGAGAATAGTTGGATTTATACATATATTAGCACTATATGAAATGTAAACATGATTTGAACTAGTCCATTTTCTAACCAGAGTTGGAG
>CM042139.1:129264817-129402317 GCA_023376005.1 Doryteuthis pealeii
TATTATATATATATATATATATATAATGTTGAGTAAAGCTGGTTTAAATTCAGATATTTTCTTCTCCACAATTGGTTGCCAAACCAAGTCTAAAGAACCCAGTCTTCTCTACTATTTTTGTATACTGTTTCGTAAGTTTTTCTAATCTCTGCTTCCATCGGATGTCTCTGCTCTTCATATTAACGTTTCTTTTCGAGTCAAATGTCTCTTAGTCGGTATCATTTTGTTCTTTTATCATGGAGACAGGCACATTTTGTTGTGTCCACTTTTATTACTCTGATTTCCCAATACATTTGTTGCCGTACGCACAGGGGGAGAAACAGAGATTGAAAAGCACATCTGCCTTGAAGAGCTGCCTCGACTCTGTAGGATTTAGTTGCACAGACCAGTATCCAGCTGAATCACAAGTAGACTCCGTCCTGAGAATTCAGAGTGAATTGGTAGGTGCTTTATAAAGCAGGTTTGGTTATTCCACTACATATCTTGCTTAAACATTCCCTGGATTCTCATTGGCTGCTGGTTTTAGTGAGGATACTTTGATCCATATATACCCAAAGCTTATGTTCTTGGAGTTAGTACTGGGTCTGTATTTGGTTACAGCCCGTCAGCTTTTGACTGTTAGCTGGAAGTTAGGTGAAACGCCCTTGTGGAGGTGAATAAATATATTTTGTGGAAGTGAATAAATATATTTTGATTCTCCCCGTGCGAGCGTAATGGCCTTTGAGGGGAAGCTAGTTCCTTTAAACCTAAATTATAATTCTATTTTCCCAGCCTTGTCTAATCACATGACTTTCTAAGCCAATGAGAGCCCTGTTCAAGACGAACCTGAGCTCAAGACCTGTCAATCATTTTCAGGGATTTTCCACTGATAACCATTAATTTTAAACTACCAAAATGATAGGCTATGACTAATCATTATATAACACTATTACCCATAGCTAGGAGGAGATCAGATGGATTCATGTCTTTCCAAAGGGCATTCATGAGAAGTAAAACACAATCAGCCTTACCCAAGACTTGAACATGGGTCATCAATACTACTTCCATTGACAATACCCATTACAATAAGTACACTTCAAAATTCTCAATATAACAGATATTCTCTACAAGTAAATCATGATTAAATGTGTGTACAGGATACTGCATGCTGTCTTGAACAAAACTTGGAAGCAGCACCCTACAAAAACCAGCTGTATGGCTACTTGCCGCCTATCACACAAAACATCCAAGTATGATGAACAAAATATGCTGTCCTGATCAAATCTCAGAAGCAGCACCCTACAACAAAGTAGTTGAATGGCTACTTGCCTCCTATCAACCAAAACATCCAAGACAAACAACAATCAGCTCTGTGTAAATCTTTGATGCCATGTGGAAGACTTGCCAGTGGTAATGACTGATAGGGATGTGTGGCGAGAGAGAGTTGTGAGTATTCATGCTGTTGGCATAACCTGATGATGATGAAAGATAATCTATGAGTTGATTCTATAAAAGTAACTAGCACAGGAAAAGTTTAAATGAGTAGCCAGTTTTAAAACACACCAGATAAAAGGGGTACATAAATTTGTACTATTGCTGGGGGTATATTTTGAGGGAAAAAAGAATTTTGCCTTCAAGAATATAACATTACATAGGTGAGACATTGACCTGTGGGTTTGAGATAATCAATTTGATTTGGATGCTTGGCAGAATAGCCTAGAGAGATTATCTGGATCCGTTAATATTCAGTAAAGAGATAATCCATGTCTATAGTAGAAAAGAGTTGCTTACTGCTATATTTTTGGCATGATAATCTGTGTGGAAAGGAAGTAAGAAAATGGAATCCAGTAAAAAGTTTGAAAACTTTATTACTTGTTTTCTAGGCTTCTGAGTCTTTGAGAAGATGGCCTAATTTGAATTGCAATCATTTTTCTTCTAGCACAAGTTGTCTTTAAACTCCAATTTGACTTCCTGACTCTCTTCATCTTTTCATATATATATATATAAATTCAATACAATTCATATATATATATATATATATATATATATATATATATGAGAATACAACTATTTTCTTCATATATATATTTATATATATTATGACTTTCCTTGACCTGTCCATGATCATTAAAGAGAAAGACTTACATTTTCAACTTCTGCACCAAGGGCTTTGCAGACAACGGATATAATAATGAACTCAATGCCCTCTATATTACACTTGGAAATTACTGAGGCAGAATTCTAGTAGAAATTTTATTTTATTCTATTACCACATGGTGGTTATTTGAATTTTCTTTCCTTGTTCAAGATATGGGTTTGAATGTATCATTGGCATTGTGCAAGCATTGGCATACAATAATGCTAAATATATGACAATATATATGTACTAGCTTAAAAACCGACTTATAAAGTGACAATTATGCTAGGTCCCATGGAGGGAATGACATGTCTTGTGGAGGGAAAATCATTTCCACTAATTTAGTGTTCTGGGTATTGTTGGAGTTATCTTGATATAAGATGTGCTCTAATTACCCACCTAGATTTATGGCCTTGCCAAGGTCACATGATTGACTCTTGTAACCAATCACTAGCAATAGTACTGGCCTGATAGAATACTTAAACCCCTCATATTGGTCATAATTAAAACTGCACTCTTTCAGGACAGACACACATAGGATTGCCAGATCTGTACTATTGAAGTCAGTCAGTCTACTATTGGTTTGAATAATGTGACTGGCCAAGCACAACTGAACCAGTGTCAAGACAACTGGTACTTATGGGAATTCAGAACAGTCCACTCATGCATTTGGGTGATTCCATTCCCTGAGTCCTGATTGGCTGCTTGGTTTGTATGATCCTCTGAGGCTCCATAAATCCTGCCATTTTGCAGTAGTCTTTGCAGCAAACCAGAATCGTATTTCAGTTACGATTGCTTGCTGTCTTGTCTTGCCAATTCGACGGTAATTGGACTTAGTATGATTATTCTACATGTAACAATACTCTCGAAGGACTTATACGATTACCAGTTACTGAGAACACTTTAGTAACCAAGAGGATTCATTATCAAAGGACTTTATGCCAGTAACTGAGAACACTTTAGTAACCAAAGGATTCACATTATCAACGGACTCTTTATCAAGGATCCAATTCCACCAGATAAGCGCTTCTGCTATAAGGCTAAGAAATGGCCCTTTAAAACGTAACAGGTGTTATGCCAAACTGCCTCTAGTGGAGAGTGAAGTACCCCTTCATTGCAATTACACCCTGGTCCACTGACCCTGAGTGGTAGTACCTGGTAGTGTCTCATTTATGGGTAAAATAGATCTTTTTGCAAGTTAATGGAAATTATTTCTACCAGTTTATGGATACACATCAAGTTACTGATGAATCTAACATATTAATTATTTATACCAACTTAATAATAGTTAATGAAAAATCTAACATAACTGCCAGTTTATTAATGCTGAACATTATTTCTTCTGATTTATTGATACACATGAAGTTAATGAAAATTATTTATACCAATTTGCTTATACACATGAAATTAATAAAAAATCAAATGTAAAATGAATACTACCAATATATTGATACACATTGAGTTAATGAAAATAGTTTTTACAAAAACAAAAAAAAATATTTACCAACAAATTATTTGCTATGGGCAAAAATAACATAAAATATTTAACATAGCTTAATACTTGTGCCAGTATATGGTTAATGGAATGACACAATCTACCCTGATTGAATAAATAAAGTGGTTGGTTCAAGATCCTATGAAAGTTTCCGATTCGGAGATAAAGGCTCCCAAATTCAACAAGAAGGTTTCCAAATTTGAGAAAAAACACCTAAAGAAGGCCAGAGAGCACATTGGCTGAAACATTTTGTATAACAATAAAGATTTTTTTAAATCTAAATAATCATCTAAAAAATTCAGACAATTTCTTTTGTCTGAATATATATATATATATATATATATATATATATATATATATACATACAGACAGGATTTGGCATTGGGTAGCCCACAAGGGATGATATGCCATTAAAGAAAATAGCCAACTAATTAACCCAAAAAATATGTGTGTATCCCATGACCTAGAGTAAAGTCAGGCATAATGGACTCGTCTGATTAAAATATTTGCAACTATTTTTCTTGTTTGGCCACCATTTTCTTCTGTTGTTCAGTGTTAGTGGACACTACTTGAGAAAAAAAAAAGATACAAATCTTTCTTTATACATCGTATGCCAGTGAAAGGTTGAAAAGATGGATTGACTACAACAATGTGATAAGAACAAAAGAAGAAAAATAATAATGTCCATCGTCTGGGCAACTGTTGGAATTGGTTATTAATTTTTGGAGAAATGTGATTTTTTTTTTTTTTGCTTTAGCTAATTATATTGTATATTTACTTACCAAATAGAATATAAAAAAATAATGATCAAATGCTTTTGAATACTGAAGACTATTCCTGCCTCCCACTTGAATGCTAAATGTAATCTCTTGGCCATCTTCACACTGTCTGTACAAGAGTCAGCTTGGATCTCAGAAAGAGTTTATCATTGTTTTTATTTTGTTTGTTTTTTTTTTTTTTTTTTTTTTTGTGGGGGGGGTGTTATTTCTTTTTTTTTGTTCCAACTCTTTCCAGCTGTTTCCTTCAATTGTTTTGGTATTGATTGATTCTGTAGACTTTTCAGCAACATAAAGCACCAACAGTTACCAAAACTTTCTCAGTAACTTGATGACTTTTTTTTTTCTTTTCTATCTCTCCCTGCTTTTGGTTACAAAAAAAAAACGATTCCTTTGTAGAGGAAATCTACTTGTAGAGGTTATTAGTTGGTCCTAAAACTGGGGGCAAAATAATTCATGTATTCTCTGTGTGACAAAAAAGAAAGATCTTGCTTTGAAGTTAATGATAATTATACTGTATACAAAACAGAAGGAAGATTCTTACACAACAGAAGGCAAGATCAAAGTCATAAAAATCACAGAAAATCATTTTTCTTTACTTATACTTCTCTTATATATTTATCTTTTTATTTTTTACTTGATAATTCTTTACTTACCATTTTAGTTTTTTGATATTTGGAGATACAGTACAGTTGGATACAATATTGTTTTATGACATATCAACCCTTTTTGGGTTATTTAATGCTGAATCAAGTCATTTTGATAAACAAAGTATCCGCTATTGTTTAAATGGGCACCCAATTAATTATTGCACAAACTCCTCACTGCTAAACTTCAGTGATCTAGAATGAACTGCTGCTGTTATATACCACTTTACTCGGGTATATAATGGTGAGAGAGACGGATAGATTGGTTCTTACTTCTCTTCTGCTTACTACTTTGTTGGTCACCATCTTTTGCAGGGCTGATTCTTACTCTGGTGTGATCTGCTGTTGGGCTTTCTTTTGGGGTTGATTTCTTCTCTGTTCAGCTGGGTGTCTATGCATTTTTTGTTTCAATTAATCAACAAAGACTTGTTGTTTTCTATGTTCTTTATTAAAACAACCCCAGCCCAAAACCACGCAGTGAGATGTGACATATCTAGAAAAATCTTCTCTCGTTTTTAGGGGGATCAAGTAGAGGTTACCACTTGTCAATCAGCAGCAGTAACTTTCCACTCAATTCTCCGATTTAAATTTTTAACGAACTCAATTTCAAATTTTATACTACACTACTTACATAATTCACAGGCTACCCATGAATTATGTAACAGTGCTTTCAGCATCACTTGACTGTAATCTGCAGTGTGGTATATGAGTTCAAGTTCATACTAATGCATTTTTTTCTCTAGTTGTAATTGGGTTGTTAATCTTTCAGCCTCTGTATGGCCACTTACTTCTTATCACACCATGTATCCAAATAAGGCAAAAAATACATGCTGGACACTGCTGGAGAATTAAGGAACAAACTCCTTAGTGATGTTCTCCTGTGGACACCTACACATGAACATACCAGTGGGCTTACTAGCAAAGACTTACATTGATCAGCTCTGTGTAGATACTGGATGACGTGAGGAGGACCTTCCAGGAGCTATGACCAATAGGGACAGGTGGCAAAAGAGAGTAATGAAAATCAGTGCTGATAGTGTGATATGATGATGATGACGACTGGGATCAGCACCAGTCTAGGCGAATGACAAATATGATTCCAAACCAGGAGTAGAGTCGCTCAGGCAGATCAATATTAAACTCTACTATCTTTCTGGCAAATCTTGTAATCTATGAACTGAGTTTGTTTTTTTTTAATTATTTTCATACTTGAGTTGGCATGAAACCACTTTTCCCTATACTGTCTCATCACTAGATGTCTTGACAAAATGATTCATTACTGATGTGACGCAGTGGTTGACAAAGAAGAGAGGATGATTATTAGGCACACTACTGTCCAATAACAACTTCACATGCCCAGTTATCATCAGCATCATCATCATAATCAGATGGTTATTCTTCTTTCTTTGTTATGGGGAGATGAAATTGGCAATTTGCTGTTTTCCTCTCTGTTTTTATGGCCAATTATGTAGAATTGCTAGTCTCATGATACCTGGTTTTGAATTCTGTTTTTTTTATTTCATTCTCTCTAGATCAGTTGCCTTGACATGGCTAAAGAACCCAATCTTCCCTACTATTTACTCATAGTTCAGTGGGAAGAGAAGTTTTCATCCCTTTCCCAAGAGTGTTAAAATTAATTTAAACACAAACAGCCTTGTTCATCAAGTTTATTCCTTATGATGATAACAATTATACCATGAATGCTTTATACAAACACACAGTACGAGGAGGTGCTTGTGGTGTAATGGTTTTCATAAAATTTAGCTGGTTTGAATTCAGTTTTCCTTCTCTTAGACCAGGTACCATATCAAGATTAAAGATCCCCATCATAAAGAGAAAATAATTTGATTCATATTATGCCCATGGGTATTAACAATATGAGAAATGCAAATAGCTTTGTCTAGGATTTTTAACTCTGTTTGCCATTTCTATTTCCCATAATGATAACCATTACGCTACAAACACCACCAGTAAAAATCATATAGTAAAACTGTTGACAACCACAATAACCTTTTGAATGGAATTGTGCCATACAATTTCTATTTCATTATTTTGAGTAATGAAAAAAAAAACATACCATCTAGGTATCTTGATTTTTAAAAGCCCCTAACAAAAGATTGTTGTTTTTTAAAGTTCAGATTAAAATCAATTTTTTTTTTCATATATATATATAAGTATATCATCAAGAATTACTTGAACAGAACATATATCCTATTGCCTCTCCATCAAAGTAAACCAGCAAAACTCTTCCAAATATTATTGTTCGGTACAATAATATCAATAGAATATCTAATGTTTTGTGAGTTTTCTAAGTGCTTCTGGCATTACAGTTATCAGATGTTTCCCTGTGTTATATCCCCACGGGCTTCAGATGTTGAATCAACCATTCTCTTTTGGTTAAGATGATTGTGATATCTATTGATCCATCAATTTTGTTTGACTTTTCTTTTTTTTTCTTGAGATACAGATCAAATTGCCACTGGTAAAGCTTCTTTGAACCTTGAAATTTATTATAAAACATTAGAAATTTTATCATCCATCTTAAAGTAAAACCACATTTTTTCTTTTGGTTTCTAGTAATTTTTGAAATGCATTAATGCCCAAATGGATCTTATTTCTTCAAATTTTATTCTATTTTATTTTGTTTTAAACTTAAATTTCCTTGAAAAATAGCCTCAGAAATTCAAAAATGTTTCTCAAGATTCATGAAGATAAGAATTTGCTTATTCATGTCTTTTTTTGTATTTTCTTTTTTACATTATACATGATCTATATCCTTTGGGAGATGTAAGGGCACCTAGCTGCAAGAATAATCATAAAAGTCTATCATGAAATAAACAATCTCATGAATAATTCACTTTACTTACACATTCGCAAATATCCAATTGTATAAATTTTCTTCTTGATTTGTAGTTCAAATGCTGGAATGTAGAAATACAGGCCAGTACGTGTAGGTTGATGAAATCTGTGATAATACAGTCATATTTATAATAAGAAATAATAATTCTGAATTGGTCAAATCAGTCCTTGTTAGTAGTTAAAATCTTAATATTCATAGAAGAAAAATGCGAACAATAAATTCATCAAAGAAATCAATCTCACAGATATGAAATTATAAAGGGAAAAAATTTTAACAGATAAAAAAAACCATAGATTTTTTAAGTCAGTTACTTGGTCTAGTCTTCTAATCAGGATTAGGTGATCCGTTTAAATCTCAAAATCTCAGGGTATTTCATGAGTCTCATTCTCAAGGATGGATTCTGCTTTGTGCATATACCATTTTGTAATATTGTCAAAGTTTAGTTTCTTGCACAATTCCCAGTGGATCACTTTTACCTCCCAGTCATATCTTATCTTATATTCCCTTTGTTCTAGTTTATTGCATTTTCTCATTATGTGAATAACAGTTTCATCTTTGTCTCTATATATTCTACACTTGCTGTTCTATTGTGTCTTTCTTATAATTTGTTCTTATCTTGCACTGCAATTATGACAGATTTTGTTTCTTTCGTAAGGTTTCCCTTTCTTGACCATGTCCATGTCTTCTCATGATTAATCTCTCAAATTGTCACTTGAAGAATCTATATAGTTGTTTTTCTTCCCATTACTGTTTTCTAGTTTTTGTTGTTTTCCTGTTTGCATCTACGCAGTCCTCAATGTTGGTGAGACCTCTTCCTGCTTCTTTTCATGATGCATGTAGTCTGTCATCTCTCAGGTATAATGCTTTGTGCATAGTCATCAATTTCCTTGTCCTTTGGTTCATTTCTCAAAGATCCTCTTTTGTCCATTTTAAGAATGGTCCAGAGTTTCTTACAAGGTGGACAGTCCAGGTGTTTATTCCATTTTCGAGATTTCTGCTGCAGAACTTGATTTCTACAAGTTTTCTTGTTCTTCTGATGCACTCCTTTCTTATTTTTTCTTTCATTTCAGTTTATTTGTTTTAATCCCAAGTATTAGTAATTCACTTTTACTTTAAGTGTTCTTATATTTTGGTAGTTCTATTCCATATGTTGTTTTTCTTTTCTCCTTTTACATTATGAGCATATCACAGTTTTTGATCCAGAATTCCATTTTTATATCCTAACTGTATATTCTTATGATCTGTATTACGGTTTCCTGTTCTTTTTTATTTTTGATAATTATTATTATTATTAATATTATTTCTTCTTAGCACAGTGTTGATATTCAAACTGACATTACCCCTACACCAAATTTTAAGTCTAATCAAATACAGTAAAGATAAGCAAGTAATTAGAATATTTCACTAAATAAGTCATACCAACTTTTGATTACTAAATAAACACCTGTTCCTTTGCCAGATAACAGTGTACAGGCACAACTCAAAAGATACTATTTTCCTTTCATGCCAATACAGAAAAAAAACTTATTTGTTTACCATTCAATTCTGTCAATTGCCGGACACTGCATGTTCTGCATGACACCAGCTTCTTGGTGATAAGCAGCAGCTGGCTATTAGTTCAAAGACATGCTGTCCGTCCTTCTTGGGGACTGTTGTTTTTGGTGTCATTAGAGGCATATTGGTTTTTCTTATCTTCTTAGAAATGCCTGGAACTCCAGCCGTTTTCCGCCTCAACCTCTCTTGTTCATTATCTAATCGTTTGGCGTTAATCAATAACATCCTCTTTGCTAAAATGCTTAATTGATTACATGAAGGGAACACAACAGACTTTTGTAGATAACAGGCCAGTACAGATGTAAACACTGGAATCTTTGTGATTTATTGGTGTAAACATTTGAAAATATTTTCATTTATATATATATATATATATATATATATATATATATGTGTGTGTGTGTGTGTGTGTGTGTGTGTGTGTATATATATACACATATGTATATATAGTTGGTGGTACGTGGTATATTTAGAGTCATAGGAAATGGATTCGTCAACCTGAGTTCAAATACTGGACAAAGCTGTTTGTATTTTCACATAGCGCTAATACCCTTGGGAAAGGTATGAATCCAACTATTCCCCCTCCAGATATGGGCAAATAGTAGGGTGGATTGGGCTCTTTAACCATGGCTAGGAAATCAGTCTAGGTGAAGGAAAACTCTGAATTCAAACCTGTTAAACTCCACTTAAGAAATTGACCTTGTGTCACATCTTGCTCATGTGGAGGAGTTGGTAAATATATATATATATATATATATATATACTGTAGTGTGAGATGGTCATCAATTAACACGACCCGTCCGTATACAACATACACAACCTACACATCCGATAGAAAAAAAACATGCACACACACACATACATGTACAAACACAAACGCTCACACATAAGCACTATTAAAATACCACACACTCACAGAACAACGTATTATGTGTGTGACCAGTCACTATGCGTTCGCAACCTTTATACTGCCCATAAACACTCTCATACATTCAATTCACCTTCACATACATACACACATCATTTTATCCAATCATACGCATCCCATATCTATTGAATTTTTTTAAATTTTTTCGATTTTCCTCACATTTGAAACATCTTCACCTGATGAATGCATCGCATGAAACCAATATGGTTGCGAATGTTCCCTTGTCACCCAATAAATAGATATGTAAAACCTATATATTTATCTTATTATTATATATATATATATATATATATATATATATATATATATATGATGTTGGGTCAGCTAGGATGGCTGGCAGTTACAACCTTCTTGTGTTTTGAAACCAAAATATTACTTGTATAAACATAGAATTTAAAAATGTCCATACTGGTCAAGACCATTATCTAAATTTTAGATAATGGTCAAATAGAATAAATAAATCATAATCATTTACCCTTTACTTTTTATTAGTGAAAACTATAGGCTTTTTTCTGTGGAATGGCTATGGAGGTCCATGCAAAGAATTCAAAGGAAAAAAGGTCTGAGGGTTAAAAAAGGTTGAAAACCACTCATCTAAAGTTTCATGGGATGCAGGTTTTGGTGATCAGGTGGTTTAATGACAAGAATGATTATGGTCATATTTATATGGAAAAGAAAGAAAGAAAAAGTTACAAAATTTCCCCTGACAGAATAAGCTGCTTTATATATAGGTTGTCATCGGAAAGATTTTTAATGTATACTGGTTGCCATTTTAGGTGTTTAGTTCCCCTGTTGGTAAATCCAATGGTAGAAAAGAGTATCATTTCAGCAGACATTTCTTGTAGTAGAAAATCTGTTGTATTCCTTGAAATCCTAGGTAGAAAGAGAATGTAGTTTTGGTAGATACTTACATTAGCAGAAAGTCTGTTGTATTTCTTGTAATCCTCTTCTGTATGTCTAGATTTCAGAAAATTCAATTTTCAATTGGTTTCAGAATAAATAACAACAACCTTCAATGCATTCTATATCATTTCTGATAAGCTAATTCTTACCAGGAATACATGCTGCTGCTGTTGAAAAAGTTCATAAATATAAGTTGGAATTTGGTGTAAATCTTATACCCAGGTAGTCCAACACTTTATGACATGTTATTATTTCATGATATCTTCTAATTCACCAGAAGATTTGAAACTTAATTGTCAACATTCTTTGGATTTTCACTCCAAAGTTTGACCCTAAAATTACTCAGGGAAAAAGTGCAAAAATGAAAATTGAGTCTTTGTGCCCACTGACGTTTTCTTTCCTCCTCCACTCACTTTTAACTCAATAAAAAGACTTAATTATCAGCATTAATATATATTAATGGATTTGAGGCGAATTGGGAAAATAAGGCAACCTCATCAATTGTTGGTCACCGTGCCCATTTTTTTCCACTTGGCTCTCAATTGCACATCAATCTGAAAATCTTTTGAATCTGACTTTTCTGAAACTCATTAATTCATCAAATAATCATTTGTTAACTTAATTACAGCCTTCTGCCAACAACAATCACTTTTAATGCAGTGTGAAAAGTAAAAGTGAAAGCATTGATCACAGAGAATTCAGCTTTTTTTTTTTTTTGTCTAAAGGTAGAATAGAAAAAAACAATTGCAATGTCAGATTCTTCTTTTTTTTTCTTTTTTTTTTATACAAAAGAACTCTTATTAGCTATATAGAGATAAGAAAATAAGATAAAATGAAATATATAATGAAAAGAATTCCTTTCTAGAAATAAGAATTAATGATAAATCAAGAAACTGATTCCTGAAACAGACAAAAATAAAAAAAATGGGAGCTCTGTTCAAGCAAGAACAAGATTATTAATTCTTAGAAACTGCAAACCTAAATGCTAATTTTGTTTTGTCTTTTCTCATGAAGACGTCTTTTTACTTTAAGCTGTTTTAAAAAATTTACTCAAAATTCTTTTGGGATTTGTTTCTTCAGTAGATTTGACGGGGAAATTTTTTGTTAAATATTTTTTCTATTACCTGAGACACATTTCAAACATCATTGATAAGAAGTGAAATTATGTACTGATTCTTGTATATTTGACAAATTGTTGATTTACAGTTAGGAATTTAGTTTTAGTCTGTAACCAATCAGGATACAGGGACTTAAATTTGTATACCAGTCAATTGGGATGCAGCATTTGATTTTCTCAAACTAATTTAATATTCAAACATATCCCCATACCTATTCCGATATATGTGCCTATACTCTCATGCATAAGAAAGGATGGTCATTTATCCCAGCTCAGTTGATTGATTTTTCTATCATTTTACTTAAAGACCTGCAGGGTAATGTTTAGCTATCTGATTTCATTGATTTTTACCACTGATAAAAGAAGGAAGAGCCTGTTCAATACTTAGATGGGTGACCATTTAAAAATGAGCAGGTAAGCAACCTGATATGAAAATTATGTGATTCAACATTAAATGACATTAGAAAAGGTTGATATGCTTAAAATAAGCAACCAGCATACCAAATACTGATAAGGGGGTTTGATGTAATAAAAACCATTTTATTTCTTTAATTCTTATTTTCTAACAATTTCTTAGTTTAGTACATGGCACAAGTCCCAAATGATTGATAAAAATCAGTGTCTGAAGATTTTGTTTTACCAGACAGCCAATCCTGAAAATCAACAGCTAAAATTCTGGCAACTCTGGCAAGCATCCTTAATCCAAGTGATTCGTCAAATCTAAAAATAAAAAGACCCACATATGTCATAATTTCCAAAAAATAACTTTTCCCTATTTTGCAGACAAAAGCTAGTGTGTATTATTTGATTATTCAGACTATTGTCCTCATCTTTATTGTTATCTGTACAACATTTTGGCCAATGTGCCCTTCAGACTCGGGAGCCTTCTTGAACTCAGGAAACTTCTTGTCATAATTAGGAGCCATCAGTTGTACAGTTAACAATAAAGATGAGGACAATAGTCCAAATAATATATATTATCAAACCTCGTCTCAAAAGTTCAAAGAAAAGGCTAATGTATCTGAATACACATCTATCCCCTTCCTATTTAGTAGCAGTCTAGTAGCCAAAAAAGACAGACATAAGATACTCCAGGATGAACCCAAAATAACAGTCCTGAATTTCACAATGATGACCAAGTTTTATCCTCAAATGAATTTGTGACTGACACACAAGAAAGCAATTAAAATGAAAATACTAAAAACATATGCACACTGTATACGTACAAAAATTTAATACTTGTACAAAATATATTTTGGAAATTATTGCTTATAGAAATGTTACAATGTTTATTATTATTACTATTATTATATATGATAATATGTATGCTTGAATATATATTTGTTTTTGTTTTTCTACAAGGATGTTTTTGGCATTAAATAACCCACAAAGGTTGATATGCCATTAAAACAAAGAAAGTAAACCATATAACTGTTTTAAAATAATAGAAGTTACAGATAGACAAAGAAAGATACAAATAAAAATGTTACAATGTTTATTATTATTGTATTTGATTATATATATATATATATGTATATGCTTGAATATAAACTTATTTCTATTTTCTCTTTTACTTTCAGGTAAGTACCTGATTTGGAAAGGAATGTCATCTGGTAATGTAATTTTAGTTTCTCAGGTTTTTCATTTAATTTTTTCCAAATTTATTTAAATGTTATATAGATACTAAATTTATTTACATATATACATACAGTGAATATTACACAGAATAATCTTGAAGCACTTGTTTATTGAACATGAGAAGTATATGGAATATATCTTCCCTAAAAACAACTGATAATATAAATGCATTAAGAGCACTAAATATCCACTCCCTTGTCTAAAATTTAAGAAATTTGACAAACAAAATGTATGTCTGTGTGATATGGCTCAAAAACACTTATTTGTAAACAATGATCTTAATGATATTCTGATTGGCCTATGCCAAGGGTTTCAATGGTAGAAACAGCATTTTTAATGCTACTACTTGAGTATGTAAGATTATCACAAAAGGTGGGTGTCTAAGTTCTCATTTACCTACACTATTCTCTGTTCACTATTGTTACATGCTAGTGATGTGATATATGGTTTAAATACATGTAATGACAAATGATAACACTGACAGACTTTGGAAAGCTTTTTTTCTACATAGAATAATTGGTACACATACTGAGGTAGTGGATATTATAGTAATCACCGGAGAGTTCTCCAAAAGGGAGGTAATCATAAAATAGGGAAGGTAACTCTCAGTTACTTATTACAACCTGTTAATGGAACTGGCCACAGGGAGAAGATTCATGCCTTTTCCAAGAAAATTAGTATAAATTGAATATTAATAGTCCCAGCTTGAATTAGAACTCTGTATGAGAGTTCAAATACAACCATTAAAATTAAAACTTATATTGCATTTGAGGTGTCAACATCTATCTATCTGTTCTGGGTTGCAATTGAAAACAAAGTCCTGGACCAAGATCAAGATGGGGAGAATTATATGAGGAATCTAGTGGTGGTATTTATATTTATGCCTAAATCCATTTGGGGTCACTAGAGAGCAAATTACTGTCTGTGATATGAGAAAATAGGCTCAGGAGAATAAATCTGATAAATTTTCAAATTTAATGAATTTCCATATTGAGCATTCTATTCATAAGGACTGCTTGTATTTAATGATAACACTGTTGATATTGCATCTCACTCTTTTTCAAAAAGTAGTATTATTGCATTAGTGGTAAATTGGAGTTAACATGTATAAATTTCTATTGTAACAGTTTCACAATAAGCACATCAAGTGATAAGTAATTTAAGTAAAGTAGGCTGAGTGGCCTATTAGTGGTATCAGCCGGACAGTGAGGGAGTCTGTTCTTTTTCCTAGCGCTAAACCAGGGAGATAGTTTTTGCCTCAGAAGTGGAGTGACGCACCTAAAATAAGCTCCTCAAAGATCCAAGTCATGCTACTCATGCACTGAGTTGGCAAGGGCCAGTATTGAATCTTGAACCTTATGCTTCTGAGGCAGATGCTCTACTGACTAAGCTAAACTGATTGCTATTAAATGTTGAGCAATATGAGATTTAAAAAGTGTATACTCAAACACGTGAGAGGTAGATGCAGAAAATCGAGCAGCCTGGCATCTTAATGTTAAATAAAGGATGAGGATGAGTGAGGCAGAGAGCCGAGTAGCCTCAACAGCAAAGAGAGCCAGAATGAGGGACCGAAAATAGCAGCCCCAGAAAGTATCACAGATTATGTGCAATCAATGCTCCAAAGACTGTCACTCAGGGATTGGCCTGCACAGCCACTTGTGCAAATGCAGATAATTTTTTTTTTGGAGGGGGGGACACTATGCCAGCATTTTTAGTGGACGGAAAGGTACCAACAACAAATACTTAAATTTAGCCAAATACTCTGTAACCCTGGTAGGGCTAGTTAAACATAAGAGTTTTCAATCTCATTGAAATATGCAGAAAATGAATATGCTACATGAAATATAAAAATATACTCGGTACCACTTAGCTGCCATTTTGAATGTATAGAGTAATCAGTTTTTTTATTTTCTAATGTCAGCTTTCAACCCTTAAAGTTCATCTTTCGACCCCCACCATATTTGTTGACACCCTTCTGACCCTCAGGCATTTATCAATCCCTTAGATACTTCTTTTGACCACCGGGGATCAATTATCGACCACTTTGGCAATCCTTCGTCTAATGGGTATGACCACTGTTGCATTAAGCCAACTTTGCCAATGAAAAGCAATGCGAGTTTTAGTTTAACAAAAAGAATTACATTTTCTTTCTGATCTACTTTCTTTACTGACAACCATGGACTTGACAGTTGCGATAAAAAATAAGTAAAATTAAGATAGAAGAAATAATAGCTGAAAAATTAATAAAATAACTTTGTGCATTTATTTTTTCCACCTTTGCAGATTTTGTTTGTTTGTTTGTTTGTAGTTTTTTTTTTAATACTAAAAATAAAAAAGATAAAATTACTGCCGATTATGTTTATGTCTGAAGAACTCACTTGTTTATCTGAAGAAAAATTGTTTATGATTGGAATTTCAAAATTTGCCATTACAATAATATAGATTTTTTCCCCAAAAATTTCATTTTTTTCATTTTTTTTAAAGAAATCTTTTATTGCAACAAAAATTTGAACATCTTTTCTTTCTATCATTTTTTTATTTCAATTATTTATTTTTGTCACAAAGCTAAGGACATTTTAAAAGTACTTAAGTGAATTCATCAAAATTCTGTTTTTAACTTTCTTCCCCCTACCCCACTCTCTCTTTCTATCTCTCCTTCCTCTTTGTTATATTCTTTATAACTTTTACCAAAATTGAAGTAAATCATTTGCTAAATCCATAAAGTTTTCAAGTCTACTAGTTTTAATACATTTACTCATCTTATTTTGTTAAATGAAACACCTGAACAGACTTGTTTTGTGGATAAACAGCCAACTTTTCTTGGGCTTCAGGCAGAGATTAAAGTGTAGTAACTGTTAAACTCTTGTAGTTATGCTTTTATCTTTATGAGGGACATGCTAAATAAAGATGCAAGGTATATCTGGTTCCATGTATACCAAACCTGCAGAAACAACCCCCTACATACACACAAACACATATTTGGACCAGGAACCAGGGACTAGAGATTTTTCAGCATTGCCTATGCACATGAATATGTATGGGACTTCTTAAATGAGGAGTTAAATACTGACATTGGGGAGTTAGATATTGACATTGGGGAGTCTGAGTTAAAGACTGACATTTTTTTCAATATTTTTTACAGTAATATCTCATATTTTTCAGAGTATTGTTGTCAACATCAGTTAGATGAATTTTTAAATACTACAGCAGTGATTAAAAAATTATCCTAAATTATCAATTGAAATTACCACTATTGTGTTTTGTGTGCTTGTTTAATTGACAGAAATGGGGCTAACATTATATAAAAGGGTGTCATTATTTTCTTGTCATAAAGCATGTATCTCAGAGTTGTTTTTTTTATTTAGACTCAAAAAAAAAAGAGTAATGATAATGTAGGGATACAATAAATAATCATCTCCCATATATAATTTACATATTCATTAGGGGCTTGTAAGTGTCACATGACTTTCTCAGAAACCACTTTTCAACTTTTTTTTTTTTTTTTACTACTGTTCATTGAACAGTAGAGACATTGTTTCTGACACTGCCAGGTAGCAGTAAAGCCACTTGGCTATATTACCCACACTTATCAAGTGATATTCTTTCCATTTTATACCCCCTTTCACATACTGATTATTCATGGAACAATATGTGTATGATTTTTTCTATTGGAATACATTTGTCTATTATTTCTCTGTAACGCTACCTGCATGTATATTGTATATATATAAGATATTGAATGTTTTTGAAATGTGTAAGCTTATTTTGTCTTTTCATCTGTTTCGTTTATATTCATATTAAGGTATGTATACTTAATTAAACATGGAGGTGAGAAGTGATTTTAATATTTATAAAAACAAAATCAAGTTTATATTCCATTCAATTATTTTTTGTTTGTCACAAATGCTCTTTACCTCCTGGTGTTCTATCTTATTGTCAGATTTTGTGACCAAAAAGTTCTTGTCACTGGTATATCACAATGGATGATTGGAAATGAGTAGATGTATAAACATTTGAACAGATCATTCTCCTATATTTACTTAATGTTGAGACAGTAGCAAGCAAAATTTGATTTTCACATTGTCAATTTTGACAGGGACCATATATGCATGCAAGTAAGAATATATGAGTGTGAGACAGAGAGAGAGTATTTATTGGCTAAAAACGTTCTTTCAGTTAATCAAGTAAAAATAAGTTATTTGAAAGATTAACTTTGTTGAATAACAGTTACCAACTTATTCCTCTATCTTCTGCCATCTTTCACAGTCTTTTACACTCTTTTACAGAATTGCAATGTTTTTTTGGGTTTTTTTTTCGTAAAGATAATTCTGTAAACACCAAAATAAATGGCAATCCAAAGGTGCAATATCTTGTGAATACAGTAGCTTGGTAAAAACTCCACAGCAAAACAATTTTTGTTCAGTTACTAAAGAAGCAGGCTGTCTAACTAAAAACATTACCATCTTAACTGATTCAGGATTTTTTTTTCATCAACTGCAGCTTTTAGTTCACCTAACTGGGAGCAAAACGTATTCAAAGCAGTTGTTTAGTTTTTAGGAAAGAACTCACACTGTAGCATAACCCTTTTGATATCTGCATCCATTGACTGTTCTCATTTTACATACTCCATCGGTTGTCTGTTTCTATCAAGGTCCTCTTTTGGGTCAGGCATCTCTCTGTTGTTCGGAAGGTATCTCTCAGTGGGTTCAATTTTGTTTTGGGGTTTTCAGGACAACACTAGATATAAATTTGTGTACATACTTTTTTATTCCCCTGAATATTTCTTCCCTCAATGCATTGTCAACTTGCACGCAAACACATGGGTGAAGCAGAGATAGAAAAGTACATCTACTCAAAAAGGGCCACAGGCTTCAACTCAACTGAATTATAATTCTACTTTCCCAGTATCACCTGGTCATTTGATACTCTATGCCAATAGGAAGCCCATTCAAGATGATCTCAGTTTTAGGCTTTAGCCATTCAAACTATAGGACAGTTATTTTCCAATATTTACCATTATTTCAAACTACATTACTTGCTAAAAATGATAGGCTATGCCTATCCATTATGTAACAATATTGATTCTCTTCTGATGATGATATTCTGCCACTGTCAGAGTTTGACATCCCCTTACAGAAGCATCCATTCTTTCTTCATTTGAAGCCACCTAGTCATTTCCTTTCCTTCTTAGCTTTTTCAGTCACTTGCCAGATCTTAGAGCTCCTAGTTTTAAATTTGGATGTTCACCTACAGTTTACCAAGCAGGTTTGTGCAGTGTTGGCTGCTTTGTGCTTAGTAGTGTTTGGCCTTATTACAGTGATTGTTTTCTCATTTATACAGAAGTCACACAAGAAAGTTACTAACATAATCAAGCTGAGGCAAATTATCTTCACTAGTTGATTTGAATCACATGACATTAATTGATTTAAACAGCATTTCAACCTGTCTAGAATTATTTTAAGCTTAGTGGTTAGAGAATCACATTCATTAAATGTTCATATTTACATCATCTATGTAGATGTTTATTAAGAAGTGTTTTTTACGTAATAGAATATGAAAAAATTTTAAACGGATCTATTAGACCAATTGATAGGAACCTAACAGGTACTACCACTCTAGTTCAGAGTGGATCTGAGAATAATGGTAATAAAGGGGTACTGCACACGCCCCAGATCTCCAGAACTACAACCTTACCATCAGATGCAGTTTAGTGTTACAACCAAGACACCATATTGGGATAGGGGGGCTCTAACCCCTCTGCTGGGGATAATATTAATTATTCTGAAGTAATATCTTGATTTGACCACTATATACCTGAACTAGTGTATCCAATTAGGGAAAACCATTTAGAGATAAGTTTCCAATGCAAAAAAGTTTATGAAACATTTTAGATACGTTTGACCATTCATAATATTTTCTTCATAAACTTCAAAAATGTTTTTTTGTGTTTGAATCACATTTTTACTATTTAAAAAAAAAGAAAAGAGAAACAACACAATATCACTAAAATGTTGCCTATTTTCATTCATTGTCAGTATAAGAATCAATAAATAAAAATATGCCAGTTTTGACAATTTAAAAAAAGCACATTGATATGACAGCTGTCACAATATAAGAAAAAACAATTTTTTTGAAAGAAGTTAATTAAAACTAAAAGCTCCAAATACAATAAAAAATACAGCAAAAACACCTATATATATATATATATATATATATATATATATATATATATATATATATATATAAGGTTATGAAAGCCATGAAGTCAACAGTGCTTGGTAACTGTCAGTTTCTTAGTGAGTGAGCGAGATAAAGTTAATCGTATGGGCCAGCGCGATTTCCCCCTACTCAGGATGCACCAGCTTCCTGGCCTAAATGGGGTTACAGATCCAGTTTATAGCTTGGTGACTGAGACACCCTTGAAAGAGAATGCCGAAAGGATCATGCATTTTGTGCACTGCTGACACATGAACTTTGGTTCAGGCATGGATCCCCATGTAAAAAAGATTTTATGTTAATCTGGCCTGGTGGGTTGTTATATATATAAGTTAGGGTTGCAAAGACATAAAGTCAATGGCACTTGATAATTATAAGTATTTTTTCATTATATACTGTTGTGTGGTGCATCATAGGAAGGTTGGTTAATTTTGGGACATGATGGGAAGGCTGGTTTAGTTTGTGGGTGCTTCTGTGAAAAGCATTCTAGTTTATATTATATTAATTTTGGATTTGTTACTTTATTTCTTCTATTACATTTGATTTATTTTTTGTTAGCTCAGTCGGTAGAGCATTTGGCTAGAAACCACAAGGTTCCTAGTTCGACACCGGTCCCCGCCAACTCAGCGTATGAGTAGCAAATGGATCTGTGCGGTAAAGTAAGGAGCTGATGGTAGGTGTGGCGCTCCACCTCAGATGCTAAAACAATCTCCTTGGTCTAGCGCTATTGAAAAGGTGATAGACTCCCTCGCTGACTGGCTGATACCGACTTTAGGCCGCCCCGACGACTTTACTTACTTATATATATATATATATATATTATTATTATTATTATTATTATTATTAACTTTTAAGCTAACACACACACATAACTGCTTAACATTGATGATCTAGCAGAAACTGTTGCTTTCAGCATGACTTGATCAAGATAGATCTCCAGGGCTAGATCCTCACCACTAGACGCAGTTTAATGTCATACCCAGGATAACCCTTTTTTGGGATGGGTGGTCTTACCCCTCTGCAGGGGATACAATCAGCATATTTTAAGCCTCACCAACAGAGTAGTTTCTATGGAATGAATATCCTACTCACCTTCACTGGACATCCAGTCACCATACAAGAAAAAGACAGAGCGTAACCGAATACACTCTGTAGCAACTGACAGAACATGGTCAAGTGTTCAGTATATATGGATAAAAATATCCACACTAAAACCACCACCCAATCAAAATCCTGGAAATAGACTTGACCATACCACTTAGTATAATAGCCCAACCTGCTATTTAAACCACTTACCAAATCTAGATTCTCAGAAGCAGATTCAACTTGCAGCACAGTTGAATACTGATTAGTCTACACAAACCTCAACAGTTTCCACATTGGAGTAAATGTCAAATAACAGTTGAATGGTTCTTGAAGAGTAATACTGGGGAATTCACACAAATAAATCTACAGCAACCAAATGTGCAGATGAAGTGTTGTGTTATCCTAGAGAAATCATTGTCAGCAACATCTTCAATCTCTTGTCCGATTGACAGATGACAATTTACAAGAACCAGTTTCCATAGAGCGGCAATATTTTTAGACAGCATTGAAGTTGATGGATAATCTGAACATCTGTCAACTACAATACACAATCAACCATACATCAAAATATATGACTCTTTGAAGACTCTTCTGCCGACACCTTCATCCTAAACTGCTTTCTGTGTCAGTATTTACTTAGATTAGCTTAGTCTTTTAGAAGGTCACAAATGTAAGGCATACAGTTTTGCACAATAGAAATGATTTGCTAGACAAGCCATGAAAACTTGTTGAAATAAGTGTGTTGAATGCTGAGGGAATGATTTCAAAGAAAATAAAAGTTTCATTGTTTATTTCAATCATGGTAAAAACAGTTTCAGTATCAATATTTGTTGAACATGCATAGACATATTTGCACAAAACAAAACTCAAACACCACAAAAATAAACACTCAAATAAGGTAATGCCATTCATAAAAACTTTCCCTAACAATTTCAAACAAATAGTATCGGCTAATTAAAAATATCATCCTTCAGAACACCTTTTAAATTAAAAAGTGGACAGACTTAAACCTCTCTTAAAAGAAAATTAATGTCTCCTATTTAGAATATTAAATGCCAAAAAAAATCAAAACTTATTTTATTAAAGAGAAATTTTAATTTGTTTAAAAGGTAAATAAGAATGACCTGACTTATTTTATGTGCGGAGTTAGCTAGAGATACCTAGCAATGGCAGAAGTAGGATTCTAATGTTATTTTATTGTAAATTTAATTTTGAGTGTCTTTCAAAATATAGATCAAAACTTCATAATTTTCAATACAAAAAAGATCTGTGACAGTGAATGTGTATATATATTTACTTTGTTGCTAATTGTTTTATCTTTGTAGCTTTCTCTGGACATACATACACCCGCCCATACATTCACACAACTGCCCTTTATATATATATATAAATATATATATATAGATAGATATAGATTTGATTTTCGTATAATACTTAATTTTTATATATTTCACTTTTATATAATATTTAGTCATTATATATTTAGTCTTTATGTTATATATAGTCTTCATATATTCTTGCCTTGTATATTTAGGCTTTATATAATATCCATGTGTATGTATGAATGCAAATAGGCATCTGTGTTTGTAAATCCATGCAATTGAGTAAAGAAAAAATAGAAGAAAAAAAATGTTACTTTTTAAACATAATAAATCCATATTTTCAAAAAACTTATATGAATTGGTAAATACTTAAAATGTTTATTTATCCATAACTGCATCCTAAAATCTACTCAAAGATGAAATCAGTTCCAAATCATGAATAAACATATATCTTCCATATTTTCATAACAACATTCAAGTAGTAAAATTTATCTTTGATTTTTTAAAAATTTTTGTTGTATAAAAATCAGATTATGATTTGAATTCTCATTTCTGAATACAAAACACTGATTAGTGAATTCTTATTTGTTAAAAGATCAAATATTTGGTACAATTCAAAGTTTAAAGATCAATTTTGACTGATTTCCTTCAACTTTGATGTAAAGGTCAAAATATCAAAAGAAAAACATGTAAACTTCATTTGTTGATTTCTTTCCAACATGCTTATTGATCATTAAAAAAATTTTAAACTGTTTGTCAGAAATAAGTTTTTATGAACTTTCCTAGATAAAACAAAATTTAATTTATATATATATTTACACACACATATATATATATATATATATATATATATATATAGTAATGTTTATGTAAGTCATTCTTTAGCCAGAAAAAAGTATTTTTCTTTGTTCTGTTCCAGAGAAACAAGTCACGCAATCCATACACAGTAAATTTGTTCTTTGTTTGACACTCCTTGTTAGAATTAAAAGGATATGAGTCTTATTTCTGTACTTAAATTTATTATACATATATATATACCAACCCCTCTGCACGAGTAGAATGTGACACAATGTCATTTTCTTAAGGAGAGTTTAACAGGTTTAAATTTAGATTTTTTCCATTCCTAGATTGGTTGCCTAACCAAGGTTAAAGAACCAAGTCAACCCAAATATTTACCCATAACTGGATGGAGATTAGTTGGATTCATACCTTTTCCAAGGGTATTAGCGCTATGTTTAATGCAAACAGCCTTGTCTGGGATTTGAACTTGTCCTGCCGTGTCCATTTCCTATGACAATAGCCATCACACCATGCATATCCCTAAATTAAATTTAAATTTATTATATACAAGAGTGGGCTAAAACATTTAAAGGTTTGATGAGGTACAATAGTTGGTTGACTGAATATTGTTTCCTGGTGTAGTGTAAATGTGAGAAATGATTCATAACAAAGAAATAAGAATATTTTATTTCCTGAGCAGACTTAAAAGAATAGAACACAACATAAAAATAAGTGATATGAATGTCCTTATATGAAAGGGAAAGTATTTAGGATAACTAGCAGGACCTGTGGATATGCCACAGTATGATAATTTAATTATTACAACATTTGATATGTTTATTTAAGAGCTATTGCAAATAATTCAATTTGTAAAAAGTACAATAATCTTGATATAACTCTCACCCCCTTTTTTCTTTCTTTGCTTCTTTTCATCTTTTCATCTTTTCATTATGATCAGACTCCCTCTCTATGTTTTCCTTACTCTTTCTTTTTTTCATATTATATTTTTCTGTGTAGCATGTCCTTTTCCCTCCATTATTTTCTTCATAATGAAAAATGGAATGGTCCATTATTTAGCTGAGGTCACAGCACTCATAAGAAATAAGAATTCGGTGGATAAGCAACACCAGATAATCAGGATTTACGTTTTTGCATTTTATCTTGGACAATTTGTACAGTGTCATTTTTAAACAGTGGGTGTTGCAAGATGATATTGTACTATTAAGGAACGCAAATATTTATGTATAGATATGTAACTGGTACTGAATAAGAATAAGAAGACTTGCATGTTTTACATGTTATTGTGTGCCATGTGATCCAAGTTGTTGGTTGACTCAAAGCCTCCTTCTCTGAATCCAAGAAGGCAAGAGTGAATTCTTTCTTCTCTTGAGGAAGGAGGTAAGAAGAAACTGAGAGTATTTGACTTTGGCACATTCCTTTTCATAAGTACTGTTGACTTGTGGCTATTGGCAGACATGGGAGGTTACCTTTCATGTCCCTTAGCGTCAAACAGGAGAACCATGTAAAATAATGGATGTAATCCCTATAGGCCCAAAGTTCATATGATGATGTCTTATCTGCTGTTTATAATTTTTTTTACCAATAGGATCCAAGCATTACAGTACCAATGGAAGACATGTGTACTGCAGGGGGTGGGTGTAGAATAAACATCATACTAACTTCCACAGAAAGGGTGTTACTAGCATCCAGTAACCATACAAAAAGAAAAGAGAACATAACCGAATACGCTCTACACTAAATGCTTGAACACAGTCAAATGTTCAGTTTATATAGATAAAAGTGTTCAGTTTAAAACCAACAGCCAATCAGGATCCAGTGAGCTTAACCCAAATACACAAGTGGAATAGTCCAATCTACTATTTAAACAACCTACCAAGTCTGGATTAACACAACATACTCAGCTTGCAACTCACCTTTATGATAATCACTCCACGAATCTCTACAGGGGTTACTGTTGAAAAATAAACTTTATTTGATCACAATCCATGAAAGTATTATTTTCAGCCAATGAACTTTTCAATCAATCCTCATATGTTGTTCAGCTGCTTAAACACTTTCACTTAAATTTTAAACTTAATTTTTTTTTAAATGTTTTTCTTAATACTTTTTAATCATACCTTGTATTTTAATTTATAATTATTGATTGATTTTTAATGGTATATCACCTTATTTGAGGTTATTTCATTCATCTGCACTGTGGATCAAACTTGCTGTTAATATTATCCTCACAACTACAACCTTGGATTTTTTTAAAGTCCAAGAAAAATAAGTGTTTTAGCCAGTCTTAATTTGAATCTTTGCTTTGATGTTCTTTTGTAATACTCCTTTTGTTACAATTTTACTCATTATTTCAAATGTGTCCTTAATGTAATGGAAATTAAATCAGCAGCACAAGTTCAAATCCTGGACAAGACTGTTTTAATTCATGCTAATGGCCTAGGGAAAATCATCTATACTTCCCCCAACTATTGCTAAATAGTAATGCAGATTAGGTTCATTAGCCTTGATAAGGCAACTAGTCTAGAAGAAGGAAAACACTGAATTCAAGCCAACTGTACTTCCTTTAAAAATTGACCATGTGTCATATCCTGCTCATGGTGGAGGATTTGTATAAATACATACAAATCATTAGTCATTTTTAACCCATTGCTTGTAGTGATCAACCAGGCTTGCTTAAAAGGACTTTTAGTATTAAAAAAAAAAGATTTATTGTTTGAAAACCTAAATTTCAGACTCAAATACCAGTGATTCTAGCAGCTGGAAAAGACCAACTAAAATGTACTATGAGGTCTGCATATTAAACATCTTCCACGGTACATTCCAGATTGAATGATTTACGATGACTCACAATTCACCAGCACTTACGAGATTAGTCAGCACAACAACTTTGTAGACATTTGCTTTCCAAAAATACTGACCAGGACAAACAAAGACTTTTGTAAACTGTACAAATGTGTCTAGAGGAAAAAAAAGAGTCTTGAGAAAAACACAAAAGTTTTATCATTTATATGAAAAGTGATGTTATAAAATAAATGCACTGTACTTCCCAAGGGAAGAAAAAACTCTGTTTGCCAAATATGATATACAAAAATACCAGGGTAATCCCAAAGGTAACGTCTTCAAAGTGCTAGGGACACAGAGAAACTGTTCATTTGGCTATTGGCAGGCACTATTGTTTTTGTCATACATGTGCCTGTGCTTACCCTAGCTTGCACTATTGTATTTGGTGTGCATACACCTACACACATCTTGCTACCATGCTTATTCTTGGCTTACCAGACATTTCTGATGGAGTTCCCATTTAACACTACCACCAAGTGTGAAATTGTTGCGGTTATTCAGTTTTGTAATGCAAAAGGCAATAAATACACTTAAATTCATCACCAATTAATGAAAGTATATGGTGAGTCATGCACGGATGTCATAGACATGTTCATGTGGTGTACAGAGTTTGCAATGACGGCAAGGTTTAATGCTTCCTAAACAACATTGTGGTGAGCTGGTATGACATGGGCATACAGAAACTGCCACAGTGCCTATAAGAATGCATTGAGAAAAATGGCAATTATGTAGAAAAATAGATACATTTTCAAGCTTTAAAATGATGTAAACATCATTGATAATAAACAGTAAATGCTTCTATGATTTCTAAATATCTCAGAAACCTTACATTTGGGATTACCCAATATTACAGGGAATTACACTGTATTAGTATGAGGAGATGCTGAACAGTCCTCAACTAAATGAAGAAGGGAATTGAATTGCCTTGTTTTTTTTATTTTTATAGAATTCATTAGGAAGTGTTTAAAAAAATCCACCAACTGTGTTAAACCATAGATGAATATATAGGATAGCAAGTACGTATATTTATTTATTTATTTGTTTGTTATACCTCCTTTAAAAAAAAGAAAAGGGAATCTTTGCACAGAATATATATAGTATTAATAAAGTATCTATATACAAATTAAATTCTGTTAAGTAATTCATCTGATAGTTCCCAAAAATGCTCTCTTAAATTCTTCTTCTTACTATTTTTTCTGAAATCATCCAAATTAATCTTAAAATCTTGTACACTATTTCTGATCTGATTAGACAATTTGTTCTAAAAATATATTACTCTATTAGAAAAATAATCCAATTGATTTAGTTTTTGAAATCTGCCTTGACAGTAAGTTTCTAGTTCGAGGAGAAATAGTTTAAATAGTGTCTACCATAATTAGAAATTCCATTTGTTATTTTGAAAGTTACACTTAGACCTTCTCTCAATCTTCTTTCTAGTAAAGTAGTTAATCATAATTTCTCTAGATGGCAATAGATCTTTCCCCTTTACATTTTCAAATAATTATTATTTTTAAAGAATTATAGACTAAAGTAACCATTCTTAATACAAATAATTTGCCCTTGATTTTATGGTTTCAAGTATTTCTATCTAATAGTAATAATTTCCATGAGAGTTATATGGTTTTAAGTAACTATTCCTATTTAGTAATAAGAATAATCATTTGTTTGCACACAGTTATATGGTTTTTTCTAGAATAGGTCATATCTGTCTTCAGAGGATGCAATTAGTGTATTCTAGGCCCCACAGACCTTCTTGGTTAAATTGAGAACTTTTCAGACTTAAAACCATTGTTTTTATCAATAATCATAGAGTAGTGGTGTGTAAAAATAAACCTGGATTATCTGTCTATTTTAAGCTAATAATCATCAAGTCATGATAATAGCACAGATATCCATGACTCTTCCTTGCCACCTGTCCCTATAGGTCCTCTTCACAGCATCCAGTATCAGTTTAGAGCTAATTGATGTAGGTTTTTGCTGGGTGACCAACACTTGTATGTTCATGTGTAGGTGCCCATTGGAAAACGTTACTTGTGAGCTCATCCTTGATTCTCCACCAGTGTCCAGATTGTCTTTTTCATCTTACCCAGATGGTTTGTGTGATAGGATGCAAGTGGCCATAAAGCTGCTCTTTTATGGGATGCTACTTCCAGGATTTGTTCAAACAGCACACAGCATCCTTGCACAGTTACCGTCTAGCTTTTTCTCCAAGCATTTCATTAGAGTCTCAGTGGTGCAGCCATAGAGTAGCACTGATACGGCTACTGCTCAAAAAACTTTTAAGCTAATTGCTCAATTGCTCTGTTAATATCTAAATTAGTTTTATTTTAAAACTGATTTCTTTCAATGAAATAAAAGAAAATCACTCGCTGAAGAGGCTCTGAGAACACATCATCGAAACATCAAACATTATAAAGCAAAAAAAAAAAAATGAATGAATGAATAAAAAGATGGCCTCAGGAAAAATTTGAGAAAATAAAGAATACAGTAAAAGTTGTTCTTTGTTTTTTCGTTTTTTTGAATTGATTTGATATCTGTTACTGAAGCTTATTTTACTTCATTTCTTTATTTTTTTTTGTTGAATTTTAAGATTTTTATTTTTTTTCTCAACCTCCGTTCTTTGCCTAAACGATTCTCTTGGTATTGTTATAAAATCAAATTATCTTATTCGCACTTTATTTGTACACAGATATTCCTTTACAATAGTCAGCATATTTTCTCAGTAAAGCAAAAACTGTACCAACTTGCTTGAATTGTACACAATGGAAGTATCTTTACAGATACAAGAAGAATAAAAGGGAATGTTGTTAGCTACTTTTATTTTATTTTATTTTTTATTTATTTATTCTTTCTTTATTTTTTTGTATTTTTTTTTTTTTTGAGGAGCTTGAAGAGAAATTTCAATGTAAGAATTTCAAGTTGTTTTGGTTAATTGGTTGTGTCAGAAAGTGGTTGTGTATTTTAATGAGTAATGTAACCTTTGTCAGAAGCAAAAACCTTAGAGAAAGAAACTCTTGTTGATTTCTTTGGAAACATTACCAGATCGCAAGATAATTTTGTTATTTCAATCCCAATATGTAAATAACATTATAAAAATAAAATAAAAAATTAAGAAAATGAAATAACTGAGATGTTTCAGCCAAGATGGCTTGGTTGATGAAAAGAAAAGTTCCTTTGAGTTGTTGACAGCTTCCACAAGAGATACCAGCATTGATACAATATCAGGTTCTTCTCTTTGCACACAGAATTTGCTTTGTATACAAAGAGCATTTTCTCTTTTTCAATTTCTTTTCACTTGACATGAAATGCACTTTTTTAAAATGGTCATCTCATTTTGCAAAAGGAATACAATTCGCACTTATTATTGAACTGGTTTTATCTTGTTCTTTGCAATCAGAGAGCATTTCCGTAACTCATCTCTAAACAAAAGAGCCCATTTCTTTTAAGATGTAAATATGATACCCTCTCCTTTTGGTTGCACCACATAGGGAGACAGCATCAGCACTTTAAAAATTAAAGTTATTCACAGGGAGAATGTTGACCTAAAGTAGAAAGAAGAGTAAGCTACACAATGAAAACTTTTGATGATTTAAAAAGTCTTAAGTTCCAAAGAAGGAAACAAGTTATAAAAGGAGGTCAAAAATAAGAATGCAATCAATTCACTTAATGAAGTAAAGTATTCTATTTGTTACTTACTAAAGGTTCATAGATCTTGAAAACAACAGAGATTGGTATTAGGGTTCCTTTAGCTGAGATTTTCAGATAAAGAAAACATAGATGTAAGTTTGAAAGAATCACTGTTTGATAATCACAATGAATCATCAAAAAGAAAAAAAAAGCTCTTTGATAAAGACAATCAAGATAAGGATTTAAGTCTGAAAGAAACATTGCATAATAGTTATAAGATCTTTTCTTGTGACAAAAGTAACCACAGTTAGAGAGTATGTCTGAATGAATCATTATATAACAATTTACAAATTTTGCTAAGGATTTGCTGCAGATAGGTTGTAGATATATATTTACCCAACACCCTCCACATGAGTAAGATGTGGCACAAGGTCAATTGTTAAGTGGTGTTTAACATATTTGAATGTAGAGTTTTCCTTCTCCTAGACCAGTTGCCGTACCAAATTTAAAGAGACCCGTCTACCCTACTTTTTGCCCATAGTTGGAGAGAGAATAATTGGATTCATACCTTTCCCAAGATTATTAGTACCATGTAAAATGCAAACAGTCTTGTTCAGAATTTGAATTTGGCTCACCATGCACATTTTTTATGATGATAACCATTGTACAATAAATGGTTACAATATAAATACAAACTAGATATAAGCGCTATGTGAAATGTAACCAGCCTCATCTAACTGCACAAAAGAATCTCTTGTGATTATGATATCTGCTGTACATGCAAACGTATGTGTTTTGCCAAAAACTTCTGCTCAAAAAGTATCAAGACTGATCATTTAAAAGTAAGACACTGACTCATCTGGAGGAAATTCAGATGTCTAAACGGAAATCTAGATGTCTAGATATGATCACTGTATTATATAAGTTGCTCAACTGTGCATATGTCTTCATTTGAATTTCAAAATTAAAACATTTGAATTTAATATCCAGTCAATACTTTTTGATCTTAGCTCTTATATTCATGTAGAGGAATTTTTTATTTTTATCCTAGTTCTCCACTTCTTTATATACTTCCAGTTGTGGATATTAATGCATTTGCTTAACGTTTTCATTTCTGTAAATGTAACTTTACTAAAAATTTATTTGTAAGGTTTCAAAGAAATATTTTGATATGAATTAGGATTTTCTGTTTCTTTTGTTATGGGTTCCGGCCTTTTGTACTTATAAGCCTGCACTCTAAATGAGGTGTTAGAAATTGCAGTATATCATGTACGAAAATTTAAATAACATAAAAGAAGTTTTCACCTAGAGGCTTTCACATTGAATGCATTAAAATGTTTTTAAATTTTTAGATTTTCACATTAATATCTGGTTGTTTTTATAATATTAGAAACATCAAATGTTTTGACATGATATCACACACATATAAACTACCAAAATAGTGGGGTGAGTCAAAGGTTTTGCAATAATTTGGTAACATGAACCACATTTCAGCAGTTCTGGATGATTTTGCCAAGGTTGTGAAGGTAACTAAACACACTAGACTGTGAGATTCCAAGCTCATCTTGTACTTTCCAAGTGCTACTCTCCAGATTTGCATCTATAACTTAGAGCACAGCCTCAGAATCCTTCGGTTTTAGGCTTACCTGATTGCCAAGGTTCTCACAACCTGAGCAAAATTTCTCCAACCATCTGGTTACTGTATTGTGATCAACTGCAACTTCTCCTTTTGCACAACAAATTTATGTCTCTGTGTTACCTAAGGTATAGTAGCATATTAATTATGTAAGGAAATATTTGAATTCAAAAGTTAACTGATTTATTAGAAGAAAAGTCATGGAAAATAACCGGTAGTTTAATGGACAGCTTATGACCTCTTATGGACCTGTTAGTTGTTCTCTCATAGATTGGTTTTGTCATATGACTACCCAGCCATGAGAACGATTTAAGTTAATCAGTGAACCTAGGTGATCGACTGAGGCAGACACAATTTGTTATGAGTTCCTCTTATTGGGTTGGAAGCATGAACTTGGAAAAGTAACGAATTCAAAAGTCTTTGTATTCATTAAAAGATGGACATGAAGACAAGACCTAAACCAACACAAGTCAACCCAAGAAGCCTAAGAAATAAAGAAAGTTTCAACGCAATCAGCCCAACTAGAAGAGATAGAAGATGGAATATAGAAGATAATAAGATGAATATAATAAGAAGAGTAAGATATCAAAATTTATCGAACACATGTGAATTGCCAAATAAGCCAATCACTGCTTTCCTTGAGGTCACATGACGCCGGTTATAAAAGTAAGAAACCCCAAAGGTTTGCTCTCTCTTTACTTCTTTTGACACTAGCAGCCCACTGGCCAACACTGGTCTCTTGTTTTGTATATTGTATTTCCCTAATTTTTGTATTCCTGTGCTATTCTGTACAGCAAATTTCTTGTAGTAGCAAAGTGATTGTTTCCTTTCTTCAAAAACTTTGCTCTTTTTTCTCTGTGCATTTATGTACAGTTTATACCTCTACAAAACATAGGGTTTAAACAGTACTCCTTTTGGGGATAGAATACCCCCACATATTTGCAGATATTTGTAATAAAGAATAAGAGCTATGCAATATTAGTTAGAAGTCATAAAGCAAAAGTTACCGATTTAGACTTCATTGCATATTCACCTGGGCATCCTTCAAATCACACATGTATTGTCAGTACATTAACTACCATGGTACTACCAACCATAGTTTTTACCTTTCACAGCTTGAACTGCTTTAGTCACATGATATACATGTGGCAAACTAGCATGTACCAAAATATTGCAAAAGTTTTGTCTCAACTTAGTTTATACAGTGATATGACACATTTCTTATCATAGTGTATTCTTCATGATGAATGCAGTAAAATATTGTATTCAGAAGAAGAGATTTATTCCTTTTAAATGGGCATTAGCATGCAATGAAATTCACCCAGCCTATATATATGTTTAGATATATGTGTGTGTATGTATGCGGATGTATGTATGCGTATACACATGTGTGTGTATATATATATATATATATATATATATATATATATATGTGTATATATATATGTGTGTGTGTGCTTGTGTGTGTATATATATATATGTGTGTGCGTGCTTGTGTGTGTATATAATCTTCATACAATGACTGCTATTTACACAGTAGCATTGCAACCAACAAAGCCTTCATCAGATGATGACTCTGGGTTCAGGCATGGTTTTCGGGGCCGAAGCATCACTACTACTAACCCGCTCTGGGTTAGTAGTAGTGATGCTTCGGCCCCAGCAGTATCTCATGATACCACCAGACTTTGTCGGTTTGATGTCACAATATAGGACTGCCATATCCACGCTGATGTGGTTAGAGCTTTCTCCTGGATCTTTTTTATGTATTTCCTCTTGTCTGGTGGAGAAAGTCCAAGTTTAGACAAAAATGCCGAGGTTGAGTTGGTAATAATGGGAAATACATTTGTTATCCATCCGTTTCTGACGCATTGTTCACGTAGGTCTTCATATTTTTCCAACTTACGCTGATGGGCCCAATCAAGATTTTCTTCAAATGGAACTGTCAATTCAACGATAAAAACTTTCTTTTGATTAACAAACCAAATGACAATATCAGGACGCTGGGCGTTTAACGTTATTTCAGTTGGAAAAACGAGTTGATGTTTGAAGTCGCACGCAATGCGCCAGCCCTTGGAGCCATCAAATATAGACAACACGTGCCTATTTTTACGCGAAAATTTTGAATATATATATGTGTGTGTGTGTGCGTGTATGTGTGTATATATATGTGTGCTTGTATATATATATGTGTGTGTGTGTGTATATGTATGTGTGTGTATATATATATGTGTGTGTGTGTGTGTATATGTGTGTGTGTGTATATGTATATATGTGTGTGCGTATATATATATATATTTATGCATTATATGTACTAGCAAGAATATGCACCCTCCGGGCGCAAGTATTTATGTTTTACTGTAATGAAATATATTAAATTAGGAAGACTAATGAAACTAAATAAGAATGAAGATAAAATGATTTGAAATAGTGGGGGGTATAATTTAAAAAATAGCACAACTTTGAAACTACCTTATCCATCATTTTCCATCACTCCTGTCGTTCATTGCTAAATTTTCCTAATTCAACTATTTAGTTAATTTAGAAACTAAAGAATAAAATCAAAGTTATTCTTTCTTGTTAACAGATTTCTTTTAAGATTTATTGAAGAGATTTTTGGTCATATTCATTAAGATAAAACAAGATAATTAGAAATCAATAATACTAAGCACATATTTATTAAAATCAAACTTTTAATATCAATATGCAAATCAGCCTTCCCGTTCACCCTGTAAACCGCTATTTTGTTGTATATATAAATACAATTACATGTTAATAGTATGTAGATATGGTCAACCATATTAATAATGGGAAACAATTTTATTAATAATTGAGGTTTACATAAAAATAAAATCATGGAGAATGTGACATATATACCTAATGGAATATTGACTTGAGTAGTAATATAGTTTCGGTTACAGACAGAAGAACACACAATCTCCATTATAATAAGATGTGTGTGTATGCATATATATTCATGCATTGTATGTATGTGCATGTGTATATATGTGTGTGTATGCATATATATTTATGCATTGTGTGTGTATGTATATATATTTATGCATTGTGTGTGTATGTATATATATTTATGCATTGTGTGTGTATGTATATATATAT
The DNA here is from genome assembly GCA_023376005.1 of Doryteuthis pealeii. Classification (NCBI taxonomy): domain Eukaryota; kingdom Metazoa; phylum Mollusca; class Cephalopoda; order Myopsida; family Loliginidae; genus Doryteuthis; species Doryteuthis pealeii. Next base: position 129,299,495 of record CM042139.1, read on the forward strand.
ATTTATGCATTGTGTGTGTATGTATATATATATATATATATATATATATATGCATTTTGTGTGTATATATGTGTGTGTATGTGTATATATGTATATATATTTATGCCTTGTATGTGCATGTGTATACATGTGTGTGTGTATGTATATATATTTATGCCTTGTATGTGCATGTGTATATATGTGTGTATGTATATATATTTATGCATTGTATGTATGTGCATGTATATATATATATATATATATATATATATATATATGCCTATGTATATATATTTATGCATTGTATGTATGTGCATGTATATATATATATATATATATGCCTATGTATATATATTTATGCATTGTATGTATGTGCATGTATATATATATATATATATATGCCTATGTATATATATTTATGCATTGTATGTATGTGCATGTATATATATATATATATATATATATATGCCTATGTATATATATTTATGCATTGTATGTATGTGCATGTATATATATATATATATATATATATGCCTATGTATATATATTTATGCATTGTATGTATGTGCATATATATATATATATATATATATAGCCTATGTATATATATATGTATATATGTATGCCTATGTATATATATTTATGCATTGTATGTATGTGCATGTATATATATATGCCTATGTATATATATTTATGCATTGTATGTATGTGCATGTATATATATATGCCTATGTATATATATTTATGCATTGTATGTATGTGCATGTATATATATATGCCTATGTATATATATTTATGCATTGTATGTATGTGCATGTATATATATATATGCCTATGTATATATATTTATGCATTGTATGTATGTGCATGTATATATATATATGCCTATATATATATATTTATGCATTGTATGTATGTGCATGTATATATATATATGCCTATATATATATATTATGCATTGTATGTATGTGCATGTATATATATATATGCCTATGTATATATATTTATGCATTGTATGTATGTGCATGTATATATATATGCCTATGTATATATATTTATGCATTGTATGTATGTGCATGTATATATATATATGCCTATGTATATATATTTATGAATTGTATGTATGTGCATGTATATATATGCATATGTATATATGTTTATGCATTTTATGTATGTGCATGTATATATATATATGTATATATATTTATGCATGTGTATGTATGTATATATATTTATCATGTATGTATGTATATATATTTATACATTGTATGCATGTGTATGTATGTATATATATTTATACATTGTATGCATGTGTATGTATGTATATATATTTATACATTGTATGCATGTGTATTATGTATATATATTTATGCATTGTATGTATGTGCATGTGTATATATATGTGTATGTGTGTGTGTATGTCTATATGTGTGTGTGTGTGTGTGTGTGTATGTGTGTGTGTGTGTATGTCTATATATGTGTGTGTGTGTGTGTGTATGTTTTGTGTGTGTGTGTGTGTGTATGTTTTGTATGTGTCTATATGCATGTGTATGACTTTGGGTGATATGCCATATGTGGCTGAAGCAATGTTTTGTTACCTTGAATCTTCTGTTTATGTCTATCGTGTTTATTTGTTATCAGAACATAAGAGTTGAAGGACTGAACAAAAATTCACCCAAGTGGATGATTCAATTTGGTTGACAATTGACTTGAGTTTAAATCAGATTGAATGAACTAATAACACAAAAATTAAATCACACAGATTCCTTGAACAGTCGCCAAAAGAAGTGATTTTTTTTTATTTAGCACTGATTTGCAATGACTGGAATATCTGCAAAGACAAATGGATGAAGTTGAAATTCAAATGTGTAAGTATGTGTTTGTTTATGTTCTCAAACATTAACATATGAGATCTGATGAAAAAGTATTGAGACTGGAGCTTCTTCCAAGCTGTTGTGTCAGTGCTACTGTGTGGCTGTACCCCCTTGGTCTAGATGGGAACTGCACAAGGATGTTTGCTGTCCTGAACAAATCCTTGTTCAGGACAGCAAGCATCCTTGTGCATATCTCTGGATGCTATGCAGAGGACCTTCCAGAACTTACCATTCTCCTGTGGACACCTACATATGGACACACAAGAAAGAGCCGACCATCAGAAACATACATTGATCAACTCTATGCAGATAATGGATGTTGTGAGGAGGACTTGCCAGTAGCGATAACTGATAGGAATGGGTAGTGATGCAAATGTATGTATGAGTATGTATATATGGATGCATATATTTGTATACATACATTCATATATTTATATGTATTTTTATGTATGCATATGCATGCATATACATATATGTTTATATATATGGATGGATATATGTATAGATGTGTGTGTATATATATATATATATATATATATATAAGAATATGTAAGTATGTATATGGATGTATATAAGAATATGTAAGTATGTATATGGATGTATATAAGAATATGTAAGTATGTATATGGATGTATATAAGAATATGTAAGTATGTATATGGATGTATATATATGTATATGGATGTATATAAGAATATGTAAGTATGTATATGGATGTATGTAAGAATATGTAAGTATGTATATGGATGTATATAAGAATATGTAAGTATGTATATAAGAATATGTATGTATATGGATGTATATATATGTATATGGATGTATATATATGTATATATGTATATAAGAATATGTACGTATGTATATGGATGTACATATATGTACGTATGTATATGGATGTATATATATGTATATGGATGTATATAAGAATATGTACATATGTATATGGATGTGTATATATATATATATATATATATATATATATATATATATATATATATGTGTGTGTATGTATATATTTCAATATGCATATATATGTGTGTATGTATATATTTCAATATGTATATATGTGTGCATGTATATATATATCTATTTATATATACACATGTATGTGTCTGCGCATTTATGTGCATTTTTACATATATATATATATCATATCTGATAGAATGGAAGTAAAACATGACATGAAACCAAAATTTAGTGCAGTATTTATTTATGTTTTCCCCTGTATAGGTTTCATCAGATAATGATTTGGAAGAAATTCAAATTTTAGAAAAGAATCCTGGAGAATATCAAAATTGTCTACAAGGCTGTACTGTTAGGAATACCAAATGCTTTGAAACTTTAAAATAGGAGAGTGGAAAACATTGCAAATTTTTTTGATAAATGTTGAATAAAGCTATGAATTAGAGGATTTGTAAACATCACTATTAGGCAGAGTAAAACATTTACTTCATAACAAATTGTACCTAATTGGTGAATGTTTAGAATAAATTTATCTTATGTCAAATTAAGTGGAATTTTACTTGCCATAGTTTTTAGAGCTTAAATAATGATCACATGCACATTTACATATATATTTTCCATATATATGTGTATATATACATATATATATATATATATATACACATATATATATATTCATTATACACACAAACTGGTGTGTTTGTGAGCATTATTTGAGCTATAAAAAAAACTGTACAGACCAAAATTCCACTTAATTTGACATAAGATAAAATTAAGTGGAATTTTGTTTTATATATTTTTTAGAATTGTGTTTTGTATAGTTTTTGTAGCATATATAACAGTCACATATGTGTATGTGTCACATACATATGAACATGCAGATATAGATGCATAAATATATATGTACACACATACACTTACATGTATATATGTGTGTGTATATAGATAAGTATATATATATATATATATATATATAATTACACACATGTCTGATTATATATATGCATACATACGCAAACACTTGTAACGTTTTGGCATTTTACTGAGTCTCACAGTGCCTCAAAATGCATGGCACTATTAGGACTTGTACAGTCGTGTATCAGGGAGTTGGCAACGCTCGTTCGTTTACAAGCGCACACAGATCTAGTAGTCCTTTGGTCGGTCAGCGGATGAGTATCAACCGAGTATCAACTTACACAGGCCGCATGCTCTTCGTTACGGCCAATTTGACTTGTTGACAAGTATCACTCTCTCCTCAGTATCAGTCGTGTATCTGTTCAAGTTTGTTTGTTTAATGGCTTTCATTCATGATTTCTCGTTCGGTTTCTTTGGCGTAGTAAAATAAAGATGAGGACAGTACTTCTTGCTTTTCTTCAATTTATTCACTTAATGCAAGTTATTGAGAGAGAGAGAGAGAGAGATAGTCGATTTCTTTAACACATGGTTTTCAGTCACCCGTCTATGACTAACTCGCCCAAACTGCCAACCCCGACTGCTCTCGGCAAATTCCGTCAACCCGACTGTCTCGGCAAATTCTGCCAACCCAACTCTCCTTAAAATCTAAGGTAACCTCATTATATAGAAATGGGTGTGGAACATTCTAGACTCTTTTCGAATGTTCTAACTGTTTTACCAAATTGCAAGTTTCAATTAAGAGGTCAACGGGTCAACCATCCTTTCTTCTGACAAAACGATTAAAATAAATTTTAATAACAAAATCCTAGACTTCCTGGCTACGAATCGACTCACAGGTGATAATGGGAATTACATTACCCTCTTGCTTGCCCACTCCCGAGAATCATGCTACATCCTATTAAGGTTTCTCTGTGTCTGGTACAAGGCCACAAATATGGTGTTCCCAGGTAGAGTGCGCCATTATGCTACACACTTACCTATATATGAGTGTGTATATATATGTCTGTGTGTGTGTGTATTTATATATATATATCATATATATATTTGTGTGTATATATATATATATATATATATATATATATATATATATATATACCTACCTATGTGTATTTATACATATATATATGTATGTGTGTGTGTAATTATCAGCAATATGTCTGCAATTTATGTCAAAAAATTCTGTCACTTGCTGGACTTAAAAGTCACATGAAGTTAGTAATCAGTCTGGCATTCTTGTAAGAAAACATAGTGGGTACTATTACTCTCTGATTAGCTTAAAGAATTAGCTTAGGGTTCATTGGTTATAGTTGAGAGTTGACACAAAGCACAAAAGGTGGTAATGTTCAAATTCAAGCTGACCGCTGCTATCTATATATATATATATATATATATATATATATATAATCACCATTGTCAAATTATGCTGACAGTATGGATTCTCTTGACTCTTTTTTCCATTTTTCTCTATTTTTCATGGATCCTGGCAGCTCCTCAACCCTGCATCCAGTGTCAATACATAGCTGCTGTATATAACTCTCTGATGGTCAGCCAACACTGGTGTGTCCATGTGTAGAATTTCACACGAGAATGTCACTTATGTATTCATCCTTACTACTTCATCTTACTTGAATAAGTATGTGTGTTATGTGTTTGTGAACAATCAAATATAACCACTGCAGCCTAAGCTTTCTCGTTAAGCTAGAGAGACAAAGAGTTAGCCACTTCCTAAGATCAGACATTGCCAATTATTTTGTCTAACAAGAATGTCAGTCTGATTACTAACTTGTTAAGAATGCTTCTATTTGTGACTTATATTCTAATCTATCAAAATATCTTTATATAGACTAGCAAATATATGCACCCCCCGGGTGCAAGTATTTAAGTTTTAATGTAATAAAATATTGTATTAAATTAGAAAGGCTAATGAAACTAAATAAGAATGCAGATAAAAAGATTTGAAACAGAGGGAGTATAATAAAAGATTTGAAACAGGGAGTATAATAACAAATGGAACAACTGAAACTCTCGTCTTTCATTGTTATTTTTTCTAATTTAAGTATTTAGTTATAAGAGGGAGTAAAGAATAAAATGACAGTTATTTTATCTTGTTAATGGATTTGATTTAAGATTCATTGAAGAGATTTTTGCTTATATTCATTAAAATAAAACCAAACAGTTAGAAATCAATAATACTAAGCACATATTTATTAAATTCGATTTTTTAATATTAATATGCAAATTAGCCTTCCCGTTCACACTGTAAACTGCTATTTTGTTGTGTATAAATATAATTGCATGTTGTCAGTATGTCGACATATTTAACAGTATTAATAATGTAAGACAATTTTATTAATAATTGAGGTTTATATAAAAATAAAATCATGGAGAATGTGATGTCAATAACTAAGAGAATTGTGACTTGAGTAGGAATATAGTTTCGGTTACGGACAGAAAAACACACAATATCCATTATAATAAGATATATATATTGTGTGTGTGTGTGCATGCATACAGTGTTTTCATAGTAAAATCATTTTCAATTCATATTTATATCAAAATCATAAACAATTCATTCAAGAGGTATTTCTGGTGTAATGGATATTGTTGTAAGAAATGGACATGGCAACTCAAGCTCAAATCCTGGACGTGGCTGTTTGCATTTCCCATAGCGTTAATGCCTTTGAGAAAGGTATGAGTTCAATTATTCTCCTTCTATAAATAGTAAGGCAGATTGGGCTTTTTAACCTTGGTATAGCAATCAGTCTTGAACAAAAAAACTCTAAATTCAAACCTGTTTAACACAACTTAAAAAATTGACTTTGTGTCATATCCTGCTTGTGAGGAGGGTTTGGGTAAATACATATAACAAAATCATTTAAATTGTATTTTTATTGTAAAGCTCTTTCAAGCACCTTTTTAAAGTAAAATAATTTCCAATGTATTTTATAGTAAAATAGTTTCTAATGCATATTGGTTCATAAGATTGAGTTTGGGTTAGATTATTTGGCATAACATGTAAATTCTCTCTCTCTCTCTCTCTCTCTCTCTCTCTCTATTATATATATATATATATATATATATATATATATATTTATATACATATGGTCTGCTAGGAAATTATCCAGTCATCACTTGACAACCAATCACAGAGAAACTTACTGCAATGCATAAATATGCTCCTCACTTACATGTAGATGACAATGACTCCATTATGTATGATGTGTGCATGGAGTCTAAGAAGTGCTGTATTCATTCAGTTCATATATCTATATACATATCGCATCTGTCTATAATTTACATGATATATATAGATTACAAACATATATATATCGCATATATATATATATATATATATATCGCAACTGTCTATAATTTACATTACCTATTAAGTAAACTGTATATACGATTACTCATTTCCCCCCAAATACTTATAGACAGTACAATACATTTGCAAGTTAGGTTAAATATGCAATGCAGCCTTCTGGAAACTGTCTTTGGCTATAAAAACGAACTGAATACACAGACATATCCGTGTTCTTTTACTGTGAATAGATAATACTGCTGGTGACTGCTGCAGACACTGATGTTATTGTTATTCTGAGAATTATGACATTGTTTTTGTCACCATTAGGCAATATATATATATATATATATATATATATATATATTTACCAACACCTCTGCAAAAACAAGATGTGTTACACAGTCAGTTTAAGTGGAGTTTAACAGGTTTGAATTCATAGTTTTACTTCTAGACCGATTAAGGAGCCTAGTGTGTCCTAATATTTTACCCATAGCTGGTGGTTTGGTTTGCTTTGTTTTGTTTTATGGCATATAAACCTTTTTGGAATGTCGACTCAGTTTTGGATTCATTGTGATATTTTGGTAAAAGACAAATGTATTTATATATAGATTTTAACTATTACTAAATGGTGACATATTGTGTAATATTTATTGTTTTAGAAAATGGACTCAGCTACCCGAGTTCTAATCCTGGACGAGGCAGTTTGCATTTTGCATACTGCTAATGCCCTTGGGAAAAGTAGGTATTCAACAATTCTCTCACCAACTATACTGTTAGAGTGTGTAGACTTTGATCTAGTGTAAACAAAATACAACCAAGCAAGTAATTTGAAAAAGCTTTTCACAAAAACGAGACCATGCAGGATCTTACATTTCCTAAAAGAAGTGGGATTGTACTCAAAAATATGAGTAATTGAACAATAGTTAAAATCTATACATATATACATTTGTCTTCTACCAAAATATCACAATGAATCAAAAACTGAGTCGACATTAAATGACCCAACAAGGTTTATATGCCATAAAACAAAGCAAACCAAACCACCAGCTATGGGTAAAATATTAGACAGACTAGGTTCCTTAACCGGTCTAGATGTAAGACTATAAATTCAAATCTGTTAAACTCCACTTAAGAAACTGACTGTGTAACACATCTTGCTTTTGTGGAGGGGTTGGTAAATATATATATATATATATATATATTGCTTAATGGTGACAAAAACAATGATAAATTATGGTAGGTGAAATTAGATTGATGAGATTTCAACAACTACTATGAAAATTAGGAACAATAACTAAGAAAAGATGTCTGTTTTGAAATGATTGATTTCAAATATTACCAAGGCACACCATTGCATAATATCAGTTGAAAAAGTTTTTTTTTTTTAAATAAATAGATAAGATAAATGAAAATAAACCTTGCAACAATTTTAAAAATAGGTCATCATATCAACAAGAGTTCACTTGTACACTCACACAGGAACACCTGCACAGACACATTCAATTATAGACAGACCACACATCAGAACTAACTCCATTATTATTGCCAGTAAAACACTCCTTATGTTCACATGAAATATTTTCTTTAAATAAAAACCTTTTTTGTTGCAAAGACATTCTCACTCATATAGAACTGTACAAAATATATTTCCTTAAGTTCCTGTCAGCTGGGACTGCAGAGGGATGAGACCCCATCCCCCATAGGGCCACCTGTTGGCTGTGTGTGGTGATCAGATAATGCCTGAGGACAGGAATGTGGTGGCTGAGTGGTCTGTGACCCAGGAACTAAATATTCTCGTAACCTGCCACATACCCCTGCGGCTCTTGCTTGGGCTAAACAGGTGATCAGAGAGGTCCAATCTGATTAATCAACGGGTCATATCAAGCCCTAGTACCTATATGATTGTTCCAACCGTATTCTTCAAATTGCTCTTATGGTAAATACCCAACCCTTTTATCATGTTGGTGCTAGAAATTGGTGACTAAGGGTCAACCACCAGTTTATTAATATATATGAAGTTATTCCTTCAAATTTTATTCAATACACATGAAGTTAATAAAAATAATTTCTAACATTTTATTAATACACATGAAGTTAAACAAGTCACATACATACATACAAACATATATATATATATATATATATATATATACCAGTTTAGCTCAGTTGCTAGGGTACTTGCCTCGGAATTGCAATATTACTGATTTGATACCAGTCCACACCAACTCAGCACATGATTAGCATGGCTTAGTTAATCTGGTCTGTGCAGTAAAGTAGGTAGTTACCAGTAGGTGCAGTGCTTACCTCAGCAAAAGTAATCTCCCTGGTCTAGCACTAGTGAAAAGAGGATAGACTTCCTTGCTGTCCAGCTGATAACAGAAATAGGCCACTCTGCTAACTTTACTTTTTACTTATATCTATATAACAAGATTTGGCATTAAATAACCTACAACAGTTGATATGCCACTAAATATTAATCAACCTTTTCTTAGAAGTTTAACCATTTTATCTATTTTCTCTCAGATAATAAATTTTCATTTTGTAATTGTTGCTGTAAATTTGATGTTAATGTTTTTAGTGTTATTTCTATATCTTTCTTCATTTGTTAACTCACCTCACTCACTTTGTCAGTCAGCAACACTGAATTTTGCCCACTCTCTTTATGATAAATGCTGGACGAATCCTATGACTTTGCAACAGGTCCATACATGCCCAAATGCAAAATAAGAACCTGTTACTCTTTCTTATTAAGAGTTATTTCATTAAAATCATTAAAAGAAAAGATGGTCTCAGACTTCTTTTTCATAGATTTGTTTTTTTTTTTTTTTTCAAATATAAAATTGACCAAAAATCTCATCATATAAAAAAAATGAAAAACATCTCATCATTCATTTCTTATTCTTGACATGAATGCAATGGAGCAAAGAACCAAAATTCTTTCTTTTTTTTTTTTTTCCAAAACAGAAGACAAACAAAACCAGAAAAGAAAGAAAGAAGAATAGACAAAAGTTTTAGAATATGTTATAATTGTCTTTTTCATTTTTTTTAAATTCTTTCCTTTGAAAACAGCAGCAACAAAATTAAAAGATTTTTTTTTTTTCATCAATGAAAAATAAAAATATAGTTTCTTTCACCAGCAATTCATTTTTTTATATATTTTAAAAAGAATAAAGAAGTTAAAATCTTCAAAAATGACTTTGGGCTTGTATGGCATGATCATAGAAAGAATAAACACACATTTCCAACTCATCTAATGAAAAAGATATTTTAAACAGAGAAAAAATGGAGGGTCTTAAGAAATAATTTGAATTCAAAAATCAAAGCAGAATCATGCGCCATAAACATTCTATAATTTTGAAATGAGTCTTTAATATTTCAAGAGTTGTTTAGATAATTGATCATATTATTTTTATTATTATTATTCTTACCACAAAATTTCAGCCAATTTCATTCTACTGCATTCTTCTAGCATGAAATTACAGAATGTATGTATATATACATATATATATGTATATTACCCAAATTGTTCACCACGGTGTATGTGTGTACATATATATATATATATATATATATATTTATGGTATGTATGTATATGTATATATATATATATATATATATATATATATATAATGATATAATGATATAAATATGTATATAACTTTGTCAACTCTGGCTGCTGGCATTTTTGATAACTTATCTATTTGTACCCCAGTACCATTTACTTACAACGTTACGATAGTTATTTTCTCACACTTGCCTAGAACAATTTTAACCAAACTTGGTCTTTGATAACTGCAATTTTAAGTTTCCAGATTTAGTATGATAGCATCAAAAAATGCAAAAGACAAATATGCAATAAAAATCTGTAGTTTTAGTAAATGAAACAAAAAAAAAAGCTAAGTAATAATAAGGTATAATTTCTTTCCTTCCTTTCTTGTTTGAATATAAAATAAAACATAGAATATGCTATAGAAGAACTGTTCTTTATTTTATTCCAGGAAAGGTCATGAAGTTCAGAGAATTATATATTTTTTTTTAAATTGCAGACTACTAAATGAAAAATGAGATGCATTTGAGTTTTGCCCTGAACAAAAGAAGCAATTTATATATCAAATGGAAAGATAAATCCAGTTTAGCACCACAGCGATCAAAAATCAGATAATACAAAGAAAAAAAAAAGAAAAAAAAAGACGAGAATGATTTATTGACATCAATTTAATGAATGTCTGAAAAGAAAACCTATTGCCAAGATAAACATTTGTACTTTGAGCCCAAACGGTGATATTAGTTGCTCATTCATGAGAAAAATTGATTTTATTGTTTCTGTCGTATCTTTTATATATATATATATATATATATATATATATAAGAGTGTGTGTGTATACGATGATATCTACGATATTATATATATATATATATATATGATATAATATATGCATATGATTGTAATGATATATGTAAGTGTATATATGCATATGATTGTAATGATATATGTAAGTGTATATATGCATATGATTGTAATGATATATGTAAGTATATATAATATCTCTGAATGATATGTTTGTAATGATATATAATACGATATCTATGAATGCTATATGTATAAAATTGTATGTTAATATATATATATATATATATAATATATAATGATATCCATGAATGCTATGAGTGTATATATATATATATATATATATATTATATATGAATATATGATATATGAATGCTATGAGTGTATATCATATATATATGAATATATAATGATATCCATGAATGCTATGAGTGTGTGTATATAATATATATATATATATATATATATATATATGAATATATAATGATATCCATGAATGCTATGAGTGTGTATATATATATATATAGATATCTATATATATATATATATATATATATATATATATATATATATATAATATATAATGATATCCATGAATGCTATGAGTGTATATATATATATATATATATATATAGAATATATAATGATATCATGAATGCTATGAGTGTATATATATATATATATATATATATATATATATGATATCCATGAATTCTATGAGTATCTATATATATATATATATATATATATATATATATATATATATATATATGAATGTATAATGATATCCATGAATGCTATGAGTATATATATATATATATATATATATATGAGATCTGAGATCTGAGAATGCTATATGCATGTGTATATATATATGTATGTGTATATATATATATATATATATATATATATATGATATCTGAGAATGCTATATATATATATATATATATATAGTCAGGTCGCATAAAGCGCTACTGGTACTACCTGTCTCATAGTCGGGTTATCGGTGACTAAACCGGTTACCGCACCAAGCTTGTCTGGTGAGGAGGATGGCTAGACATCCAGCAGGATGAAAAACAAAGCCTGTCAAAGGACGGATGAAGCCTTTCCCTCAACGGCCATCTAGCAAATAACATAGGCGGGTACGTAGAAATACTTGGATTGGTATCCAGACACGTAGCAAAATCACCGGGAGAGATGCATTCCTCAGCCTTGTCAAGGCAAGTATCTAGGAGAAGGAAAACTCCAAAATTTAACCTGCGGCGGCTGCTGCTGCAACCAATGATGTTGACTTGTTCTTCTTTTTGGTTCAATGTGGCAGGCACTCAGAGAGTGGGATTGGTTCTGTGTAAAGCCTTTCCTCACTTAAAAAAGCTTCAGGCACAGGCATTGCTTGATATGCAATACATGTCTTGTCCTTTTTGTGTACAAAGGCTGGCTGTAGCCTAAAACGGCAAAACCATGAATTTCATTAAAGATATGAACATCAAAGGCAATAAGGGCTTAGGAAATATCAGGGTCTGGTCCGGCAGGTGTCTCAGGTCGTCATCCTGCTACTGCGAGGAAATCTATGCCAATGAACATTGGCTGTTGGAATATACGGACGCTGCTTGACTTGCCGTCGACAATCACACGCCCGGAACGTGGATCTGCTCTTGTATCAAAGGAACTTCAGCGTTATGATTTGGTTATAGTTGCATTATCTGAGACGAGGCTGGCTGATAAAGGACAGTTGTCGGAGTTGTCTGGGGGCTACCCCTTTTCCTGGAGTGGTAAGGAGGAGGGATGTAGAAGATAAGGGGACCAGGTGTGACTGTCCCTAAGCGACTTGACATTGGTTGTCTAAGAAATGATGTTGTGAAACAAGAACTGGTCAAGGAGATGGAAGAGTTGGAGTGTGAAAACACATGGGATGATTTTAAGACGTCTGTTTATGGGGGGTGTAAGAAAGTATTGGGGCATTGCAAACGTAAACACCAGGATTGGTTTGATGAGAATGACACTGAAATTCAAGCACCACTGGATTCAAAGGCTAAGTCCCTACATGCTTATCTCAAGGGTGGTCGAACAGAAGGTGAACAAGGTCAATTGATGACAGATTTTAAGGCAATCAAAAGGGAGGTGCAGAGGAAACTTCGAAACAGGCAGGCTGCATGGTGGAGTAAGAAGGCCGACGAAATACAACCTGCCTACAACACCAACAACACCAAGGTGTTGTACACCGTACTGCGTGCGGTGTATGAACCATCAAGCTCAACTATCACCCCACTGCGCTCAAAGGATGGTCAGGAACTTCTTCGAGATCCTTCCAATATTCTTCATAGATGGAGAGAGCATTTTAACGAGCTTCTCAATAGGCCTTCTGAGGTTGAACAGAAGTTCATTCAGTCTATCCCCTGCAACCCGGTCAAGGAGATCTTGGCAGATGTCCCCTCCCTCTCGGAGGTTAAAGCAGCTGTCTATAAACTGAACTCTGGAAATGGATCGGCTATATACAGAGATCATCAAGTGTGCAGGCTGCAATATGATACAGCGCTTGACGAACTTTTTGCAGACTGCCCGGCATGATGAATATGTTCCACATGCTTGGCGGAATGCATTAATGGTGGTGCTATACAAGGGAAAAAGTGCAAAAGATGATTGTAGAAATTATCGGGGCATCACATTGCTTTCAGTTGTTGGCAAGGCGCTATGCCGAATCATGCTTGATAGAATGCTGGAACACATCGCTAATGATGTTTTACCTGAGTCACAGTGTGGTCGTGGGACGGTAGATATGATCTTTACAACCAGGCAATTCCAAGAGAAATGTGTAGAACAGTGCATGGGATTATATCAAGTGTTCATTAATTTAACAAAGGCATTTGATACCGTAAATAGGAAAGCTCCTTAAAAGCTCCTTAAAAGCTTGGTTGTCCTGACAAGTTTATATCTATTCTAAAGCTCTTTCATGATGATATGAAAGCTATGGTCAACTGGCTGATCCTATTTCAGTGGAAAACGGTGTTAAACAAGGGGATATTACAGCACCTACACTCTTTGCTTTGTATTTTGCCATGGTGTTTAGAATGGCATTCAAGGATTGTTTTGATGGTGTGTATATTCGGTATAGAACTAATGGGAAGCTTTTCAACATCAGACGTCTTAGTTCACACACCAAGGTATTTACCAATGCTGTTCGTGACTTGCTCTATGCAGATGATTGTGATCTTGTTGCTCATACACGGACTGATATGCACCGCCTCATGGACGCTTTTGAAGCTGCTTGCAGTTCATTGGGACTTAGAATTAGTTTGAAAAAGACTGTCCTAATGTATCAACCGGCACCAGGTGAATCATACTATGAACCAGCTATCTATGTCTATGGGCAGAAGTTAGCGGTTGTAAATAAGTTTGTGTACCTGGGTAGCACGCTAAACATGACTGGTACCCTTGATAATGAGATCTGCTTTCGGATCAGTAAGGCAAGTGATGCCTTTGGAAAATTAAACAGAAGATTGTGGATTTGCCGTGGAATTTCAGTTGAAACAAAAGTCAAGGTATATGTTGCATGTATTTTATCTGCTCTCCTTTATGCTTGCGAAACCTGGACCACGTACAAGAAACATCTCAAACGTCTTGAGCACTTTCACAAGCAATGCCTACGACAAATATTAGGGACGTACGTCAGTGACATTGAGGTTCTGGAGCGAGCCAAATGTCAAAGAATAGAGTCTCTCATAATCAAACATAGATTGAGATGGGGTGGGCATTTGGTAAAGATGAACGATGGGCGACTTCCTAAACAACTGTTCTATGGGGAACTTGTAAACGGAAAGCGTTTGGCTCAAGGGCCCAGATTGAGATACAAGGATTACCTGAGGTCGACCTTGAAAAAATGTAACATCGATGAGAAGACCTGGGAGAGTAAGGCTTTGGACCGTGGGCAGTGGTGAAGAGCTTTACAGGAGGGCACAAAAAAGTTTGAAACCAACTGTATACAGCATGAGCAGTTGAAACGAGATATTCGCAAGAATAAAAAAAAGTAGACAACCAAGGGCTTCAAATCAGTCTACTATGTGACCAGTGTGGAAGGCTATGTATGAACAAGGCTGGCCTGATCAGTCACCAATCTGTGCATCGGCGGGATGGACTAATAAAATACCCTGTTCTCCCTGGAATTACCTGTAAATGTGGGAAGATGGGCAAGACTTTGGCAGGACTAAAGAGCCACTTTCGTGCAGCTCATTGTTGAACTTTTTGAAGCTCACCGTTATATTCTTTGAACTGTTGAACTTTTATTTATTCATTTTTTTTTATCAAGCAATGGCAATACTCGAACCCGAGTAAATATATATGTATGTATATGGCATCTATGAATGCTATATGTATGTGTATGAATACATGAATGTATATTATATCCACGAATGCTATATATATATATATATATATATATATATATATATATATATATATATAATGACAGGGTTATAAAAAATAAATGAAGTGGTTTTTTTAAGCATGAAAGAATAGTGAAATTAAGTATTCAAATGGACTAATATATAATATGGCTGATTACTCGTTCTTTTCATTTTAATTCTGTAACTAATAATTCTTTAAGGAAATGTATATAGTAACTGTCACAATAAATCTTAAATAAGTATTAGTTACACAATATAAGTCAGCCATATTCCATTTGAATCTTTAGCTTCACTATTCTTTCAATCTTAAAAAGAAAAAAACAGTACATTTATTTTTCATAGCCTTATCATCAAATATGTGAAGCATACTTGAAACCCTTACACTTTAAAAGAATCTTTATATATATATCTAATGATATTAACAAGATTTTTTGCTGGATGCCCAATACTTGCAACATTGTTACATCCTACCTGTGGTGAATGGATTAGGTAGATACCTACAAGGATCATTCAGTTAGGTGGATTTGCCTATGGAGTTGTCAATATGAATTACTGTTTACAGTTGCATATTTTGAAGGAAATCAATAGAGATGTGTCCTTTCATGTCCAAAAAGACCATCACCATGACCTTTTTTACTAACCACTGTACTCGGAACTTTTTTTTTTACTTTCAGTGTTTCCACTCCATGGACTATATTTTCAGCTCTGACTCTAAGTGGCAAACTTAAATATAATCCTTTTGTAAACATTTTTTAACAAAAAAATGTGTCTGCTTCATGTATTCTTTTGTAAATTTCACATGGTTTTAACTTCTCAGACACCCAAAATTTAATCAAAGATCTCTGTTCTGGCCCAGAGCACTCTGTTTGATTTTTCACCATTTTGAATAGCTTTCAAACAAATATTTTTGCAAGATTAAAATAATGTTTTTTAGATTTTTTACATAAATGGGTTGTAAACCCATTTATGTAAAAAAAATCTAAAAAAATTTATTTTGCTTTTTAAAAAATATCCCTAATTCATGAATGGTCTTTGTATATATAATGATATCTATGAATGTTATATATATATATATATATATAAACATAGATTGTATAATATGCATGAAACTATAATTACGGAAAATTATATTATAATATTTTAATTATTAATTTAAAAGCTGCTTTGCTATTCTAGCATTGACCACCTTTATATGCTAAAACTTTTCATTTCATTCTTGTTTATATTATATTATATTTTATATATATACATATATATATATATAGCTTACATAGGTACCATAATATATATACATATGTAGAAAAAACCAGAAAAACACAACATATTCCAAAAGATTATTTTATTCTTATTATATGTGAAGTGCTGGGTGTATATGAGGAAAGGGAGGTAACCAGTATCAGCCTGGCTGATTTCAGGATTCATGCAAGATCTTGAAGCTGTGCCGTGAGGACGTGGGAGGAGCTAAGTTGATAAAACTTAATTTGTTTTATATATATATATATATATATATATATATGCATACATACATGCACATCTATAGTTGGCTATACAGAAGGCACCTTGGTTAGTGTAAGAGTTAGCAAACTAGGTTAGCAGATGTTTATTAGTGCCACAACCAAACTAAACTTCCTAAATAACTATATAATAATATCAACCCATACTATATTGTTATTTATTAATATTAACTTAGTTATGACACAATGCCAAAGGTGAAAATTTAATTCATTTTTAATGGTATCCTTGCTCACTAATCATCAAATGACATATATATATATATATATAAGTTAAAGGAAAGGAAATGAATCCGACAGTATGAGTATGAAAAGGTGGAATGAAAACATCACACAATGCTGTTAAAGAAAAAACAATTTATAATATAATCATAGCTGATATTGATCAATATTTCGATTTACAAAAATCATCATCAGAGCTCATTTACTCCGTGGTGTTTGGGTCGGAGAAAAATGTCAAATCGATCGATTTGACATTTTTCTCCGACCCAAACACCACGGAGTAAATGAGCTCTGATGATGATTTTTGTAAATCGAAATATTGATCAATATCAGCTATGATTATATTATAAATTGTTTTTTCTTTAACAGCATTGTGTGATGTTTTCATTCCACCTTTTCATCCTCATATATATATATATAGTATCCAATTGCCGCTTTTCTGTTGCAGTGGCATCAGTAAATAATACAAAAGTTCTCAATATATTAAAAACATTGAGCAGTAATAATAATGATATAGTAGTTAAACTCAGATATATTTTGGATAATAACGTTATCTGAAATATATCTTAAACTAAGGGATTACATTGACTTAGTTATGCATAGGATAGGTTCCTGATGAAATCATTTTGATTGAAACCATGGTAGACCCTTAACTTTTTCCTCTACTAATATTATTATTATATATATATATATACTGGCCTCATTGTTCCTCAATTTTAAAGGACAGCTAATAACAAAGCTGAAATCTTTGAGCAACAAAACTTTGTAATTTTTTTTACTAACCCAATCATAAAACAATAATGGATTCTTGTCTGAAAAACCCATGGTGAGCAATTGAGTGAATAAACACAAACAGAAAATTAACAGATTCACAAAGTTTCTGCTCATATCAAAGAGAGATAAGTTATAAAAATTTCCTTGTTGATACAAGTTTCAATATTAAGCCTAATTTCCTTTGAGCTATCATCATTCACTTGTGAAAATGGCCTGCAACTGATTATGTTTTGTCAACACCAACTGATTCCCATGACTTTGAAGATTGTTTCTCTAATAAGTGAGAGTGTGTGTTTACTTTCACTTAACAAACAAAATCTTGATTAGATGCAACTCTAACAAACACAGTGGCCAAATAAAAGTATGTTACAAACAGGTTTTTAAAGAATTGATTTATGTAATCAGAAAATATTTTTTGAAGCATTTAATGTGGAAATATTTGTTCAATAAATTTCTAAGTCTTAGAAATAGTAAACTGAAGAACTTTCTCCTGATTATAAAAAACATATAATACAATATACATATATACATATATATATATATACAAACACATGAGTACTTATATGTATCTAATGAACATGAATAAAATGTAACGTGTATTCATATATATATATATATATATATATATATATATATTATATATATATATATATTTGGGAGAATATGTGCTTTATTGGAGTCGTACCTAATTTTGAAAATAAAGCACATATTCTCCCAAAAATTGTCAGCTAAAAAAGCCATTCCAAACATACCGTGTTGACAACTTATCATATATATATATATATATATATGAAGAGAAAATGGAATATAGAAATTATATATATTTCTGTGTGTATTTGACCAAACCCTCTACCATGGGCAGAATGTAGCACCAGGTCAATTTTTAATCTGTTATAACTGCATTGAATTAAGAGTTCTCCCAGACTGGTTGCCAAACCAAGGCTAAAGAGCCCAGTCAACCCACTGTATATATATATATATATATATATACAGCTGTATTTTGACAGATGGACAATGTTTTTCTAAATGCTTAATTTTGAGAGTTAACTCTTTGCATACCAAATTTCCCCCACAGCTGTAACAAATTTTTTATCTATATGATAGGATATTTAAAATTTCTTTATCTATTCACCTCAAAACTCGTTCTAACTAATAAAGTTCTATTATTATTGTAATCTGAGTCTTTCTGCTGAATTATAAAGAACTAAACATCAGTTTTTATCCTTTTGGTTGCAATGGTAGCAGAGTTGCTGTGAGTGGTTTAAAGTAGGCAAAGAGTTAAAAATATGAATATTTTACAAGAACCAAATTTTATTGCAGTCTATATCACAAAACAAGCATTTAGTTAACTTTTGATTTTGAATGTGAAATTTCTTGAAAAATTTTATCATAGAATTGAATTGTCAAGTAAAAAAAACTATGCTAAACTTTACATTTAGAAAACAGTAATAAATTGATTAAAAATAGATAAAACCCAAATCATAATATTCACAAAATAATTTTTTTATCAAATAAACACAAATCATTCAGCATGATTAGTCTTATAAGTATGTATTTACCTACCCCCCACCCCTGCACAAACGGGATGTGACTCAAGGTCAATTTGCTTAAGTAGAGTTTAACCAGTTTGAATTCAGAGTTTTCTTTCTGCTACACCAGTTGCCATACCAAGTTTAAAGAACCTAGTCTGCCCTACTATTTACCAATAGATAGAAGGGGAATAGTTGGATTCATAACTTTCCCAAGGATATTAGTCCATGTAAAATGCAAACAACCTCATACAAGATTTGAACACTGGTCGTTGTGTCCATTTCCAGCAACAATAACCATTACACAACAAGTGTCTCCAATAGTTGTATAAGTATAATTTGTAAGTATGAGTATCTTTACAAGAAAGTAGGTAGCTTAATAGCACTAGGAGTGTAAAGTCATTTTTACATTACAGTCTTCTATAAGAATGGAAGGATGTAAGTTCATTGTAGTGGCTAATTGTTTGATAATTGGCTAATTTTATTCGATTTTATCATTTGTCAGAAATAATAAATGTTCAATTTTAATTTTTCTTGTGCAGCCATCCACTTTTTGCTGAGGTTTGTTGTAAATATAGTTAAAACTGTTCTTTATGCATTTCTATACTCAAAATATCAAGCTTCTGCAGAAAAAGAAAATTTGTGAGTAGGTATGTATCTGTTAAGTTTACTACTGCTAATTCATGCATTTAAAATACATATATATAATATGGGTGCTATATATCTAAGTTAAGGTAGCATGGACATGAAGTCAACAGTACCTGGTTACTGACAGTTTTCTCACCTTTGTGATCTTCTACCATAACTTATATATATATATATATATATATATATATATATATAGCGAACAGCATTATAAAAGTTTGCATAGCACTAATAGTGTGGGAAAGATATGAATCCAATCATTCTCCCTCCAGCAATGGGTAAATAGTAGGGCAGACTGGGCTCATTAACCTTTGTTTGGCATCAAGTCTAGGATAAGGAAAACTCTAAATTCAAAGCTGTTAAACTATGTTTAAGAAATTGGCTTTGTGTCACATCCTACTCATGTGGAGGGGTTGGTAACTAGGTAATATTGGAAACATCAAAGTCAAATTCTTTTAGACCATCCAGGCTTCACAGAGGTAACACACACCAGTTGCATCTACTGTCTACATGACAAGGGGGCTTTGCGCCCAAAGCATTTCATGTCACATGGCCCACAAGAACTTGCTCACAATGAAAGTGTTTATACTTTCCTCTTTTACCAGCAGCCTCAGGACTTTATTTTCCTGTTAGGAGATTTCTCTCATACAACTATGTATAAGCTCTGGTATCTGCTGTCTTATCTGTATTCTCTGCTATTAAGTTTGCTCAGGTAAGAAAATATCCTTGTTATCACTTTGTTTGTGAATTATTCTTACATTTATCATTATGAAGAAATGATATACTTGATTAACTATCATTCTTCAACATTTGACTTTGCCGCTTCCACTTTTATAAAGCTACTCACTATGCTACCTAGTGCCTATTGGCAGACACAGGAGGTAATTACCTCTCATGTCTCCTATTAGTTGAGTGATATAACCCCAATATATATATACATATATATATATATTAAAAGTGATAAAAGTTTTCAGAGTGGCCTAAAGTTGGCATCAGCTAGACAGTGAGGGAGTCTATCACTGTTTCACTAGTGCTAGACTAAGGAGATTGTCTTTTAACAGAGCACCACACCTGTCATCAGCTCCTCATGTTACCGCACAGATCCCTGTGCTACTCATATGCTGGGTTGGCAAGCGCCAGAACCAGGATTCTTGAGGTTCCAAGACCAAAGACTAAATGTATTCTTTCAAGAACAAATCTATTGTTTTTCCTACAACCTAATAAAATTTATCTCCTTCATAATAGTCCTCTTCCCTGTTGGTACACAATTCTTAGTTGTTTGTCAAAATCTTCAAGTTATTTTGTCAGATAATATGCAAGAATTGTAGTATATTTTCTTGTGTTGCTTCAACCAGAGAACAAGTATATGTTACTCTCACCCTCTCTATACTTGATATATAAAATATTAAAAAATAAACTTAGCCCGAACAAAAAAAGATTTCACTACCTAGAAGTAGCGCATTACAATCTGCAACCCCTTCCCCGACATCACAGCAAAAATATCCTTTTTTTATATCTACTGGAGAGGAGGCTTTCTTGGACGGTTCCACTACTCGTCTACGGTAGTTATGCATGTACCTACTCACCCCTAATTAATTTTAACATAGTTAAATATCTAACACAATAACTCTCTATTTTCACTCTCACTCACATAGAAAGACTATATTCATAGAGGGAGGAGGTAATCAAGTATAGAGAGAGTGAGAGTAACATGCAGAATGACGGTGAGGAACGGGTCAATTTTTGACTTAATCGCTAATTATGACTAATTAAAACCAATTAAGATGGAATTTTTTTCAAACATTTAGTAGTCCTGAAACCAAGGAATATTTTAGTATAAATTTTGTATCATTAAACTGAATAGAAAAAAGCCTTAGGGAAATAAAAGTTGTTTATCTCAACTTTAGTATAATAATATATATATATATATATATATATATATATATATATATATATATTGCATTAGGAAGAAAACATCAGCCATAATTGTTTGACTTGGAAAAACAAAAAATTCAAGAATTGACTTCAAATCTCTTTGATGGCTTCATATATTTTGGTCATACCAAATTTAAGCTATGCTTAATTTTAGGATACTTCACATGATGTATTGGTTAGCAAAGTAGGATAACAGAAGTTACTACTTAGTGAGTTAGATCCTCACTAGATGCACCATATTGCAGCTATATGCTAATGCTCAGAATGATATATAGTAAGGTCACGTTAGTATTAGGAGGAGAGTCCGTCGTCTAAGTACTTCAGGTGAATTCTGCACAGAGTAGTCTGTGTGTTCTTAAATAGTGGTTTAGAACCATCGCCACTGTTCAGGTACGGGGGAAATGGGCCATTCCATTATATCACAGAAGTTACTACTTAGTGAGTTTGATCCTCACTAGATGCACCATATTGCAGCTATATGTTAATGCTCAGTTGCACTTTTTTGGTGTTTTTTCAGAGGCATTATGACGTATAATGATGAAGGAGGGAGGGGAGGAGCTCTCAAAGTAGTTTTTGCCGAACAGGAAGAGAGCCCATTTGGTTTAAGTTCAGAGTTTTCCTTCTCTTAGACTGGTTGCCATACCAAGGTTAAAGAACCTAATCTGCCCTACTATTTACAAATAGCTGGGGGGAGAATAATTGGATTTGTACTTTTCTAAAGGGTGTTAGTGCCATGCGAAATGCAAACAGACATGTCCAGGATTTGAACTCCTCTCACTGTGTCCATGTCCTACAATGGTAATCATTAAATCACATACATCCACTTAATGATTAGCAAGCAAATCTAGCAGAAAATTATTAGTAATTTTTTTTTCACATCAGGCATCCTGTCCTTCTGGCCTTGAGCCACATCTAGTAAATATTTTGTAAATAACTATTTTCTTGGAAAGAATGTATTATAGATAATTTGTTTCCTTTAATGTCTGGTAAGCATTGCTCCAAAGAATTTTTTCTCCAAAATCTTCTTACTCCAGTAAATGATTTGTTTTTAAATTGGATAAAGTACCAAAATGGAATAAACTTACAAAATCAATGAAACACATTTGATGCCTTGCAATTTTCATTCTTCGGCAGCTATATTGGAAAATATGATGATACAAGTTCTTTTATTCATTTATTTTCTTTTTTAAGTAGGCAAAAATAGTTTTATCACCTTTTAAATTTTTTTTTTATTTTCTTAAATGTAGGAATAACACAGATATTCCTCCAGCCATTTTCCCCTGTAGCACTTCTAAGTAATTTCATCAATTTTAGCAAACATTAAACTACCAATGAAAACAAGTAACAAAAATATAATTTCATTATGTATAATATAGCACTATCTACTGACAAATTACTTGTCATATTTTATGTGTTGTAAAGCAGGGTTTCTGACATGACCACCAATATATTTCTCTCTAAACTATCATTATATTTCATATGTGCTAGGCAGTTTTACGTAAATACATTCTTTATATATATATATATATATATATATGTGTGTATATATAAACTAGAATACGTTTTCAAAAAATTGATTTATCCTTTTCATATAAAATGTTGTTTGAATATTTTTGTGATTCAGCTATAAATTGTAATATTTCATAAGTTAAAAATGAAATAAATGTTATCTTGGTATTGGGTAATGTCCATAAGCTAGTCTTTTAGACTATTAGTGCTATATTAATGTAGTTCTTCACTTGATGCTCAACACATGTACCTTTGTGCAAAGATCTAGAAGTGGAGCCTCACCATTAGATGAAGTTTAGTGTCATATTTCATTTTTGATGAGAAACTGATTTAAAGAATGTTATACTTTACAAAAAACAGAATGAAAAGTAAATATTAGAGACAGCCACATAAATAAGATGGTTGGTTGATTGGTTTTATGGCATACTGACACTTTCCAGGTTATTTAATGCCAAATCAAGTCATTTTAATAAACAAAGGACTCAGGTTGCTTACAGTACAAGCTGTTGCTTATGTGGTCATCCAATTAAATATTGAACAGGCTCATGACTGCTTAACTTCAGTGATCTAGCAAGAACTGGTGCTTTCAGCATGACTTGAGCATAATTTTACAATTTGGTTACATATGTATATTGAAACATGAGAATTTTTGTAAGATAGATAGACCAAAATATCTTTTAATATTTTTATGAGGTATGTTAAAAAATATCAAGTCTCTTTACTCATTTTACTGTCTCTGATGAACAGCATCTGTTCATTCTTAACGTTTGCCATATCAAATTTGTTTGTGAAAATATTTAAAATGATTTTGAACTTCATTAATAGATAGGGTCTTAAAACATTTCTATTGCAACTAAGTATAAAGTGTTTACCTGTTTAAAATCATTATGAACTTTATTAATATATTGGCTCTTAAAACATTTATATTGAAACGAAGTATGAAGTTTTCACCTGTTTAAAATGATCATATGGTGCTTATCATCCAGTTGCCAATTTTCCTGATAGCCGGAAATAACATTGCAAAATTTGACATCATAAAGGAATAATTTTTTTATTCAACACGACTTCACAAAAAGGATATAATGCATTTGGATGTTTGTTTGAACTTGATAAAGAATATAGCAGAATAGTCTTTGGGAAAAAATGGCTGAACTAAAATCGGGATACATTAGATGATGTGGGCCATGCATAGGTTATCTTCATCTGGAGGGCACAGTGTTCTACTTTGAAGGAGAGGCAAAAACTGAAGTCAAATGGAGTATATGTGCTGCCAACATGTATTGTTGAAATAAAGCTGACATTGTGGACTTGGACATTTTGCTATCACTCTGAAGGTCACTGATGAAAAAGTGGAGCCAAAATGGATTCAAAGAATGTCACAGCCGTTATTATAGGAGGAAGAGATAGCATTGAGCAAGACGTAATCCAAGCATTATAAAAAGTTGTTTTTTTATCAAAGGAGGCATATTTGTGAATGTTTCACTAAACTGACTTTGCAAAATAAACCATAAGCTTTGATGATAGAATGGCACAGGAAAATACCAGTTGAGGGGAGCTTTAACAATGAGGAATAATATGCACATATGGCAAAAAAATTACCTCCTGTGATATCTGACATTCCCATGAATCCTCCTAAGGGGATGGATTCATAAGATCCAAAAGGAATATGTTTAAAAAGAAGAGTATAAATTCTATGCAGGTTACCTGGCACAGAAGAAATGGATAACAGTGGCCATATTTGGAAGGGTTGATAAAGCTAACAGAAGATGTGCAACTTAACACAAGTGGTAATAAGGAAAAATAGGTTAGCAAGGAGCCCCTGTGGCATATTGGCTAACATGCTGGACTGAAGAATCGTGGTAAATAAGTTTGAACTTTGACTGAACTATTACATCACTTCTAGACTAATACCCTTGGCAAAGGTATGAACCTCCTATGGATTAAATAGTACCATTGCTGTTCATCTGCGAGGATGGCTTTGGCATTAAATAACCCATGAAGGTTGATATGTCATTAAACAAAGAAACCAAGAAAAAGAGCTTGGATAAAGAGCAAAGCTTTAAACAACTATCAGAAATAAATACCATTTATTGGAGACATTACCGGTATTTGGTGCTAGTGAGGATATCTAGTCATATACCCACTCACCAGGTTCATTAGTAGCATTAGTATATCTATTGATATACTAATACTGAATGAAAGGAAACATGAGTTAAACTCTTATAAACATATAAGATATTTAATGCATTGTTATATAAAAACTTATAACAAGTATTACAATTATAAGCAAATGTGTCCCAACAGATGAAACGTACAGCTTAAAGGGCACCTCACATAGGGTAATAGCTAGTGAGATAAGATGGTGGACCACTGTTAGAGAGTTTGATTCTCACTGTGTGACCCATAGTTCTTTGTACTAAAATAAGCAAAGTAAATTCAGATTGCCTGTCATAGTGTAATGACTAGTGAGATAGGCTAGTGGACTATTGTTAGTAAGTTCGATTCTCACTGTATGACTCATACTTTGTACTAAGCTAAGTTCAGGAAATAAAGGCTACCCCACATAGTATATGTTTAATGGAACATTCTTAGTGAGTTTGATTCTCACTGTGTGGTTCATATTTCTGACTTTGTACTAAGCTAAACTTAATAAAGAAAGGGTGCCTTGTATAGTGTAATGACTTGTGAGATAGGCAAGTGGACCATGGTTAGTGATTCGATTCTCACTGTGTGACCCATATTTCTGACTTTATACCAAGCTAAGCTAATTGAATAGAGTGCACCTTGTGTAGTGTAATCTTTCCTAATATTTCCTATCAGAATTGAAACTAGAATTGGGCTTTATTTATTCTTTAAGTTATTTGTGATTTTGTACAAATTCATTACTGAAAATAAAATTGGATGAGCTTTCCTCAATCCCAAATGTTTCTGACATTATTAATTCCTGCAGATCAGTTCCCTGTGAACATTGTCCAGAAATAAGAAAGATTCATCCAGAATTATATTTGGAATGATTTAGTAATGGGAACTATCATTTATAGCTATGAAATTTATTAAAACCAAAATGAAACCACAATTAACTGATTAAAATTTAAAGAATTCTCTGCTGCTCTTAGCAAACATTAAAAGTTTGGCAAATTCAAGACATCTCAAAATCCTCATTAAGAGAAGTAAAGCTCATTTTTTTTTTTACATTGAATCAATAAATTATATTAACATGCCAAATATATTTGTATAAATATTCATACATTTATTAATAAGAATTTATAAGAGTAAAAAAAAATAGAAAAACAAATTAAAAATTAATGAAATAGATCATTAGTTCAGCACAGATATTTGATGCTGAATGGAAGACCTGCCAAAAGGGATG
The DNA here is from genome assembly GCA_023376005.1 of Doryteuthis pealeii. Taxonomy (NCBI): domain Eukaryota; kingdom Metazoa; phylum Mollusca; class Cephalopoda; order Myopsida; family Loliginidae; genus Doryteuthis; species Doryteuthis pealeii. The sequence goes on from CM042139.1 coordinate 129,326,772, forward strand.
CTTGATAGGGACAGGTGGTGAGAGAGATTCAAAGAAATCATGCTATCAGCTCAATCTGATGATGATGTAAATCAACTAGTACTCTATTCATATATTTGAGCTAGTTTTGTACCTACTTTAAGAACATTTTTGCAGATTTATATCTGCCTTGATAGGGGTTGGTTTAGCTTATAGGGACCTATTTACCTCAGTTGGTAGAGCATCCAACTAGGAACCCCAAGATTCTGGGTTCAATACCAGCTCTGACCAACTCAGTGCATGAGTAGCACATCTTGGATCTGGTGGTAAAAGGGAGAGATGATAGTAGGTGTGCTGCTCCACCTCAGATGCAAAAATAATCTCCCTTGTCTCACACTAGAGAAAAGGGGATGGACTCCCTTGTTGGCCATCTGATACCAACAATAGGCCACTCCACCTACCTTACTTTAATTTTACGTTAGATATATCTTTCTTAGAATGATATACAGATGTCAACAAACATTTTCAGCGATGAAATTAAGAATAAAACTAGATCATAACTGGAAAATCAAACTTTAAAGAATTCTCTGCTGCTCTTCCTCGTTGCTCTGATTTCAAAGAACAAAAGTTTAACAAAATCACAAGTACAAAAATCTCATTAAGGGAATTAATACTCATATATTCAAATGTGTCTATGAAAATGTATTTTTCAAGAATTCATGGGAGGACAGCATTTGCCTGACACATCTGAACTTATGCATTGTAAAATAAATGCACAAAATAGGAAAGGCTGGCCACTGTTGTCATAAAAGAATGTAACATGATTAGAATAGTCTATAGAAAATTTAAATTGGAAAGAAAACTAATCAAATTTCTGGGTAAAGAAAAAGGAAAAAAAATAAGAAAAAAAAGAAAAGAAAGTTTTAGATTCTAAGCACTCATGTATGTCAGCCAGTTACTGGTCAATGACCCCTGAAGTAGATTTTAAAAAATGGAAGTTCCAAAGTTTCTGCAGAAGAGCGGAAATGAATATGTCCCTTTCCCCACTCCAGGACCACAAACGAAAGTAAGGGGACTCTTCCCTTTTCACTGGGTGATTCAGGAGGAGGCAGACATCATTTTTTGGGCTTTGCTAGGGGTGTGTTTTGATGGACTGACCATGAGTCATGAAATAGTGGCAATGAATGGAATTTATAATAGAAAAGTTTGACATACTCTTCCTCTCTGAAAAAAAAGCCCCATGGAGTGAGCGAAAAATAAATAACCCCTTTGACTCTGCAATCCACTATTCTTTCATTAGTTTTTGGAACACACTATGTGAATGATGTTGCTTGTGTGTGACCTACTAGGTAACCAGTCCTACTACTAGATGACTTAAGCATTTTATGGTGCTGTGACCATACTACAGGAATGCTTTTGGTGTTCATCACTTTTTTTTATCTTAATGTATTCTTAAACTCACATAAAGTGTGAGGTTACCTGATAAAACAGTTGATCCCTATCTGTTGGGGTTCATGCATTGGGTATTTGCTGATAACAATTTCCTCATTTAGGAGACATTTCAGAACTCTGATGACAATCGTGCAGAAAAAAAGATGGCAGACAAAAGTAGGATTTCTCTATTCAGCTTAAATCTTGTTGCATTTTTTTTTTTTTTAGTTTTTTGTTTTTTGTTTGTTTTTTGTATTCTCTCTCCAAAACAAAAGCCGTTACCCAAAATAATCTGTCTATTATGTCAGCACAACATATTGTAAACATTGCTGAAAGATTTCCACTATTCCCAGCAATAACATCTGTGCATCAACCTTTACGTATAAAACGTCTCCACATCTACGAAATAGGAGAGCAACAGAGAAGCAGACAAACATAGATTCAATGTAATTGCCTCCATTTATTTATATTTTCTCTAAAAGAAAATACTAACCACAAAACAGGAAATTGATGTTTTTTTGGTCGGGGAAACTTGACTGGAAAAAAAAAACAAAAAAACTTGTTCATGGGATTCTCACCAAAACTTTCTTTTAATTTAGTCTTTTTTTTTTTTTTTTTGAATGGAACAATATATATATTTATCAACCCCTTCACACGAGCAGGATGTGACACAAGGTCAATTTTTAAACAGAGTTTAACAGGTTTGAATTCAGAGTTTTCCGTCTAGACCTGTTGCCATACCATGGTTAAAGAGTCCAGTTTATACTACTATTTATCCATAGCTAGAGGGAGAATAGTTGGATTCTTTCCTTTCCCAAAGGTTTTAGCACTATGTGAAATGCCAACAGCCTCGTTCAGGATTTGAACCTGGGTCATTGGGTCCATTTCCTACAACAATAACTATTACACCAAGGACATCCCCAATAATATACATGTAGGGGTACTAGTAAAAATTCTTGTAAGATTAAGAAAACATTCTTCCAAACTGTAACTGTGTTAGGGTTACTGTATGGCTGCACCACATGGACTCTAATGAAACACTTGGAGAACATTTTAGACAGGAACTGTGCAAAGAAACTGCATACTGTCTTGAACATATCCAAAGCAGCACACTTAAAAGAAGCAGCTTTACAGCTACTATTCCTCTATTACTCAAACCATCTGGGTAAGATGAACAAAACATGCTGGATACTACTGGAAAGCTCATAAGTAACATTCTCCTATGGGCACCTACACATGGACACACCAGTATGGCATTAAAAGGAGTGAGACAGAAAGGAAAGTAGCCTCCACAGCAAGGAGAACCAACAGCAGCCCCAGCAAGCATCACTGTGTGCAGTCAGTGCACCAGAGACTGCCATTCAAAAATTGCCCTGCTCAGCCACTCGCAGATAAAAACTTTTTTTTGGACACTACACCATCGTCTGGAATAGATGGAAGAATGCCAATAAAGATGAAGAGGGATGAAGAGGGTGCTAGCCTCGGGTATCGACTTTAGAGGGGCAAGTAGCTTCATCTTCATCAAGATGAAGCTACTTCTGTATTTCTCTATTTTTCCTGTTTATTTAATGTTATTGCACTTAGATGTGTGAAGAGGGTGCTGGCCTAGGGCATCCACTTTAGAGGAGCATTCAATCAAACGGAGAAACATCATCATACAAAAAATTACCCAATTATTTCATTTATTTCATGAATTTCTATGTGGCAATTTATTGTAAATTGAACAAAATTCTTATTTGCTAATAATAAAATCAAGGTGTGAGTTCCAGGATCATAAAACGTCTGCATGCCACTATTAGTCTTTCAAATTGTAGGTCAACCCAGAGGGTAATGAGTAAAATAAAATGATAATTAGATGAACAAACTTTAACTCTTTGCCTACCAAATTTCCCCCATGACTGTACCAATTTTTTTGGTATTTTTTACCTGTATGATAGGATATTTCAGTTCCCTATCTATTCGCCTCAGAACTTATTCTATTCAAATGATGTCCTGTTATTATTGTAATTGGAGTCCTACTGGTCAATTATAATGAACTAACCATCAGTTTTTGTACTTAGCTTTGGTGTGGTGGGAGAGCTGTTGTGAGCAGCTTAAAGTAGCCAAAAAGTTAATAATAATGATGATCTGGACATGACTAAGAAGAGCAAGTCTGAAGAGTGAAATTATTCTAATAGCAGTGCCAAAAACTGTTATAATAACTGTGTCAATGGATAATACACAGTAGAATAGCAAGTGTAAGCTATAGGGGAACACAGATGAAACAGTTAATCACTTATGCAAAAGCAGTGAGTAAGCATTGTGGCTTTAAAAGGTGGCTTGGCAGAGAGAAATAGTTTGTAACAATATATATATATAGAGAGAGAGAGATAGATAAGCGCTTTAAGCAGAGTTTAACAAGTTTGAATTTAGAGTTTTCCTTCTCCTAAACTGGTTGACTAACCAAGTTTAAAGAACCAAATCTACCTTCCTATTTAGCCACTGGAGAAGAACTGGAAGGGGAATAGTTGGATACATACCTTCCCCAAGGATATTAGTGCTATGTGAAATGCAAACAGCCTCACCGAGAATCTAAACTTGGATATCCAAGTCCATTTCCTACAACAATAACCATTACACCACGTGCCTCCATAGATATAGGTTTAATGTAATACACTCATAACAAAACTGACTTAATTCTGTTTTAATTTAGAATTTATTATTAAATATAAAAGATAGAAATACTTCTAGTAAAAAAAAAAAGGTTAAAAAATACTTGTGAATTCCTTATGCAAAATTAACAGGTCTTTTATGCTCTGTTTTCATTCTGTTTTATAGATAAGAATGCATTAAGTACTCAATTCCCTCAGACTGGACACCAGCCTTAAGGAAGTCCAGAAAGAAACAAGTCATTGTGTCCCAATTATGCATTGGTCACACAAGACTAAAACAAGAACAACAACCTCAGTGTGAAACATGTCAAACACCTTTGACTGTTAAACACTTAGTCATAGAATGCAGGGTTTTTGCTCACATTAGAAACCATTATTTTAATGCAGACAATATGAAAATTCTATTTTAAAAAGTCAACATAGAAAACATTCTGTTCTTTTTGAAGGAAATTAAATTATACCATAGAATATAGACATGAACTTAATCAATACCATACAGCATGATCCCCAATGATGCTAACACATTGTTAAAACCAATTACTCCAACCGCCCTGTCGGCTGAGGCGTTAGAATGCACCGACTGCACCTCTGCAGAGGAGTAAGACTCTCCCAATGGGGCCACCTGTTGGCCGTGGGTGGCGACCCGTGATGCTTAAGGATAGAGCCCAGGTGGATGAGCAGTTCATGACATGCAATACTCCACTTTGGCCCTATCTTGGGCTAGACGGGCGGTCTGATCAATTGGCTGGTCACGTCAAGCCCTAGCACCTATATGATTTTCCCAACCCTATTGCCTTTATGGCAAGCCCCAACCCCTTTTTATCATGGGTGCTAGAAGGTGGTGGCTGCGGGTCTACATGTCCTGGGAATGACGTTAAACTCTATCTGATGGTGAGGTTCCAGTTTTGGAGGTTTGGGGAATGTGGAGCACCCCTTCATCACCATTGCTCCCAGGTCCACTCTGACACGGAGTGGTAGTACCTGTTAGGGTCCCATCTATGGGTTAAATAGAAAAATGTATTTATAAACAAAATTGTATTATCCATTAAGAATTGATTTATTTCAAAACTTTATCGGCATTAAATGACCCACTGAGGTTGATATGCCGTAAAACAAAACAAACCAAAAAAAAACAAAACAATTACTCCAAAAGTGTAAATATAGATACACAACATATATTACTTCCTAACCATTAGGCATGACATAACCCCAGACGGGTTGATATGCCGTAAAATCAATCAATCAATCAACCAACCAAACAATTAAATCCCTCACATGTAAATATTACTTAAATTTTGTTCTGAAATTGTCACTGTATCAGGTTCAATCTCTATGATAAATATAAAATTAATTGCATGAACAGCAAAGAGATTATGTTGTAAAATGAAAATTTTTCATGTAAAATAAATACTTTCTTCTATTGTGTCTTATATATATATATACATATATATATATACATATATATATATAATGTATCAAGTGAGTGGCCATGATGTTGATGATGTTCTTTTATGAATTATATCATTAGACAACAGTTACTCATATCATATTCTAGACCTGCTCCACTTTAGTTATAGCAGTATATAGATGTGAATTAATAAGGTTTGTGTCTTTGATCTAAGTCCCCAGTGTGCGTCTGTCTGTTGAGCATATTTTATTTGCTGTTCATTATTGGAGCATATTTGCGGAGAGACAAAATTGAATCTATCCCAATTTGTCTCTGTAGATTCTCTTTTTGGGCATTTTTATTCAGCTTATCAAATTATGCATTTGCAAATGAAATCAATGATGGTAAAAAGGCTTTAAGATAAAAAAAAAAAAAAGAAATAAAATAGAATAAAAATGAAAAAAAAATGAATATAAAAGCAAAACATAGAAAAATATATATAAGATGATGTGCAGTTATATTTCTTATTATCATTTCTTTATTATTTTCATTATTTCTCATTTATTTTTTTTTTTTTGCTGGGTTAGTAAGGAAGTGAAGTTATTTACCATTAACTCTTTTCAAGTTACTATGAGAAAAAAAAAAACAATTCTTGCTTTCTTATAAAATCTATATCTTTAGATCAAAGAAGAAATAGTGAATTACAAGGGAACAGATGTTGCATAGTCACACATTCAGATAACATGGCTGATTATTGTGAGAATGATCATGAGACAACAGTCCAGTAGGGACTATTTTTTCATTAATTTTTTTTCAAATATTCTATCAAATGTATATATATATATATATATACATATGTGTGTGTATGTGTATTTATACAACCACTGCATACAAGCAGGATGTGACACAAGGTCAATTTCTTAAGTCGAGTTTAACAGGTTTAAATTCAGAGTTTTTCTTCTCCTAGACTAGTTGCCATACTGTTACAGTTTGCTTTAGCAAATATTCACAAATAATCAACAACAATGTAATCCAGTCATACTGAGCTGGTGGAATAATCTCTTCCCCTTTTTTATTACAACAAGTCAAACATGTCTGAAACGATAGTTCCTATTCCTAGAACAATAGCCAATATGGTATTTCCATTTCTATTAGAATCAATATACAACACATACCAGTCTTAAAGATCTTCTCTATTATTTACCCATAGCTGGAGGAGAATAGTTGGATTAATACTTTTCCCAAGGGTATTAGCAGTATGTAAAATGCAAACAATCTTATCCAGAATATATATATATATATATATATATATATATATATATATATTTATATATATATATATATATGCATGTGTGTGCAGTGAGAGATATAGAAAGTGTGTGAAATAATTTTAAAAGAAGAATGTATTGACTGATGTAATCAGTGTATGTACACATAATTATATATAAATATTTATACCTATTGATCTAAATGCTTCTTTGTACAACTAATCTGAATAAAAGTATATATATATAATATATATATATATATATATATATATAATATATATATATTATATATGTGTGTGTGTGTATGTTTATATTTATAGTATAAAATTATTGATACTGATATTCACAATTATGAATTATTGATACTGCATATAAAATAATAACATACAAATATACAATACATTAGAACTCATTTGTATGGATTAGTAATTAAATGAATAGTACCACTAACCATTAATGCTCTATTGTATGCATTCAGCTTTAGGTGACCTATGACTTGAAGCAGACCAAGTGAAACTTTAAACATACCTATTGAGAGAATCTTGTCATGAAATAATAATTGATAAGTCACAGAACATTAATAATGTAGTGAGTTCAATCACCACTTAATGCCATATTTAGATCTTTTGTATTTATCCAAAACATCTACCACATGCAGGATTTACACAAGGTCAATTTTTAAGCTGAGTAAGGCTGTTTTGAATTCGGTTTTTCTTCTCCTAGATTGGTTGCCTAAAGAGTCCAGTCTACTCTACTATTTACCATTCCTGGCTTGGGGAGAAAATATGGATGCATACTTTCCAAAGATATTAGCTCAAAGAATCTGAACTCTGGTCCATTTCCTATTATGATAAGCATTACACTAATTGACCAGGAGTCGAATCCTACCTTTGATAAAGAGGTTGGGCAAGGAAATAATAATTGATATGAGGTTGCAAGTGGTTTAATGTTTTAGGTTTAAAGGTGGCTGGTTATTCCTGGTGTGTGTTCCCCATCTTATTTGGTGGTCACACTGCAAAGGAAGGAATTCAAGGGAAGAAAAAAGGAAGAGACAAAGGTGGTTTTATGATTTAGGCTTTATTCATAGTCATAGCCACCACATGTCAAAGAAATAATCCCTGGCCAGTAATAGTGTCTAGACACAGTTAAGGCTAAGTCAGAATATCCAAGAGATTATCTTTGGAGTTGGAAGTCCTTTTTCCTCCACAAGCTCAGAGGGTTCTTTTGATGAAAGCTCATGGGAGTTTGTTTTTTTTTATTTTAATTTTATTTTAACCTCCACAAGAACATTGATTATACACTAAGTTCAATCCTCATTCAATGCACAATATTTAGGCATTTTGTATTTATCCAAACCCTTTGTCACAGGCAGAATGTGACACAAGGCGCTAATTTTTTAAAGGTGGTTTGAATTCAGAGTTTCCCTTCTCCTCGACTGGTTATTTAACCAAGGCTAAAAATCCAGTCTACCTTACTATTTACCCATACCTGGCTTGGGGAGGAAATATTAGTGTGAAGTGAAACTCAAATATCCTCACCCTGAATCTGAACTCTGGTTCATTTTCTATGAGAATAACCATTAAACAAAAGCACTTCTTGCTACTATATTTTTGTCTAGTCCCTTTGCACAAGTATGATGAGACACAAGGCCAATTTTTTAAGGAGAGATTAACAGGTTTGAATTCAGAGTTTTCCTTTTCCTATACTGATTGCCGAACCAAGGTTAAAGAGTGCAGCCTGCCCTACTATTTACCCATAGTTGGAGGGAGAATAGTTGGATGCATACTTTTTCCAAAGATATTAGCAATATGTGAAATGCAAACAGCCTCATCCAGGATTTTAACTTAGTTTGCCAAATCCATTTGAAAAAGACGATAACCATTACACCACACACCTCCAGCACTTCTTACTATTCAAATCAGGTGCATAGTGTAATGGTTAGTCGTGGGAAATGGACTCATTGATCTGAGTTCAAATCCTGGACAAGGCTGTTTACATTTAACATAATGTCTAATACACTTTGGAAAGGTATAAATCAAACTAATCTCCCTCCAGCTATGGGTAAATAGTAAGGCTGACTGGGCTCTTTAACCTTGGTTAGGCAACAAGTCTAGGAGAAGGAAAATTCAGATGTACTCCACTTTACCTTGTATTGCCTCCTACCCATGGTTGAGGGGTTATGAAAATACATACTTATGAACAGTATTTTCTATAGCCTAATTCTCTATCGATTAGAAGTCTCTTTGTCCAAGTACGAATCAGCAGTACGAAGACGGATTTGAATTGTTCATCTTGCACATATAGATGTTTGTTTGTTTTGTATTTTGAGACAAGACATAATTTATAAGATCTTAAAATGAATTACATGTTTTTAGAAAGACAAGTCATTTGACTTATAATTATTTTTATCATTATTATTATTATTTATATTATTGTTATATCTGATCAGCTGAGTGAATCGTTTCATTATGGATCTCCCTTTGTCTATAATTGAGACAGACAGAGACAAAGAAGACAGCAGTTGCATCAAGCTTCCTTTGTGGCAAGAAGCATAGAGAGAGAGGAAAGTGAGACGCTGCTCTACTTTTTTTCCTCACCCTCCCTCTGCACGCAAAATCATTGAACTTCTACTCTGTGATGTCTGCTTCTTCCCCTTTGCCAACTCTCTAATGATAACACAGTCAATTGATTAATTCCCATACAGATATCTCTAATTAAGCAACCATTTGATATTAACTACGTAGATATTATTTCTGACAATGAGATGAATGTTATCTAAAGATAACAGTAACAAAAATGCATTCTTAATAGCAAGCTAATTATCTATTCATTAGACAAGAAAGATAGCAATTATTATCTATGTACAATATATGATCAAAGTGATTCATCGGGCGAATCCAAGAAACAAGAGTTCTGCCCAAGTGAATGTGGTTTGGTTTGGTTTCTTTGTTTAATTACATATCAATCTTTGTGGGTTATTTAATGCCAAAGTCAGCCTTGTACAAGAACAGTAATGTTACTATTTAACTCATACCTAGAGGGATGAGTGTTTTCATACTTTTTCCAAGGGTATTGAAAGTAAACATAATAGTGTGAGTGGAATTCAAACGCACTTATTACGGTGATGCCTTTGTCCAGCACATTCACCACTAAGCCAAAAGGATTCCCTCCCCACCGGGGGAAGGGGTTAACAGATGGATTGAGGCCTATCACAAGGGCATTAGTGCAAAATGAAATGCAAACAGCTTTGTTCTAGAATTGAACTCACATCACCAATATATTTAATTATCTATTTACAATAAACGGCCAAAGTGATTCACTGGGTAAATCCTCCTGAAACTTTGCTAAATGGCATATCAATCTTCATGGGTTATTTAATGCCAAAGCCATCTTTGTAAAAGAACGATAGTGGCACTAAAAACTTGTTACATAGTACCTAAATAATGAGAATGGAATCAACTGTTTTTCTTGTAAATAAAGTCTGACAACATTAAACATAGAAGTTTGAGTTATTTCTACACGTGCTGTTGAAATCTGAGATAATTTGAATGAGAATTGATGACGCTATTAGATTATGAAATGATATCATTTTTTCTGAAACACCCTGTATTATAAAAGTTTTATAGTATGGATTGCTTGAGAGGTCAGCAAACTATCCAGAGGTTATTTTGATTTATCTTTTAGTTTTGTATTTTATGATTGGTTTTATTTTTTAATTTTGATATCTCGTTATTTATCTAAACTTCATTATTTCTCACAGAACATTATACTATCAAAACAGATATTTTTAGTTGTTATTTATTACCAGACTGTTCAGCATTAGACGAGTGCAAAAGAAAGAGAATTGCATTCATATAATCACACTATCGGCAGGGATTAAAATACACTGACTGTTCTCTCTGCAGAGGAGTAAGACTCCCCCCTCAAAAAAGGGATGGCCTGGGTATGACATTAAATTGCATCTGATGGTAAAAAAAGAGTTTGATAATTTGGATACATAGTGCGACAGATATAAGGGTTGAGTTAATACAGTTCGAAGTGACAATTATCTGGAGATTGCAGGTTCAATCCTGATTACAGGCAAAAATATCATAGAATACTTAACATAGCTTAGTACTTGGGTCATGGTTAATAAAATGAGAAGAATCTACCCCAATGGATTAAATAAAGGGTTCAGTTCAAAGTTCCATGAAGGCTCTCAATTACAATTCCTGAGTTAAACAAAGATTCCCAAGTTTGCAAAAGAAACATCTGAAGAAGGCTGGAGGGCATATTGGCTGAAATGTTATGTATATAACAATAAAGATGAGGACAACAGTCTGAAAAATCTAAATAATACAAAATTATAAAGCCTCAAAAATTCAGACAAATAGTTTGATAAGAGTTTGATTGAGTGTCAGACTAAGAACCACAAGGTTCCTGGTTCAATACTGGCCCTCGCCAACTCAGCGTATGAGTAGCACAGGGATCTGTGCGGTAAAGTAAGGAGCTGCTGGTAGGTGTGGCGCTCCATCTCAGATGCAAGAACAATCTCCTTGGTCTAGCGCTAGTGAAAAGGGGATAGACTCCCTCGCTGTCTGGCTGATACCGACTTTAGGCCACCCCGACGACTTTACTTACTTTATAGATAATACTCTGATATCCATTTTGATTGTATAATCTTTAACTAGAAATAATGAAATTCTGTTATCTTTGCCTTAGAAGAAAATTAACGTTTTTATTAAAAAAATTGTTAGTGGCTGTACTTATTTAATCGAGACACTGTATGAATTCACAGTATGCAGAGAATCTTTGCCAATTTCCAGAGAGATTAATTTCTACAGATGGTCAATTCATTTTTAAAGGGAGATAATCCAACCAGCTTCAAATGCAAACTGTCAAGTTTTTATCTTGTTTTATCCAGGCCATATAAAAAAAACACATCTTAAGGATGTCTCAAATGGATGCCAACTGATAGTAGCAGTTTTTTAAATCTAGCCAATAGTATTAAATATTCTGATAACAGCTTTCTTACCTTCCTGTAAATTTGCCAGTTTCTATTGGGATTATCAAAGTTTACTTAGTTCATCAACTAAACAAATAAACAAACAGCCTACATAGTAAATCTTCTTTATGACTTAATGCAATTTAACTTTTACTGAACTGCCCATGGCTATGTTCGGTGTTCTATGTTATTTTTTCCTGTAATCAGAATTGAACAAGCAGCCTCAAGATGGACACATGTCACAATGGATATAAGGCACATGGCACAATATAACATATTGAGGTTGCAGGTTCAATCCTGACTCCAGGCAAAAAACCAGATAAATGTATTGAGCTATGCTAACGAAATGAAAATTAATAATAATAATGACTCCTAAAGAAATAGAGAAAAAATAAGAGGGAAAGAAAGAAAGAAATAGGAAAAAAGAAGAAATGAAGATAAGAGAGAGAGTATGAAAAATTGTCTACACACCGGAAAGAAAAAAGAAAGAAAGAAAAAAAGAGGAAGAAGAAAAGAAAGGGAGATATCTATATACATGGAGGCACATGGTCTAACGAGTAGAGTCGTAGGAAATGAACTCATCAACTTGAGTTCAGTTCCTGGATGAAGCTGTTTGCATTTCATATAGCACTAATACCCTTGGGAAAGGTATGAATCGAATACTCCTTCCAGCTATGTGTAAATAGCAGGGCAGACTGGGCTCTTAAACGATGGATAGGTAACCAATCTAGGGGAAGGAAAACTCTGAATTCAAGAAATTGACCTTGTATCACATCCTGCTCATGCAGAGGGGTTGGTATATATATATATATATATATATGTATATGTATATGTATGTATGTATATATGTTAGGGTAGAGAAGATGAAGTCAATGGTGTAACTGTTACCTGCCTATGCAATTTTCAAATCAAGTGAATTATTTGTGTTTGTATTATTATTATCATTATTTTCTTCATATTTATTTGTTTATTTGTCGTTTTTGTTTTGTTAAGAATTTATTTTAGTTTTGGAGTCATTACTTGTCACGAGCCTTGATATGAATGATTTCCTGCTTACAATTGTATATGAGTTCCAATCATTTGTTAAGTAGTTTGTTTTGTTCGGAAAATGTTATTACAGGTATTTTTTCTTATAGGCAAAGATTGAAGTGTCTTTTATTATATACATATATAATCCAAAAGTCCAATGAAGAAATCTTCCTTACGACACAAGAGGTTTATTTAAAAAAACCTGTCGCAGTTTGAGAACTCAATGTGTGCTCTTAATGTTAGAGTCACAGAGCAAATATATAAGTAAAGAAATAACAAAAGACTTAGAGATTTAGCCTTATAGTCTATTTCAGGAGATTTAGCATTATAGTCTATTTAAGCTCTCTGAAATAGACTATAATGCTAAATCTCTAAGTCTTTTGTTATTTCTTTACTTATATATAACATATCTGTGCAAATGTTCTCAGTCTAACCAAGAAGGAAATAACTTTTTCTTTTTAGATTTTATTGAATTTTTCAGGAAACCCTTATACACACACACACAAACACACACACACACACACTATATATATATATATATATATATATATATATATATTCTCATAGGTGACTGATGGTTCCTGACAACGTTAGTAAAGAGAGGGGAAAATCTTTTTGCAGTTACTTCCTTGGCAGACAAAGTTGAGAGCGGTTTGCTCAAGTGGTAATTTACCTACTTTCTTCTCTTTCAACCAGTACGCCATGCCAAGGGGGAAACATTTTATGAAGAGGTCTGTCAATGGAACAGAGATTTCCCAAGAACATTTATGTCAACAGAGAAGAGTCAAATCCGGAATTCAAACCTGGTCCCCTTGGTTCATTGATTCCATATGTTGCACTACACTTCTCTGTTTCTGTCTGTATGTCTATCTCTCTCCCACTCTCTCTGTCTCTATCCACACATACATATATATATATATATATATATATATATATATATAATTGATTCTGCTTAATAGGATATGAGTTATTAGAATCAGCTGCACAAGTGGACTGATTTTGGAATAAATAAACACTTACAACCTAAGTTACTTCCCTTGCTTCAAGCAAGATTTTTTTTCCAACTATCTTTTCATATAAAATCATTGGTACAGATGTAATCATATAATCTAAAAACTTTTGAACACACATACAATTACAAATATATGAATAGACATACAATCACACACACACACATATATATATATATATATATATATATATATATATATAATGATGAATATTTTAGATAATCATAACCTGACAATATAGTTATATATATATATATATAATTAATATTGATAATATGGTGTGCTATATTTATAAGTAAATAGTGATGAATATCTTGGATAGAGCATATATATCTAAGTTAGAGTAGCCTAGACATGAAGTCAACAGCACATGGTTACTGATATTTTCTCACCTATGCAATTTTCAAACCAAGCTTTGTTTGAAAATATATATATATATATATATATGAACTCCTTCACATGAGTAGGATACAACACCGGGTCAATTTTTCTGCAGAGTTTAACTGGTTTGAATTTGAAACCTCCTTTATTAGATTTATCAACCATATATGTGACACATTGTCAACTTTTTAGTGGATTTTAACAGATTTAAATTCAGAGTGGCCTATTGTCAGTATCAGCTAGACAGCGAGGGAGTCTATCCCCTTTTCACTAGAACTATGCGAGGGAGATTGTTTTTGCATCTGAAGTCGAGGGCCATATATACCATCAGCTCCCCACTTTAGTGCACACATCCAAGCTGTGCTACTCATGTGCTTAGTTGGTAAGGGACTTCATAGAGCCTGTGATCAAATGGTTCCAAGGCTGATGCTCTACTGACTGAGCTAAACTGGCCCCATTCAATGTACTTCGGTATATAATGCAGAAAATGAGAGTGCCCATGGTTCCATTGAAAATCATTCAAGAGTTCTGTGAGAATACATACACACAGTGTGTAGAAGAAAGTTCTAAGAATTCACAAGGAAGGCACTAGACAAGTGAATTCCCATTCAACATATCAAATATGAGAGACACCTAAAAAGAATAAATAAAAAACAGAGCATAGAATGGTTAGAATCTAAATCTTGAAAAAGATTTCGATATCAAATTTTCTTTTGGTAACTTTGGAAATGCCTCAAGGCTAGTATAACATTATTAATGTTAGTAGTAGTAACACAATGTTATATATTTCTTTCTTTTAAGTTTCCAAATAGGAAAATACTGTAGTGAATAATTCTTGATGTGGACTGGACACAACTTGTTTCCTACGAATGTATTCATACCTATACATATTTACCAACTCCTCCGCACAAACAGGGTGTGACACAAGATCAGTTTCTTAAGTGCAGTTTAACAGGTTTGAATTCAGAGTTCTCCTTCTTCTAGAGCCCAGTTTGTCCTATTTATCCATAGCAGAACCATGGGAAATTCAAATAGCCTTGTACTGTACTTGAACTCATGTTACTGTTTCTCTGAATTTTTCCGATGAGCCTTGATAATTTGTATTATTGGACACATGGTGAAGTGGATATAGGCGTTGGATAAATACAGTTCTAAGTGACAGTTATCTCTAAGCTGCAGGTTCAATCCTGGTCCAGGGCGACAGTAACATTGAATAATAATTAACACAGCTTAACAATTGTACCCAAGTTCCATGAAGGCTCCTGATTACGACAAGAAGGTTCTCGGGTTTGACAAGAAATATCTGAAGAAAGCCAGAGGGCACATCAGCCTAAAACATTGTACAGATAACATTGACAATGAGGACAATTGTCCGAATAATTCAAATAATGTTTTTGTGTTTATTTCCTCTGACAATAACCATTACACCTCAGGCGCCTTCCACTGAATGAATGTATTTGTATCTATAGAAACATATGTTTACTTAAACCATAGCATCTTTCATGTCATTCAACTGAAAGTCATTTATACATTCTAGCCGGACAGAAATGGCAGCAACTGACATAATAGAATTCAACTATCCAAAATAAATAACAGAAAAAATAAGAGAAGTATCATTTGTTATTGACAAGAGCTGAGTTTCTAAATTGCAAATAAGATGATATTTTCATCATAATTCTATTAGTTGTTTATTGTAATTCATTTTGAGTTAGGTGGATATCACCAGCAAATACACAAGAAGGCTGGAAGCCACACATTCAAAATGATTTTACCAAATAACAACATAGAAAAGGAAAAAAAAATAGTTTTATGGTGACTGACTATTTTTTTAATATTCTAAAGCCAAGAATTTTTCGATTAGAAATTAATTACATTATTATATTTCTTTTTGTTTTCTCAATAACTAGAGGCCCCATAACAAAATATTCCTCCTTTTTTACATAATATATGTATATATATATAATATATGTATATACAATATATATATATATATATATATATATATATATATATATCAGTCAGTCAATCTTGGGAACGCACGTTTCTCTGTAAGTACAATTAGTAGCCATCTGCCTCGCTACTGAGGCAGAGTACTTTTATAGTCAATCTCATTTGCATATGATATTACAATATATATATAAATTTGAGAAAAATGAAAATAAATCCAAAGGTATGTCAATATAAAAATATGAAAAAAAAAAATATTCAGAGGATGTATTTGTTCATAAATGATATATATATATATATATTATTGTCCTTCAGGAAAGCCTTATAAAATCAATGACATAGCCAGGGAACAGTCTGGAACTAAATCCTATTGAAAATTCATGGCAAATTTTTTTAAAATTCTATAAGGAAGCTCTATCCACCAAATAATATCTATTAACTTTCATTTAGGAAAGTTGGAAAACTACTTTGATAAAGAATATCGCTTTAAATTAGTAAAATTTATGTCTGAAAGAATTAAGGCTGTCCTAAAAGTTAGAGGAGGTACAAAAAAGTATCAGTTTTAATTTTTTGTCAATGAATTCTATTATCGCCTAACAGAACCATGAGACCTGTTTAGACATATGGAAATTCTGCAATATCATTTTTTGTTTATCTTTTTTTTTAGTGCAATTATATTCCAGGCATCAAGTTAGGGATCATTCCTTTGCTACTGATGCCATGTAAATAAGTCCAATTTGTCCCAAGTTAGTTACAGAAGAAATGAGAGATGCCAACAAGAGGAATTACTTGGCATAGCATCCCGATGAGCTAATAGGTGTTATAATACATGTGAAGGCGCCTGGTGTAATAGTTACCATCATAAGAAATGGACATGGCAAGAAAATCTCAAATCCTGGATGAGGCTACTTGCATTTCACATAGTGCTAATACCTTTGCCAAAGGTATGAATCCAACCATTCTCTGGCTATGGATAAATAGTAGGGCATACAGGGAACTTTAACCTTGGTTAGGTAACAAGTCTAAGAGAAGGAAAACTCTGAATTCAAACCTGTTAAATCCCACTTAAGAAATTGATCTTGTGTCTCATCTTCCTGATGTGGATGGGGGGGGGATATGTATAATAAGTGCATGGCAATGCAGGAGAGCAAAGAAGGGGAGATAAACCATGTGTTTGGGATCTTTATGAAGAGTTAATAATCATAGCAAAATTTAAGTTTGATTATATCATAAGTTAAGGGAGACAACCATCCATGTTGGAAGATTCACTATTAACTGAAATTCGCTATGTGTTCTTAACCTTTGACCTTTGTTTTCTTTTGCTTCAAACAATTTGTTTTTCATATGTTCAGCTCAATAAATGATTTAGTTTATTATATGTTTGGTGATGAAATGTTAATTACTATTGGCTTCTTGTATCAGACATGATTAGATATTTAACACAAATGTATATAACTTGCAGCAAAAGAGCTTAAAAGCATTGAAAGTCCATTCAATTATTGATAGAAGATACACCAATGATATCTGTGAACTGTAGATGCTAAGAAAGAAATCTGACTAGATTGCCCAAAATTTGTCAATATTTGAATTATTAGGAAGGAGTGAATCACAAACAGTATCCTGCAGACAATTTCTTTCTTTTCTTTTATTTTTTATGCTCCAAGATAGTTTCTCTTGAATTCAATCTAAATGCAAATAGTCTTTTGAAAATAATCTCAAAGTTTGTATCAAATTGCATGAGAAAGTTTTTTTTGTTTTTTTTTCTTTTTAGGGGGTGTATAGTAATTACTCATGAACACTATCTGAATTTTTTTAAAAAGTTTGTTAAAATAAAAACAACACAATGAATCTTCTAAAAAGAATTTTAAGGTGTTTTACTATAAATCCAGAAACAGTGAAAAAATTCATGTGGAAGGAGTACAAAAAATTATTTAAAAAAAAGCTTACTTGATGAGAGAAAGTGAAATAGCCATGCAGCTTTACTGTTCCCTTGTGGGGTCTGAGATGTGTCTGTCCTATTCAAAGACCTGAAGCAATATAGATTGAGAATAGGTTTCTTACTGTCATGGGACACCTCATATCGCACCTAATGAACACACTCGTTTTCTAGGGGAGATAAGTGAAATATAACCTTAAACTCTGACCACTAAGCCAATGCCAATGAAAATAGCCTGTGCATTGTCCAGGTTACTCCCCTGTAAATGGCCAGGCTGAATGGAACTAATTTCCCCTCAAAGGCCACGCAATGGGGGGTGGGAAGAGATGTAGAATAAACATACTAAGTTCCAATTACCGTCGAATTGGTAAGATAAGGCAACAAGGAGCCGTAATTTAATACGGATCTAACCTTGTTGCATTCCTACTGCAGAATACCAGAGTATTTATGAATCCTCATAACATTATAGAAACCAAGCAGCTAATCAGGACCCAAGGAATAGAATCACCCAAATACATGAATGGGCTATTCTTGAGTTCCATAAATACCAGCTGTTTTGGGCACCAGTTGGTAGTGCTTAGTTGCTGTTGTTCAAACCAACAGCATACTCAGCTCACAACACAGTTGGGTGCTAATCATCCTACAAATCTCTACAAAACTAATAAAACAAAAAATAAAAAGGTTGAATGTTCACTATATTCATGAACAAAATCTTCAGATAAGAAACTTTAAATTTCCACATTTTTCTAAAGACTTAGTATCAGTTAGTGAAGTGCTTTCTTAAATCTAATATCTTTAAAAACTTCAGTACTGTTTATATAAAGATAGTTTACAAATAGATTTACAAACCTTTACACAAAGGTCTACTCTTTATACATTAAAGACAGATATGAGTGAATTCTGTAATCTTTTCCAAATAAATTATTATGATTCATTTTCTATCTTGAAAATTTAAAAAAATTTTTTTTTAAATTGAAATAGATCTCTAACTAGGCCTGAGCCTATTCTAGTAGTGATCAGGTTTGAATTCAGAGTTTTCCTTCTCCTAGACTGGTTGCCTAACCTAGGTTAAAGAGACCAGTCTGCCCTACTATTTACACATAGCTGGAGGGAGAACAGTTGGATTCATACCTTTCCCAAAGGTATTAGCGCTATGTGAACTGTGGCTTCATCCAGGAATTGAACTCTGGTCAACGAATCCATTTCCTACAACTCTAACCAGTACACATCCGCACTTCTAAAACTCTTTTCTGTTCTTTATAATACAATTACATTCATTCATTTCTTTCTTGTTGTTTCTCTTTAACAACTGTTCGTAAACAAATGGTTTTACCTGTTCCTCTGCATTTCGATAAGTGACCTTCATTCACCAACCCAGCTAAGTACTGTGCTGCAAGCTGGCACAATGCCTTCAGCAATTACCCTTTAAAAAGAACGCAAGAACTGTCTCTAAATGGATTCCTAATCTGTTAATGAAGAGATAAGACAGACTCTTGTATTGCTGAATATGATAATATTGACTTTAGCCTTTGCTATCCTTAAGTTGAATCAACCTACAATGGCTATTTTGATAAGAAGTGCAAGACAAATATCCATCTAAATTTGAACATATTTCAGTTGGTAGGAACCAGCTTGCTCATCTAAGTAGCCATGTTGCTTAGAAGGAAAATGGTTGTCAATCTTAAACAACCAAACCTTTTAAACTTACGTTAAGTCATTTCATCTGTTCAGAAAATATGTAAAAAATGAATACAGTTTTTTTTCTTTTTTTTTTCTTTTTTTGCTGCTTCTACTGGAGAGGTATTTCTCTTTTTGTGTTCAGGATAAATTGTTATTCACTTGCTAAATATGTTAAAGCTGACAATGAATTCAGTTTTCTTTCTCCTAAAACTGATGCCTACCAAGGCTAGAGAGACCAGTTTACTATTTTACCAAAATCATATTTCATATCAATTTTAATTGTTCCACTAGAAATACTAGTATATTTGGTTTACAAGAAAAATATCTATTTTTTAAAAATGGCAGGAATGTATTTATTTATGAGCAATACTGTAAATCTGTATCAGAGAATTACATATAAAATATCATTTGTTTGTTTTGAGGATAGCTGTTACACATGGAACTGTATCGAATGAAGTAGTAACAACAATAGGTAAATTTTAATATTTAAAAGTCGTTATTTACTAAGATTACAATGCTGCAAGTATGTGACACCCAATGAGAATTAAATTCACCAACAATGGTTTGTTGATCTACCTTGCTAACCATAACCACAAAAGGCGATTAAAAGGTAGAGGCTAAATTTTTTTTAAATTTTGGTTCTTAAATTTATGAGAAAACTATTGAACCTATCTTTATATACCAAATATTTTACCCAAGCCCTTTCAACCATTTCACTGGTCATCCTCAGGGTTTGTTTTTTTGGTTGTAGTGATTGATGATCTGATGTGAGTTTTATTCATTAGGAAGTTTTTTGGGTTTTTTTATAATTATATATTATATGATACTTGAAATCTTTAAAATGTAAAATACACCTAATTGAGAACACTCATGGAACTAACAGGTAGACAGAAAACATTTTTAACTCATTTTTTTTAATAAAGGTTTAAAAAATTGACAAGTCCATTTCCTATAATGATAACCATTACATCACATGCCTCCATCTTACATACTATAGAGCATATGATCAGAAAATCAATTCTATGAAAATAACTGATTATCTGAATTGAAATTAGTCAATGTACAAGGTGTCATTTTTCTAAAAACATCCCTTCACATCATGAAGTTCCTTTATAATATTGAATACTGTTGTATTTTTTTAATAACAGCATTTTTTTAAACCAGGAATGACAAGTAACATATAAAGAAATCTGTTGCCAGTAATATTTCTATATTATTTGTTTTCTGTTCCATTTACTTTTTGGAATTCCCTTGTGAAAGAATCCATCAAATAAAGTTAGGGAACATTCAATTTAAATGTAAATATGTTAAAGAAGTATTGCTTCCCAAATTCTATTTTTCCTTTATTTTATTTTAAACAAAAATGTTTTGGAAAAAAGAAATTCTTTTATATGAAAGAAAAGAAACATTTTAAAGAATTTTTTCTCGCAAATACCCAGTTAACTAAATCCCAAAAATAATTTCTCTCTCTCTCTCTCAATATGTATATACATACATTCACACAAGAGGGTGCTGAAAAGATCTCAGCTTTACCATGAAGGAAATTGATTTCTTTTAAAAGTTTTCATTTTTGGAAATGTGTTCAATCTCATTCCCTCCCTCCCTCTCCCTCCCTCCCTCTCCCTCTCCCTCCCTCTCTCTCCCTCTCTCTCCATCTCTCCCTCTCTCCATCTCCCTCCATCTCTCGCTCTCTCCATCTCTATCTTTCTCCATCTCTATCTCTCTCCATCTCTATCTCCATCTCTCTCTCTCCATCTCTCTCTCTCTCTCCATCTCTCTCTCTCTCCATCTCCATCTCTATCTCTCTCTCTCTCCATCTCTGTCTCTCTCTCCATCTCCATCTCTCTCTCCATCTCTCTCTCTCTCCCTGTATATATATATATATATATATATATATATATATATAAAAGAGTGTGTTGAAAAGATATCGGCATGGCCATGAATGAAATTAACTTTTTTTTCTTTTTTTCTTTTTAAAGTTTGATTGCATGTTTTGAAAAAAAGTTAAAAAATTTTTTTTTTTAATGTGTATTGAACTGCAGGATTAATATGTAAATTAAATTGTATATATCATGACTCAAAATCATTCACTTCTTTATAATTCTTATATATATATATATATATATATAGTTTCTGGGCAGCCTGCTTTATATATATATGTATATATATATATATATATGTGTATGTATATATATATATATATATATATATATATATATTGCCGGCTGCCCAGAAACTTATTAGTGGTTATATTGGCAACACAATTTTATGTTGAACCTGGACGCAAACAAATTTAATTGAATAACGTTTGCACAATTTCTGAACATTAATTTTTATGTATTTATTTAAAATAAACTTGATAAGTATAAATTGTCCAGGATTTGAACTATGGTCGCTGTGTCTATTTCATATGACAATAACCATTACGCAAAATGCACCTCCTAACAGAGTAGGAGATTACCTTAAATGGAAATGTCAACTTTCTCTGCCACTGGCAAGATTGGTTCAACTGTTTTTGATTTGATTGGATAGTGAAATCAAACAACTTACATTCATTTTATGATTTCTTCGTTTTCTAGTGATTCTCTTTATTTTATTAGATATTTTTTACTATTTACTTGACTGCACCTCCTTTAGGCAGCAAGTGAATGAGTGACAAATCATCTTTTAATTGTCTTGGACCACACCCTTAACTCTACTAGTATAGAAGTGAATTTAAAGGTCAGTCGGAAGGTAGGAACAGCAGCAGACAATGACATGACAAGAGGAAAATTTATATAACTTACCCATGATTATCAAATAAGGTTAATTTTTTCTACAAAAATCCATCTTAAATAATGTTTCTTGAAATATAATATATGTATATATAAGTCGTTGTGGTGGCCTAAAGTCGGTATCAGCCAGACGGCAAGGGAGGCTAACCCCTTTTCACTAGTGCTAGACCAAGGAGATTGTTTTTTAGCATCTGAGGTGGGGTGCCACACCTGCCATCAATTCCTCACTTTACCGCACAGATCTCTGTGCTACTCATACACTGTGTTGGCGAGGGCTGGTCTTGAACCAGGAATCTTAAGGTTCCGAGCTAAACACTCTGTCGACTGAGCTAAACTGGCCCTTAAGCCTGCTGTCGTTGGTTGTGCCTCAATGTGACTATAAGTTAACTCAGGTTATTTTTTTTCATGATAGAAATTTTCATCATATTGTGTGTGTGGTGATTGGTCTCTCTCTTAACTATCATCCAGACATAGTAGTTCAGAGGGATTCATATCAGGAGAGTTAACTGTAGGCTACACAGAAATGGATTGATAATTAATTTTTCATTCTAATGTATTTAATTAGATTTCAATGAATACAAATACTTATGAAGCAACAATTTATGTATCGGCAATTCTTATACATAGACACACACACACACACATATATATATATATATATATATATCATCAAGGTATGCCAACAGCACGGATTCCTTTGACTGTCTCTTGCTATCCATCCCTATCAACCATTGCTCTTGGTAAGTCCTTTAGACAGCACCTAGTAACTACACAGACTATCCTAGAAAAAGACATAACAATAAATTTAACTATTCCTCTCAATTTACCACTTGGCATGAAATAATCCAGGATTGGTGGACATGATGTTAAAATCAATCAATCAGATAACCCATATAGGTTGATATGCCATTAAACAAAGAAACTCTCCAGATCAGAGTGGACTTAGCATCGAAGGGGTACTCCACACAACCCAGAGCTCCAGAACTGGAGCCTCACTACCAGTTTAGTGTCATACCCAGGACACACTTTATTTTGTGCAGGTGTTCTTACTCCTTTTCAGTGTATTCTTAACAGGACAACAGAATTTAAATTTGCAAAATTCATTAGAAGAAATTAATAAATTTTTTTTACTAAAATAATTATTCACTTTTAATCAGAGATTTCTAATTAGATTTATAGGTCGAAGTAAACTAATTACAAAGAATCTCAGAATTAATGATATATATATATATGCACATATATATATATATATATATATATATATATATATATTACTTATATTGATTATATCTTTAGGGGGTTTACAAAAAAAAATTTTTCACAAGAATTTTCCAACTTCATTTGTGTATATGTATTCACCCACTCCCTCTGCACAAGCAGGATGCGACACAAGTTCAATTTTCAAGCATAGATTAATAGGTTTGAATTCAAAGTTTTCCTTCTCCTAGACTGGTTGCCTTACCAAGATTAAATAATCCAGTTTACCCTTCTATTTACCCATAGCTGGAAGGAGAATAGTTTGATTTTACAACAGTATTAGCGCTATGTGAAATATAAACAGCTTTGTCCAGGATTTGAACTCTGGTAGCCGAGTACATTTACTAATTACACAATGCACCTCTTAAGCAAAGTACACTTGGTTTGAATTCAGAGTTTTCCTTCTCCTAGACTGGTTGTCTTACCAAGCTGAAAGAACCCAGACTATTTACCCATAGCTGGAGGGTAGCTAATTTTATTTCCTATGACAATAACTGTTACACTAAGCATATGTCCGTTAAATATATTATGGAGTCTCTGGTTCACCAAAAAATGCATAGCTTACATTGGTGACAAAATAAAGAAATAGTGTTTGGTAGCTGAAATCTTACTCTACCCAACAGTACAATTGTGCTTCCTTGATCATATGGATGCTAAAAGGTGGTGACTGAGGGTCTTTTTATGTTTTATCCTTTAATCTTTTTTTAAATATATTATTGAAGTATCCCCTTATTATATTGAGTTTTTCTTATGGAAAACGATGTGTAAGAAGTTTTTTTTAACTCCCTCCGACAAAGATAGGGTGTGAATTTTATTGAACCTTAGTCTTTGCTGGTCTCCAGCAATTTTCTTTTGTAAAAGAATGTGTGCTCTGTTGGTGTTCAAAGATACAGACTTACTGACAGATATATTGAATCTTTTTTTTACATGTATAGATGATTTAATTCAAATGAATATGTCCATACAAAAAGAATTATATATTTTAAAAGATGTTTTCGTAGTTAATAATTTTGTCTGAGCATTCAGATGTTTCAGGGGAAATAACTGGAGAAATTGTGCAACTTGTGTAGCTCTTCAAGGTAAACTGATTGTCTGGGGAAATAAACTGGATATTGGAAAATAAAAAGGAACTGGAATTTAAAAGAAAAAGAAGTCTGAGGAAAAAGCAAGATGTTTAAAGAAATGAATAATAAGTAAAGGCAAACAAATCCAATTCAGTGGGGAGAAGTAGAAATATTACAATATGAAAATATAAATTGAATGTAACAGCTGAAATATAATTTACTAACGGCCAATAAAGAGAAAGAAAAGCAAGGTTTCTGAAAGGTTTGTGCAAGTCATTTTTTTATAATAGTTGATAGTAAATGTTTGTGATAATTGGGCTTACACTGCATATACTCCACCCTGTCAGCTAGGGCTGTAGAATAGACTAACTGTACCTCTGCTGAGAGGTAAAACCCCACCCCCAATGGGGCCACCTATTGGCCATGGGTGGCAACCTGTAATGTCTGACAACAGGATTGTGGTGGCTGAGTGGTCTGTGTCTCGGGTACTAAGTGATTCTGTAATATGCAACATTCCACTTCAGCCATTACTTCTATATACAAATATAACCAGAAGTTCAGTAATATATAGTAAATCGTTTGAGTTCTCATTGTAACAATGATCCAATTAATTAAGATCAATATATAAGAGAATAAAGTCTACCAATATGCTGATCGAAATGTAATTAAAAAAACAGCAAGATGAGAATGTTAGATCAGATAATGTGAAAAACAGAATATTGAAGTTAGTAGTAATATTTATTTTGTACATCATTTACACGCCTTTGTAAAAAAATTCAATCTAGGAAAATTTGTTTTATATTAGTTGACAAAAGGGAACTTCAGCGAGAATGTAAACATTTTTATTTTTATTTTTGATTAGAATAAAAAAGAGCCGTTTTTTTGGACAAAATATTTGTTCGGGATAAAAAAAAAAAAAAAAAAGAAACGTGCACACCAATTTTAAAAATAACTTAATTAGCACATTCCCAAAAGAAAAGAAAAAATGGGAACTGAGAACTGGGTATCAGTTGTTGAGTAGATTATTTTGGTTTTTTGGTTGGAGTTTATGGCATGTCAACCCATGGGTTATTTTATGCTGAAGTCGTTTTCATTTTACTCATTCTTGTTGGGTAATCAAATTTTTTTTAAAACACATTTTTTTAAACTCATTTTTTCTCTATTTAAAACATAAATGGAACCCTAACAGATAGTACCTTTCCAATGGAGTAATTGTAACAGTGATATTGGTATTTCTATTTAGGAAGAAGCAAAGAGTTTTAATTACGATTTCCTAGTTATCTCTATTATATTGAGGATTTGAACGATTTAGAAATGACAATTAGTTCAAATGCTGCCCTCACAAAATTACTATTTACCTGCAAATGTGACTAGAAATTGCTTTATTCCCTAGATTACAGTAATTTAAGAAGATTCTTCTAATAAAAATCTCACTATGATGTGCCATCTTTGCTAGTTATGTCCACATAAATACATTCAAACATTATTTTAGTATGAGATAGATGTGTTTTGGGATTTGAAGTAGTAGCCATACTTTTGTGGAAGCCATTTTGCAAAAGCCTCCATTTTTGCTGAACAGTGCCATTTTGTTGGAAAGCAGCCATTTGCTTAGAGAGAAAATTATTGTCTTGATTGAATAACTCGACTAACATCAGCACAACCCTAAATTCAATACCCAGCAAGACAATACCAATTCACCATTAGTTGACTATTCACTAAATAGCTAATGACAGTAAAACCCTAAGGAAAAAGGAATTTTTTTTTCTTTTCTAAAAATAAATACTAAGTAGATACTTTTACAGTCGGCTCAACAAAATTTGGATCCACCAATTTGTTTCATAGAAATAGTGTTATATAGCTCACAAAAGATTACAGGGCTGCACAGAACCAAAATCAATGGAGAGGAGACGCCATGACATATTGTGTAATATACTGGACTGCAACATTGTAGTAAGTGTTATATACCTCTTTGCATATTGGGTATATATATAGCAAGAGAAAGACAGGATGAGGGGATACTGAATTGGTTCTTACTTTTCTGCTTCTTACTTGTTCAATCACCATCTTTCTTTTTTTGGTCTGATTCTTACTCTGGTTTGCTCTTTTTGGACTGTTTGGGTTGTTTGGGTTGGGTGTCTGCTCATCTCTTGTTTAATGATCAAGCAAGAATTTGTTGTTTTTTATATTCTTTATTACAAAACCCCAGTCCAAAAGGATTTAAAGGATTTCTAACCATGTGGATGAGAGCAGGCATCTTAAGAGCGATGATCCTTAACATCAGCTCCTGCTGACTGCTTGCCGGCAACTGCTAACTAAACCTAATTTCCTTTCTATTGGTGGGTTTTGGAGGGGGTCAAGTAGAGGTTATCACCTGTCAATAATAGTAACTTTCCACTCAACTCCTTCCTATTTTGAATTTTCAATAGACATCAATTCAAATTCCTGCTACACTACTTACACAATTGATAGGCTACCTTTGAATTATGTACCATAAGTTTAGTTATGTTTTTGTGTTAAATTTCATACTAATACCCTTTGGGAAAGATATAAATCCCATCATTCCCCCAGCTATGGGTTAAATAGTATGACTACTGTTTTTCTATAAGGATGGTTTTGGCACTAAATAACTAATGAATGTTTGATATGCCATTAAACAAAGAAACCAACCCAAACAAAAATTAATGTATTACAAAGGAGATATTGATTATTCTGGAGTGACTTATCTTGGGAAAACTAGCTCAGGCGTCTGGAAAATGTGATCATCTGGTAGATGAAGGGTGTACAAAATCTATCTATACAATCATTCTAAAAGGATAAACATTCTATCTCAAACAGATCTATTTAAATTATACATGGGACCCTAATTGTAAGAGTAATCCTGATGCAATGGTAAGAAAGAGCTGATTCCACTCTCGCCAAAGCTCTAGAACTAAAGCCCCACCACTGGCCACTCTTAGGGGTTTAACCTCTCTACAGGAGATGCAGTCAGCATATGCTAGTTCCTGTCATCTGGACACATAGTAAAAAGGAATCAACAACAACCTTCTTAAACCTGAATCCTTAGTATTTATTATCTTAGAATTTTGTAGGCATATTTGGATTTGGAGAGTTAAAGAATCAGAAGATTATCAATCACTTATAATAGATTGTATTTAAGAGACTGTAGGAGAATGATGTTTGGTAAAACATTCCCTTGTATAGTAGTGAGGTTAATCCTTACTTGATGTGTTACCACAAAAGATTGCAGTTACATAGGATGTGCTTGTTGTGTAATGGTTATCAACGTGCAAATTGGCATGGTGATCAAAGTTCAAATCCTGGACAAAGATTTTTGCATTTAACATAGTGCTAATACTCTTGGGAAAGGTATGAATCCAACTATTATCCCTCCAGCTATGAGTAAATTGTAGGGCTGTGTAAAGAGAAAGAGAGAAAAGATAAAGAAAATAATGTTTTTACGAGATAGAGAGTTGGGATACCCTTTGGAAAATTGACCCCTGAATGAGTTAGGTCAGAGCCTCTAGATCAGCTAGTCACAGGTGAATGAATACTAGTAATTAGACTGAAATGAATAGATAAAACCAGAAGCTTTGAATTTTCCAGGCAAATTCTGACCTTTTTGAAAGGGTTCAAGAAATACTTGTACTGGAAACAGATATGTTCCTACCCCCCTGACACCAGAGGTGAAAGAAAAAGAGAGGGTTGACGAGAGAAAGGTCTTAAGTCTGCAGAAGAGGCAGTGACTCAGATGAAGAGAGGTCAAGTCCAACTTTGAGCAGAGATAGCTAAAATGAAGAAGCTCTATTAATAGAAAAGATCAATCACTCCTTTCTTTCTCTGACCTGACAAACCATGCCACTAAGAGAGCAAGTAATAAGACCTGATGCTGGAGTTGAAAAAAAACAAAAAAATATTACTGTGTTAAAATTGTTTTTCTATGTCTGTTTGTGACCTCTTACTTATGCCTGAGTGACCACATAGCATAAATGGTTCTGGTAGCTGCTTTTAGTACAGCTATGCCAGGGTTGTCTGATTGATATCTGCTCAGTAAACATGAGATATGCATATATTTGTGGGATAACAACTTTAGCTGAGAAGTGTGGCAGCAGATTGGGTAAGAAGTTGCTCCTGACCCAGTGACAGATGGTTTGATAAAAAGAAAAGATCTGGGGTCAGAGTTAAAGTTGAAGACGATCAAAGAAATTTGAAGAATGCAAGAGAAATGATAAAATCTCAAATGCAAAATGTAACCTTATATCTTGATCTCAAGTCACTCAGAGTCCATCTTTTGAAGGAATTAAGTGACGTTCTTCTCTAAAAGTCAGCACATGGGCATGCCAGTGTGGGCTGTCAAGCAAAGACATTCATTGACCAGCTCTGCACGGATACTGGATGCTGCACAGAGGACCTCCGGAGGGCAATGAATGATAAGGACAGTTGGTATAAGGTTGTCATGGATATCCATGATGCTGGCATGACACGGTGATGATGATGAAGCAAAATAAATAACAAGAGGTTGATGTTTAAGAAAGTTGTTATTGATTTATTTCCCTCATGAGATTGTCCCTGAATTGCTTGTTTGCTTCCCCTAAAAAGGGGTTTCATGAGATAATCCACTATAATAATCAGCATCTTCTATCCCTGTATTTACCAGTGCTGTCTCTAGGTCATAAATGTTTGTCAGACTCATTACAATCTTTAACAAATTATCGTGTGTATCTGTCTTGAGTGTGTGGTCGTATATATGTCTATATGTTAGTGTGTACCTCTGTAAATTTTTAGTGTAATTTATTGTATGTTTACATTTCCTCAACACTATCCATCACTTTTTTCACCCCCAACACCCCAGCCAATGACGAGTGAAGGCTCGCACTTTCTTTGATTTTTGCTGACTTGTGTCCAGCTAGAGCACACATGTAATCAAGGCCGGTCAAAATTTAATGTACCTTTTTTTTCAATTGATATATTCCTCTAAAAAATCTTATTGCACAGAAGAAATTATTTAAAATGGACAATAAATTGAAATAAAAATGTATTCTTTGAAAAGTAGGGCATGAGAGATTTTTAAAAGATTATCTATAAAATTAAAGCAAGAAATACATTATTGACTAAGTATGTCTTCAGTAGGGCTTTGATCTCCTGAATCTGACTTACCACATCAATTTTATTTCATTCTTTTTTTTCTTTCTTTCTTTCTTTTTTCTTTCTTTTTTATTATGAACAATATCAATTAAATTTATTTCGGTCAATATTTTTGAAGCACATTACAAAAATATTTTGAGGAATGTTATAATAATTAATTTTGTATCCAGCTGAAGTCAAGAATGAAGACAATGCATTACAAAAGATTTTTTGTTGCTTTGATAGATATACTTGAATGTTGCTTACTCAGGCTGAATCTGACAAGCTGGACCCCCGGAGTTGCTACTGGTATTTACCAGCCTCTCTGCACAGGATGTGACATCATGTCAATTTTTTAAGCAGGTTTTAACAGGTTTAAATTTAGTTTTACATCTCCTAGACTGGTCACCATGCCAAGCTTAAAGAGACCATTCTGTTCTACTATTCATAGATAGCTGAAAGGAGAATAAAAGCAAAGTCATCATCAGGGTGGCCTAAAGTCGGTATCAGCTAGACAGTGAGGGAGTATATCCTCTTTTCACTAGCGCTAGACCAAGGAGATTGTTTTGGTGTCTGAGGTGGAGCACCACACCTACCATCAGCTCCTAACTTTACTGCACAGATCCTTGTGCTACTCATATGCTGAGTTGGCGAGGGCATGTATCAAACCTGGAACCTAGTGATTCCTAGATGGACACTCTCCCGACTGTTCCAATGGTGCTAGTATTATGTAAAATACAAACTGTACCCAGTGAGAATTGTACTCACTAGTAATCATTTAGTAGTTCCAGCTTGCTAACCAGTATACCAACAAAATGGCACTGTTCAGCAAAAATGGAGGCTTTTACAAAATGGCTTCCACAAAGGTATGGCTACCTCCTCAAATCCCAAAACACATCTATCTCATACTAAAATGATGTTTGAATGTATTTATCTGGACATAACTAGAAAAGATCCCCATGAGACGAATTGTAGTAAAAGAAATCTGGAATAGAGGTTCTAGTTTGAGTTCAAGTGGGGATAAAGACTCTCTGAAGTATGAATTAGGGAGTTGTTCCTGGCACACTTTATATACGAGTAAATTGGATTTCAGAAAGATTAGAATCTATATTTCTTTACACTTTGAATAGCCAGAGCACTTGTGAACTAGGATTTTATTAAAGTAATAAAACTCTTTAAGGGTTGTATCTTAGTCTTGATTCTATGAATTGGAAACATTGCTTTTTTAGTATTTTACTTGTGTAATTTAAAATGTTCAATATAATTTTTGTGTTGCTGTTTTTCTATTTGATTTAATATAAATACAAAGCTACTATGTTCAAGCAGTTTATGTTTTAATCTTACTCTCATCCATCATATCTTGGTTGTCTGAAAATCAATCTTATTTTCAGTGGTAGAGTAGGCTTGGGTTTTTTTTTTTGCAGTGGATACACAATGATAAAAACAAATATTGCAAGGACAGCAATTTTTCACTCTTCATTAGATCCGTGATATACTAACACAGAACACAACACAAAATAAACTCAATTACACACACATACATATCATCATCACCATCGTGTAAAGATGATACATGATTCTTTTGACTCTCTTTCACAATCCATTTCTATAGATCATTGCTCCTGGCAGGTCCTCAATTCGGCATCCAGTGTCCCCAAAACAGATGTTGTATGTACGTTTTTGCTGGTCAACCAGTAATGGTTTGTCCATGTGTAGGAGTCCACAGGAGAATGTAACTTAGAAGTTTGTCCTTACTTCTCCAACAGATACCCTAACACTAATAAGGAAAGACAGACAATTCAACTCACATTAATAATGTAAATAAGAATGTTTAATTAATATAATAATTCATTACATTCTATTTTTTCTGTAATTATACAATACAGTGTTATTTCTATCATTTGTAATGTAATAGGAAATATGGTGATAACAGATAGAGGATACACATGTCTCCAACAAGATAAACGCACAATATGTTCCATGAACAAACAGGAATTAATCATTAGAAATTTGTCTTTCATGGTAAGGTGTAACAATTGGGGAGAGTTGGAGACTAATTGTCTCTATTCTGCTCTTTGATGTTCATAGCAGGAAAATATGTACTTTTTTGTAGTAGAACAGTAGTGGTACTGTTTAATCTATAGCTGGGAGGGATGAGGGGCTATATACCATCCCAAAGGGTATTCATACAAAAGTGATCATCACATCTGTAATTAGCCACTATGCTAAGGGGACTCCCAATTTATATATATATACATATATATATATATAATAAAAAGAGGGATACCAAAAAAAGAAAAGTGTCGCATAGAAAATTGGTCAATGCTATAATAGCAGAGCAGGTTTAAAACCTAAAATGATATGGGACTATATATATATATATATATATATATATATATATATATAACAGTGTGGACTGTCTCAACATTGTTTGACTCTTGTCATACTGTTTGTTCAGTTCGGCAATATCCAAATATATTAGTATTATCTGCATTATTTGGACTATTGTCCTCATCTTCATTGTTATCTGTACAACGTTTCGGCCAATATGCCCTCCGGCCTTCTTCAGATATTTCTTGTCGGAAAAGAAGGTTCCCGAATCCGTGAAGGTTCCCGAGTCCAACAAGAAATACCTGAAGAAGGCCGGAGGGCATATCAGCCGAAACGTTGTACAGATAACAATGAAGATGAGGCCAATAGTCCAGATAACGCAGATAATATTAATCATCAAGCCTCATCTCAAACAGTCAGATATATATTTTCTTTTTGTAATAATTTTTTAAATATTCTCCCTCTGAACTGCAAGGATCTGATATAGTCAGTCTTTCTTGCTCATAACATCCAGATTCAGTCCACTTGCTTGATACAGGTGTATCCATGCATAGATGCCATAGGAGAAAATCACTTATGAGCCCATCCTTGCTTCTCCAGTAATGTCCAGCTTGTCTTGTTCTCATCTTACCCAAATGGTTTGTGTGATAGGAAGCAAGTAGCCATACAGCTGCTCTTTAGTAGGGTACTGGTGCTGCTTCCAGGATTTGTTCATGACAGCATGCTGCATCAATGTATAGTATCTCTAAGCTTTTTGTCAGAGTCCAAGTGGTGCAGCTGTACAGTAGCAGTGGCACGGCTACAACTCAAAAGAATTTTCACTTTATCTAATCAAAGAGAACAGATTTTCATATGAAAATATGTATGTATATATAATAGTGTGGACCATCTCAACATGGTGTAGACATATGTTACACTGTTCAATTCAAACAATATCCTGATATATATTTTCTTTTCATGTTGATTTAAAAAAATATTCTTTCTCTGGTCTGCAGGCAAATTAATGCCTGTGATTAATTTACAACCAGATCCAGTCTGCTTGTTTGTTCTGGATCTCAAAATCCCTGAGTATTTTCTATATTCATTTTTTTTTTAAATTTCAATGACAGCCAGTGATTTATACTTATATTATTTGCTTACATGAATGAATCCAAATTGTTTTATTATGATTGTCATTATTATCATTATGAAATTCCTCCATTTATACTTGTTTTCTTTCTTTTTCAGGTAAGTTCCAAATATATATATATATAAAGAAACCTCCAGTTGGTAAAGTAGTTACATTTTCAGTATATTTTTTAATTATTTCTTTCTTTTCCTTTGAATCTTTGACTGAATCTTTTTACATTTATATTAATTTCTGTAAAGCATACAAAGTAGGTTATGGTCACTGAGATTTTATTTGGCTATACTAAGATATGGTGTTACATAGCCTATCATTTTTGTAAGGAAGTGTAGAATACATATTGAAATTAATTGTAACCTAATGGAAAATCACTGAAAATTTGATTGACAATTTGTTCAAATTGTACGCAGCATTCCTTGTTTAGTTCCCATCTAGTTTTTTCTTCAAGCATTTTGTCAAAATTCAAGTGATGCAACCATCCATTAATACTCATATTGTTGCTGCTTGGAAGAATCCTCATTTTATTATCATGCATACAAGAACATTTGCTATATAAAATATGCATACAAGTGGTATTAAAAGAAAGAATACAAAAATGTATCCTAACAGATAGAATTATGCACATATTGTTTCATGAAAAAGCAGTATGTGGAAGGGGTAGAAAGTGGAAAAGGCTTACTTTTACTTTTACCTCCAGTAAAATCAGTGGATGTAGTAAGGCTTGGTTAGTTGTTTGGTTTAATAGGATATCAACCCTTGTGGGTTATTTAATGCCAAATCTTGTTATTTTATATATATATATATATATATATATATATATATATATCGTCTATAGAAATAATTTTCCTTAACTTCATGTGTATTAATAAATACTAGTGGTAACTCATAGCCACCACCTTCTAATTCTGTCATGATAAAAAGAGGTGGGTGTTTCCCATAAGAGCAATTTGGAGAATATGATTGGGACAATGATATAGTTGCTAGGACTTCACATAACCTGGTAATTGATTAGAGGGGCTCTTTCCAACCACCCATCTTGCCCAACTAATGGCTGTGGTGGAGTGGTGCATGTCATGGGACCACTTAGTACTTGTGTCACAGAACACTCATCAATCACAATCCTGTCCTAAGGCATTATGGGTTGCCATCCACAGCCAACAGGCAGCCCCATTGGGATGGAGTCTTACCCCTCTACAGGGGTGCAGTGAGCATATTCTACAACCCCAGCCAACATGTTGGTGTAGTAAGGGATTGATCCAATAATGGAATAATCCAGTCTCACCACTAACAAATTCATCATTACTGAATGGATTCAATTCTGTCCCAAAATTTGTAAAAACAGTAAATTTGAAAACCAACTTTACAGAAATAAAGAGAAAAATTTTTTTTTTATTTATGTATTTATTCTTGTTATTGATGTGCCATATGAAAGAACTTGATAGTAAATACAAGTTCATATCTTTAATCTTTTGGACATTACCAAGCAGTGATTGATCTTAAATTCTTTGAAAATATTGAATGTTCAGAATTGTAATTGCTTTCATAGTAATTCCATTTGTCGGAACAAGGAGACACTTGCGTGTATTTGTAAATAGTCAAAAAGCATAACATGTAAAATGTACTGTTTTTGTTAAGTACAAAATTTCCCATTATTACTATGGATGTCCTGATAGCTAAAAGAATACAAGCACAACTCATAAACTACCAATCTATTATGGAACTGTAGTTCAATGTTTGCTTGGAGCACATACTCTACTTTGTCTCCCATTATTCTTTGTGTGTTTTGCCTATCAAACAATTTATGAAAATATAAAGAAAAATATTTCTGTCTGGTTGTAGCTATTTTATATGATTGAAGGACATTTTCTGATGGTTTTAGAAAAGAAAATTCTTTCTTGATCAAAATTGTGGTTTAAAAATAAGAATTCTCTCACAAGTCAGGTGCAAGGTCATATTTTTGGGGTCTTTTTTTGTAAATTGAAATTTCAGTTATATACATGAGGTAAATCCCAAAGGTAAGGTCTCCAAAATAATTAGAAATCACAGAAACATTTATTGCTTATCGTCAATGATGTTTACATCATTTTAAAGTTTGAACATGAATCTATTTTTCTAGTTAATTGCCATTTCAGTTGATGCATTTTTGTAGGTGCCATGGCAGTTTTTGTATGCCCATATCATACTAGCTCACAGCCATGTCCCTGACAAAGCTTTGAACCTCATCGGCATTGCAAACTCCCAACACCAATTGCAGACGTTTTTGGTATCCATGCATGACTCGCTATACACTTCCATTAATTGTCAATGAATTTCAACTGGTTTAATGCCTTTAGCATTCTAACACTGAATAGATGTGCAAACTTCACACTTAATAGTAGTTTCAATCATCTCCATCAGAAATGACTGCCAAGCCAATAGTGAGCATGACAATGAGGTGCTAACAGGTACAGGTGTATACACAACAAACACAACAGTGTTGCCAATAACTGCACAAATAGTTTTGCTGCATCTTTGGAAGCTTTACTTTGGGATTACACTCATATTTACCAACCCCTCTACATATGTAAGATGTGACATAAGGTCAATTTCTTTAGCAGAGTATCAAGTCATTTTCTTAATTCTATTTTAGCTGTCCAGTTTGGTATTTAGGGGCTAAACATCAAGATGGAAAAATTGTCCTAGTTGACATCAGATCTCACTTCCTTTCCAAAATGTCTGTTTTCAAGTTAGTTTTTGATCAAGTTTTTGGTTTATTGCAAGGAAAGAATATTCCTGTGTGTGGAAAAATCCAAAAATGTAACAGACTCAAGTTGATCTATGAAGCCAAAGTTTGCTGATTTTCATTTTTAAAGTAAAAAAATGAAATTTATTTACGCACTTTACAGAGAACCAATAAGATTAGATTAGTTTTAAATTAAATTTCTTGTAAAAAGTTTTAAAATAAGAAATGAATTATAAATTAGATGAAACCATAGACCTGCTAGGTGGTTGAAGTAGTTTTATATGCATTACTATGTATATTTACCAATCCCTCTGCATGAGCAGGATGTGACACAAGGTCAGTCTGAGAACTTTGCTCCAGTGTGATTAGTGAAGTAGAATATTTTTATTTTCATTATTTTAATTTTGCTCATCTTGGATAATGGTGGATGTATATATATATATATATATATATATATATATATATATATATATATATATATATATATGAGAGAGAGAGAGAGGTTCCTATTGTTTCCATTGTATGCAGTGCAAGTATCCAATCAACTAATTTCATTAAGTACTAACTATTCCATCTACTAATTTCACTGAGTGACAACTATTCAATCAATCAATTTTATCAATTACCATTGATAAATTTCCAAGTCTTTAGTTTATAAATGACTAGTGGAATTGGAATTGGAATTTTCTTGGTACTGTAGGCTGATAATTTCTTCCAAGTTTTATTCATTGATAATAGTTGGAACCTACAAGAGGGTTCTCATGGCATAATGGCTATCATAATATGAAATGGACTTGCCGTTTTGAATTCAAATTCTGGATGAAGCTTTTTGCATTTGTCTTTGTGCTAATGCCATTGGGAAAGGCATGAATTCATCTCTTCCCCCTTTGTTATGAGTAAATAATAGGGTAGATTGTGTTCTTTAGTCTTAGTATAACAACCAGTCTAGGAGAAGTAAAAGTCTGAATTCAAAGCACCTATACTCTACTTAAAAATTGACATTGTGTAACATCTTGCCCTTGGTCGACGTGTTGGGTCAATACATACAAGTGGGTGTCGAGAAGTTTTTGGGTCAACCAAAATGTTCACATTGATGTTTCCTTTTATTCATTGCAATTGATTTTATTGGGACTATCAAAGAAACTTGATAAGCAATGTGCCAAGTGTATTGAACTTGAAAATGGATATGTGGAATAACATGTATATTTGATGGTTCTTGATCATGGCATCTCAAACTTTTACTAGATGCACTCCCCCTAAACAAATTTAATTTCCATTCACCTCAAATACATTAATTGTATATTGTTAACTTCCACACTCGATGGTAAGCCTCTAAAGCCAGTAGAACAATTCATGTACCTAGGTAGTAATATCTCATCCACAGAAAGTGATGTTAATGCATGAATAGAGAAGGCTTGGTCGGTAATTAACAGATTATCAGTCATATTGAAATTTGATTTTGCTGATAAGTTAAAATGACAATTCTTCCAAGTTGTGGTTATATCAGTGCTGCTGTATGGCTGCACCACTTGGACCCTAATGAGGCGCCTGGGGAATAAGCTATGGGAGCTGCACAAGAATGCTGCGTGAAATCTTGAACAATTTGGGGGAACAACACCCAACAAGGAAGCAGCTGTATGGCCACTAACCCCCTATCTCACAAACCATCCGTTTGATATGAACAAGACATGCTGGAAACCAGCGCATGGACATGCAAATGTGGGCCATCCAGTGAGGACCTACATTGACCAGCTCTGCACGGATGTTTGATGCTGCACAGAGGACCTCCCGGGGACAATGAGTGATAGAGAAGGTTGACGAGATATTGTCTTGGATATCTGTGCTAATTGCGCGACATGATGATGATGATATTGCTAACATGTTTTCTTAAATCAACAC
The DNA here is from genome assembly GCA_023376005.1 of Doryteuthis pealeii. Taxonomy (NCBI): domain Eukaryota; kingdom Metazoa; phylum Mollusca; class Cephalopoda; order Myopsida; family Loliginidae; genus Doryteuthis; species Doryteuthis pealeii. The sequence goes on from CM042139.1 coordinate 129,364,728, forward strand.
TAATACTTAGCATAAACAGGATGATTTGGACATGTTTTCATTAGATTTTGACATGCACAATTTTTCAAATTTTCCCGGAAGTTTCAAGATTGAAAATTATCAGATATAGTGGGACTCTATATGAATAAGCTGTAAACATCATTTGTAATGTTATTTTACAAGTTTAATGTGTTTGAACATGAGTTTTTTTTTATTGTTTTTTTTTATAAGCACTAATACATAGCAAAAGGTGATAGCCATAATAAGAGGAGTTTATTTTTTAAATGTTCCAAGATTCAAATCTTTAACAAAATACAAAAACGTTATTATAAATGAAATATTGAATCTCATATAAACACCCACACCACAAATACCTGGCAATATTGAAATTGAGTTGACAAGTGAAGATACAAATCTCTTCATTCAGAGTGGAATTTTTCATTAATAATAATTTCTTTTTAATTTCATTTATTAAAATTCTTTTACTCTGGATATGAATTAAAATTTTGAGCATTTTGATTAAACTTTTTTTTTATCCTTTTGCTTTCTTTTTCAAATTTATATTTTATTCAATAAATTTATTTATTTCTAAAAACATCTTGTAACCTGTTATGAAAAAATATTCATGAAATCAGTAGATTTATAAAATAATTCATTTAAAATACAATATGTTTTAAATGTTTTCTTTCTTGAAAATATGATTATATGCATTGTTAATAACAAAAAAAATCTTAATCTTTTGGGCCCGATTCAGATCATGAGATGTATATTTTGAAATGGTCATATGTGAAGAACACATCACTATTAGCCATTACACAAAATCAGGTATTCTACTAGGGCTTGGTGTGAGCAGCCAATGGATTGGGGGGGGGGCTTTCCAACTACCTGTCTAGCCTAAGTAAGGGCCAAAGTGGAGTGTTGCATGTCATGGACTGCTCAGCCACCAGGATTCTGTCTTAAAGCATCAGGTGGCCCCATTGGAGGGATTTTATCCTCGGCAGAGGTGCAGTTGGTGAATTCTACAGCCCCAGCCAACAGGGTTGAAAATGTTATTTATCTCCACAGGTCTATATAGACCACTTTGAAAAACTCTTCTCTTGATCATTCTCTTCTTGGTGATGCCCAGAACTTCTCACCACCCCCTTGCATTCTGTCTAATGCAGAAAGACTTAAGATTTTCATAAACATATTTTTTACCTTTATTTCCTATATTTAACTTTTTCTCTATAGTTGGATTGTTTCTTAAATCTAATTCTAAAATCGGCTTTTAGTCTGAATATTGTATTCGCAAAAATTTCTCTTCATATTCTTATTATATTTCTTCTTCAGTTTCTTTTACCTGAGAGATGAAGACTTCAGAATTTGCTTCCTACACAATGCTTTAAACCAAGTTCCCAAACTTTTCTTACTTGAGGTGCACTTCAGAAGCAATGAAAATAGTTTAGTGCACTTTGTATATGTATCTAAAAATGTACTTAGCCTATAAAAAAATAATCCAAACTGCCGAACGTTATTAGTAATAACTTTTTTTTATATTGAGTAAATTACCAAATCACTGCAGCTTAGCCTAGAGAAAGTAGCAAGAGGCACATGCCTCCAAGTTAACTTAGATAAAACAGTCCATATGCCACAAACAAGATGGAGACATCTCCATACTAAATGGTAAGCCCCTGAAATTAGTAAACCTGTTCACATACCTAGGTATGTCAATATATGCAAGAGAAAGGCATAGAATGCTGTAGTCATATGGAAATCTGATCTCTCTGATAAGATAATATGAGAATTCTTCCAAGCTGTAGCCATGTCCGTACTGTTACATGGTTGCACTACACTTGGAGGAAAAGCTAGATGCAAATTGTACAGGGATGTTACATACTGTCTGGAGAAAATCCTGGAAGCAACACCCCACAAAAAATAGTTATTTGGCCAATTACCTCCTATCACACAAATCATACAAGACATGCTGGACACTTCTGGTGAAGCAAGGACGAATTTGTAAGTGAGATGCCATATTAAAGAACTTGAAAGTAAATACAAATTGCTATTTTTAATCTTTTGATCATTACCGAGCAGTAATCTTAAACTCTTTGAATATATTGAATATTATGGCTTGTAATTGCTTTCTTAGTAATTCCATTCAGAGACACTTGCTTGTATTCGTAGATTGACAAAGGAGTTTCAATAATAGTCAAAAAGCATAACATGTAAAATGTACTGTTTTTGTTAAGTACAAAATTTCCCATTATTACTATGGATGTCCTGATAGCTAAAAGAATACAAGCACAACTCATAAACTACCAATCTATTATGGAGCTGTAGTTCAATTATTGCTTTGAGCACATACTCTACTTTGTCTCCCATTATTCTTTGTGTGTTTTGCCTATCAAGCAATTTACGAAAATATAAAGAAAAATTGTTCTGTCTGGTTGTAACTATTTTATATGATCGAAGGACATTTTGTGATGGTTTTAGAAAAGAGAATTCTCTTTCTTGATCAAGATTGTGGTTTAATAATAAGACTTCTATTACAAGTCAGGTCCAAGGTCATATTTTTTTTTTAAATTGAAATTTCAATTAAATATGTGAGGGAAATCCCAAATGTAAGGTCTCCAAAATAATTAGAAATCACAGAAACATTTATTGCTTATCATCAATGATGTTTACATCATTTTAAAGTTTGATCATATATCTATTTTTCTAGATAATTGCCATTCCAGTTGATGCATTTTTGTAGGTGCCACACCAGTTTTTGTATGCCCATAGGCAAATAAAGTAAGAATTCTTTCAAGCTGTAGCCATGTCAGTACTATTGTATGGCTGTACATGCTTGAAGGAAAAGCTAGATTCAAACTATCTAAGGATGTTATATGCTGTCTGGAACAAATACTGGAAGCAGCACTGCACAAAAAATCCAGCTGCATGGTCACTTTCCTCCTATCACACAAACCATCCAAGACATGCTGGACACTGCTGAAGAAACATGAAGGAACTCATAAGTGACATTCTGTTGTGGGCACTTAATCATGGACATGCTAGAGTAGGCCAAGCAGCAAAAACCTACATCAATCAGCTTTTTGCAGATTCTGGATGCTATGCAGAAGACCTGCCAAGAGTGATGACCAATGGGTAGCAAAAAGAATCATGGGAAACCATGCTTAATCCTTCAGTATAAATACAAAAAAAAAAAAAATGAGTGGATTGCAGCTCGATTCACTCAATGACAAAGAGGTTTGAAATAGTTTTGATGAAGGTTTTTGCAATGAAGACTGTGTGACAAACTGAAACTAAAAATGTGTTATTAGTGTTTTTCAACCTCCCTCGAAAACTGTTTCAAATCAAGATCTGGAAAGATATTTTGACCACCCTTGAAGGAATAGCAAGTGGTTTGGTAACTCATAGTCCACTACAGTGGTGGGATCCACCATCTCACTAGCTCTGAAATTTAAGCTCCTTACTTGTCCTCAGCTCGTTGAAAACTGACTGACACTTCTAAATAAATCTGACTGAACAAGTGAAGTTGAAAATATCTCAGGAATGTTAACCCCTTTTTAAGTCAAGGACTTTCCTCTTTTGCACATGGAAAAAAAAATTACAAATCTTTAAAATAAAAATGAAAATCCAGCATGTGTGCAAACAAGGAATTTATTAAAAAAAGAGGAGCCAAATTTAGATTTTTCAAAAGCATTGCCTAAAGAAAATCATTGGCCTCTTCCACGGTATGCACATTCCATAGAGATTATGCTTGCATTGATACATTATTGTTAAAGGATCTGATAAGAAGCTTTTCAACAGTACCAGTAATGGTCTAATAATTATAGATATTTACAAATTTAACTAAGTCTGAGGAGTAGTACACTGTGATGTGGTGGCTAATGTGCTGGACTGCTACTATTAAGTGTGTAGTTGCACTATTACGTACACTTTCAGTCTAATACTCTTAGTCAATGAAAAGGAGCGAGTCTTTCCTCTTGCCTTATCCTTGTTTCAATGTATTCAATGTATACAAACTCTAGTTGTGCTATTACATTCATTTTCAGACTAATATTCCTAGTCAATGAAAGGGGAGTGACTCTTTCCTCTTGCCTTCTCCTTGTTTCAGTCAACACATAGTTATAATTGAAAGTGACAGTGAATGTTTTATTATTCAAACTGCCTTTTTTTTTTTTTTTTTTTTTTTTTTTTTTTTGACAAAAATGTATTTTAGATGTGTATTCATTGGCTTTTAAGTTAGAATAATTAATGATAACTGAACAAAGTGAAGATTGCTAATGTAGAAGGATTTAAAGACTTAGTTCAACCCTCATGACAGACATATGTAATCCATGCAGCCCTATGAGGCTACATAGCTTTAAATGCATAATTTAACCCATAGATGGGACTTTAGATGGGTAAGGTTCACTTTCAGATCAATTTATTTTTGTACCTATTGCAGTCAAAACATCCAGTATCATCGAGTGGTAGTACCTGTGTCATTGCTTAGTATTTAATGACAAACACAAGTCATTCTTGTTTATTTTTTTTTCAGAGCTCATATTCTTTTTTTACCTCCAAGTAAATATTCCTTGGAGAACAGACACTCATCTTGTATCTGTTCCCTTCATCCGCCCAGCTATTGGATTAATAATAGTACCACTACTGTTCTTATACAAGGATGGCCTTGACATTAAATAACCCCTTATAAGGACTTCAAAGAGTATAAACTCTGGTTCTTATCAAACATTGAGTTACTTAAAGGAGAGTACCCAATGCAGAACATTTTGGTAGGATAATAACAGACACATTAATTAATGACATATAACATTTAATTCATACATATGGGGGAACTAAGTTCCCAGGCTATTAAAAGTCACAATGCCTCCAAGTAATGAAGAGGTGTATGGTAAGACAAAGAGGTGGAAACCACTTACTGTTCCTGGGGTCTGGAACAAAAGGTATGCACCATGTGAGATGCTGAGGAGAAATGACAAGCACATCTGTCCTCGCCAAGCCAGTTTTGTAAAAGAGGCTGATACTTTGGGGTTCCTGTGTCACGTGACTAAAAAGGGATTCCTGATGCGGAAGATTTCCTCAAACCTTGCAACAAGGGAGACTACTCCATTTAATCCCCAACACCATAAAGAGTGATATGCCATTGAACTAAACTAAGTCAGGTAAAAGACTAAATTGAACAAAATACGAGTATAAAGATTGTATCACACAAACCTTTTGAAATTACTACCTTGAAAATCAGCATTCATAATTCTTTGATTTGAGTGTTGGTTGGTTGGTTGGTTGGTTGGTTTTTTACAATTCTTGTTAGGTTATTTTTTGATGTTAAGTCAGTTTACCAATTATGGTGCTTATATGATCATCAGACCAAGATTTGCTTTATCACTGATACTAAATACTATTTCCTTATGCATATAGTAAGCTATATAACTAAAAAAACTGATACAACTTTATCTTTCAGTTAAACAAAGTAAATATAAAGATAGAGTACTAATCTAGTTTTAATCATTTAAGTACTTAAACCTAAGTATACTCATTTTCGCACATGGGTGAAAAATTTGAGACATACTAATAACTTATACACAATTATTCAATCTGATACTAATAATTTATTCACAATTGAATATGGTATCAATTATTCCTATCTAATACTAACAATTTATACATAATTATATATGCTATCAATTATTCCTATCTAATACTAACAATTTATACATAATTATATATGCTATCAAATATTCCTATCTAATACTAATAATTTATACAGAATTATATATGTCAAGTATTGCTATTTAATACTAACAATTTATTCACAATTATATATGGCATCACGTATTTCTATCTGATACTACTAAATTAAACACAATTATATGGTTTAAATCAATTATTCATATCTAATAATACTAATTTTTTACACACAGTTATATGGTTTCAAGTATTCCTATCTAAGATCAATAACTGTCAAGCAATTTCTTATACTGAAGTTACTAATAATAATAATCGTTCATAAACAATCATAGCTTCAGGTGATATTTTTATACAAACAATGTGTATGCAGTTACATGGTATTAAGTATTCTTAACTAATACAAATAAATTTCAAACATCTATTTGACCCATAGATGGAACCCTAATAGTTACTACCACTTCGAGTCAGACGGAACATGGCAATGAAGTGGTGGCTCCATACACCCTAGCACTCCAGAACTCTATAACTGTAAAATTAAAGTTGATGGAGTGGCCTAGGGAGTCTATCCTCTTTTGGATAGTGGTAAAATAGGGAGGTTGTTTTTTTGGTTTTTTTTGCTGAGGTGGAGCACCACACTTCTCGTCAGCTCCCAGATGCTGCTTTACTACAAAGATCAGATTACGCAAGTTGTGATACTCATGTACTGAATTGATGAGGTCTGGTATAAAATCTGGAACTTTGTGATTTGCTGACTTTACTTTTAGCTCTGGTGGTAGAGTATCTACCCAAATGGACTAGTATCAGTTAAACAGCAAGAGAGTCTATCCCCTTTTCTCTAGCACTAGACTAGGGAGATTTTCGTTTTTTGTTTTTTTGCTGAGCTGGATCTGTGCTACTCATGCACTGAGTTGGCGATGACTGGTATCAAACGTGAAAGCTTGCAATTCCTAAGCAGATGCTCTACCAACTGAGCTAAAATGGCCCCTGACTGTACTTGATTTCAATAAAACTTTGTTCAAATCTAGCATATACAGGGTATGGTTTCATGCCTGTATACTTAGTTGTGGGGTGGGTGCATTTGACACTTAGTAAGGGTTATAATCAGGTAATGCATTAAAATTAAAAGTTTAAAGGGATATAAAAAGTTAAAAGTCAAGTTTGATAATGTCGGTGTTTTGGCAATTTTGATATTGAGAAAATATAGTTGATGTGATGGCATATATAAAATAATAAATATAAAATTTTGAATAAATAAAAAAGGTTTAAAACATCACAAAAAGGAGAATGTTAACCTTTTTAAGTTTGCAAATTCTCTTGCGATGTGGAAAAATATAAAGAAAACAAAGAACAAATAAAATAAATGTCGGAAAAAATAATAATTTTAATCTTTTACTTTTATTTTAGCAACAAAATGGCATAATAATGGAGAGAGATGAAAACTACAAAAAAATAATTTGGATATCAACCTTTTAGAATCAAATTTTTTGGTTGTTTAAAACTAAAAAGGTTACAAAAAAATTTGGAAATCCTAATGAAAGAAAAATAATTTTTTTTTTTTTTTTTAAGTGAAGTGAAATTTTACCCTCTTAGAATTTAGGTTTTTGGAAAAAAATGTTTAAATAATAATAATAATAATAATAAACAAAAAAGATTCCAGTTTGGTGAACACTCACATAAAATTGTTGCCTACAGTTAAGAAATAGAAACGCGGAAAAAAAAAACCCTTTTCAGCACTATACATCCATGATTACATCATAATTCTGGATATCCTCTACTTACCATCTTAAATTTCTTCATTTCTATCTCTTCCTCTTTCTCTCTCACAATATTTCCTTCTGTTTCGAATTATTTTTTTTTCTCACCTGCTATTAGGATATAGGTTTTGAATCAATATCAGTTCAGTTGGATTATGGAAGACAATTTCATGAAATCTCTTCAGCTTAATGTGTGAGTGTGTAGCAACATTTTTTCTTTATGTCTCTATTGATTTCACTATTGATTGTTTAAGTAAATGAAACTCAGTTCAACACCATTAGCACTGAGCCTAGTTTTGGTTACCTCATACTGATTCTTCAAAGGAGACCAAGGTTATATATATATATATATATATATATATATATATATATATATATACATATATATATATATATATATATAACCAAGTGGTTTGAAAATCACATCAGTGAGAAACTGTCAGTTACCAAGCACCATTGACTTCATGTTTCACTATCCTAACTTAGATATACATGTTCTATCAATTATATTGAGCACACTTGATAGCAAACTATATCATCATTCTATCTATCTAATATATATATATATATATATATATATATATATATATATATATATAATCGCACACATATACAAAGATAGTGGGATATATATATCTATATATAATCACACACATATACAAAGATAGTGGGATTTATATATATATATATATAATCACACACATATAAAAAGATAGTGGGATTTATATATGTATGTATATATATATATATATATATATATATATATATATATATATATATATATATATATCACACACATATACAAAGATAGTGGGATTTGTATATGTATATATAATCACACACATAGACAAAGATAGTGGGATTTATATATATATATATATATATATAGGTATATGTAAAAACAAATTTTTTTTGTGATGAAACAAAGAAAATACAGTGCTCAATCACAAATTGTAAGAGCTAATATTTATTTATTTTACAAAGTTTTCACAGATCAATGTTCATTATAAAAATGCAAATTTTGAAAAAATTTATTTTTAGTAAATCCGAACTATAATAGCGTCCGCGGAACTAACCAACGTTATTTGCAGTCCAAAATGTGACATTGAGTAAAGAACTTCAACAAACACCATGGGATCTTGCTCAACAGCCTGATGATTGCCCCATGGCATGAAACCTGGGTCGCTGTTTATAATGAACATTGATCTGTGAAAACTTTGTAAAATAAATAAATATATATATATATATATATATATCTTTCTCTAGATCAATATATCTATATTTATCTATGTATCTATCTAGCTCTCTCTCTCTATCTATCTATCTATCTATATATATATATATATATATATATATAATGTGTGTGTGTGTACATCGATCTTATTAATCGAACATTATAAAGAAAAAAGAAAAATAAATATTTTTAAAATTTTTAATTAAAAATTCACCTAATAATTTAATTATTAATTTCTGACTATGAACTTATTGATCCATTCTCATATTCGTATTATCACATATGATAATATTATATATATAACATCATATATAACATATATTATTATATATAATATTATATATAACTATTTTTTGTAATATCTCATCTACAGAAAACGATGTCAATACACACATAAGAAAGGTAAGGACTGTAATAGGCAGATTATCTATCATATGGAAATCTGATCTCTCTGATAAGATAAAAAGCCAAAATTTTGTAGCAAATAAGTTGTAGCTCCATCAGTACTATTGTATGGCTGCATCACTTGGACTCTAAAAAAGCATTGAGAGAAAAAAATGGGACTTGCACAAGGATGCTGCGTGCTGTCTTGAACAAATCCTGGAAGCAGCACTTCACAAGAAAGCAGCTGTATCGCCACTTGCCCCCATCACATAAACCATCCAAGTAAGATAAATGAGACATAATAATGATAACCAGTTTAAAGGCAACCAATAAGTTCAATATCCAATTCATAGAATTTATATTATAATACATTAGAAATAAATAAGGGAAAGACATCTATAATTAGTATGTAATAGTTATTGCCCTTGAGAAACTATAGTAACTTGGGTAAGCACAATATTAAATATTAAAAGCAGAAGTTGTTTTATTCCTTAAATTAGAGTATTTTATCATTATTGGACAATGAAAAATGTCAGTAGAATGTGTTTTTATTGTGTGTTATAGTAATGTATATATGAAAATCAGATGTTTATATAGAAACATTATGATGGTCAATGGCACTTAGTAACAGTCTGTTTCTCACTGATGCAATCATTAATCTTGTTCTCATAATTTCATAGGTATTGACTCTGTCTACACTATTCTAACTTATATATGTATGTTAGGATAGTGTCAATATGTTATATACCTCTTGTCAATTTCATAGGTATTGACTCTGTCTACACTATTCTAACTTATATATGTATGTTAGGATAGTGTCAATATGTTATATACCTCTTGATTTGAACATCTGCTTTCTGGTTAATGCTTCTTTAACATCACCATCTTTCATCAAGTCATATCAGGTTGGACATCTTCTTCATCAAGGGTGTCTCTCTCTGGGTTCGCTTTTCCATTTTTTAATCAGGAACAAGGAAACACATTTTTTCACCAATTCTTTACTATATGTGGGGAAGCAATAGACAAAATATCAACTGCACAGCAGAACTCTATGCTCTCAACTCCATAAATTTAAATCTTTCCCAGGTTCATCTGATCTCGTAACTTTCTAAGCCAATTAGAACCCCACTTCAGAGGATCTGAAAGTGAAACTTTGTCAATCAAACTCTCGGTGAATTTCAATCGAGTTACTGTTAAATTTAAAATTTACTCTATACTTCCTTACAAAATTGATAGACACAGTCAATAGGGCTTTGTATATATATATACATACATATATATATATATATAGTTAATGAGGGTTTTTTCTTGTTCTAGTAAAATTTACTATTTTATTAGCCAAACCAATTTGTTTTTAATAATTATTTATTGTTTGTTATTAGATAAAAGAAGCATATTTCTTAAAACCTTTTGTATATCTAGAAAGAATTCAAAAAGCATCATTATTCTAGACTGCTATATAAATATTTTTATCCCAGTTGGTAGAGTATCCACCTCAGAATGATGAGGTTCTGGGTTTGGTACCAGCTCCCTACTTGGATCTGTGCAGGAAAGTATGGAGCTGACGGTAGGTTTGGCATTCCTCTTCAGATGCAAAAACAGTCTTCCTGGTAGTTATTTATCATGCATCTCACTTATGCGGGTTGAACCTCTTCAGATGCAAAAACAGTCTTCCTGGTAGTTATTTATCCTGCATCTCACTTATGCGGGTTGAACCCATGAAATGAAGCTCATTGTTTGGCAAGCCCAAGAATTGTGTGGATCCTCTCAGCATTCCCTCTCAAGGGGGGCACCTCAGACATTGGGCAATAAACCCTGCCCTGTTCCTTGGTCCCCTGGGATCACACCATTATTATTACTTTACCAGTCCAGAGGCTGAAGCCACTGGACACAGGCTTGAAGGCCTAGTTCCTGTAAGTATGTCTTCCTGGTATTACACTAGTGAAAAGGGGATACACTTTCTCAATGTATGGCTGATACCGACAATAGGCCACTTTGTTGATTTTACTTACTTTTTACCATGTGCAACTTGCATAATGAAAAGTTCTTCAGTCTCAGATATCAATACTTGCTTCTGTCCTAATCAATTTTATCTGTCATTGTTTTATTTCACAATGTTTTTTTTCTCAGAGAATTAAAGCAGTTGGCTTTCTGCGTCTTACTGTTGGGCATAATATATATCATATAATGCTTTTTTGTTTTTCCCTGTTGGCTCTTATAAATTCTATTGTTATATTACATGGGAAAAGAAAGATTACCTTACAATGTGTTGTCACTTTTAGCTTTAAACATATAAGTTGTTTTTTGGGGTTTTTTTTGTTTTTTCTCTTCAATTGCATTCACTAAGCAATATAATGTCTCGGGCAAATAAAAAAGGCAGTTTATTTTCAATCACTTAATAAAAACAAAAGCTTGTTTCTCTTTTATCACAGTGTAGTCAACTTCCCTCTATCTGACCCTGTGGGTGAAGTCTAGAACATGCTAACATATGTTAAGAGATAAGATGCCTCACCAAAAAGGGTGCTCTAGGCATACATATTTACCAACCTCTCTGCAAGCATATGATGTGACAAAAGATCTATTTCTTAAGCAGAGTTTAACAGGTTTGAATTTAGAGTTTTCATTCTCCTAGACTGGTTGCCTTACTGTTCTAACTCAAATATCAGAGTTAACAGTGAAAGTAGGAAGAAAACATGAGTATTAAAGATGAGGAAAAAAGCAAGATACAGGATATAGAAGCAATATTCCAATTAGCTATAATTTTTTTTACAAAGGATTATTATTACTTTCATGAAACCATATAATTACTTGAAATACCTGAAACCAAAATGAACAAACAAATGATTATAATTATTGAATAGGTTTGGTTTAGTTTCTTTGTTTAATGGCATATCAACCTTTGTGGGTTATGTGATGCCAAGGCTATCATTGTAGAAGAACAGTAATGTGGCATTAAACAAAGAAACCAAACCAAACTATGCTAAATCCTGGATGAAGCTGTTTGCATTTCACTCTGTGATAATACTCTTGGGAAAGGCATGAATCCATCTTTCCCCACCCCACAATCCTAGTTAAGGGAAAATAGTTGGGCAGACTGCATTGGAGGAATGTGGTGTAATGGTTACTGTCATAAGAAATGAACATGGTGAGACGAGTTCAAATCCTGGACACAGCATTTCACATAGTGCTAATATCCTTGGGAAAGTTATGAATATTATTATTCTCCCTCCAGCTATGGCTAAATAGTAGGGTAGACTGGGATCTTTAACCTTGATAAGGCAACTGATCTAGGAGAAGGAAAACTCTGAATCCAAACCAAAGTCAAAACTACTTCAACAGCTCCCATTCCACCCCTCCTCCTCCTTTTTCCTCCTAACCAAAAATTGCTGTTCTTTAACTTTGTTTAGGCAATCAATCTTATCAAAGGAAAGCTTTGAATTCAAACCAGCTTAATGATGCTTAACAGTTAACCTTGTGTCACATCCTGCTGGTGGCTGAGGGGTTGAGTAAATTCATATTTCTTGTTCTCTACTGAACAAATCCGTTTGCAAAGAAAACAGGAATGTTTTTAAAGACATTCACCCTTTATCCTGGCACATTGAAGAGCTGTTAAATTCACTCTTAAATTCTTTATTCCTAATTCTTGGGAAGATCTGAAGATTTGAAAGAGACAATCACATTTAGGAGCAAGAAACATTAAGCATAAATCACAAAAACCAAAAAATTAATTGATTTGTTTTGGTATTGCAAGTCAATTTAATGTTTGGCAAGTCGAAAAGGAACAATGCAATGCAATTTTCTATGCTCACATTACTAAGTCTTTTCATAAGTCTGGTTCCATTAGAAATAAAATGTCTGCCAAATATGATAATATTTGGAGTTTTGCTTACAAGAATTGAACCGGAAGAGAAGGAAGAAAGAAGAGATAAAATGAAAGAAACATTAATTTCAACAAAACATAAAAAAGATGAAAGTAAAGATAGAAAGTTGAGATAATTTTTACTAGTGTCGATGGTCAATGCTCAAAATTGAATAATCTTTTATTATAGTAGTGTACCATAATAGTTGCTACATTTAGTGTCTGATAATTATATGTAAATGTCCCACTATTATTGAAAAGAAGTAGTAGTCTGTGTCTACCTCTGTATCATAATAGTTGCTATGTTTAGTACATGACATTTATGTGTAAATGTCCAAACTATTATGGGTCAGAGACATTACACAGCTACATCCGTCCCATAATAGTTGCTACATTTAGTGTCTCATATTTATATGTAAATGTCCCAAGAATTATGAGACAGTGGTTGTAGTGAATGGCTACCTCTATCCCATAATAGTTGTTAGACTTTTGTGTTAAGGATGCTGTGTGCTGCGCTGAACAAATCCTTGGAGCAGCACCCCACAAAAAGGCAGCTGTATGGCCACTTACCTCGTATCACTCAAACCAGCAAGGTAAGACAAATAAAACATGCTGGACTGCTGAAGAAGTATGGATGAATGCTTAAGTGACATTCTCCTGTGGACGCCTACATATGGACATACCAGAGTGTACAGAGAAGCAGACACTTAGATTGATCAGCACTGTGTGGATACTGGATTTTTTGAGGAGGACTTGCCAGGAGTGATAAACCAATAGGGATGGGTGCTGATAGATAGTTATGGTTATCCATACTGTCTGCATGACATGATAATGTATATTTAAAAGTGTCAACTATTACGAGACAGAGGAAATAGTCTACATTTACTTCCATCCTGTAATAGTTGCTACATTTAGTGTCTGAGTTATATGTAAACTATAAGCAGTTACTCATTCCAAAAAAAGCCGTGGTGAAATGGTTAGCAAGTTAGTCTTGCAGATCCATAATCATTATGTATATTTTATTCTTTAGATATCTGCGTGAATATAAATCAATTCTTCTTATTTTTGCACAAAAAGCCAGAACTGGTGATATTTGATGTATATATATATTTACTTGGTCGTTAACTGTCTTATTTTTGTAGTTTAATCCAGACATACATACATACATACATCTGGCATTTATATATGTATAGATGTCACAACTATTATGGGACAGAGGTAGTTGTCCAGAGCTACTTCCATCCCATAATAGTTGCTACATTAAATGTCTTAACAATTATGAGACAATAGTAGTCTATGGCTACCTCTATCCCATAATAGTTGCTACATTTATTATATGATATTTATATGTAAATGTCACAATTATTAGAGGATATAGGTAGTAGTTTATGGCTACCTCTGTCTCAAAGCAGCCATGTGATATATTAAGCTATGTAATGTGTGTGTGTGTGTGTGTGTTTGCTTCTTTATTTTATAGATGTGAAACATGGCTTTAAAGGTTTGAGCATTTTCATCAACAAATAATTATAGGGATGAACTGGAAAATGCATATAAGTGATGTTGAAGTGCAAGAGAGATGTCAGTTCAACAGTATTGAGGCCAAAGTCCTTAAGCATAGGCTAAGATGGAGAAGATATTTAATTAGAATGGATGATTGCAGTCTTCCTACACAGCTCATTTTATAGAGAGAAAGTAAATGTAAAGCTAACTCCATCCACATGAGCCAGAAATAAGGTACAAATTCTATTTGTGTGTCTTCTTTAAAACAGAAAATATCTCAACTCTCAGCCTGGGAGCTTCGGGCAAGGAATTGTGGTCATTCAAGGAAGATGGGTTAAGTGTGTTTTTGAACAATTCTGGATCTAATGAAATATCTAAAAGAGAGACCTAGAAACACCTTGAATTTGAGCTTTCTCCCCTGAAAGGTGATCACCCAATTGTCACATCTGTAGGAGGATCTGCCTAAGTAGAGTTGGTATAGAAATCCATTTATGCACTCATGAAAGTAGACCACAGGTGGATTAACAATAGTTAAAAATTGGAAAAGGACTTTTTATGCTTATAGAAAAGATAAGATTAGTAGAAGGGATTAAAAGTTGATGAAAATTGTGTAACAGTTATTTTCCATGATTAAATCTTTTGCATGTATTTACTAACACCCACCACACAAGCAGAATGTGACACATGGTCAATTTTTAACTGAAGTCTAACATGTTTTTCCTTCTCTTAGACTGGTTACTATACCAAGATTTAAGAGCACAGGATGCCTTACTATTTACCTGAAGGGAAATAATAATTGGATGCATACCTTTCCCAAGTGTATTAGCGCTATATTAAATACAAGCAACCTTGTCCAGGATTTAAATTCGGATTGCAGAGTTTATTTCCTACGATGATAACCATTACACTATAAGCACCTCTTAAATCTCTTGAATGTGGACGAGAGACTTTAACATTCTTGTTGATAAAAAAGACACTTCTGTTCATGGCATGGTTAATTATTCATTTCTAAAATGGGGCCATGTCATGGCAAACCTCAAATTTGAAGTTGCACCCATTATACATACAAGGTGTGATGAGTAAATTATCACCATTTTAAATTAGGTGTAATTTAGATGAAAATTTACCCTTCACACCCGGTATATGATGAGAACAGGTGAGAAATGTAATAAATGAAGATAAGATTTTTAAAATTATGAAGAAAGAAAAAAAGAAAGAATTGAGAGAATTTTAACTGGAAGGAAAAAAAAAATTTTTATTGACTTTTTTCTATACTTATCTAAGCTAAAAGCTAAAAGCCAGAATTTTGAATGTTGTTTTTTTTTTCTTCACTTATAAATCTGGGGCAATACAATCTTCTTCCTCTCATATTCTTTCTAATTTCATTTGTGCTGTACTGTGTTAACTTTAGTAAAATCAAGAAAAAAGGAAGACAATATGAAATAGAAAGGAAGAAGAAAAGCAAGATGATTTGGGAAGGAAAAGAAAGAAAGAATATCAAAAAGAAGGAAGGAAGAAAGAAAAAGCAGGATGAATTGAGAAGGAAAATAATAGATTTTAAAAAAGGAAAAAAGAAAAAGGAGGATGAGTTGGGAAGGAAAATAAAGAATGAATTTTAAACAGAAAGAAAAAAAAGAATGGTAAGATGTATTATAAAGTAAAATAAAGAATAGTTTTTTGAAAGAATGAAAAAAATTAAGATGAATTGGGAAGGAAAAGAAAGAATGAATTTTAAAAAGAAGAAAGAAAAAGCAGAATGAATTGTGAAGGAAAATAATAAATTTTAATTTAAAGGCAGGATGAGTTGGGAAGCAAAATAAAGAATGAATTTTAAACAGAATGAAAAAAAGAATGGCAAGATGAATTAAGAAGGATAGTAAAGAATAATTTTTTGAAAGAACGAAAAAAAAAGGTAAGATGAATTGGGAAATAAAAGAAAGAATGAATTTTTAAAAAAAGGAATAAAGAAAAAGCACGATGAATTGGGAAGGAAAAGAAAGAAAGAATTTTAAAAAGAAGAAATGAAGAAAGAAAAAGCACATCCTGCTTTTTCTTTCTTCATTTCTTCTTTTTGAGAAGGAAAATAATAAATTTAAAAAGGAAAAATAAAGAATACTTTTTTTTAAATGAAAAAAAAGGTAAGATGAATTGGGAAGGAAAATAAAGAATAATGTTTTTAGAATGAAAAAAAGGTAAGATGAATTGGGAAGGAAAAGAAAGAATGAATTTTAAAAAGAAATAAAGAAAAAGTGAGATGAATTGGGACAGAATGAAGAAGAAAAATTGAAAAAATAAACTGCTTTGAAAGAAGTGGACAAGAAAGGCAAAAATATAAAAGTGCTTTTAATTTTCAAGATTGGGCCAAATATTGCAATGTGGCTGACAAAAAGGCAGAACAAGATTTCTTCTGATAGAAAGTGAATTCTTTTGGTTATTTTAAAAAAAACCAAGAGATAAGCAATCTTCCATTAAGACATTTTCATTGCATAGAATTTCTTTAAAAAAAATAAAGGAAAGAAAACAAGAAATATTCTCAAAATTAACAAAATTTCACTTTAGTTTCTTTTTTTATGTCTGCATATGTATGTTTCTATGTATGTCTATTAATATATATATATATATATATATATATATTCATGATTTTTAAAAGTAAACGTATAAAACATAAGAATGTGTGTGTGTGTGTGTATATATATATATATATATATATATTTATTTTTGTAATTTTTATTTATGTTTCTTTTTTTCTTTTCAATTGCCATTAGTGAGTTGATATTTTTAAAAGTGAAAATTTTGATTTCTTTCATTTTGGTTCCAACTTTTGGCCAAACTCTCTGCTACTGAATTTTCTAGACAAAAATTATCTATATTCTAAATTCTGAAGAATGCAAATATTTTTTCTGATAATTTCCATTCTATTGAAATGTCTTGATTCCATATAATCCCATCTCAAAATCCACTTTTCGTCTGCCGAATTTACTTAAATATGTTCAGAACCATTTTTCTACTTTATTTCATAATATTATTTGGGTTCAGTTCTTCAAATATTTTGTCCAATGCCAATTCTATTGTTGGTCAATTCTAGTTATATGATCTGTCATCCCTGCTACATTGTCCAGTAGGGTAGGTTGATTTTTTTGCTGAAATATCAAATTCTCTCAAACAACAAAAGTTATGTGTTAGTATAATGAATACTGATACCACAAACTAGATCTCTTACTTACACCACTGTTTGAGGAAAGAGCATCAAATTTTGTCGGTTAAAATGCACTAAAAATCCTCATTTTTGTAAAATTTGGCCCAGAAATTGGTTAGAAAATTTAGTAATTTCAGTATTTAAAACAGAAAATATTGTCATTTTAAACAAAACGAATAAAATATTATAACTAGAATTCAAATTGAAAAGATCCCCCATCATTACCAATGCCTCTGATATGCTGCTTTTTACCTCAATAATTAAGTCTTAACAGTGATAACATTTTTTTTAAAATTGGCATCTATATCCTCAAATGAAGGCAAAGTTGTGAAGAAAACGTTTTGTGTAGTAATTTCTTATGTTCATTTGCAACTTTCGCCACATGGGATATGTTACAGTTCCAAAATCGACCTATCCTATTGTCCAATAGCCTTGTTTACTGTCTTGATTACAAACTTTATTGTCATTCTATTCCCAACTTTTTTTTCTTGCAATATAAATTCCTTCTCAAGTTGTGTGGTAGCGTAATGGTTATCATCACAGAAAACATGTTTTTTGTTAGCTGTTGTCACTTTTACTCACTTCATACTCACATTCATAAGAACTACAACATTGTAGAAAGCAAGTTCAATCTCCAGTCGCACTATTACATTCACTTTTGACATAATGCCCTTGGCAAGGCTTTGAACCACATCGTCTTCCCAGCTATGAGTTAAATAGTAAATGGCTTTGGCATTAAATAGCCTACAAAGCTTGACATGCCATTAAACAAAGAAACAAAACAAAACAATTTATTCATACCTACCTACCTACCTACCTATCTATCTATCCCAAATTGTTAATATCTGATTATCTATCTAACCCTTAGAACTGATATTATGTCTGCATTTGGACTAATAGCCTTGGGAAATATAGGAACCCCTGATCCCCCAGCTATGGTTTAAATAGTACCATTAAAATAGAATTTTATGGGGCAGGGATACATGCTCTCATTCGAAGGTGGAACATTGCTATTGAGAGAAACGGTGACTATGTGGAGAAGTAGGGATGTGGTCCACAGAGGACCAGCTTTATTTTGATGTATGATACATGTTCCTGTGTTCGTAATTATATCTGTCCTAAAAAAATGGTATTACTTTTTGACTCAGTCGTATATATCAAATTTTTCAGTATATGTAAAGGAGCTTATCTTATCTTGTCTTTCTTTCCATTCATTCAGTGTTATAAATTTACCCAACCTCTCCACACTAGCAGGATGTGAACAAGGTCTATCTTTAAGTGGAGTCTAGCATGTTTTAATTCTTCTAGATTGTTTGCCATACCATGGTTAAAGAGTCAGTCTGCCATACTATTTACTCATAACCGGAGGGAGGGAGAATAGGTGAATTCATACCTTTCCCAAGGGTGTTGGAGGCTCATGGCATAATGGTTACTGTTGTAGGAAATGGACACAGTGAGATGAGTTCAAATCCTAGACACCACTGTTTGCATTCCACATAGCACTAATACCCTTTGGAAAGGTACAAATCTAAATATTCTCCCTCCAGCTATGGGTAAATAGTAGGGCGGATTGGGCTCTTTAATCTTTGTATGGCAACCAGTCTAGGAGAAGGAAAACTTTGAATTCAAATCAAAGGGGCTCTCTTCTCACTAGTCAAAGCTACTTTGAGAGCTACTCTTCCCTGCCCTTTCTTTTCCTCTCCCCCCCCCCTCTAACCAGAAAATTGCAAATTGTAAAATTATTTAAAATGCTACCAGCCTCATCCAGGATTTGAACTGTCATCATGTACATTTCCTACTATGATAAACATTACACCATGGG
This sequence comes from Doryteuthis pealeii, assembly GCA_023376005.1. Lineage (NCBI taxonomy): Eukaryota > Metazoa > Mollusca > Cephalopoda > Myopsida > Loliginidae > Doryteuthis > Doryteuthis pealeii. The sequence goes on from CM042139.1 coordinate 129,384,132, forward strand.
TGCCTCCACTATTCAGTGTTAGTATATCATGGATATACTAACGCTAAAATTGTTCCTTGGTGAGTGGGGACTTGACTAAATATCTTCCTTACTTCTAAGTAGCCCACTAGTCTCAGTACATTTTGAACACTCTTATATGTTAAAATAGAAAATCTTTTTGCTAATTACTCATAGCAAACATACAGTCAATAACTTATAGAAGCCTCCATATTTAAAGGTTGATGACTTTTGATGGAAAAATACTAAATTTCTGAAAATTAGGAAGAATTAATGGATTTACCTTGTAGAAATCTGCTTCAGGTACTTCATTCTCATACACCATTAATCTTTATTAGATAAGAAATTCCAATGTCTGTTGTCCCTAATTCTTAATTTCTTGGAACAATCAGACATATGGACAAAGTTTTCAATCTCCAAGGCTTACCATGTTATAAGTAGATAACTATTTCCAACTTGGCATCGGAATTTGAAGCATTATCTTAAGAGTCTGTTGCAAAGACAGTACTTATCATAATGCTAGAGGAATTTAATTAAAAATTCAATTCCAATTATAAAATCCCTGTTTCTCTTATTCAGATTCAATGTAATGTACTAAATAAATAAAGTTATCTAGTACATAACTAAAATAAAAGTGCACACAGTGAGTATCAAGCTCACTACATTAGCTAAACATTGCAAGATTAGATTTGTCTATAATCATCATCCTCAAGTCATACTGACAGCATGGGTTCCTTTTACTCTCTCTCTCTCTCTTGCCATCTGTCCCTATCGGCCATAAAATCCATTCTCATTTAGATTCTACACAATTATTTAGTTATTTAGTACAGGAATAATTTAAGTCATTTAGTTCATAACTAAAATAAAAGTGCACACAGTGAGTATCAAGCTCACTACATTAGCTAAACATGGCAAGACTAGATTGGTCTATAATCACCATCCACAGGTTGCATGGATTCCTTGACTCTCTATCTCTCTCTCTATCTCTCTCTCTATCTCTCTCTCTCTCTCTCTCTGCATTGGTAGATTCTCTAGACGGCATCCAGTGTCCATACAGAGTTGATGAATAAAAGTCTTTGCTGGTAGGTCAACACTGGTATGCCCATGTGTGAGAGTCCACAGAGGAGCATTGCTCATGAGTTCATCCCTGCTTCTCCAGTAGTGCCCAACATGTCTTGTTTACCTTACTTGGATGTTTTGTGAGATGAGTAAAAAGTGGCCGTCCAGCTGCTTTTTTTGTGGTATGCTGCTTACTTGGAGTCTGTATATCAAAGTTACACCTTGCTAATATGGTGGGCATTTCCTATGTGTAATGGTTAACAAGCTAGGCAAGCCAACCATTTTAAGTCAGTTTGGTTCTCACTGGGTGCTCCATACTTTTTGCCTTGTGCCAAACTTAAGTTTAGTAAATGATAACTACTAAGTTATTGTTCCTCGTTCTCTGTTCATCTCCTCACACGCCAGCCACAAAAAAATCACAAAATCCATAATATATATACTGGGTTTCAAAGAACACTCAACCCCACTTCCGCCTTCCAGTTCCTGTCACCACTTTGACCTCAGGACCTTGGTCCAGAAGAGGGGGGTAGATCAAGCATATCTTGTTACACCTAGTGCACTGGAAGTGATGTTGAATTCAGTGCACTTGTCTTTCTTTCCACTACTGGGTTTTTTGATAAGTTATCTATTCATGCCCGAGTACCATTTGCTAACAATGCAACAAGTTTTTTTGTTTTCCATTTTTGAAATATTGCATTCTTTTATTGTGCACAAAAAATACAAGATAAATTTGTATTAAGTTGAAAAGTTAGCATTTACAAGGAAAGTATTTGTTCTTGATCACTGCCTTGATTCATCAGCATTAAACAGGCTTTTGTACAGATCATTGTTGACTTCTTGTATCCAAATTGTCCTTATTTCTTTCAGATGATCTATGGTAGTGATGTTCATTGATGCAATCCTTCCCTTCATGATGTTTCACTAAGTCCCTATCAGATTAAGGTCCAGTGGGTTTGGCAGTCATTCCAATATCAGCTTGATATCAGGATTATGAATCAATTTTTTTTATTTGTAGTGATATGACATGAATTGGGAGAGTTCCGGCACATAGTAGCTATCATAAAAGACTACAACATCATAGTAAGCAAATTCAAAATTCAGATTCATATCCTGCACTGGGTAAAATCCCCCAATGGAATGACTTGTTGGTCGTGATGCTTAAGGATGGAACCCTGGTGGCTGAGCAGTCTATGACAAGCAAAATGCCTCTTTGGCCTTTACTTAAGCTAGACAGTTGTTGGAGAGTCCTCTTCCGATCAAGTGATTGATCACATCAAGCCCTAGCTCCTATATGATTGTCTTAACCCTATTGCCTTTATGGCAAACCCCCAACCCTCTTTATCATAAATGTGCTAGAAGGCAGTGGCTGAGTGTCTTAGTGTCCTGGGTATGATGTTAAATTGCATCTAATGGTGAACCAATTCTGGAGCTCTGGGGAGTGTGGAGTACCCTTTCATCACCATTCCTCCCAGGTCCATTCTGACTCAGAGTTGTAGTATTTGTTAGGGTCCACTCTATTGGTTAAATAGAGCAAAAATGAGCTTTAAAATAATGTGTTAAAAAATGAGTTTAAAAAAAAAAATTGAATGCCCATTAAACATGAATAGAAAAAAACGTCTTTGGTATGAAATAACCCAACAAGGACTGATATGTCGTAATATTTAACAAACAAAACCACCATGCCTTTGGGAAAGGTAAGAAACCCCTCATCTCTACAGCTGTGGGTTTTAATGCATAGTTGGGGAGATAAAGGATTCTGGGTACCACTGTTGTTATTCTACAAAGATCCTTATCAGAGAGAAACTCAGAGACATATTTGTGTACACACATTTATTTATTCCCGAGATACCTGATACATTATTTGCTGCACATGCAAGGCCAGACATAGAGATGTAATTACATGTTTGGCTCCAATGGGCTTTTAGCCTCAACTCCTTGAATTTTAATTCTACTTTTCCAGAATTGCCTGGTCACATGATACAGCCGCAGCCAACAGAACAGAAAAAATAATAGGCTATGCCTATCAATTATGTAATAATATTTACAACACTGTTGGGGTTCATTAAACAATGTCATAATTTTCATCCTGAATGTGTGTAGACATTTATTTTGAATTAACACTGGTACCCGGATTCTCTACCAACCTATACCCTGATTTATCACTGCTTTTTACCTGGGATTCAACACCGACTATAGTGATGCATATAAAACTACTTCAACTGACCTGTTGTTTCATTTAATTTATAATTCATATCTCATCTGAAAATTATTTAAAAAATAATCTAATCTTATCGGTTCTCTGTAAAGTGCGTAAATAACTTTCATTTCTTGGATTCAACAATGAAAATCAGTAAACTTTGGCTTCATAGATCAACTTGAGTCTGTTACATTTTTGGCTTTTTCCACACACATGAATATTCTTTCCTTGCAATAAACCAAAAACTTGATCAAAGACTAACTTGAAAACAGACATTTTGGAAAGGAAGTGAGATCTGATGTCAACTTGGACAATTTTTCCATCTTGATGTTTAGTCCCTAAATACCAAACTGGACAGCTAAAATAGAATTAAGAAAATGACTTGATACTTTTGGGATGTTCAATCATATCGGGGTGTCCGAAGCAGCAGCAGCAGCAGCACTGGTGGACAGTTTTAACACATGCTTCAGGTTTACATTAATTTTATTATGAAATAAAAGTTCATAAAGTAGAAAATTCATTAATCCTTGCAAAGTTGATTAAACTTACTGTATTTCTATAAATTGGTTCTAACAAAACGTATAAATATTTATTAAGTCTGACACAAGGCCACAAAGGGGGTGCATGTAGGATCACACTGTAATGCCACTGGTCTCTAAGATAAGCTTACAAACCTTTTCTCCTCAGCAAAACACCCAAAACAGTATATACCAAGCTTAGGACAATTCACTCATCTACAAAACTAAAAAATTAGATCATTATTTTATCATAGAAAGTTATTTACTTAGCTTAGCTTTATGTTATAATTCAAGTATCACAATTAACAGAAAAATGATCAAAAGAAGCACAAGTCTTAAGGATAGGGAAAAAGATATACTAAGCAAAGATACAAGTTGAACAGATTAGAGGAAATTGTGGATCGGGTGGGGTAGGTGTGTAGGGCATGGTGCTTTTATTTTTTATGGGGTCAGTCGGTTGACTTTAGGAGAGAAATTGATATTTGGAGTGTGGGTCAAATCAATTTCTTTCTTAAAATCAACTGACTGAGCCCATAAAAAAATAAAAGCACCATGCCCTACACACCTACCGCACCCAATCTTTCACCCTTTTACCTATAAAAGCAGAATGTACAAGTACTTATGTCAATAAAGTTTAAAAAAGCTCCATACAATGAGGTGAAATATCAACTGAATTCAACTGTCTGTGTTGTTATATCCACAATTTCCTCTAATCTTCTAATCAGTGTAGGGGGGGGGTCACAGTCAAGTCTGACTCAAGGTTCCAATCGACAGTCTAAACAATCCCAACTGTATCTCGCTCCGAAATCCAATATCTAAAATTATTTCTTTGTCACGCTCATCTCAACCACAAAATACTACTGCAGTCGTTCTCCCCGGTCTGTGAGAATAAGTCCTTTAAATACACCTCAATTTCACCACATCCGGGCTCCTCACTCATAATTGTCCGTGCAGCACGTGCGACACTCGTCAGCATGGCGCGACCACCTACATCCGGGCCACTATGCTATTTGTTATTTCACTGATCGTCGACAGCTCTCACATTCTGAAGGAAGCGGGTTCGACTCTAGGTCAGTCCTACACGCCAGGCAAAGCCTAACCCGCTTCCTTCGAGAAAAGGCAAGTCTTCACGCCCGCCACTCTCTCTGTTACACCGTGTTGCATGAGGTAGGTCTCCTCTCTCACTACAAATCTCAACCATATTTTATCAGATTTATTCAAATCCTTCACTCCTCAAGTTGAACTGAGTAATTAGCAATTGCTAGTTTGAATTTTTTTTAAAGTCCCATCAGATCTTGTTTCTCTCTTCCAAGGTTTTGTCTGAAATTATTCATAGGAAAAACAGACGATTCCATTTTCATTATTTAGGTACTATATGACATCTTCCTTTTGGAGATTTAACTCCCTTAGGATTCATACTTTGGGTTTATCTCATCCTTGTTGCCTACTGTTGTAACTGGAGTATCGGAGTGAGCAGAGAAATAAGAAGAAGAAATACAAAAAGTATTAATGAGAGGGAAAATAGTTTACTAAGAAAAAATACAAGGTGAACAGAGTAACTAGCAATTGCTAGGTTGAATTAAAAGTTCTATGAGATTGTTGGTTTCAAGGTTATAATATCAATTATAATTGTTGGTTGAACAAACAACTCCAACTAAGTGTATTAAATACAACGATAGACTTTAATATATGGAGCACGTGGAGAAGATACATATAACAAGAAATACGTATACAAGATACATAAGAAACTCATATAAGGGAGAAGATACAATAATGAAGTATAAAGGAGATACCTAAATGTACATGTAAAATATACGAAGAGTTCATAAGACAAAGTCACTTACTGACAAAGTCTGTGTGGGGATGAAGGGTGTCGACCAAAGTGTCTAACCCATGTGTGTTCGTTGAGTTACAGAGAAAAAAGAGAGTTCAAACTTGGCACTTGTCTGCTTAAATAGTCAAGATGCCTGGTGAGGAAAAACAGAAACATGAGGGAAGATAACTCTTCCAGCCAAACAAGGGCAGGTAATCCCACAAGATCTTGTTTTTTTTCTCTTCCAAGGTTTTGTCAGATATTATTTATAGGAAAAACGGATGATTCCATTCTCATTATTTAAGTAGTATATGACACTTAGTCAAGTGCAAAGTTATAACCATGAGGTACCCAGTAAGGACTTAAGTTAATACAGTTGCAAAAGCTTCTACCAGTGTCAACCCATATAGTTTTATTTTATGCCAAAAGGATAGAGAGTCACATCCATTGTACATTCATATTTACATTTTTTGTGTAGTTGTTTCTCTAGAGTTTTTTTTATACACGGTCCTATCAAATATGAATAATTTTTAAACAGATCTATTTGACCCATAGATGAGAACTGGAAAAGTACTGCCACTCCAATTTTAACTGCGAGTCAATCTGTCTATGGCACAAGGTTAGGGAACTGCATAAATTTCATGGTTGTATCTATATTTTTCGTGTAGTTTCTTAATTCTTTTCCACACGGTTATATGATATCAAGTATTCCTATTTAATACAAATAATTTGCAAACAGATCTATTTGACCCATAAATGTGACCCTAACAATTACTACCAGTCTGGGTGAGAGTGTACCTGGGAGTAATGGTGAGGAAGGGGCACTTCACACAGAGGAGACATGATTCTATTGTGATATGTGCATTGGATTTTTTAAATGTTGAATAAAACAAGTTTACTTTAAAGAAATTATAGTCAGCCTTTATAAATAATTTAAACTTTGTGACCATTCAATAGAAATATTTCTTCACATAGTAGCTGAAACATGTGGCATGATCTGATTTTGTTATCATAATTACCATCTTCCTAAAAGATATAACTATTTTTATATTTACATTTTTTATGTAGTTTCTTCATTTTTTCGCACACGGTTATATGATATTTAGTATTCCTGTCTAATACAAATAATTTTCAACCAGATATATTTGATCAATAAATGAGACTAAAAGGTACAACCAATCTGGGTCAGAGTTGATCTGGAAGTAATGGCAATGAAGACACACTTCATAGAGGAGACAAGATTCTATTTTAATATGTGCATTGATTTATTAAAAGATTGAATAAAACAAGTTTACTTTAAACTAGCAAGTACAAAGAATTTAAACTTTGTAACCATTCAGTAGATATATTTCTTCACTCAGTAGCCGAAACATGTGGCATGACTCATCTCATGATCTCGTATTGCTATCATAATTACCATCTTCCTAAAAGCTATAATTAATTTTCAGACACAATTCTTGTTCTGTCTTCTTCTGCCAAATCTGTGTTGGTTCAGATTTCTCTATTGACATTAGTTTCATGATTTTGAGATATGGAATTTGGTCAGTGGGTAGAGACAAGCAAAGAGAGGGTTAATAGAAGATGAGGAAGAAGAGAAGAAGGAAAAGGAGGAGGAAAACATATGTGATTGAATACAAGTTACTCACAGAAAGTTTCTTATCTCTTTAATTAATGCATCAAGAATGTATGTATGTATGTATATTCCTCGAGGCCTGTTAATTATAGAGAGTTCCAAACCTCACTTGTGACAAGATCATAATTTATAATAAGATTAAAACCTTTCTGTCAAATATTGGGTGAAATATAAGTTTGGATAAGTATTGTAGTTAGCATTAATAGAAACGAAACATAAACAAATATAAACATTGCATGATCAAAAAGTATTGGGACTAAATTTCTTTATAAAACACTGGATTGTGCAAGTGCAGTATACTCACCAGACCTTAGCTATGTATGGTTGATTCGATTTTTCTCATTATATAAAAATACATATGTGAAGAAATGTAGACAAACAAGGGATGTTACACTGGATGGAAGTTTATTATTAGTTGTCATGTCGACGTTCGGTTATATAGAAAACTTCTTCAGGACAATATGAAACAAGTAGGGAAAAAAGATTTTTGTTGTAAAGAAGATGATGGATGTTTTTGAATGAGTTATTATTTTTCTCCCATATATAAATTTACCAACTCCTCCGCACGAGCAGGATGTGACACAAGGTCAATTTCTTAAGCAGAGTTCAACAGATTTGAATTCAGAGTTTTCCTTCTCCTAGACTGGTTACCTAACCAAGGTTAAAGAGCCCAGTCTGCCCTACTATTTATCCATAGCTGGAGGGAGAGTAGGATTCATACCTTTCCCAAGGGTATTAGCGCAAAGTGAAAATGCAATTATCACATCCAGGATTTGAACTCGGGGCGATGAGTCCATTTCCCATGACTTTAACCATCGCACCACGCGCTTCCTACTATTTTTCTCCATATATAAATTAATATGAAAAGTTAAAATTCACAAAAAATATTCCTGCTACTTAATGGTTAATTGGTAGATGGATTTTTATGATATATTAATGTCTGGGGAAATTTTATACATAGAGGTTAAGGAATAATATAAGTAAAAAAAGTCGTCAGGGCGGCCTAATGTCAGTATCAGCCAATCAATGAGGGAGTCTATCCCCTTTTCACTAGCGCCAGACCAAGGAGATTGTTATTTACATCTGAGGTGGAGCGCTACACCTACCATCAGCTCCTTACATTACTGCACAGATCCCTGTGCTACTCATACGCTGAGTTGGCGAGGACCAGGATCGAACTAGGAACCTTGTGGTTTCTAGCCAAACACTCTATCGACTGAGCTAACCCGGCCCCCAAAATATGGAACGCTTCACGAATTTGCGTGTCATCCTTGCGCAGGGGCCATGCTAATCTTCTCTGTATCATTCCAATTTTAGTATATGTACTGCCAAAGCTAGGAATAATGTAATGATATGTAAGTATCACAGTTTCATTTAAATATTATCATCAAATATGTAATCACCTTATTTTTCAATGACTGATTTTTCAATTAAATCAAAAATATATTTCTCTACAGAACAACATGAAGATTGTAAAAAAAAATAACTTCATACCATTTATTTGTTCATTCAAGTCAGGAGATGTTTCATTATAGGTATTTACCCAACCTGTTCACCACAGGTAGGATGTGAGATATGGTCACAAGTATAGAGCGTCCAGGGATTTACCAACCCCTTTGCATGGGCAGGATGCAACACACGGTCAAATTTTAAGCAGAGTTTAACAAGGTTGAATTCAGAGTTTTTCCAAGGCTAAAGCATGCAGTCTGCCCCACTATTTACCTATAGCTAGGGGGAGAAACAAATGGATTAATTCCTTTCCCAAGGGCATTAGCATGAAGTGAAGCACAAACAGCCCCAACCTGAATTTGGGCATCATTTGGGAAAACTTATCTTAAAAGTTCTGTTCATGCAAACAATTCCATGTGAGTCTGATTCACATTTTTTTTTTTACAAAGATTAACTATTTAATTTTAACAATTTTCAAATGATAAAATTGTATTTGAATTCTAATGCATATTTAAAACCACCTGAAAAAGGTCAGTGAGTAAACAGCTGAAACTTCATGAAATAAAATGAACCCCGACAAGAGGCTAGTTTGAATTCAGTTTTCCTTCTCCTAGACTGGTTGCCATACCAAGGTTAAACTGCCAGTTTGCCATACTATTTACCATAGCTTGAGAGAGAATAGTTGGATGCATACCTTTCCCAAGGGCATTAGCACTATGGGAAAAGCAACCAGCCTCATCCAGGATTTGAACTCATGTTGCTGTCTCCATTTACTATGAAGATAACCATTACACCAGACATTAGCTATGCATGACTTTTTCTTGTTTGATACTTTATCTGAAGTGTATGAAATACAATGGCACAGTTTAAAATCTTAGCAAAAAACAGTTTTAGGAACGATCATCAATACCCAGTATCAAATTATAAATAATAAATCTGTTGTAAAATGAATGCTAACTTTCTGACCATATCAATCATTCCCACTTTTAAATTTAATTTTTCTAAAAGATTTTTTTTTAAATTAAAAACTTGATTGAATGACCACTTAAGTAACAGCAGGCACTGTAATGCTGGACAATTTCATAAGTTGAACAACTACTTTCTGATGAAAAATTTCAGTATATAAGAATCAGTGGATATTAGTTGGAAACCAACCCTACATCCTTATAACGCATTAGGTTATCTATGGATAACCTAACACTGAACATTCGGTAAGGAAAGACGTAATAACAGATAACGGATATACATGTCTCAAATAAGTTAGATGCTCAATATTTAACATGAAAAACAACAGGAAATAAGAGACTCATGGTGTCTTCAATGGTGAGATGTAATAATTGATAAGAAAGTTTGAGACTGTCTTTATTCTGCTCTATGAACAGAGCTGGGAAATAAGACCTTTTTTGCTCAACAAGCTAGGACAGAAACAAGATAGGTATTCTCCCTTCTAAGAAAGAATATGAAAGAAAGAGGTTCAAGGGGCTGAATTGTCATGTGGCCAATCAACACGTGACATGGAAAGCCCATTCTTATGTACATTGTTGATTGTCTGTCTTTCCCTCCCGAATGTTCAGTGTCAGGTTATCTGTCTTTCCTTACCAAATGTTCAGTGTCAGGTTATCTATGGATACCCAAATGTGTTATAATGACTCAGGGTTGGTTTTCTCATACAATCCAAGGGAAGACAATTATGTTTGTCTTCCTACAAGTACATCAAATAATTAAATTTTAACCAATGTTTGATTGAACGGTTGAAGAATACCGTTTGTATCTGTGATATGTACTGATAAAAAGAGAATAGACAAATAGCATATAGAAATAAAAACTTTTGATCAAAGTTTGTTGAATTCTACTTCATTTCAGAACTTGAAACTATTTATCTAAGTAATAAATCAGAAACCTTGATATGTTTCTCTTAAAAGTTGTTTTACAGTATGTTTTTTTGGGGGGTTTTTTTATAACTCTATTTATCAAATTTTGTCTAGCACTAAAAGAGAATTGCAACTTTCCCAGTAGAAAAATTCTCTCTTTGATTTTGATGCTTTTGAATAACGATAACTCATTACAATGACAGAGAGAGAGAGAGAGAGTGACAAGTGAAAAAACATTCCCAAATATAGTTACAATATTTTTTGTAGATATATAATTTTGGAATATTTTGATAGAATCTAAAAACAATACTAGTGTATAGGAATAAATATACATACACATAGACACACACATATATACTCATTTATATGAAAAATCTATATATACTTGCATCAATGGTTCATGAAACTACTTATGAGTATATATACAAATAAATATGCATATATATATGTATTTATGTATATCTACAAATCTATAAATATGTGTATTCATATGTGTATTTTTAATTATATATACATGGTATAAATGTATGTATATTAGTATTTTTATAAGTAAACACATGTCTATATAGAAATATGTATATGTGTGTTTTGAGTGGATAATTGTATACATAAGCATGTTTAAATAAATATACCTGTATATGTAGATATTTTGGTCTGTGAATTATATATATATATATATATATATATATATATATGTGTGTGTGTGTGTGTGTGTGCTAAATTCTCCAGCATGCAACAATTTATTCAATCTTTCGTTGAACAAAAAAGGGAAACTGGAAATTTTCCCACAACTAATATATATATATATATATATATATATATATATACACGCATGTGTGTGTGTTTTCAAAGATGTATATCAGTATTTATATAATTGTATATATAAGAATGTGTATAAAGAAATACATTTATCATTGTATATTTGAGTTTGTGTGTGTATATATATATATGTAATACTATATGTAAGTATAAGTATATTTGAATAAACATATAAATCAGTGCATGCATAAAGTATATACGTAACTTTTAGCCTGTATATTAAGCACAAACAAAACTGTCTTGAAAAAAATGTGTATGTATGTATGTATATATATATATATATATATATATATATAGTTTTCATGTGATAAATGCTCATAAAATGATATATGCTAGGACATTTCATGATTTTTATTTATTTGTTATATTTAATCTAAATATTTTTTAAAAACCAAAAACAGATAAAATAACAGTGAATATAACCAATTCTATTTCATCTTACTTTTATGTTGTTGTTTTTTTTTGTTATTTTTTATTTATTTTTTTGGACTATTTTTTTGTTTTACTTCAGGGTGGCTAATCTTTAAAAGCGTTCGGCTGTCTTTTTAATATTTTCTTTTAATGAATCTTAAATATATGAACCTGTCACTAAAGGAAAATTAAAAATCTGACAAATGACATCAAGAAAATAAGATTTTTCCCTATCAATAAAAACTTCCTTTTCTTGAAAGACATTTCAGGAAAATATGGGACAAAAAAAAATACACCCTCTCTTATTTTTTCCTTTTTTTTTTTCCTAATTTATTTGACTGGAATATAATGACACTTCCTGATTTAATGGTTGTCCAGAAGTTGTTTTTTTTTTTTACTAAGAAGCAATTAAAGATACAAGAAAGATGCCAAATGGTCATTTCTTTCTATCTTTGTTTTTATTTTTCAATATTTCATCTAAAAGGGTTCAATAAAATGGACAACAAATAGACTATATAATATAGTATATAAGAGAAGTGGAAATAAATGTGTTCAAACATATACATATAAAAATAAGATACCTCATATAAATTGTCCAATCTTTATAGTTTTCTTTTTTCTCCTAAACATGAAGCCAAATACAAAGTTTTTCTATACACATAGTCAAAAATTATCCATACTTTCACCAAGTTTCCAGGTTCAATACTGGCCCTCACCAACTCAGTGTATGAGTTGCACAGGGATCTATGCGGTAAAGTGAGGAGCTGATGGTAGGTGTGGCACTCTGCTTTAGACAGCAAAAACAATCTCCTTGGTATAGCGCTTGTGAAAATGGGATAGACTTCCTTGCTGTTTGGCTGATACCGACTCTAGGCCACCCCAACAATTTTACTTTACTACTTTAAATCTATATTATTCTTACACTACATTCATGAATTGACACTGTTGTGGTCCCATGATCAAATATTGAGCCTGATCATGCCATTTTGCTTGCTGGTTTTACAGTGTAAAATGGCAGCTCCACTAGCAGTTAGCACCAAGGAAGTGACCCAATTTCTCTGGGCAGAAGGAGTGTCAGTAACTGAGATTCATCAGAGGCTTTTAGCACAATAAGGATAGCACTACCACGTAGAAGTGTGTATGTAGATAAGTTTAAAAGTGGCCTCAGAAATGTGACACATGGAGAGAGAGATGGATGCCTATCAACCTCCACCACTGATGAGAAGATTCAGCAAGCTTGAGAGATGTTAATAGTAAACTGGCAAGTTATCATCAATGAGGTAGCTTGTTCTCTGCAGATTAGTCATGGTTCTGTCTATCAAATCATCCACGATAAGCTCGGCTTCCATAAAACAAGATGGGATAACTTTTTTAATCCCTCTTGTAAAAATAAGACACCTCCTCAAAACTCTCCATTATTTATAGTTTTTTTTTTCTCCTAAATATTTTCTATATACATATATAAGTATATTATTTTCTATGAACATTGATGGTACACTTGAAGAAAAATGGTGTTAGTTACCAGGAGTTAACATTGTTGACATATTGGTAGTTGTGAGAAGGGACACCTCTCTCGTCAGAGTAATAATTCTCTTCACTGTGGCTCCATGAGGAGAAAGGAAGTAGAGCCTGTAGGAACTAAATTTAAGGTTTGGCTGACAGTGGCAACCAGTCCTTTTTTACCCAAATGAGACAGGTTGCACATTTTTTATTTGTTCTTTGAACACAGAGGAATTGAGATATGTCTGTGTTGGTAAAATATATGATTAGGAGAAAAATACAATAAATGCATACACAGAAATATATTTAAGAATAACAACTAATTGGGTGATTCATTGATATTTTCTGCCTAGAGTTGAGGGAATTACACATATTGTACATTTGTCATGGAGTCATGTGGTGTAATGATTACTGTCATATGATATGGGTGCGAGAAGACAAGTTCAAATCCTGGATGAGGCTGTTTGCATGTCACATAGTGCTAATACACTTGGGAATCCAACTATTCTACCTACAGCTATGGATAAATAGTAGGGCAGACTAGGATCTTTAATCTTGATTAGATAACCAGTCTACAAGAAGGAAAACTCTGAATTCAAACTCCACTTAAGAAATTGACCTTGAATCACATCCTACTCATGGAGAGGGGTTGGTAAATGTATACATTGTACATTTATATTTATATATTTTTTGGTGTATTTTCAGAATTTATTGCACACAGTTATATGTTATCAAGTATTTCTGTTTAATATGAATAATTTTTAAACCTGAGAGCAATGGCAACAGATATCATATACAATTATTTCAAAAGCCAAGGAAATTCTGCAGACTTATAATATAACTAAGTTAACCAAAAATTACTTTGCAGCACTATAAAAAATCTATAGCAAGATGAACCTACCAGTTTTTATAACTTGGTCAAATTAAAATGGCTTTCCTGCATTGGTTCTTAGGTTGTGTTCAGTTTCACTTCTTGTATGGTAGCACACACTGGATAAAAACAAATGTAACAAATTGGTTCTAAACTGTAGAGAAGATAAAGCTCATTTTATGATGAGTGCCTCATCTGAACATTCTTCATACTTATCTCTAAACCAGTAAACACAGACCATAATGATTTTTATTTCACCACTTGTGTTATTGTTATAGATTTCTTTTTTTCTTTCTGGTAAAGATTGTCAAAAATGAGTTATCTTAATTTGATTTTCTGACAGTTCGAAGAGTCTGACGAAGATATAGAGAAGATGAAAGATGAAGCCTGTCAGTCGTGTGGATGTTGACTGATGCCAAAACTGGCACAAGGTCAGACATTTGAAGAACTGATTATCGATCAAAATCATCAGTCATAGAAATGAAAGGGTGAAAAAGAATCATTAAGTGTTCAGATTCTTAAAGCACAAAAATAATTTCCCAATTTTTCTGAGATTTACATAAATCCGCCCTGTCGGCTAGGAATGTCTTACCCCTCTGCAGAGGTGCAGTCGTTGGCTGTAGGTGGTGACACGTGATGCTTAAGGACAATATTCTGGTGGATGAGCAGTCCAAGACATGCAACACTCCACTTAGACATTTACTTAGGCTAGACAGGCAGTCGGAGAAGCCCCCTTTGACCAATCAGCTGGTCATGTCTAGACTTTGCACCTATATGATTTCCCCTACCCTATGGCAAGCCCCAACCCTTTTTATCATATATGTGCTAGAAGGTGGTGGCTGAGGATCTGTATGTCCTGGGATTGACATTAAATCAAATCAATTTACATAAATAACATAATGAGTTTTTCCCACCAGCATCTTTCACTAGAGTCTGAGTGACAACTCTGGGACTGAGATACAGATGGATCACCTAATCCTGGCCAGAAGACCAAATTAGTGCCTGTGACCTGACAGAATTACTTTTCCTTGCTCATAACAACCAGATCCAGTCTGCTTGCTTGTTCTGGATCTCAAAATCCCTGAGTATTTTCCATATTCATTTTTTTTTTTATTTCAATGACAGCCAGTGATTTGTACTTATATTATTTGCTTACATGAATGAATCCAAATTGTTTTATTATGATTGTCATTATTATCATTATGAAATTCCTCCATTTATACTTGTTTTCTTTCTTTTTCAGGTAAGTTCCAAATATATATATATATATATAAAGAAACCTCCAGTTGGTAAAGTAGTTACATTTTCAGTATATTTTTTAATTATTTCTTTCTTTTCCTTTGAATCTTTGACTGAATCTTTTTATATTTATATTAATTTCTGTAAAGCATACAAAGTAGGTTATGGTCACTGACATTTTATATTTTATTTGGCTAAACTAAAATATGGTGTTACATAATGGATAGGCATAGCCTATCATTTTTGTAAGGAAGTGTAGTATACATTTTGAAATTAATTGTAACCTAATGGAAAATCACTGAGAATTTGATTGACAAAGTTTCTGGTTCATCAGAAACAGGTCTCTCATTGGCTAAGAGAATCACATGATCAGACAAGGCTGTTAAAAGAAGGATTAGTTTTAGGAGTGTTGAGACCAGATTGCCCTTCTGGGTGGTCATTTATTTCCTCTCTGTGATGTCTCCCCACACATGTGCGGTATAAATGATGTTCAGGAATTGGGGAAATGAATAAAACAAGTACACACATAAATATGTCACCATGTTTCCATGATTAATTAACAAAAACAGAAAATAGAACAGAGAGATATATGACCTGAAAGACATGTGATAGAAATAAGCAGAGGTCTATGCTGTAGAAGTTATCACCCTGATATTGTAGATGCAATACGATATTCACTGTTGTAGTAGGTTACCAGCTAGCATCCAGTTGGCAGACAAGGAAGCAAGCTGTAACTCAATACAGTCCTTGAATTACTGGTAGCATAATACAGAATGATGGATATTTATCTAGTACCATATCCACACTGAGACCAGCAGCCAATCAGGACTGAAGTAATGAATTCACCCAGATGCAAGTATGGAATATTCTGGAGTGCTATAAATACCAATTGCTTTATGTACAAATTCGATTATACTTAGTTGTTGTTGCTCATTTTAACAGTGCACTAACTCACTCAATTCCACATCTGCAACAATGGCACAAGGTCATTAATTTCCAGGAAATTGTCTGAGTGGTGTTGATATGACTTTCCTTATATTTAAGGAAATCATTTATCAGGATTCTCTTAACGACTATCAGAGACAAAAACTACACATAATTTTAATGTTTGGTACAATGTTAGGATCTGTGTTGCAAGAGGATTGTATAGCAGCAGTCACTTATTATATTTAAAGTTATATGAAAACAAACATTGCATACTAGAAAAATTACGTCATATATGCCTATTTTTTGTCTGAATCTTTTAGATGAGGCTTGATAATTTCTATTATTTAGAATTTTTTTAAATCACAATATGAATAAGGTAAAAAAATCAAACATAATAAGTATAGATTAAATTATAGATTTTAAAAAAAGTATTAGATTTATAGATTCCAAAAACTCACTCTGAATTGTCGAGTACGACACATGGCGTAGCAGATATATGCATTGACTTGACACAATTCTAAGTGAAAATCATCTGAAGGTTGCAGTTTCAAACCTAACTACAGGCAAAAATAACATAGAATACTTAACATAGCTTAACACTTGTTACCAGTCATGGTTAATGAAATGTGAACAATAATCCCCATGGATTAAATAAGGGGTTCTGTTTAAAGTTCCATGAAGGCTCACAATTCTGCCATAAATGCTCTTAAGTTTGACAAGAAACACCTGAAGAAGGCCAGAGAGCACATTGGCTGAAATGCTGTGTATATAACAATAAAGATGAAGATAACAGTCCGAAAAATATCTAAATAATACATAAGCATATTTATCTGAGATGGAATTGCATACTATAAACATTGCACAACAGAATATTGCAGAATATAAAAATCACACAAAGAAAAATCATCTTCCTTTCTGTTATAGTAACTTTTTTTTTTTCAAATTGTTAAAGAGATGAAGCTGGAAGTCATCAAAATGAAATTTATAGTTTAAACGTTTATGACAGAAATTGATAATAGCTAAAGTAAGAAAAAGAAATATAACTGGAGTTGAAATGTAATGACAAAAACAAAATATTAAATTATTTTTACTTATAGGGGAACATTTTCTTGTAACTCATTAAAATTCTCTTTTGTTTTGGGAATTAAAAAAAATATTGTACTAAATAAAATTTTATCAACAATGACACATTTCTGGCAAACAATATTATTCAGAAAAAACATCTTTAAAAAAATTCAATCATATTTATATATTTGTGCATTTGTGTATATTTAAGTACAATTGAATAGACTTATATACAGAGGCACGCACACACACACAGATACATATATAAATACATATATATATATATATATACGTTTTAAAAGAGAATGGTTTAAAATATTCCAACTGCAGTTTCACACAGTTGCGAATCTTCAGAGAATTTTAATAAAATTCCCTGAAGATTTGCTACTGCGTGAAACTGCAGTTGGAATATTTTAAACCATTCACTTTTAAAACATATATTTAGCTCATTTTATTGAGCACTCTTTAAATCGATTTTAATTAATCCAGAAGTAAATATATTTGTTTGCTTCATGGATTGGCAAAGATCTGTGATATATATATATATATATATATATATCACAGATCTTTGCCAATCTATTATATGTGAGACTGTGCATTCACCCCTCTCTCTCTCTCTCTCTTTTTATATATGTATATATATATATGAGAGAGAGGGGGAATGGACATTCTCACATATACAAACATACTAGCAAATATTTACAGGTTGTTAGAAAATTTTTATACCTTAAAATTGTAAATATGCACACTTTAAAATGAGAAAAATGAAAAATGCTAAGTGTATGGGGAATGTGTGAATATAAAATTATATTCACAC
>CM042139.1:129407317-129422317 GCA_023376005.1 Doryteuthis pealeii
TGTTGAGTGTATACGGAGAAAAGTTCTGCACTGCCTACATTCCGCACACTAGGGTGTGGTGGCATGAAAGCACATGCCCATGAATCCATGTACTGTTCAGATATGGATGCCTCAATCCACGATATTAGGACCAATTGCATGGTATGCTCAAACATCACCCTGAGTCAACAAGCGGAGCTGATCACCTTGACAAAATCTCCTGATTGGCCATTCCAGCAGATCATCATGGATCTGTTCTATGTTGAGAATCATGCATACCTTGCATGTGCTGGTAGGCTAACTGGCTGGCTCATTCTATATCACCACTTGAGTCATGAACAACCAAACGCCTCCAAGATCATCTCAATTTGTCAAGAGATGTTCCAGAACTATGGTGCCCTGGAAGAACTCAGCAGTGATGGTGTCCCACCCTTCACATCCATCCCATTTAAGCAGTTCCTGGAGGCCTGGGCTGTAAAGCACAAATTTTCATCTTTTGCCTATCCACAATCCAATGGTTGGGCTGAGTTAGCTGTCAAGACAGCCAAGAGAATAATGAATGGAAACACAGGACCCTAGGGATTCTTGTATAAGGATCAGGCAGCAAGAGCTATCCTCCAATATCAGAACATGCCCATCCAGAACATTGGGCTATCCTCTGTACAACTTCTTCTCCACCGCCGGCTGCGTGACTTCTTACTATCCCATTCCACACTATATAAACTGCATGCAAAGTGGAGAGCCATGGTTCAAAGCCATGATATTAGCCTGTCTCAACTCAATGCACTCCTAATAGAAAGATACCATCACACAGCACATACACTGTACCCACTTCAAAAGGGAGACATAGTCTCCATACAATGCCCAAACAACCATCAGTGGGACATAACAGACTGAGTTGTTGAAACTCTCCCTAATCATCAATACCGAATTTGGATTAATGGATAAGGTAGAATCACATTATGGAATCACCCCAGGAAGCTTGAAGCACCAGCAGCCCCTGTCTCTATTCCTAGTGCTTTGCCTGATCCCCCTAAACTAATGTTTGAGGATGTCCAACAACCCAAAGGAACTGTAACAACATCATCTAGGGACCTGCGTGTTGCTCTGTGCCCTAAGCCAATGCCGACAAAAATTCCCAGGGCATTGTCCAGGTTGCTCTCCTGTAATCAGAAACTAATTTTTTCCCAGAGGCCATTATGTCAGCGCAACATCATACTCACCTTCACAGGAAAGCTGTGACTAGCATCCAGTCACCAGACAAAAAAAAGACAGATTGTAACCGAATACACTCTGTATAAAATCTGCCAGAAAAAAGTAAAGTGTTGAGTATATATGGATAAATATATCCAAACTAAACAACCAAAACAAAACTAAACAAACCAAACCAGCAGTCAATGAAAATCCTAGGAATGAACTTGGCCCAGATACACAAGTGGAATAGCTATTTAAACCATCTACAAAGTCGGGATTCTTAGAACTGACTCAGCTTGCAACACAACTGAATACTGGTCACTCAACACATGAAGCATTTTACTTTGTCTTCACACTGATATCAGCAATGCTCTGGTCTGAAATGTCACTAACCTTAGTAACACTCATACAATAGACTTTCTGAACAAATAAAAAACCAAAAACCTTCTAAATAAATAAAACTTCCACCAAACAAACAATCACTATAATCTATAATCCCCCTAAGGACAACTAGCTAAATGGTTGAAAGTGCTTGGGTAAAAAACCTGGGAGATTTTCTCTACGATCTGGATACTGATATACAGAAAACAAAAAGATTATAAAGAAGAAATATTCTGTGGTCTTTAACAAAAGCTGTTTATATATATATATATATATATATAATATTTCTTCATCATTAATATAAGTAATAATAATTTTTTCTCTCTCACTGTTTCTCGTATTTTCTTTCTGTCACTCTAGGATTGACAGGAATTCAGAAGTTCTGTTTAGCTTATAAGTTGTTTGCTCTTCTAATCCATCTATATATTCTTTTTTTTTTTTTTCATCATTCGCATTTGTAGAATAATGGAAGTTACCTTGAAAAAGATAAACTCTGATGACTTCTTAGTGAGGTAGATGCTCATCATTTGTATTTTCCAAAGTACAGGAGATTGCATTTTTCAGAATTTGTGTCACTTACATGCAGAAAACAATTTGATTTGAATACAGATACGTCAAAGTAGAGTGTGGAGTTAATTTTCATAGGTAAAAAATCTTTTAAGATTTTTTTACAGTGGACAATGATTAATGCAATTTTTAGGAAAATATTTTTTTTTAATAATAACTTATCAGAATGTCATCTATGATCAAGTTACAAGAAAAAATAAACTATTCACTCCAGTTCATGACAAAACATTCATAGATAGACAAATAATGAATCCATGAAGGATTTAAGATATATATATATATATATACATTCTGTTCTGGTTGCTATCGAGTTCACAGTTTTGACAAAATAATCAAAAAAAGGAACTGTAGAGCATCTATCTAGGAATTGCAAGGTTTGATACCAATTCCCACCAACTCAGCGTATGAGTAGCACAGCTTGGGCAGTCAGTTTTGTGTAGGAAAAGTGGGGAGATGACGTTAGGTGTGGCGCTCTACCTCAGCAAAAACAATCTCCCTAGTCTAGCGCTAGCAAAAAAGGGATAGCCTTCCTCACTGTCTGGCTGATACCAATAATAGGTCTTCCACCAATTTTACTTTTACTTATAACTTAAAGAGGGATACAAGTTCATCATTTACAGAGAAAAGTATTGTTAAAAGCATTAAGAAATAGAAGACATCTCAAAGAATCAGCATATAACATTGTACATTCATATTTACATTTTTTACCATTATTATTTTGAGTAAAGAAAGACAAACTCATATACACATAGACTTGTTTGAATCAACTCAGAAGTTGACTTGTTTCGAAGTCGCAAAATGGTTTCTTAATTGCTCTGAAAATATTTTATAACACTTTATATTTTTTTTTGTCTTTTACCTGGATAACAATTTTTACAACTTGTAAATAAATTTGGAAATACTCCAATCAATTGCGAAATCACCCATGAAATAGAAATTAATTGTTTGTACTAAAAGCAACGACCTATGTACATAAAATTCTCTTTAAATGAGTGTTAGACTTTTAAAAGGTAAGCTTAAATATTAATGCAAATTAATAAAATATAATATGTACTCAATGCATAAAGTATCATTATTGGGCTGAAGGCTTAATCCAGAGACGTCCACAGAAGGTAATTTAATTGCCACCCAATAGCTAGTCACAATTTTGGGTTGTCTTTGCATTATGAGTGACTAGAAGCAGCTACCCAATGTCACCTGGGTAGTACGGGAAAGCCTGGTTTATTGATTTGTTCACTTCTGAGATTTACAAATGCTGGACATTTTTAAGAAGAAATTCAATGCTATTTCTGTGTATATTCTAATTTTTAAATACCTTTGAATATAAATAAAATCTTTGTAATTCTTGCACAAAAAGCAAGAACCGGTGATATTTAATGTGTATATATATTTACTTTGTTGATAATTGTTTTATTTTCATAGTTTGATACATGCATACGTATATACACGCCAACTGCCCTTTATATATGTATAGATGGCTGTTAACATAAGCACTTCCAGTTGGGTTTTAAAAAGGAGTCCTGAAAGGTTCCAACCATAATAAAATGCAATAATTCTAAATATTAATGATTATCTTGGATTTCACAGAAGATATTCAAATATTTGTAGCTACTTCTATCCTAGACAATGCAGGTGAAAATTATTTTATTTGTAATAAAAAAAAAAAGGAAAGATAAACTTATTTAGGAAAAGAATATAGTTTAGACAATATGCCTGTGAATAATTGAACACTAAGATTGCTGATTCAGGTGTCAGCCATAGCAGGTGTTCTTTTGTGGCTGAAGCTATAGTTTCAAAAGAAAAGTGCATCACTCATCACGATAGTGCTATGTTGTCTAATCTTTTTCTTTACTTTCTCTTTTTTCAACAGTTCTTAACTTTTTTGAGATAAATTTATCAATTGTTCTATTAATCAGTCTGAGGAATTCTTGGGAATGGTCAATGACGTTCTAAGAATTCTCCAGACAATTAAACAACTTGTTTTGATTTCTTTCTTTAATTATTTGTTCACACTCTTGTTTTTATATATATATATATATAGAGAGAGAGAGAGAGAGGTGCGTGGGCTAGTGGTTAGAGTCGTGGGAAATGGACTCGTCGATTCGAGTTCAATTCCTAGACGAAGCTGTTGGCATTTCACATAATGCTAATAACCTTGGGAAAGGTATGAATCCATATATTCTCCCTCCAGCTATGGGTTAAATAGTAGGGCAAACTGGGCCCTTCAGCCTTGGGTAGGTAACGAGTCTAGGAGAGGGATAACTCTGAATTCAAAATTCCTGAGGTTGGTCGTTGATTGGGTTTGTGGCAACCCTTGATGCACCAATTCTTTCCTATCGACTGTGCCAAAAAGTGTGGATGGTCCAACACAAGCCTTCACCACTATAAACAAATCACTATGTGGATGTTCATTGTGTGTGTGAACCCTCATACGTTGAAAATCGACGAGAGAGTCCATAATATATATATATATATATATATATATATTTGTCACCTACAAACACAGTGTTTTGACATATCATGTCTCAGTGTGGCTAGACATAGCAGGCTACCTCCATCCAGGATAGAAACCCCGACTGATTTTTCATCAGTCCAGCATATTAACCACTTGGTCATCAGCCCTCTGCAGGGAAGGAAGAACTGATAAATACATACATAGGTATATATATCTTACAGCCACTAGAGAGCTCACATCCAGTTTATAGGAGAACCTTGCCATTTAAGCTTAATTTGAGACCGACAATCAAATTTTGCCCCAGAGAGCTCAACCACCAAGGAGTTTGGAGCATATGTATATATAAAATAAAATACCTATCCCCCTCAATACCCTACATACAAGAAATCAAAAATTCAATTTACCTACAACTCACCACAATCTAAGAATTGTCCAATTTATTTTTAGTTAAAATTTTAAATCCCTTAGTAATCTTCCTTATTAAATAATTTTCTAAATATTTTTTACGCATAAACCACCCTCCAATAAAAATCCATTAAGTTAAAAAAATGTTTACATCTGCCTTAACCGGCAATATAACAATTAGTATAAATATATCCTGAGTTCAATATCACTTACAATATCAATTCTAACACAACTGGCAAGTCATTTGTATTTGTTTAAATATTAGTCTAGGTTGAACATCTATACTCACAGTTATTCATGCTTCAAAAAAAATCCAGTATTTTTTATTTGTATAAGAAACAAGTGAAGCATATGCAAAACTCTTACAACTTATATATATATTTACCAACCCCACCACACGAGCAGGATGTAACACAAGGTCAATTTCTTAAGCAGAATTTTAACAGGTTTGAATTCAGAGTTTTTAAGAGCCCAGTCTGGCTTTCTCTTTACCCATAGCTGGATGGAGAGTAGTTGGATGCATACCTTTCCCGAGGGTATTAGCGCAATGTGAAATGTAAACAGCTTCTTCCAGGATTTGAACTCAGGTTGACAAGTCTGTTTCCTATGACTCTAACCATTACATCCCGTGCCTCTGAATTCAAATCAGCTTTACTCCACTAAAAAATTGTCTTTGTGTTGTATCCTAATGTTGTATACTGGATCATACAGTATTCAGTATACTAGTACATTCAAACTACATGTGTGCCAGACATATAGTAACTCACAACAGTGCTAGAATCTTGAGTTAGACGGTTCACATAACCTTTGCAGTCTCAGTAACCACTCCATTATTCTCAGACAGCCATGTATAAATAGTCATGGACCAGTGCATTCACTCTCTATGCAAGGTATGCTAGGCTAGTCCACTACATCTACTCGTGATATGTGTATATATATATATATATATATATACACCAACAACTCTGCATAAGTAGGATGTGACACAGTGTCAATTTCTTAAATGAAGTTGAACAGGTTTGTATTCAGACTTTTTATTCATCTAGACCAGTTGCCTAACGAAGGATAAATAGCCCAGTTCACCTGACTATTTACCTGGATGAGTCTAAAAGGAAAACTCTGAAATCAAACCAGCTTTAAGTAAGAAAAGTTGTCGGGGTGGCCTAAAGTCGGTATCAGCCAGACAGCAAGGGAGTGTATCCCCTTTTCACTAGCACTAGACCAAGGAGATTTTTTTGGCATCTGAGACGGAACACCACTCTTACCATCAGCTCCTCACTTTACTGCACAGATCCCTGTGCTATTCATACGCTAAGTTGGCGAGGACCAGCATCGAACCAGGAACCTTAGCTCAAACCAGCTTAAATTCAATAAAAAATTGTCTTTGTGTCATATTCTACTCATGAAGGAAGGACTGGGTAAAAACTTATACAATTTTTTGTCATGTTTTTTTTCAGGTCTTGCCTCATGTTATACTGCTTTCAATTACTGTCCTCATGCTGAACAGATGACATACTTGCTTGATCTTCTCTGACAGGCCTTTGATGTATTTAATTAATTATATTTTAGAAAATTTTCATAGTGTTCATTTGTATCAGCAATGGAAGGCTTTTTTTAAATTTTTCTTTTTCTTTTCAATCGGAAACTGATAACTAAAAAAACAAAATAGAAAAACAATAAAACAAACAGATAAAAGCGATACATTTTTTTCTTCTCTAATTTCTCCTGAAGGAAGACAAATGTTGAAATGGTATGATCTCTGTGTTTTCTTTATGCAACAAATTCTCATTGATTTTTATTTTAAACTGTGGTATAAAAAAAAATGTTTTGTGAAGGTTAATGGAAAAATTAATCAGAAAAAAAATGACAATAGACAATCCGTACTGATAATAATATAAGATTTATATGGATTCTGTTATGCAATGATTGATTGATTGGCAATTATTTTATACTGAGAGCAAATCTGATTATTATTCAGTTCAACTAAACATAGCTGATTAAGATATTTTAAATTGATTTTTTATAAAATAATTAAATTCCTTAATTACCAAGATATCTCTGTTAAATTAGCAATTTAAAAACTATATATATATATATATATATATATATATATATATATATATATATATATAGTATCCAATTGGTGTTTTAAAGTTTCTGATAATAACAGTTGAACGCTAAGTTAGTTGTTATTATCCCAAAAGAAATGTATCTGAGTTTAACTAAGGAATTACATCGACTTAGTTAAGCGTAGGGTCCTGATGAAATCATTTGGATTGAAACCATGGTAGACCCTTAACTTTTTCCTCTGCTAATATACACACATATATATATATGATGCTGCTCACAATTATTTAAACAAATACACAATTTTCTTCCAATTGTTTGATTCTGAGAGTTTAAAAGGGTATAGGGAGGCAGTAAGTGGTGTAGTGCCTAATGTGTATAGTAATCAAGTTCAAATTCTAGTCACACTATTATATTCACTTTCAGACTAATATTCTTGGGAAATATATGAACCTCCTCATCCCCCCGCCAATGGGTTAAATAGTTGTATTACTGTTCTTCTACAAGTATAGATTTGCCATTAAATAACTCATGAAGGTTGATATGCCATTAACAAAAGAAACCAAATCAAACCATTGTTGCCATTTTTCATCCCTTCTTTTTGAGCAAAGTGGACATGCTTTCTTTTATCTCTGTTCATTGAACAGAAGATAGATTTTGTGTCTAAATCCATTGATAGAATTTTGTCATAGAAATATAGGCCCACATGGCTATGAAGACCCAAAGAACTCAAGTAAGCCTTTAAACATTTTTGTTTCACTTCTTATGCACTACTTGTATATGGAACAATGTGAATATTTCATCTGTTTTGGGAAGCATAGTGTATTCTTATAATATTTATTATATATTTTTATATGTATTGATCAAATGTCTCCAAATAGACGAACATCATATAAGAAGGAACAAATTATTTTGTAATCAACATTAAGAGGCATTTAGTTATGCTTTGTTGTTCAAAAGACTATGGGGAGAGTCCCTGTCGTGTTGTGGCTAACATGCTGGACTGTGACATCATCATAAACGAGTTCAAACACCAGTTGAGCTAATACATTAACTTTCAGACTAATACCCTTGGAAAAGGTATGGACCCTGTCATCCTCTCAGCTATTGGTTAAATAGTACCACTACTGTTCTTCTACAAAGAATTGCTTTGACATTAAAAAAACTGTGATGGTTGATATGCCATTAAACAAATTAATCTAAAGGCTAACTTTCTAGAAAATGTTTTTTTTAAGAGAATTATATTGTCAAATAAAAATAAAGAGTTTTTTTTCTATGCTTCTAAAATCTTGTTTAGAGTTGATAAAAGAGATTAAAAATATAGACTCACATTGCTATTTAAAAGAGATGGTAAATTAGTTGGCATTTACCCAACTCATTTGCCAGAGAGAGGATGTGACACAATGTCACAAGTATAGGGCATCCAATGAGGATTGAACTTGCTATTTAGTAGTAATGGATGTGCAAGATTAGCTTGCTAAACATTACACCATGATGGGATGCCTTTTTCTTTACCCAACATATATATAGATGTATGTGTGTGAATATCTTATGGGGGTATATGGTTAGCAATTTAGTCTAGTAGACCATTACTATTCAAACTTCCCTGAGTGCCTCACAAATGTAACTTTAAGCTGTTTGATGATCAGCTTTGTAAATTACCATGCTACAAGAATTATTGATCTTGTATCACAGACCAATTTACTAATTGTAGACATACACACTTGTATGTATGCGTAAGTGAGTGTAGGTATCTGTGTGTGTGTGCACTTACATTTAATCCATATACACACACTCACTCATACACACAATATATATATATATATATATATATATATATATTCCTATTCACTTATCTGGTTCATTTTGTGCAGTCAGCTATTTGGGAGGAAGTTGTTAAGTAGCACAAAAGTAAGCAAAACCTATTTACAGAAAAAGTATATGCAAGTAAAACTGTTATTGTTCTATATCTTTTTAGTCTTTACAGTGCAGTAGTAAATCCTTTTTACAAGTTCCCTTCAAGTCTCAGATATGTGACATTCATTTGAATCTTAAGTGTTCCATTTTTTGTGAATAAAGTAAAATGAGAAATAATTGTAGTAATAATAATAATAATAATAATAATAAAAGAATGAAAACCTTTACATATCCCATAAAATGTTTCATTGAATAGAAACGTTAATGTAAAATGGGACTCTGTATTTTCTGAGTATTATAGAAATACACATGTACAGAGGAGGGAGAAGAAAAAAGTCAATTTATAGATTAAATTTGACTAGTGAATTGGCAGTCATGTCGTTCTTGTAGAAAAGTATATCCTCAGTCCTGATTGCTGATCATTTAGAGTTGGAAAGAGAAGATGAACACCCAGTTTTAAATATAGACACAGACTACTTTAAAAAAAAAAGAAGACATGCTGACAGGAAATGATTCTTTCAGTTTTCTTTATATTCTTGAAACATTTCCTCGGTGTGAATTTCAGTTAATGAAGATCAAACTATTTATTCCATTCTTTTGTAGCAAAACGACTGAACTACAAATGAACCACATATCACAATCTCTGTTCATATCTATCACAATCTCTGTTCATATCTATCTATCTATCACAATCTCTGTTCATATCTATCTATCTATCACAATCTCTGTTCATATCTATCTATCTACAAGGTATGTCAAAAAAGTTTCAGGACTGATGACATAAAAAATATATCTTAAATCCATACTACTAACTACAAGTTATCCCCTTCAAAGTAATCCCCCTGGAGTCTAATGCACTTTCCCATCCTTCTCTGCACTACTTGCATGCACTCTGTCATCACAGCCTTTTTGATGTCATGCACATCCTCAAAACAGGTTCCCTAGATGACCCCCTTGAGCTTGGGGAAGAGGAAAAAAATAACATGGAGCCAGGTCAGGTGAGTAGGGAGGCTGCTCCAGCACAGTGAAGTTCTTCTGTGCCAGAAACTCTCGGATACTCAGAGCAGTGTGGGCAGGTGTGTTGTCATGGTGAAGCACCCACGAGTCGTCCTGCCACATCTCTCACCTCTTCTCGCGCACTGAACAAAGCAAACGGCACAGTATCTCTTTGCAGACATGCTCATTGATTGTCTGGCTCTGTGGAAAGAACTCACAGTGGACGATGCCCCTCAGATCTTTTGTGACACCAGTCCTGGAACTTTTCTGACATACCTTGTATATCTATATGAAAGTGATGTCAATGTATGCATAGGAAAGGCATGGACTGCTATAGACAGATTATTGAAATCTGATCTCACTAATTAGATAAAGTGAGAATTCTTCGGTGCTGCTGTATGGCTGCACCACTTGGAACAAAACAAAACTCTAAGAGAAAAAGCTAGATGAGAGCTAAACAATGATGCTGTGCATGGTCCTGAACAAATCTTGGAAATAGCATCATTCAGTAATTGTGTGGCTGCTTTTCTTCTAAAATAGTTTCCATGAGAGAATGTGCCCAAGAATGGCTGATTCAAATGTCACTGACGGACAGCTGGTATATTATACAAAATCAGCTAAATTCTTTTCTCCAAAAGGCATACTTATATAGTACAAGCTATGGGTAAATAGTAGGGCAGACTGGGCTTTTTAAACTTGGTACTACAGAATGGCACATACAAATGGCACTGACAGACAGCAGATATATTCTACAAAAAAGTGGTTAAATGTATTTCCTCAAAAGGCATACCTACATAGTACAAGTTGTGGGTAAATAGCATGGCAGACTGGGTTCATTAACCTTGGTATTGCAACTGTTCTAGGGAAGGAAAACTTGACCGTGTGTCACATCCTGCTTGTGGAGAGAGATTCATAAATACATTTAATTTGTAGACTCCCAGTAGATACAATGGTCTTAACCTCACTAAAACTTTAAAAAGTTTTTCAGAAAGACATTGAATCCATTATCTCTGTTGGGGAATCTCAATTGTGAAGTGGATAATGTGCTGAACTGTGACATTGTAGTTATGAAGTTTAAACTCAAATCATGCTATTATGTTCACTTTTAGACAAATACCCTTGAGAAAGGTATAAACCCACTCATTCCCTCAGCTATGGGTTAAATATTACCACTACTGTTCTTCTACAAGGATTGTATTAGTATTAAATAATATACAAAGATTGATATGCCATTAAGAAAAGAAACCAAAGATACCAAACCTCTCTCTCTCTCTCTCTCTCTCTCTCTCTCTCTCTCTCTCTCTCTCTCTCTCTCTCTCTCTCTCTCTCTCTCTCTCTCTCTCTCACACACAAATTTTTTTAAACATGATCAGAGAAAAAAATAAATGCATATGAATTTTTTTCCCCCAAATACTTTATATTTTAAGGTATTGCAAGGTTTTTTTCTCCCTCTCATATGCAAACTTATGAAACTTTTTAATTAAACTTTTAAGTTTCTGCCTCAAAAAAACCCTTTTCCATGTTCATTTTCTAAAATTTAGATTAGAAAATAGATATCAAGCAAAAAGAGATGATTATTTCTATAGGATGTGGATCATCTGATTTTAATTGATCCATTGTATTCAGTTCTACTTTTATTGAATGAACTCTCTTAATTCTGCAATAAATGTCATCTGTCTTATTTATTATTATACTTAGCTAACTGTGATAACTTGTAGGCACTCATGGTGTAATGGTTATCGCTGTAGGAAATACACACCAACTTGAGTTCAAATCCTGGACAAAGCTGTTTGACTTTTACATAGTGCTGATACCCTTGGGAAAAGTGTGCATTCAAATATTCTCCCTCTAGATATGAGTAAATAGTAGGGCAGACTGGAGTTTTTAGCCTTGGTATGGCAACCAGTCTAGGAGAAGGAAGACTCTGAATTCAAACGTGTTAAACTCTGCTTAGAAAATTGACATAGCATCACATTCTGCTTGTGCGGAGGGGTTGTTAAATATATATAACTTTCACACTCCCTGTGGATACTAAGGTCACTATCTCAATATGTCTCCGAGGATGCTGTGACTGGTAAAAATTATGTTTTATAGGGCTGAGTTTTGAATTCAATTGTTTTTTTAGACTGGCTGCCAACCACGGCCCAATCTGCCCTGTTATTATACCCATAACTGACAGGAAAAGGGATGGATTTGTGCTTTTCCCCAGTATAGAGTGAATGTAAAATCTCTTGAGTGGAATTTAAACTTACGATGGAGGTAGAAAGAATGATGAATGAAACATTCATTTTCTGCAAAGTAATTTGATTCAGCACACTTATTCCAATAAAGTTATTTCATGGGTCAAAACACCTCTAAAACTCCTTTTTTTGATAGGGTGTAAATTTAAACTGCCATATTTCTTTTAATAGCCTCTAAATTCTCAATAGTGGAGAGACCCCATGGTATAGTGGCTAACGTGCTGGACTACAACATACTACAACTCGTAGTAAACAAGTTCAAACTCAAGCCACACTATTGCATTAACTTTCAGACTAATAACATTGGGAAAGATATGAACCACCTCATTCCTCACATTCAAAGATTTGCATATATATTTTTACATACATGGAGTATTATAGATAAATGATTAAATAATTAGCTTAGTTCAGATATAAATTTATTTCAGCACTTTTTGCCTCTTTCAGTCTAATTTTTAATAATTTGAAGATTTCATATCAATAAGACTGAATAAGAAATGTAAAAGTCTCAGTCTCGATACTTTTTGATCATCCAAGAAAGACTGTCAGTTCACACACAAAGAATGCCATTTAATTGATTCTAATATAATACTTTGATACCAGATATTTCCAATTAGTATCATGTTTGAAAATGGATGTATTGATTATTGCTTAAACTGAAGTATTTTCAAAATAGTTTGGGTGAAATTCTTAAGTGCTAATTGAAACCCTAAAGTGATTGAGAGCAACAACAATTTGTTATCAAAGATTGATAGCACAGCAATAGAATTTGAAATATATCTGTATTATGATAATAATAATAATGATATCATTGTTGTCGAGGAGAACCTTACTTATCTGCTCTTGCCTACATAGACTTTTATTCAGACTCATCCAGTGCATATAAGAGTAGCTTAGCCATTGAGCCTTGTTCCCTATTTCTACATCCTCTCAGATGCATATTAATATGTGCATATCCTGTAATTTGGGAATGTGCCAGGTAATTATCAGCATGGGAAATGGACATGGCAAGACAAGTTCAAATCTAGGACGAGGCTTTTTGCATTTCACATTAACTTGGGAAAGGTATGAATCCATCTATTCTTCTTCCAGCTATGGGTAAATAGTAGGGCAGGTTAGGCTCTTTAACTTTGGTTAGAAAACCAGTCTAGAAGCAAAACTGTATTCAAACCTCTTAAACTCCGCTTAAGAAATTGACCTTGTGTGCAGAGATGCTCATAAATATATCATATTGATATATAATTTACTAGCACAGCTACACGACATTCCAAAAACAATCATGTTTGGCAATACAGAGGATTATATCACTTATGTCAGAGGGTCTTCATTGCCACCACATGATCATGCACTTTTTGCACTGGCCACTTCATGAGCTTCAGTTTTTGCATAGCACTCCACGTTCAACATTCCTTCCATCAATCCAGCCTAGTGGAAGGCCAAGGAAATACTTACTTATTCCAGCATATCTTTAATTACTTGAAGCACTTCCGAAACACCTTTTTTTGATACAATAGAAATCAGTTTAAGTCTGCGACGTAGATAAAGTAATAACATCTGTGCACCAAACACCATTTTGGATTTTTTTTCTCTTTACCTGATAGAAACAAAAAGGAATTGTAAAATATTCTATCATAAATATGTATTTCTTTTGTTTATTTTTGTTCCTGGGGTCTGCCATCAAATCCAAAACTTATAGAGAAATAACTACGGATTTTCAGTTTGGCATTCACTGCTTCTGGGATTGAATTCTGAATTTGCTGCTGTCAAAGAAAAGAATGGATCTTGGGGATCAATCTATTTTGCTAATGCTTGGATCATTTATCTGTCAGTTGTTCATGAATCAGAAAACTTACATCTAAGAAATCTATATACACTTTTCATACAATATATGAAATAAGATAAAGCAGTAAACTTTTCATACAATATATGAGATAAGATAAAGCAGTAATTCTTCCAAGCTGTAGCCATGTCAGTGCTACTGTATGGCTGGACTATTTGGACTTTAATGTCTGGAGAAAAAGCTACATGGAAACGGCACAAGGATTCTTCATGCTATTTTGAACAAATCTTGGAAGCCGCACACAACAAAACAGCTGTACGGCCACTCACACAAATCATCCAAGTAAGATGAATGAGACATACTGGTCACAGCTGGAGAAGCATGGACAAAACATAAGTGACATTCTCCTGGACACACGAATGTGTTCTCATGGACACACGAATGTGGGCTGACCGCCAAACACCTGCATCGATCAGTTCTATGCGGATTATGGATGCCGTGCAGAAGATCTGTCAAAAGTGATGATCAATAGGGACAGATGGCAAGAGAGAGCCATGGGAATCTGTGCTGTCAGTATGACCTTATGATTATGATATATTTAAAAATACTCTGAGTTTTATATTCTGCACATCATTTGTTTTATTATTTACACAACCCCACCACACAAGCAGAATATGACACAATGTCAATTTTTAAGCAGTGGTTTGAATTCAGACTTTTCCTTTTTCTAGACCAGTTGTTATACCAAGGTTTAAAAAGTCCAGTCTGCTCTATTTACCCATAGCTGGAGGGAGAATAGTTGTATTCATATGTTTCTCAAGGGTATTAGCACCATGAGAAATGCAAACAGCCTTGTACTGGATTTGCACTCAGATCGACTTGTTCATTTCCTATGGTGATAACCATTACGCAATGAACACCTACATTGTGGTCTGTGTGTTATTATTTCTCTGATTTCCATTTTCCTTTCGTCTCTTTGCCAGATTCTGTGGAAAGATTCCAAGAACTCCAGCAAGGCT
>CM042139.1:129427317-129434817 GCA_023376005.1 Doryteuthis pealeii
TCTTCACGGAACAAATAGATATGCTACTACTAACACACTCGTCTACCCGGATTTTAATTGCATGTCAAACCCTCAAAAACACTTCAATTTTTATAGTTCTTCTATAATGCTCCCTTTAAAAAAATCTATACACAATTTATTCAAATAAGAAATTTTCTCCTGACGATGACCTAAGTTCGAAACTAGTTGAGAATAAACAACATACAAGAAATATTCCAGATTGTCTTATTACTTTTTGTTCATACTATATATATATATATATATATATATATATATGCTATGATGTTAATAATTTGACACAATGTTAAACTTTATTCAGGGGTTACCTTCTTTGTTAGTCATTGGGGGTCACTTTCTTGCTACTCAATGTTTTCCATGTCTGATTGAAAAGTTCACTATATGATATTTGATATATATATATATATCAAATATTATATAGTGAACATTTCATCAGACATGGAAAACTGTGAGTAGCAAGAAAGGGGCCCCCATTGACTGACAAAGTAGGTGACCCCTATATGAAGTTTAACACTGTGTCAAATTATTAACATCACAGCATTGGTTCTTATGTCTAACCTGGCTAAAGATATCTACTGGGGTCTTGGAAAGATACTCCCACTCATTTATTCTGTAGATTTTTAGTAATTCTAAATAATTCAACTCTGTTAGGGTCTTAGAAGATACTTTCTGCACACATTTGATAGATTTATTGTAGCATAAAATAATTCACCCTTGCTAGGGTTTTGGAACATACCCCCCACACACACACACACATACACTTCCTAAACTTATAGTAACACAAATTCAACCTTACTAGAGTCTTGAAAGATATCCCCAACCAAATGTTTCATAGATTTATTGTAATACAAAATAGTTCAACCTTGCTTGGGTCTTGGATAATACTTGTTTTATAAATATTTTTTTTAATAAATTTATTGTATCAAAATATTTCAACCCTGCAAGAGTCTGGGAAGATATCACTAATCGTATCTTTCATAAATTTATTGGAACAAATTAATTCAACACTGCTAAGGTCTTGGACAATTCTCCCACCCACATTTTTCATAAATTTATTGTAACAATATATTCATTGGCCCTAAAAGACTAATGCAATGACAAAGAAGGCAAAAACCATTCAAATGAAGTTTAACATAGCATCAAATTATTAACACTGCAGCATTAATTATAGTGACTTACCTGGGCTAAGGAATATATTCCTTGGTACCCTGGAAGACTAGTGCTGTGTTACTTGGACAATTGAATCATGTTTTCAACTTTTGGTGCAGATGGTCAAATTTGTGTGTGGAGAAGACTTTATGAAGCAATCAATTTTGTCTGTCAGCAGAGTGTTGAACAAACTGCTAATGAGTCTGTAATTAAGTAGATTTGGGTTCTGTTGGAGTTTACAAGGACCATTGGAGTCTGCCTTGACAAGTGTTACATACACACAGATCCTATTACAGACAATCTGTAACCCTTTATGCTTGTCATGTTTTCCCAGTGGTGATCATTTGTTTAACTACTTAAAGCAACTCCATATAATGCATGGGTAACATGAAACTTGTTCCAGAAATATTCAGGTGGCTTATTGGTATTCCCAATGGCTTACCAGAATCAGATTTCTGTCCGTCTTAGAATATGCTGACTCTATCCGCTGCTGAGGGGTAAGACACCCCTTTTTTAAGGGGTGTCCCGGGTATAACACTAAACTGTTAAGGCTCCAGTTCTTGAGATTTGAGGTATATATATATATTTACCAACGCCTCTGCACCAGTAACATGTGACACAAGGTCATTTTCTTAAGCAGAGTTTAACAAGTTTTAATTCAGAGTTTTCCTTCTCCTATTCTGGCTACCTAGTGATGGTTAAAGAGCCTAGTCTGCCTATTATTTACCCATAGCTGGAGGGAGAGTAGTTGGATGCTTACCTTTCCCAGAGGTATTAGCGCTATGTGAAATACAAACAACCTTGTCTAGAATTTGAATTCAGGTCAAAGTGTCCATTTCCTATGACTCTAACCATTACACCATGTACCTTCATATATCTGAGGCATATAGAATACTTCTTTGTTGATAATACCTCGAGACCACTCTGATGTGGAATGGTAGTATCTATTAAGGTCTCATCTATAGGTCAAATAGATCTATTTAAAAATTATTCATATTCAATAGAAGTAAATGATAACATTAAGATTGGAATATCTGAAAATAAAATCGTTCACCTTATAACTTTGTTTCCTGATTGTGGAACTGAATGTTTATGTATGGATTTATGCTGCTCAGAAAGAGGACTTCCAGTTCATCATCTTCCTACATAGGCATTGTATTTGTAAAGGTGTCCATGAATAGTTTAGGTCCAAAAATGTAAGACACTTTCTTCTGTGACCATCTTTAGTGATTTCATTCAAACCAGAACTTCACAGAGACCAATAAAAAGACAGGAAGAAGCAAAGAAAATTCCCTAGGGTATTAGTGCTATGTGAAATGCAAACAGCCTCATCTAGGATTTGAACTTGTGTCACCGTATCCATTTCCTACAGCTCTAACCATTACACCATGAACACCTCCACCTTGTAACTTTGTTTCCTGATTGTAGAACTGACTGTTTATATATAGATTTATACTGCTCAGAAAAAGGATTTCCATTTCGTCATCTCCCTACATAGGCATTGTATTTGCAAAGGTGTCCATGAATAGTTTTGGTCCAAAAATGTAAGGCACTTTCTTCTGTGACCATCTTTGGTGATTTCATCCAAACTGGAACTTCAAGGAGACCAATAAAAAGACAGAAAGAAGCAAAAAAAGATTCTTGAATATATTAAAGTAATAAGATAATCTAATAACAGAGTTGTCGTGAGTCAGTTGGCAAGAAAGAGAAAAACAAAAGTTGCAATTTCCGAATGACACATTGATTAGGCAAGCAGCATAATTTGCATGTGAAAGCAACGAAAAAAGTTCTGAAGGTACTTTTACAATGTTAACCAATGAAAAGACAGATAGAGAAAAATAAGAAAAAAATGGCTGTGTAAACAACAGACAGCAAATACAAAGAAATTATATTCACCAAGTGATAAATTGATAAAAGAGTATATGAAGGCAACTTTGCAGGAAATACCAAAAATCAATATTACAATATTTACCAAAAACAGAGTTGGCAAAAGAAAGAATAGCTGCATAAACATTACACGGTCAAAATAAAAGAAAGTAGATACTTTGATAAAAACTGGGAATCTCACAATAAGGTGTTTTATAATAGGTAGAAAGTATCTACAGTGCCAATGATTTTAAAATGTACAAGAAAAGATCTTACATTAGACACGAAAGCTTTACTATGCTAATGCCAAAAAAGAAAAAATTTGAGAAGCAAATGACGCGAAATCAAGTTAGCATCAGAATTTGAAAAGGATTTTTAACTTCTTACACATGAGGCCATTTAAGCAAAGTTAGTTGGCAAGTGAACAAAGATTGTGTCTCTTTCCTTTTTATTTGCATCATGCAAACAGTTGTAAAGAATTTGATAACTCTTCAAATTTTTTGCCAACTCAAAATCTGTGGTTTCGTTCTTAATTTAATTTGAACCATGAATATATTTACCAAACTCTTCCGCACAGGTAGGATGTGACACAAGGTCAATTTCTTAAGCAGAGTTTAACAGGTTTGAATTCAGAGTTTTCCTTCTCCTGGACTGGTTGCCAAACCAAGGTTAAAGAGCCCAGTCTGTCCTACTATTTACCAACAGCTAGAGGGAGAATGGCTGGATTTATACCTTTCCCAAGGGTATTAGCGCTATGTGAAATGCAAACAGCCTCATCCAGGATTTGAACTTTAAAAACCTTTACATTTTTTCAGGTCAGTTAACTTTGACCCACATATGTTTGAGAATCTGTGTTACGCCTCAAAGATATGTGGTTCAAAGTTATCTGACCTGAAAAATGTAAAAGTTTTAAAATATAATACCTGATGCTTTATATCTTTTTATTCATTAATATATCAACACTGAAAATTTCATTAAAATCGGTTAATTCCCTGATTTTTGCTATTTTTTTGTATTTCGGTATCATACGATGGTGGAATTTGGGTACGTTAAGTTTTATTTAACCTCTTAATCTTCTTTAATTCCCCTTACCCATTATCAAACGTTTTTGTAGACTAACTATTCCTTTTTCAATTGTGTTCTTTTCTTTGGTGTCACGTCTCGGCAGGTGGTCAGTTGGCTGTTTGTCTTTAAAGTTTCTTTTTTTTTTTTTTCCCTGTGTCTGGGTATTCGTGACTCTACCCAACAACCATCATACATAGCTACAAAGAAACATATGTGGACTCCCTAACAACACTATATATATACATATATATATATATAAGAATTGATATAGTTTGCTTTATTAATAAATAAAAAAAGCCCAGTATCACTGATATATATATATATATAAACATTATGAGAATTTTATATATAGGGCCAGTTTAGCTCAGTCGGTAGAGCATTGGACTAGGAATTACAAGCTTCCGGGTTCGATACTGGGGCTTGCCAACTCAGCGTATGAGTAGCACAGGGATCTATGCGGTAAAGTGAGTAGCTGACGGTAGGTGTGGCGCTTCACCTAAGATGCCAAAACAATCTCCTTGGTCTAGCGCTAGTGAAAAGAGAATAGACTCCCTCGCTGTTTGGCTGATACCAACTTTAGGCCACCCCGACAACTTTACTTACTTTATATATATATATATATATATATATATATATATATATAGAGAGAAGAGAGAGAGAGAGAGAGAGAGAGAGATTTTGCTTTATTTTATAAGTTAGAGCATTTTAAATGTATTGTATTAATACAATCTCCCTATGACATGACATTTTTGTTGGCCTATGTTTACATATATCAAACATCATGACAATATTTGGTTTAATATATATATAATATATATATATATATATATATATATATATATACATATATATATATGAGAGATAAATAGATGGATGGATGAATGGAGAGAGAGAGATAGAGGGCTACAGCCATCCGGTATGCATCAGCACACTTAGTTCTGGATTAGCTTATAATCAAAATCTGTTTGCATCAGACCAACTGAGGTAAACTAAAGAAAGTAAAGGTTAATCTGGTCAGTGATCAGTCAAGTGTCTTTTAATCTGTGGTTTCTTTGTCTCACTGGCTGCCTTACTTCATCTGTCTTATGACTTCAGCTTAACCGTATCAATATCCTCCATTTTTCTTGCTACACTCATATTTTTCATTACATTGATGATCGATCAAGCCCAAAGAAATGCAATGACAAAATTGGAAGCAAAGAATGTTTGCTCTACAATAGAAACAATCTGCATTTCTGCTCTTAACCCTTTTGCTGTAGAAAGGGGATATATCTACTGAAAATTTTATTAGCGTCTAGTGCGGAAAGTGGATTCACCCCACAGCTCTGACTTGATTTGGCATTAAATGACCTGAAAAGGGTTGATATGCTTTAAAATAAAAGATCCAAACAATAAGTTTTTTCTATTTATACTTAAGATGTCAATTCATCATATTGTCCAAACAATGACAGGTCACAACGCAGAAGTATCTATTTTGCACTACATGTATATAATAATGATGTAATAGAAGGTCATAACTTGCAGGAGCAAGCTCAATGTTTATGATATGTTATTTTTTAAAGATTACCCTAAAATAAATAGAATAAAAATTTTTTGATTGATATTTACGTCGAGGATTTATTGACTTAGTGTATTAACAATAATTGGTTATTTGCACTGATGAAGTAATAAATCCACAAGATTAAAATTAGGGTATTTTGAGAGTTAGAAACAATGTAACAAAAAAAATAAAGTGGGCAGAGTGGCCTATTGTTGATATTAGTTGGACAGCAAGGGAGTCTATCCCCTTTTCACCAGCACTAGACCAGGGATATTAGTATTATTTGGATTATTCAAATATTGTCCTCATCTTTGTTATCTGTACAATGTTTTGGCTGATGTGCCCTCCGGCCTTCTTCAGGTATTTCTTGTTGGACTCATGATTATGACAAGAAGGTTCCCAAGTTCGAAAAGAAGGTTCCTGAGTTTGAGAAGGCTACCGAGTCCGACAAGAAATACCCAAAGAAGGCCAGAGGGCACATCGGCCAAAACATTGTACAGATACCAACAAATATGAGCACAATAGTCCGAATAATCAAAATAATACTAATTATCAAGCCTCATCTCAAAAATTCAGAGAAACCAGGGATACTGTTGTTCTTTTTTGCATCTGAGGTGAAAAACCACACCTACCACCAGCTCCCACTTTACCACACAGATCCAAGCTGTGCTACTCATTTTCTGAGTTGACATGGGCCAGTATTGAACCCAGAGCCTTGTGGTTCCAAGGTGGATGCTCTAGAGCTAACAATGTAGTAATGGATTATTATATATAAATATATAGCTTATCAAAACTCAAAAAAAGACAAGTATCTAAGGGTGACAGGAAATATTGGTCAAAATTAATAAGAAGAAAAATCAATCACATTTATATAACTAAAGAAAGTTAATGTTCACTAACTTAATGAATAGTCAAATGCTAATAAAAGATATCTAACCATTTTCATTTCTTTCTTTTCTAGTACTTACGACCTGTTCTTATCTCCACT
The DNA here is from genome assembly GCA_023376005.1 of Doryteuthis pealeii. Lineage (NCBI taxonomy): Eukaryota > Metazoa > Mollusca > Cephalopoda > Myopsida > Loliginidae > Doryteuthis > Doryteuthis pealeii. The sequence continues at coordinate 129,433,944 of CM042139.1, forward strand.
GACAAAGTGTTAATTTTAAAATTGTAAAATGAAATATGGGCAAAATAAATAAAATAAAATAGAATTTCAAATAGATAATCTAAAAATATCCCACGAGTCCTTTTTTTCAAATTAGTTATATGCCGAATGAATTGATTAACAACACCCCTGGCATTTCATTCAATCACTTAATAAAATGTATGCTTTTCTCATAAAAGAAACTTAATAGAATCTAATTAACTACCAAAGGCTTTTTTTTATATTTTCTTTCTCTCAGATGAACATTTCCAAAATCTTTCAATGACAGTTTAAATAGAACGTGAATCCCTAGATGATTACTATCATTGAAAATGAAGTAAATGCTCTTATCTAAATTAATATTAAGGTCATTTCCTATTTATTTTTTAAATTTTCACTTTCTCTGAAATAAATTATTTTTCCTCACTGTACGTTGTTTAATATCTTTAATGTGTCAATTCAGCATCTTCAATGAATATATTCTTATATTTCCTAACTATATATAATCATCATCACACATATATATAGAGATATAGATAAATATGTGTGTGTATCATGTAAATGTATGGTCTAATAGTTACTATCATAGGAAATAGACACAAGACAAGTTCAAATCCTGGACAAGGCTCTTTGCATTTCGCATTGCACTAATACCCTAGAAAAAGGTATGAATCCAAGTACTCTCGCTCCAGATACGAGTAAATAGTAGGGAAAACTGGGTTCTTTAACCTTGGTTGGTAACCAGTCTTAGAGAAGGAAAATTCTGTATTCAAACCTGTTAAACTCTGCTTAAGAAATTGACCCTGTGTCACATCCTGTTCGTGCAGCGGGGTTGATAAATATATATGCTTGTGTGTGTGTGTGTGTGTGTGTGTGT
>CM042139.1:129437317-129452317 GCA_023376005.1 Doryteuthis pealeii
TCTCTCTCTCTTCTCTCTCTCTCTCTCTCTCTCTCTCTCTCTCTCTCAAAACACACACACACACACACACACACACACACACATATATATATTATATATATAATCAAATTGTATAGAAGTATATTAAAAGAAAAGGTAAAACATAACAAAAAATGATTAGTAGATATTTTTGTAGAAATAGATAATTCACTCATCTGTAAGTTTCTGCATATATATATGTAAATATTTTTGTGTGTCTGTAGGTATATATATAGATAGGGATAGAGAGAGAGAAACTCAAATTTAAGTATATAAAAATACTCTTCTGTGATTCTCTGTATTAATATAAATACATATATGTATATATCCATTTATTTTTCCTGTTTTCTTTGTAACTTTTTATGTGAATACATTTATACACAAATCTCTAGTTGTGTATACATGAATTCTCAAAGAAAATCTTTTATTTAAGTATTTAAATCAGCATCAGAAGTCCTAGACAAGGCTCCATGTCTACATCTGTTTTTCCAGTTGCAACCAGTTCTCCCTTAGAACTCTACCAGCACTGATTTCTTTAAAGAATCCGAAGGTTAGTGAAGCATAAAATGCTTTTATCTCATCTTTATAGATGCCATTACAGATCAGTGGAACTCTTCAATAAGGGAGATAATATAGTTATATATTTATTTGTTTTACTACTTATTGTGTGTAAGTTTTCATCAAAGCATTGCAGTAATAAACATTGTAATAACACAGAAAACTCTGGGAGGAAGAAATAATCAAAGTATATTAAATTTTTTTAAAGTTGAACTGAGTAATATTGTTTTATCCGTACAAATGAGTACATATCTATGAATTTATTTCTTGTGTACTTACATGATTATACTAAACTATACAAATAATAGGAATAATTTCTTCAAATTCTAAAATATATTTTTTCAATTCTATTTGGGATGATACTAGTAAAATGTCCTCATGAAACCAGTATCCATGTCATGTATCAAGACAGATAACAAAAATTAACCAAAGATTTGGGTGTAGATGTTAAAATATAGTAGTAAGATTTCTTCAGCCTTTTTCATTTGTGAGTGGGGAAAATTCAGTTACTTACTGACTAAGTGAGGATGATAAGGTAACAATTAAAGAAAGAAAAAGACATGCAAGCAATATGGTATCAGTAGCACATATTAAGTTGACAACCATTTCACTGCAACAATTGCAAAATGGAAAGTTTATTAACTAAGAGGTTATGGAAAAAAAATGTTGAAATTGTAAAGAAAATTGTGAAAATGAAAAAAATGCTTAAATAGATTATGAAGAAAAAGATTTTTGTGCACAAATATATGTGATTGAGAATGTCTTTGCAAAAGAAAAATAATTTGCTGAAAGAAAATGTATGCAAGCTCGTGGTGTCAATAATGGAGTTACTTACTCAACAAAAATGTTGCTTTGCTTAGTTCTGCTTTGTGGCCTGTCCATAAGTGAATGTCTGCTAATGTTCTTGTATTTGTGACAGGGAACTATAGATGACCTATCAGCTATGATGATACATTGGTATTATTACTTATTATCATTATTATTATTATAACAATAAGTAATAATAATAATGTCAGCTATGATGATACATTGATATATTATAAATAATATATGTCAATAAACTGATTGTTGGTTGCTATCTTCAATTGTCTACTGTGTCTTCCTGGTGTCTGCCATTATCTTCTGTGGTAGGTTTTCTTAGCAAGCAGCTCAACCTGATCAGAATTCAAACTTTTGATCTTTTAATGTCATTGGCTGAAACATGTTGTTTTTGGAATCACATTGTTTATTAACGATTGACTTTTACTGGTATGATGTTTAGTTGGCATGTTGTTCAAAGTAGCTTGATGGTTTAATTTTTCAATTTCCATTTTGATTTTTAAAAACAGTTTTTTAATACAAATATCTCAGATTGTAGTGTCATTTTTTTAATCATGTAACCTTAGCATACATTTTATATAACCTACATTTACAAAAATTCAGCTTCTGGAATAATTACTCTAATGAGACCTTGTAGCAGACTAAACTAAAAGTATTATACAAGATTGTATATTTATATAAAATTGTCCTAGACTCCTCTTGCTCCTTTTTTTTTATGCATATAATCTATAGCATCTGTTGAGTGTAATGTCTTGTGCATTATCATTAGTTATATTGTCTTTTGGTTTATCCATTGGAATTCCTCCCTTGTCCATTATTATTATTATTATTATTATTATTTCTCTACTTGCGAGTTTTTCACACTACCATTAGCTAGTGGTCATTCACCTGAGTATAAGTGACAGTGCTGTTGTCTGGATGGTCTCAATTCTTCATCTAATTTGCAATTCCTTCTGTGTTTTTTCCACACACTTGGTGGACCATTCCAAGAGCACCAACTATAATTAGTATCACCTCCACCCACATGTTCCTCAGTTTTTTCAGTTCTCTGGTGAGGTTCAAGTATTTGTTTATCTTTTATTTTCACTCTGTGTTCCACTGAAATAGCAAAATCCACTATATGACAAGTTCTTTTATTTTCTTGGTAATTAACACTAAGTCTGGTCTGCTGTCCAGGATTAAGGGATCCGTTTCTATCTCAAAATCCCAGATTACAATAAAGTTATGCTGAAAGCACCAGTTCTTGCATTTTTGCCTTTAAAAATAAAGCAAGCTGAAACATTATGGTCAAGTCACACTAAAGGCATCAGTTCCTGCTAGATCACCAATGTTAAGCAACAATAAGCATGTTCAATACTTGATTGGGTGACCACTTAAGCAAAAATAGGTTCTGTAAGTAACCGGAGTCCTTTGTTTATAAAAAATAACTTGATTTGGCATTAAATGACCTGAAAAGGATTGATATGCCATAAAACTAAATAAAAATCAACATCATCCCAGAGAAACCTATGCATCTTGTCCTCTGGGACAGATTCTGGTTCGTGCATGTACCATTTGGTAGTATGATCAAAGTTTAATTTCTTATACAATTTGTATATGTGGTTTTGTTCAAACGACTCTTGGTATGTTCAAATGATTTCACATGACACATCAGATTCTGGCAGAAAAAATAAAGCAATATTCATGATCACATTTTAGGGTTGACTGCATTTGAACCCATTATACAAATTTTTTGCTGATCTTATCGTTGCTCTTCCACTACTCTTCTGCTTAAATTGATTCATTTTCTGCCCTAACAAACTCAATGTTTCTAGCAGAAGGGAAAACAAAAAACAGATTTGTTTATCAAACACCAACTTTTTGCAATCTCTGACCTAAAATTTGTTTTTAATATTTCCAGCACCCAATTTGTGTGCTGTGCATTGAGGAGGAAAATTAGGAAGGATGCATTATTAGTGATCATGAATCAGGTCAATGATCAGATATGATAGTTCTCTGGAGAAGTCACTATCTTCCAACTATGTACATGTCACACAAGAATAACACACTCTTTTTTACTTAAATAAGAAAACCATCCAGAATGCATAATATGTCAAATACCCTCATACTGTTAAACACATTCTAATAAAATGTGGTGATGTTACTTTTATTAAACAACATTTTTATAACACAAACAACATCAGAGATATATTTAAAAATGTCTGTTTAGATAAAATTTTGTCATTCTTAAAATGAACAAGATTATTCCAAAAAATATAACAATAAACTTGAACTTTAGCCTATAAACTTCTCTCAAAGTGATTACCAACAAACAGTTGCAGATAACTGACTGTTAAAATCAAGAAAAATCCTTGGAAAAACAATAAATCTGAGAATCCCTCACAAATTACCTCTTGGTATAAAATGACAATAAATATGTTCCAAACAAGTTAGTTGTTCAATAAGGTGACGGTAGGTGTGTTGCTCTACCTCAGCAAAAACAATCTCCCATGTTTAACACTAGCAAAAAGGGGATAAACTCCCTCGCTGTCTGGTTGATACTAACAATAGACCACTCTGCCAATTTTACTTACTGTTCTTCTACTAGGAGGGTTTTGGTATTAAATAACCCACAAAGGTTGATATGCCATTATGCAAAGGAACCAAACCAAACACCTTTAGAATAATCAAAAATATAATCAAGAACTGATAAAAATACATTTTGCCTGTCCAAAGCAGGAATTAATGAAATAGTCTGTAAAAATAACCCCCTCATAAAACAACAAGAAAAAAAACATCACTAAATTAATATTCAAAGAATGTAGTATATCAAATGACATAAACAACCAAAAAAATAACAAAAAAAATATTGATAGAGTCTAATTCTTAACTAATACCAGTTGGAAAAGAATAAAGCCAAAAAATCATAGTAGAATGGTTCTATCCTTTATAAAGGTTCATATGCCATTAAACAAAGAAACCAAACCAAACTGGCAGATATTTTTGTTTTTTATAATATGTTACAAGTATACAGAAAAAGAGGCATCTCACAAGTATACATAAAAAAGATTGTATCTTCTTTATAAAAACAATATTGCAGACAATGGTAAGAAACGGTAGATATAAGACAGAAAGTAGTTTAACAAATATTCAGTTATTATTCTGTTATTCAAGTTGCCTTTCTTTGCCACTGGCAAACTGTAATAGAATATTTAATGAATTCACAATGAAATTTGCTCTCGTTATTAATGTCTGGCATTTTCTATTAAGTGATTTGGAGAAAAATTTATTTCAAGTTCTTCAATAGCATTTTAATCAGTAAGAAGAAAATTTTAGTAGGTAACAAAAATAACCCCAATGGTTTACCAGTTCTCTTGATGGTTTATCATGAAGTGCATCTAATGGTATTTTTAATGTTGGTCATTGTACTTGTAATGAGACAATAGATAATTGTCTCTCTTGGATTTTAGCATGTCTAGTGGTCTCGTGAGAATAACAGAATTCTTTCTCATCTTTTCCCTTTGAATGGCTACCTTTTTTTTAAATTTCTATTGATCAAGCAGACTTGTTCATACTACCAGGCAAATGACATTATAAGAATTAGTAGGTATTAGTTTATTACCAACACTAAGTTCTTTAGTGCATTAGTGCATCCCTAGATACACAAACATTGCACATTCAGTCAGGAAAGACAAACAACTAACTAGCATAAACTATGCACATATAAATGTTTAATATACATAACATTTAACAACAAATAACAATAAATAGGTCCCAAAAAGCAAGTTAGTTGTACAATACGTTCTATGAACAAACAAGAAGATTGTTTATAAAAGACTTACTGAATCTTCTATGGTTTTCATGATAAGATGCACTAAGTGCTATACCAAAGTTGGAAACTATTTGTCTATACTCTGTTTGACAAACAAAGCTAAGAAACATGTCCTTTTTGCTCATGAGTGAGGACCAAAAACACGTCCTATCTCTTCAAATAAAAGGGCAAAAGTGAAAGTTTGAAGGGCTGAATTGTCATGTGACCAATGGACACGTGACATGGAAAGCCATGCCTACAATCCAACGGAAGAGAATTATTTTGGTCTCACTACAATGTTATCACCTAAACACTGAAATGTAAAGCACATAGAATTCAAGTAAGACTTTTACTGTTTTTGTACTACTTTTCCTATACTGTTTGTTCATAAAACAATTGTGCATGTTTTGTCTGTTGGGACATGTTTGTCTATTCTTGTTAATACTTCTTCAATGTTTATCATGTATGTATTAAATGTTCGTACATGTGTGTAAATAAGCTTGTCTTTCTTTCTGTTGGGTTTAATTTCTTTGTTTAATGGCATATCAACCTTATGTTATTTGATGTTGAAAGCATTTTTGTAGAAGAACAGTAGTGGTACTATTTACATGGGAGAATAAGGGTATTCCCATCTTTTCTTGAATATACAAATTATCTAAGGAAGATAATTTTTTATTGTATCATCAATGGAAATGGAATCAGCAACCTTAATTCAAATCCTGAATTAGGCTGTTTACATTTCTCTTTGAGCTAATGCCCTTGGAAAATGCATGAATCCATCTACTCTCCCCCACCCCCACCCCAGCTATGTATAAATATTAGGGTAAACTGAATTTTTTTTAGTCTTGTTTAAGCAACTAGTCTAGGATAAGAAATATTCTGCATTTTAAACCATCTTTACTCTGCTTAAAAATTGCCCTTGTATCCCATAGTTTTCTACAAGTTGTAACATTTATTAAAATGATTAAAAAACATGGTGACCATAAAAAGGAATACAAGAAGAATTATGTCTTTTCTAAAAGACACTATTCAATACAATTTCCTGGTTGGCATCTCATTTCCTCATGTCATAAAAATTCAAAATGGTAACACTCAAACATTCCTTTAACTATTTGCCTACTTTAATCTGCTCACAATGGCTCTCTCAGTGGTTTTTGCACATGTCACTTGTTTATACTGAAAACTCACTATGTTTACACCCATGCCATCTTTTGAATGTGTTCTGAGGTGAATAGATAGTGAACTTTGAAATTATCCCATCATACAGGTAAAACATTCCAGGAAAATTTGGTAAAGTCTTGCGGGTGGGAATTTGGTAGGTAAAGAGTTAAATTTCTTTTTCAATTAATCCCATATGTTGTGAATTTGGACATAGATTCCAATAGATTCCACATTGTATTTAATCCATGCCAACTTATGTAGGCCACTATTCAGATATCAAGTGATTATATTTGTTGTATTCATTACCTTTTTATTACCTCCCTATAATTTTGCAAACCTTTATACCAAAAAGATTTTTTTTTTAATAGTCTTCCAAAAGTAATTACATGGTAATTCACCACATTTACCAATGTTTTATCAGCTTAATTACAAATCTTCTTGAAAATATTTCCCCTAGGAAGTCCCACACTGATGAAGTCATTGTTATCGCTGCTTGAAACAATGCTGGAAGTCTTGAATTAACAATCACTTCAGTTAGTTCATCATGACCTTTTTGCATGTTCGCAACGTCACTGAAATGATAACCGCAGAGCTGGGGTTTCAATTTTTGAGAACAGGAAATAGACACAAGGAAAGTAAAGAGGCTATGGTATCACAGGTATATATATATATATATATATATATATATATATATATATATATATATATATATATTTTTGGTGGGGGGCAAAAACAGAGTGCATGTCTAAATAGTAATGGAACTGACATTTTTATTTTTTTAGGTTGACAACCCTGATTGAAAATCAGTTTGTCAATGTAAGTTCCTCACCAATCATTCTTACTATCAAATGTTAAACTGATCTGAAAATCATCCTCACTTTTGTCACTTTTCTCATTTAGGCAATGACTAGTTGACCAGAATGAGGTTTATCTTTCTTTCTGAAGTTCACCTGAATTTACTGTTTTTTTCCTCTTTCTTTCTTTCTTTTTTGCATTCAATTGGATTTACTTTTTCTTTGTTAGATTTTCCTGAACTTATTCGTTCTTTCTTTCTTTCTCACGTTCACCTCGATTTACTCTTTCTTTCTTTATTTCTTTCACCCGAATTTACTGGTTCTCCATGTCTTTCTTTCTTTATCTCTCATCTATGAAAAATACTTTGTGTCACCCAAAACCCTGTGCCTTAGATAGAATTTGATGTTTAGCTCTGTTAACTCATTAAATGTTTCATTTTTCAATCAGGGTTGCTAACATGAAAAATAAAAACCTACTTTCTAGAGTGATCTTCTCTATAAAGTAATCTAATATTATATTGAACCTTAGGGAGTTGAGGACAGGAGTAAGTATCCACACTAAAACTAACCACCCCAATATTTCACTTATACAACTATGAATAATCTCTTCTTTGTATCTCCTGTCATGTTTTGTATTCTTTTCTATCAAGTTTGCTCAGGCAATAAAATATCCTTGTTATCACTTTGTCATGAATTGTTCTTATATTTATAGCATACGAGGAAATGATATACTCAACCAACAATCGTTATTCAACAAATGTATTTAAAGTAAAAATAATAGATGTCATGTCATGACTTTTGAAGGGAATAGCAGTTAAAAGATGAAATTTCAATAGATACATCTACTATATGATTCCGGGACATGATTCTGACAGAGTTTATTAAAGGTTTCAGATCTTTCAAATACAGATATCCCCACCCAGCTGACCCGGCTATCACTGATCTGGTGATGGCCTGTATCTTGGAAGCATATGACCCCTCCCAGCTGATTTTAAAAATGAATGGCAGAAATATCAATATGATGTATATATACATACATCTAATCTGCATGACATGAGCTTAACAGTGAATGTGTGTTGTTGTATACAATATGTCTTTTTTGTATTATGAGATGACACAGGTTATCTTGTTTCAGTTGAGGGGGAACCCACAAAAAATAACTAACATTTAAGAGTCTTTATTTCTTAAAGATGTTTTTCACTAGTTTTTACTCTAACTGCACAAATATCAATGATTAGGAATAGTTTCCATGTCTGTTCTCTTTTGACACAAGGTCAATTTCTTAAGTGGAGTTTAACAGGTTTGAATTCAGAGTTTTCCTTCTCCTAGACTGGATACCTAACAAAGGTCAAAGAGCCCAGTCTTCCCTACTATTTACCCATAGCTGGAGAGAGAGAGTAGTTTGATGCATACTTTTCTGAAAGGGTATTAGCGCTATGTGAAATGCAAGCAGCCTTGTCTAGGATTTGAAGTCAGGTCAATGAGTCTATTTCCTATGTCTCCAACCATTAAACAACACACCTCCAAAGGATTTAATATACGAAGACAATCTTCAGTCATTGAGACAATAACTCGTCCACTACAAGAGTCATTTACAGGATCCATCTCTATCAATATACCGGTTACTGAGTTTTGTTTTAGGATTTTACTTGACTAAGCCAACTTTGGTTGGTTAGATTTTATGGCATGTCAACCCTTGTTATTTTATACTGAAGACTTGTTTGTTTTATTCATTCTGTAGGGCATTCCATTTTTTCTTTAACTCATTTTTTTAAACACATTTGTTTAAACTCATTTTTCGATCGATTTACTCCATATATGGAACCCTAAAAGGTACTACCCCTTCACAGTCAGAGTAAACCTGGGACTAATCACAATGATGATGTACTCCACACACCCCAGAGCTCCAGAATTGGAACCTCACCACTAGATGTATTTTAACATCATACCCAGTACACTAAGACCCTTAGCTATCTCCTTCTAGCACAGTTAAAGGGTGAAGGGGTTGAAGGTTTGCCATAAGAGCAATAGTTAGGACAATCATATAAGTACTAGGGCTTGATTGGAGGTTGCCTCTTTGACTGCCTGTCATGGATGTCCTGGATTACTCAGCCACCAAGATTCCTTCCTTAAGTATCATGGGACACTGCTCACAATCAACAGGTGGCCTCATTAGTATTACCCTTCTTCAAAGATGCAGTTGGTGTATTTTACAGATTCAGCTGACCGGTCTAAGTCAACTTTGGTACATACTCAGTTGGTAGAGTTCCCGACTAAGAACCACAAGGTTTCTGGTTTTATACTGGCCCTTGCCAACTCAGCAAATGAATAGCATAGGCATCTGTGCGGTAAAGTAGGGAGCTGATGATAGATATGACGCTCCACCTCAGACGCAAAAATCAATCTCCTTAGTCTAGCACTAGTGAAAAGGGAATAACTCCCTTTCTGTCTGGCTGATACCGACTTTAGGTATCTCCGACGACTTTACTTATATTTATAAAGCACATAGACGATTGCTCAGCCAACAGGATTCCTCCCTTAGATATCATGGTACACCACTCACAACCAACAGGTGTCTCATTAGTATTACCCTTCTTCAAAGGTGCAGTCGGTGTATTCTATAGCTCCAGCCAACAGGTCTAAGTCAACTTTAATACATAACTGTATTTATAAAGCACATAGAGGAATGAACTTTTGATTAGACAAATTCTATAACTATTGACCTTTGAATAGTGATTTTTTTCTCTTCTTTATAGACATAAAATCAGACTCCTGACACATATAAATACAAATCTGCCAACAGATTATTGAAATAAAACAGTCTTTTGTTGATTTCCAAAAACGTCTGACTGTATAAGAAACTGTACAAGTAAATATAATGAAACGAATAATTTGGAGGAAAACTAATATCTTTATAAAATATTTCTTAATAAAAAAAATGTATACAGTCATTATGTCAAAGATGCTACTTATTGAAATGTATTCATTTTCTCAATGCAATAATCACAAAAGACGAAAGTAAGTAGAGCATTCTTTTTTTTTTTTCACAGACAACTAAGAAAATACTTGTTTGAACTTTATTCTAAATGTATATTCACTCATTCAATTAAGTGAGAACGCAGTACAGTAAGTTATTTTATTAGTCAGCATAGATGATAAATTCCTTCAAGTGATTCTTTTCAAGAGATTAATTTTTTTTTCTTTTCAAATATCTATTCACTCTCTTTGACAATTTTAATTTTAATACCAATATCATCATCATCATCAGATTGTGCTGTTAGCATGGATTTGCATGACTCTCCCTTACCAATCATCCATATCAATCATCAAATCTGGTAGGTCTTCTGCACAGCATCCATAATCTGCACAGAGCTGTTTGATGTAGCTTTTTGCTGGTCATCGTATACTTGTGTGTCGATGTGTAGGTGTCCATATGAGAACATCATTTATGAGTTCGTCCTTGCTTCTCCAATAGGGTCCAGCATGTCTTGTTCACCTAAACTGGATGGTTTGCTTAATAGAAGGCAGGTCTTTTCATGACTCTCCCTTACCAATCATTCTTATCAGTCATTGCCCCTGATAGGTCTTTTGCACAGCATCCGGAATCTGCACAGAGATGATTGATGTCATTTTTTCTGCTCAGCCTACACTTGTAGGTCCATGTGTACATTCCCACAGGAGGACAACACTTATGTTTGTCTTTGCTTTTCCAGCAGTGTCTGCCATGACTTGTTCAGCTTATTCTTCTAGCTTATTCTCTAAGTGGTTTGTTAGGGTCCATGTGGAATTAAAAAACAGCGGCATACAGTAGCATTGATACAGCTAAGGCTTAGAAGAATTCTCACTTTATCTTATCAATCATATTTCATATTAAAATTCTTAAAAATCAGACAGAAAAGGTAATAAAATGCTGAAATAAATTTATCTCTTAACTCTTAACCTGTTGAGAATTTTTTAAGTCCAGAGCTCTATTCCTATTACCATTTATCAAAAAATGGCTAAAAATGGCTTTTTCATTTAAAGTTACCTGTTATTTCCCTTAAATCAAATACTTCTAAATATGTTTAATATTACATTTAAACAAAGGTTGTCATTTGGGGTAGATTAGAAAAATGAATGACTTCCGGCCAGGTGGAATGAGGTGGTATAGGACGTTAAGAGTTAACTAAGGTATTCATTTTATCATTTATTTATAATACTCTGTATATGTAAAAATATATGTACAAATCTTTATATGTACATGTGAGTTCTCAATTTTGGTTGGATCTTATCAAGGAAACACTTGATACCATCCACGCACACACACACACACACACACACACACATATATATATATATATATATATATATATATATATATATATAATGTAGAAGAACAACATTTGCACTCAAACAGTCACAATTTCAATCGTGATACAAAGTTCACCATATGAGAAATAATTTTGGAAAACAGTTTTACTCCAGTATATGATGTTAACCCATCTTGGATTATATGCTTAGCAGTTATGAAATAGCGTTCATTGTGCTTTTGTATCTATATTCTTGTGTTATTGTTTCTTAAGAATTTTTGTACATGCTCTTATCAAATTCGAATAATCTTTAGACAGATCTATTTGACATATAGATAGAACCTTAACAGGTACTACCACTCCAGATCAAAGTGCAAACAGCTTCATCCAGAATTTGAACTCCTCTCACCATGTACATACCCTATGATAATAATCATTACATAAGACTTAAAAATTGATCTTATGTCACATCCTACCTGTGGGAGAAGGTCTGGGTAAAAAAATACCCAATTTATCCATCTCATTTGGCCATATTAAATTTGATAATTATCTATATCCAGTAGTATTTTTTGGACAGGTAAGTAGCTGACTGAAATGTATAGTTTGCACCAGAAAAGATAAGATAAACAATGATGTACAGTATAAATAATAGCAGGCAACACATATTGTTTGTATATATTTCAACGCTAATTGTTTTATCCTTTTGATGGAAAATAAATCATGATTAAAATTTTATAATTTTGTGTGGCTTCTTTTTATTATTGAATTGGATTCTGTTATTTGATAAAAAAAAAAAAGCAAACTCTCCAATGCTTGTTGTTACTGTTTAGTTCAAATTGTTTGTAGAGCAGAGTCAATTGTGAAATCCAATCATCAGAAGGTGTTATTGAATATTTTACAGTTTTTTATTCTCTAATTTATTTCATGTTTATTTGTATTATTTCTGAATCAGGAATTTGTAGACTTACTGGTCTGATGTTCTGCAACTAATTCTGAATATAAAAGAATGAGTCAACCATTATTCCAAGTCCTATCTTGCACCTGGGCTTGAATACCATTTCAGCCAAGAGGAAGTGTGGTGGTGTACTGGCTAGAATCGAAGAAAATGGACTCGTCAACCCGAGTTCAATTTCTGGATGAAGCCACAGTTCACATAGCGCTAATATCCTTGGGAAAGATATGAATCCAATTATTCTCCCTCCAGCTATGGGTAAATAGTAGGACAGACTGGACTCTTTAACCTTGGTTAGGCAACCAGTCTGGAGAAGGAAAAACTCTGAATTCAAACCTCTTAAAATCTCCGCTTGGGGTGGTCACTACTAGAATAGGCTTTGACCTACTTAATGATCTATTTCAAAATTTTTAAAAAGTTATCCCATCATGATATAAAGATTAGCAAGCTATTGTTTAACAGTTTGTTCATTCATTCATTCCTTTATTATCATTATTATTGCTATATCACTCATTGCAAGTTTTTCACACTGGCTTTACCTGATGGTCTTTCACTGGTGTCTGAGTGACAGCAAGTCTCCTCAGGTTGCCAGGACTCTTCTGTGTATTCTAGCTAATCTTAACAATGTTGTTGTTTGGATGGTCTCTATTCTTCCTCTGATTTCCAATTCCTCCTGACTCTTTTTCAAACACTTGTTAAATATCCCAAGGGCACAAACTACAGTTGGTATAACCTTCACTTTCATGTTTCACAGTTTTTTCAGTTCTCTGGCAAGGTCTAAGTATTTTTTTGTTTTCTTTCATTTTCACTCTATGGTCAAGTGGCACAGGCTTGGTGTTATACAACTAATTCTGAATAAAAGAGAATGAGTCTATCATCATTTCAGGAATTTGTAGACTTACTGGTCTGCTGTTCTGCAACTAATTCTGAATCTAAAAGAATGAGTCAACCATTATTCCAAATCGTAGCTTGCACCTGGGCTTGAATACCATTTCAGCCAACAGGGCGTCCTATTATGGTGTAGTGGTCAGCAAGCTATTTTCACTACTGAATAGTGAGTTCGATCCTTTCTGGATGCCTCATACTTAAGACCTTAAGTTGGGTAATAAATAAGGGCATCCCATCATGGTGAAATGGTTAGCAAGCTACTCTCACGAATCAGTTACTACTGAACAATGAGTTCAATCTTTGCTGGATATGCCATACTTGCAACCTTGTGTCACCTCCTGCCCATGATAAACAGCCATTTCAGCCAACATATTAAATTGATTGACTTTAACCACATGCCAACTAGTCTGGGGGCATTTTATGTCTATAGGTCAGGGAATTGCATTCATTGTACAAATCAAGTAAGAAAAAATCATGTTGCAGCATATTCTTTCTCTAAACTATTTAGTCATGTGTTAAGCTAAGAAAAGGCGGACCATATTACCTTTAGGCACCCCTTTTTGATCTCGATTAAGAAAGGACATGTTTTTCATTTACACCATCAATATCCGGTTGTTTGTTAGGGTTAGGGGTTAGTTTTACAATATTTTTTTAATCTAAAAATCGTCTGTTAAAACAACCGGATATTGACGGTGTAAATTAAAATATGTCCTTTCTTAATCGAGATCAAAAAGGGGTGCCTAAAGGTCATATGACCCGAAAAAGCTAACTTTTGAATGCTGATTTTCTGTTGAATAGCTCTTGCCTACTTGGAAGATTTGTGCAGCACAATCTTCCCATTCACGTTTTTCAGTTAGTATGCACCCCAGTAAAAACTGCACATTCAAAATGAGATTTTTTATTAGAGCCATACATGTGAAATGTGAATTAGAGAATAAAGCATTATTAAATCATCCCTATTCTCAATGAAATGCTAAGGAAAATCCTTCACTCATTCCTTTTAATTGATTGTAATGGCATTTCAACCCATCTAGGGTTATTTTATGCTGAGAGGTTAAGGAATCATGCTCTAGGCATAAAGTAACCCTAGATGAATTGACATGCTGTTAAAATCAATCAATCATTCAATTCAAATATTGAATATAAAACCTAATATTTCTTTGAAAATACAACTACACAACTACACAAAAATCTTGTCATCACTTACATATTTTCTAGAAGTAAAATAATTACATAATACAAACTGAAATTTTAGAAAATAATTTAATTTTCAAAGATTTTTTTAGAGGGAAGATAATAACATAACTTATATAGTATGTTATTAAAACAAAAAATAATGAAATTTAAAACAATATCTAGGAGTAACAAGACTTTCAGACTACCCTGTACAGTGAACACAATTCCCAAACCTCTAGACATAAAGTAATCCAAGATAGATTGGCATGCCATTAAAATCAATCAATCATTCAATTCAAATATTGAACATAAAACATATTTCTTTGAAAATATACAAGTACTCAAAAAATATAAATATGAACATAAAATGAATGTGATTCCCTAACTTCTAGGCATAAAGTAACCCTACATGGATTAACATGCCATTATAATCAATCATTCAATTAGATTATTGAATATAAAACATATATTTCTTTTAAAAAGAAGCTTCTTAGGCTGATTTTCTTTTATCATGAGAATTGAAAGAGATGTTTAAATTTTGAGAAAAGTTTATAC
>CM042139.1:129462317-129487317 GCA_023376005.1 Doryteuthis pealeii
TGTATACCATCTAGAGAACTTACCAAAAGTGATGACTGATAGGGACAGATGGTGAGAAAGAGTCAAGAGAACCCATGCTATCAGCTTGCATTGATGATGAATATGATAATTCATCATATGATATTTTGAGATAAATGATTTATGTTGTTTCACTAGTGGGCTGTAAGAGATAGTGGCTCCATGACTCCACTTTGTCCAATAAATGAAGAGAAACCTCATGGTTTCACTCATCATATTGGTAAACTCAGTAATAATCTGAGTACATTATTTTTATATAACGCATGTATATTTTGACAAAACTTCTAGCTCCAGAAATGAATTTGGTCAGTTGGTTAAAAATCTTTTTTTTTATGCTTTTTGTTTTTTTAGGGGGGGGAGGGTATAAATATTTAACATGTTTGAGTTAACTACAGTAGCTAAAAGTTTGCAATATGGTGTAATCATACCTTTGCATTTACTCTATAAGTTGTATAAACCTCACTGTATACCAAATAGTAGGCTATATATGTGAGTAAAAAATGAAGAAATTTACTTACTACCTCTGATTGCATAAAAGTATCAGAATATTCTAATGCATTTCTCTGTTTACATCTGACTATGTCTGACTCATTTGCTAAATGATGGGGATAGCTTATTGACTTTTATGTTTTTGTGGTCAAAACCATATAAACTTTATATACTAAAGTAACATGACCAGATATATGCTTTGCTCTCACGCAACCATAGCTAACACTGATGTATCTTTTGAACACACTACTATGACCTTTTTTTTGCTTTGTTGGAATTGGAAACCACCCCTTTGTATAAATATAAAAGATGGCTGACAATAGCTTGGTCTGTTTAGTTGAAAAAAATTCATATTAGCTATACTTTTGCCTTCTTTTTAGGATCTATCTTGGAGGAAAAGCAACTACTCTCTTTCTTTATAGATTTAATGGCTGAAGAAGGCTGTAGAACAGACATGCCAAAGTGTTCCAACAACTCTTGGGATTATTATGGGAGCCTTGTTATCTTCATACCGACATTTGCCAGTTGTTTTGACATGCATTTGTATGCTTGTAAAATCATCCATAAAAAAAGAGTTAATTTTCTTATTTCTTAAATGCTTCATGTCAGCTAATAAACAGATCTTTTTTATCCAAAAAATTAGACCATAATGGACACTCCTGTTCTGGGTTAGAGTTGACCTGAGAATAATGTCAATGAAGAGGTACTCTATATTATCCATTTTTGGAGGTGGTTATCATGAGAAAAAGCATGAGACAGAGAAGATATATATGCATGGGTGAATGTTTAAAAATAATGTAAAATGTGATTTCTAACTGACAAATTATAGTTTCTATCTAAGTACCAAGTGTCATCTTTCATTCAATGAAAGCCATTTTCTCAAACGACCTCAGGGTCATCACACATCAATCAAAATGACATTCAACAGTCCTTCACACCCATTTTAAACTAACAATGCTAAATGCCAAAAATGGATTTTGCCAGTCTATTATTTAACATATCCACATCTGCTGAAAGAACCACATAATCTAGAAAACTATTCCATCAATAGCACAAGAATATTGCTAAAAAACATTCTTGATAATCTACATTAGATTATTTCAACAGGATGTTCATAACTTCTTAGGCAACTTCTGTTCAGTTACCAAGAATTGGAATTTCTTTTTCTATTAACCCTATTTTTTTTCAGCCTGTTCTCACTACTTATATTCTGTAAATTGGACACTACCTAGCTTGCATGTCTCTAAATAGATAAAAATTTTGATGAAATTCTATACCAAAAAAAAACTGGCTGTGGCCATATGACATATGAGCTCATGTGGAAGAAAGACATTTGATTATTATCTACTTTATATTATATGTTTATATTTACAGGGACAGTTTGGCTTAGTCAGTAGAGCATCCACCTAGAAAACCACAAGGTTCTGGGTTCAATACTGACCCTCACCAACTCAGCACAAGAGTAGCACAGCTTGGATCTGTACAGTAAAGAGTGAAGCTGATGGTAGGTGTGGTGCTCCATCTCAGATGCAGAAACAATCTCCCTGGTCTATCAACATCGAAAAAGGATGGATTCCTTTGTTGTCTGGCTGATACCACTCCGCCAACTTGGTCATTACTCCATAGTTATCAATTGTGACTATACATATGAGCTTGTGCATGTCAAAGAAAAAAAAACTGTGATTACAATTTACTTCATATTCATATTAATTTGGTCGTTACTCCATAGTTATCAATGCACTATTCAACAATGTTGCAAGACTCTCTTGGTGAGAGGATTCCGTGACTGATTTGACAAATTTTGAAACTCGATCTTTGACTTATTGTTGAATTAAGAAACATCTCATAATAGACAAATGTAAAGTGGTATTGACAATGTTTACACAGGGTGGTCTGCTATCTAACAAGAGGATGTGAGTTATTGACTAAATTTGCCATCTTGAAATCAATAGAGATTCAGAATTGGGAAGAGCTCCATGGCAAATTCCAATTTGGACTGAACAAACTAGTGAATTACTAGCAAGCTTTTTCCATGTTGCTTCATTTCGTATCTACAGAACTTTGTTTGAATTAAGGACAGTGTGACATGTACTGTCTTGGATGCATTTGTAGAATTAAGTTTGGCAACCATCCCAAAAAGATTTTGGCCAATATTATTTAACATATATCTATACAATACTATATATTAAATATACACGATATATATATATATATTAAATATACATTATATATATATATTAAATATACATGATATATATATATTAAATATACATGTATATATATATATATATATATATATATATATATATTGAATAATGCACTTATAGAAATAAATCTGACAACTGTCCCATAAAGGTTTTGGTTAATATTATTTAACATATATCTATACAATACTAGATATTAAATATACATGATATATATATATTGAATAAGGCACTTATAGAAATAAATCTGGCAACTGTCCCATAAAGGTTTTGGTTAATATTATTTAACATATATCTATACAATAAAAGTAAAATAAGTAAAGTCATCATCAGCCAGACAGTGAGGGAGGCAATCCTCTTTTCACTAGTGCTAGACCAAGGAGATTGTTTATGGCATCTTATGCAGAGCACCAAACCTACCATCAGCTCCTCACTTTACTGTGCCGATCCCTATGCTACTCATACACTGAGTTGGTGAAGGCCGGTATCAAACCCAGTACCTTGTGGTTACTAGTCAGACACTCTACCGACTGAGCTAAACCGCCCGAGATACCAGATATTAAATATATATGTATGATGCAATATATTAACATTTATAAAAATTATCATCAAGTTGCACTGACAGCATGGATCTCCATGACTATTCCTTACCACCCATCCCTATCGGCTATCAGGTCCTCTGCACAGCATCCAGTATCTGCACAGAGCTGATTGATGTAGTCTTTTGCTACCGATTCCACGCTGGTGTCTCCATCAATTAGGTACCCACAGTATAACATCACTTATTAGCTTCTCATTGCTTCTACTGCAGTGTCCATCATGTCTTGTATGTCTTATATGGATGGTTTGTGTGATAGAAGGCAAGTGTCCATACAGTTGCTCTTTTCTGAGATGATGATAAAGTAGTGTAATAACTCTTGACTCAGTTTCCATTTTTGATCTTTGAAACTCAGTTGTGAGTTACAACCCTGCCTTATTTTTATAATTATGAATGGGAGACATCCATAGTGTAATGGTTATTGTCATAGGAAATGGACACAGTGACCAGAGTTAAAAGCTGTTTGCATTTTACAAGTGCTAGTACCCTTGTTAAAGGTATGAATCCAAGTATTCTTCCTCCAGCTATGGGTAAATAGAATGGCAGACTCAGCTTATTAACCTTGATTAGGCAACCAGCCTAGGAGAAGGATAACTCTAAATTCAAAGCTGTTAAACTCTGCTTTAAAGAATTGACCTTGTCTTTCACCCTCCTTCTTCAGATGGGTTGGTAAATATATATTTTTATAATTATTGATACATTGCATTAGTGCTCTGCATTATTGAGCACTGTAAAGGTTTTGCTATTTGGAGGCACTTTTTATATGGAATTATAACAAATATATTTACTACTATTTGGATTATTTGGACTATTGTCCTCATCTTTATTGTTATCTGTACAACGTTTTGGGTGGTGTGCCCTCTAGCCTTCTTCAGGTATTTCTTGGCAGACTCGAGAACTGGAAGGCACATCAGCCAAAATGTTGTACAGATAACAATAAAGATGAGGACAATAGTCCAAATAAAACTAATTATCAAGCCTCATCTCAAAACTTCAGATCAATAATATATATATATATACATACCCAATTTGGTCTGAACTAACAAGGGAAATACTAGTAAGTTTTTTCCATACTGTCCTTTTATATTAACCAAACTTTATTTGAATTAACAACAAATTATTAAATTATTATTGAATTAAATCGTCTAGACCATCGGATATTACAAACACAACATCATACTGTATATAAAGCAATTTGTTTCTTTAATATTAAGTATAACTCAAATTGATTATAAATTAGGTTCTCATTGATAAATGCTTTAGTATAATGAGGAATCTGTGACGTAAGCCGTGATGTAGTTTCGGCTTCAGACAGAAATGCAAACAATCTCCCATTATATATAGAATAGAAGATTAACAACATACTTACATTGTCTATCTTGTAGAAATAAATTGGGCATTGATCACAGTAGTAAAAATTCTAGAAAGGTTTTGGTTAATATTTCCTGACTAATATTTTTATTTTGATTCAGCCTTTGTTAAGACTGATCAGAACTCATGATAAAAATATTGATTATTGATGATATTTAGTGATACTTAACTCAATTTATTAAGTAGAGTCTAAATTTTAGTAATTTCGTAAGGAAAGAGTTTAAAGGGAGATAATTTTGATAATATTTCTTTAGGATCTAATTTAGATGGTTACAATATAACTATAAATAGCAACCAAGATGAAGAGAGCAATTCAAGTATATTACTGAATAATGGATAAAAACAATTTTTTATGTATACTTATCTGCTATTTAAAATCTTTAAAAATTCTGTTTCTATTCCCAATTGGAAAAAAAAGTGTTAATAAAGTAGAGTGTGAAAGGTTCTCTAGGCACGTGAAACAGTTCCTTTTTCTAACCTCTCATCAGACTAGATTAACACTTTTAAACATGGAAGTCATGCAGAAACTGAAGTTCATATGGTGGTCAGTTCGAAAAGTGTATGGTTCCATCAACATTTCTCTTTTGGGGTGCCTCCATCCCTGGCAATAAACCTTTTAAGGCTACAGAAAAAAAGTAGGTGTTCTTGAGTGAAACTACCTTGGCTTTTATCTCTCTTCACTGGCCAAACAATTCCAACCAACAGGGATGACAGAATACTTATAAAAATATATTACTCATAACATAGAGGTTATGAGTTCAATTGCTGTGCTGGGCAGTACAGTTCACTCCACCTTCTCTCCTGTCATTACAAAATCTCTACAAACAATTTCTTTTGTTAAGAGATTAGGAAAGTGATATTTAGATGGCTTTTGTGTTTAAAGTGAATCAACTCCTATAAAATTATCTCATAAAGAAAGATTAATGAGTAATTCCAAAGCCCTTTCCCCATTCTAATCTTGTTAATTGCAAATAAGAATACACTGTCGTTTTTCTTCGATAGATTTTCGCATATAAAATTAATCAATGTTTAAATGACAAACATGTTAATGCGGGTAATGATATAAAAACTTAAACAAAGAAAGAAAGTGATAATGACAAATTAAGAGGCTATCTTTATCAGTGCAATGCCATAGGTTGGTTTTTTGAATTAAATCAGAACTGGTTTCTTTAGAGCCGAAGATAAATGTTACGCATCTCCACGACCATAATTGAACTGATTTCTATTGTTCAGAAGTTACAGAATGAAAATTCTAAAGAAAAGAAAAGCGAACATTTTCACCACCCCCACTCCATCCCACCCACCCCCAAAAAACGTGATAGATATCTTTGGAAGGAGAATATCAAATATGTCAAAGTGATATAATCAGAATTTTTTTTTTCTTCCGGTCAGTGCGCTTCTATCCTGTCTATCTGTTCCTGTGCTCTGTTATTCTCAGACAGTGTTAAGTTTCCGAGAAAAATAAAGACAAATATTTTCTGTCAGCTAAATAATGAGAATAATTGCAGTATCATTCAAGCAAGAATACAAGATTAATGAAAATACAGAGAGAAGATAAACTACCCTGTCGGTGGTGCTTAGAATACACTGGCTGTATCGCCCTGCAGAAAAAGTAAGACCCCACCCCCCCAAAAAGGGGTGTAGCGTGACACTAAACTGCATCTGATGGTGAGACTTAAGATCTGGAGATCTAAGGAATGTAGTGTAACCCTTCATTGCCATTACTCTCAGGTCCACTCTGACCCAGAGTGATAGTACCTGTTAGGGTCTCATCTATGGGTCAAATAGATATGTTTCAGAATTATTTTCTTTGTTATTAAAATAACAATTATCAAATTTTTAGCAGTTAAAAAATACCTAAAACATGTTAAATGTACAAAAACAGAGCTGTAATAAGAACTAAAATATCCCCAGCAGAAAGAGTAAACTAATCCCCCCACACAAAAAAGGGGTGTCCTGAGTATGACACTAAACTGCATCTGATGCTAAGTTTCCAGATCTGGAGAGTATGGAGTATCTCTTTATTGCCATTACTTCCATGTCCACATGGTGTATTGTCTTTAGTCATAGCAAATGGACATGTGGCATAAGTTCAAATCCTAGAGGAGGCTGTATGCATTTCACATAGTGCTAATACCCTTGGAAAAGGTACATATTTAATTATTCTCCTCCCAGCTATAGGTAAATAGTAGGGAAGACTGGGCTCTTTAACCTTGATTAGGCAACCAGTCTAGAAGTAAAACTCTGAATTCAAACTTGTTAAACTTTGCTTAAAAATTGACCTTGTGTTACATCCTACTTGTACAGAAGGGTTGGTAAATATATATCTATATATATATACATCAGAACATGTAACAAATGTCTGTAGTGCAGAAGAATGGAAGTAGAGTGAAGATGGTGGGAGGAAGACAGAAAAAAAAAGATGGTTGCAAGTTTTTCACATCAGTTTTACAAAAATCTGGTGACAGCAACTCTTCTCAGGTCTCCAGGACTCTTCTAAGTATTCTAAGTCTGGATATTCTCTATACTTTCTCTGATCTTCAGTTCCACCAATCTCTTTTTTTTCAGGCCTCTTGGGACCATTCCAAGGGCACATTCTGAATTTTCATGCCAGTATTAACTAACAACTTTTATCTAAATCTGCATTCTCCTCATCTCAGTATTCCATCCGATCTCAACAGTGTTGTGTTCTGGATTGTCTCAATCCTTCATTCATTTCCCCCAGTCTTTTTTTTCCCAGGTTCTTTGGAATTATTCCAATGATACCAGCTATGATTGATCTACTGTCACCTTTATGTTCCATAATTTTTTGCTTTTTTTTTTTCTGTAAAAAGTTTCTAGTTAATTATCAATTTGTTTTGCTTTTCTTCGATTTTTTTTGTGGTTTGCCATATCTGACAATTTATTTTCTTTTTGTTAAGTATAACATGATCTGATCTTCTAGCCTGGATTGGGTGATCCAGATTTTATCTCAATATCCCAGAGTTTCATTATCCAAGACCTTTTTTGGCCTGTGCGCAAGCCAATGGTCAGTATACTAAGGCATTTGCAAAGTTCCAGTAGATCACCTTCCCTCTCCAGCCATGTTTGCTCTTGTATTCCTTATGAGCCAGTTAGCTAGCTTACAGCCAATATCTCAGAGACTTTTAGGTCTCATTTTTCTAGATATATTTTGGTCTGTGCATATACTAATGATCTGTATACTAAGTTGCTTGCACACTTCCAGTAGATTGCAATCCCCACCCAGCCATGCTTGCTCTTGTACTCATTCTGAGCCAGTTAGCTAGCTTTCTGCATATCATCATCATCACCATGATGTCTGTAAACTTTTCTTCCTAAATTCTAAGGCATGTTTTAAGGTGACTACTCTTAGCTATAATTTTCATTGATTATTGCACCATTCCAGTTGATCACATTCTCCACCCAGCCATGCTTGCTCTTGTACTCCTTCTGAGCCAGTTAGTTATTATCATCATTGTCATCATGTCTCTACAATGTTCTTAAATTTTAATGTGACTATTTTTAGCTGTAATCTAAACTATTTTTTTTTTTTAATTTTATATTTTGTTACATTTAGAGGCCATTGTAATCATTGTCATTATCATGACTGCTTATTTCTTAGTGTTTTCAGCTTCATTTCAATAGTTAAGTGTTTTTCACCAAAGAAATTAATCAGCCAACTAATTGAAATAAAATGCGTTGTACATTTTTAATGACACAAATCTAATAAAATGATCAATATAAAAAGTTTTTTTTTTTTTTTTGTTTTGAAGGAAGAAAATAATTTAGCGTATTAATTCTTTTTGCTCAAAGTTATTTATGCATCAGATGTCATTTATTTGATATTTGCTAAATTAGCAATTTTACCCTTCTTTGCTTTTAATTTGCATTCACACCATTTATAGCTATCACTGGTAATCGAATGATAGCAACTCTCTTCAATATTCAATCACTCTTTTCTAATAGATATTAGAAATACTCATGACTAGACAGTTTCAGTTGGTATTTAGCAATGCCTCTCCATGAGCAGGATCTGACACAAGGTCAATTTATGTGAAGTTTAACTAATTTGAATTCCGTTTTCATATATATATATATATATATATATATATATATCCAGCTATGGGTTAAATAGTAGGGCAGACTGGGCCCTTCAGCCTTGGGTAGGTAACCAGTCTAGGAGAGGGATAACTCTGAATTCAAAATTCCTGAGGTCGGTCATTGATTGGGTTTGTGGCAACCCTTGATGCACCAATTCATTCCTATCAACTGTGCCAAAAAGTGTGAATGGTCCAACACAAGCCTTCACCACTATAAACAAATCACTGTGTGGGTGTTCATTGTGTGTGTGAACCCTCATGCATCAAAAATCAACGAGAGAGTCCATAATATATATATATATATATATATATATATAGTGTGCTATATTTCTAAGTAAAGAGTGCTCAATATCATGGATAGAGCATGTATATCTAAGTTAGAGCTGTGTGGACATTAAGTCAACAGCACTTGGTTACTGACAATTTCTTGCCTATGCGAATACTAAGTGCTTATGTCTATTTTAGTAATCAGTAACTAATTGGCTGTTAATTATATGATAAATGTATTAGCATGTCTGGGGGGGGGGGTATTATCTCTGAATGAGTGATAGGAAATCTCCTCATATTGAAATCCATCCTGTCAGCTGGGGCTGTAGAACATGCCAACTGCACCTCCACTCAATGAGGTCACCTGTTGGCCATAGGTGGTGACCTCTGATGCTTAAGGACGGAATCCTTGTGGCTGAGCAGTTCAGGACATGCAACACTCCACTTTGGCCCTTACTTGGTCTAGACAGGTGGTTGGAGGGGACCCCTTCAAACAATTGGCTGGTCATGTCAAGCCCTAGCATCCATATGAGTGTCTCAACCTAGTGCTCTTATAGCAAACCCCCAACCCTTTTTATCAGATATGTGTTAGAAGGTGGTGGCTGAAGGTCTTAGTGTCCTGGGTATTATGTTAAACTGCATCTAAGGGTGAGGTTTCAATTCTAGAGGTCTGGGGAGTGTGGAGTACCCCTTGATTGCCACTGTTCACACTGACCCAAAGTCATAGTAAATGTTAGGCCCCATCTTTAGGTTAAATAGAGAAAAATGATTTTTTTAAATGTGTTTAAGTGTGTTTTTTTTTTAAATTGAATACCCAACAAAAATAAATGAAACAAAAATGTCTTAAAATAACCCAAATAATATCCAACCAACCATATTAAGATATCAAATAAATGGTCATGAACTAGAAACCTGACAAGTAAGTAGACTATTTTTTTCATACATATATTCATACATAAATCTTCCTGTATCATATAATAATTAATTCTTTGTCGTCATGTAAAATGATTGCCACTTATCATTTTCATTATCTTCACACTCTAACAAAAATGGCTAACACCTCAAGTAATTTCTCATTTAACACCTGGATCATAAGGTATCTTTCACAAAAGACTCTACCCATCACAGACATTATTTAAGATCACAGGATGTATATAAAAGATGTTGAACAGCAAACAAAACCTCGGCATGCATTTTATGTTCGACTAATCCTTTAGACACTTTTATGGGAGGTTTGATTTACTAAAAAAAGAAACTGTGGCGATCAATAGAAACAATAGAGAAAATGAACTGACTTTGCTTAAAAATTGACCTTGTGTTACATCCTACTTGTACAGAAGGGTTGGTAAATATATATCTATATATATATTACATCAGAACATGTAACAAATGTCTGTAGTGCAGAAGAATGGAAGTAGAGTGAAGATGGTGGGAGGAAGACAGAAAAAAAAAGATGGTTGCAAGTTTTTCACATCAGTTTTACAAAAATCTGGTGACAGCAACTCTTCTCAGGTCTCCAGGACTCTTCTAAGTATTCTAAGTCTGGATATTCTCTATACTTTCTCTGATCTTCAGTTCCACCAATCTCTTTTTTTTCAGGCCTCTTGGGACCATTCCAAGGGCACATTCTGAATTTTCATGCCAGTATTTAACTAACAACTTTTATCTAAATCTGCATTCTCCTCATCTCAGTATTCCATCGATCTCAACAGTGTTGTGTTCTGGATTGTCTCAATCCTTCATTCATTTCCCCAGTCTTTTTTTCCCAGGTTCTTTGGATTATTCCAATGATACCAGCTATGATTGATCTACTGTCACCTTTATGTTCCATAATTTTTTGCTTTTTTTTTTTTCTGTAAAAAGTTTCTAGTTAATTATCAATTTGTTTTGCTTTTCTTCGATTTTTTTTGTGGTTTGCCATATCTGACAATTTATTTTCTTTTTGTTAAGTATAACATGATCTGATCTTCTAGCCTGGATTGGGTGATCCAGATTTTATCTCAATATCCAGAGTTTCATTATCCAAGACCTTTTTGGCCTGTGCGCAAGCCAATGGGTCAGTATACTAAGGCATTTGCAAAGTTCCAGTAGATCACCTTCCCTCTCAGCCATGTTTGCTCTTGTATTCCTTATGAGCCAGTTAGCTAGCTTACAGCCAATATCTCAGAGACTTTTAGGTCTCATTTTTCTAGATATATTTTGGTCTGTGCATATACTAATGATCTGTATACTAAGTTGCTTGCACACTTCCAGTAGATTGCAATCCCCACCCAGCCATGCTTGCTCTTGTACTCATTCTGAGCCAGTTAGCTAGCTTTCTGCATATCATCATCATCACCATGATGTCTGTAAACTTTTCTTCCTAAATTCTAAGGCATGTTTTAAGGTGACTACTCTTAGCTATAATTTTCATTGATTATTGCACCATTCCAGTTGATCACATTCTCCACCCAGCCATGCTTGCTCTTGTACTCCTTCTGAGCCAGTTAGTTATTATCATCATTGTCATCATGTCTCTACAATGTTCTAAATTTTAATGTGACTATTTTTAGCTGTAATCTAAACTATTTTTTTTTTAATTTTATATTTTGTTACATTTAGAGGCCATTGTAATCATTGTCATTATCATGACTGCTTATTTCTTAGTGTTTTCAGCTTCATTTCAATAGTTAAGTGTTTTTCACCAAAAGAAATTAATCAGCCAACTAATTGAAATAAAATGCGTTGTACATTTTTAATGACACAAATCTAATAAAATGATCAATATAAAAAGTTTTGTTTTTTTTTGTTTTGAAGGAAGAAAATAATTTAGCGTATTAATTCTTTTTTGCTCAAAGTTATTTATGCATCAGATGTCATTTATTTGATATTTGCTAAATTAGCAATTTACCCTTCTTTGCTTTTAATTTGCATTCACACCATTTATAGCTATCACTGGTAATCGAATGATAGCAACTCTCTTCAATATTCAATCACTCTTTTCTAATAGATATTAGAAATACTCATGACTAGACAGTTTCAGTTGGTATTTAGCAATGCCTCTCCATGAGCAGGATCTGACACAAGGTCAATTTATGTGAAGTTTAACTAATTTGAATTCCGTTTTCATATATATATATATATATATATATATATCCAGCTATGGGTTAAATAGTAGGGCAGACTGGGCCCTTCAGCCTTGGGTAGGTAACCAGTCTAGGAGAGGATAACTCTGAATTCAAAATTCCTAGGTCGGTCATTGATTGGGTTTGTGGCAACCCTTGATGCACCAATTCATTCCTATCAACTGTGCCAAAAGTGTGAATGGTCCAACACAAGCCTTCACCACTATAAACAAATCACTGTGTGGGTGTTCATTGTGTGTGTGAACCCTCATGCATCAAAAATCAACGAGAGAGTCCATAATATATATATATATATATATATATATATATAGTGTGCTATATTTCTAAGTAAAGAGTGCTCAATATCATGGATAGAGCATGTATATCTAAGTTAGAGCTGTGTGGACATTAAGTCAACAGCACTTGGTTACTGACAATTTTCTTGCCTATGCGAATACTAAGTGCTTATGTCTATTTTAGTAATCAGTAACTAATTGGCTGTTAATTATATGATAAATGTATTAGCATGTCTGGGGGGGGGTATTATCTCTGAATGAGTGATAGGAAATCTCCTCATATTGAAATCCATCCTGTCAGCTGGGGCTGTAGAACATGCCAACTGCACCTCCACTCAATGAGGTCACCTGTTGGCCATAGGTGGTGACCTCTGATGCTTAAGGACGGAATCCTTGTGGCTGAGCAGTTCAGGACATGCAACACTCCACTTTGGCCCTTACTTGGGTCTAGACAGGGTGGTTGGAGGGGACCCCTTCAAACAATTGGCTGGTCATGTCAAGCCCTAGCATCCATATGAGTG
Organism: Doryteuthis pealeii; assembly: GCA_023376005.1. Classification (NCBI taxonomy): domain Eukaryota; kingdom Metazoa; phylum Mollusca; class Cephalopoda; order Myopsida; family Loliginidae; genus Doryteuthis; species Doryteuthis pealeii. The sequence goes on from CM042139.1 coordinate 129,475,286, forward strand.
TCTCAACCTAGTGCTCTTATAGCAAACCCCCAACCCTTTTTATCAGATATGTGTTAGAAGGTGGTGGCTGAAGGTCTTAGTGTCCTGGGTATTATGTTAAACTGCATCTAAGGGTGAGGTTTCAATTCTAGAGGTCTGGGAGTGTGGAGTACCCCTTGATTGCCACTGTTCACACTGACCCAAAGTCATAGTAAATGTTAGGCCCCATCTTTAGGTTAAATAGAGAAAATGATTTTTTTAAATGTGTTTAAGTGTGTTTTTTTTTTAAATTGAATACCCAACAAAAATAAATGAAACAAAAATGTCTTAAAATAACCCAAATAATATCCAACCAACCATATTAAGATATCAAATAAATGGTCATGAACTAGAAACCTGACAAGTAAGTAGACTATTTTTTTCATACATATATTCATACATAAATCTTCCTGTATCATATAATAATTAATTCTTTGTCGTCATGTAAAATGATTGCCACTTATCATTTTCATTATCTTCACACTCTAACAAAAATGGCTAACACCTCAAGTAATTTCTCATTTAACACCTGGATCATAAGGTATCTTTCACAAAAGACTCTACCCATCACAGACATTATTTAAGATCACAGGATGTATATAAAAGATGTTGAACAGCAAACAAAACCTCGGCATGCATTTTATGTTCGACTAATCCTTTAGACACTTTTATGGGAGGTTTGATTTACTAAAAAAGAAACTGTGGCGATCAAAGAAACAATAGAGAAAATGAAACCATACTAAAACTTGTAGTTGGGAAAGTAGTTAAAAATATGTAGTAAATGCCATCTTTAAAATAAAAAAGGCATTTCCAGTGGTCCGACTATGATAGACCTTTAGTATATTATTATGCACACTTAATACTACAAATTACTATTCTTAAATATTTTCAGGGTGATTGATTTTTAAGAACTTTGAAATAAATTGACATTTTTGTTTACTATGAAAATGAATTGATTTTCCATATATATATATATATATATATATTTATTATAGTGTACAATACATTTAAGGTACAATTGTACCATTGGTTTCCAAGCAGCATGTTAGCCACTTTTGTCAAGACATCACGCTTGTTAAGATTTCTTAACAGGCACATTGTCTTGACAAAAAGTGGCTAACATGCAGCTTGGAAACCAATGGTAACAATTGCACCATTAATGTATTGTACACTATTATGAATAAATAAATACAGCTCTTACATCCGTAATCAAGCACTTTATTTTCAATTCTCTAATACTAGAAAAAGATTATATATATATATATATATATATAATATATATATATATATGTATGTATTTACTGTTTTTCAACTATAAGCTAATATATTTTTATTTTATACTTAATATAGCTTTGCTTCTCCTAGATGAGTTGCTATACTAAGTTTAAGAGCCCAGTCTGCCCTTCTATTTACCCATAGCTGGAGGGAGAATACTTGGATGCATACCTTTCCCGAGGCTATTAGGGCTATGTGATAATCTATCAGCCTCGTCCAGGATTTAAACTCATGTCGCATTGTCCATTTCTTATGATAATAACCATTTTTACATGGTCACCTCCACAAAAGCTGTGAACTTGTGTCTCTTTTTGCATCAGTTACCCAATCATCTAAACTAGGAAGAACTAATGGTTTGTAGAAGCTCAAATCAAATCTATGAACTTATCCTTTATACTTCCTCTTAATCTTTCAGAAATGTGTTTTCTTTTTTTGGGGGGGAGGCTTTTACCTTAGTAGTATTAATGGCATCTCTTTTTCAGTTAAACTTATTAATTAGATGAGATTTATGATTAAAGATTTCACATATAAGTTTATATTTCTCTTAAATGTAGGTCTGTTAATTGCTTTGAAAAAAAATGTTCTAAAGTTTGTAATTGGCAAATATTTCAGTAATTCTGGTAAAAATTTCAAATTGATTATTGAGTCAGTCTAAGTAAATTTTTAACATTATTTAATTAATTTAAAATAGAAAGCATTGAGAAATTTTCTACCAAATTAAAATTAATTTTATTTTTCAATTATTAGACATATATGAAATTTATATTTCTTTAGATATTTGTTAAAATTTTGTAGATTTGATTAAAAATTTAATTTATTAATATTTCTTTTAGCATTTTATGATGCAAAAAACACTCAATAACATTTGAAATATCAATTACATTTTTAAATATATCATAAATCAAATACCGTTTATAATTTTTCAGTTTGGCAATACATTTTCCTGCAACAAATTTTTCAATCACATAGGAATAAACATTTATGAACAATTTAGAATTGATTGTTATTTTAATAAAAACGTAAAGAAATGCATAAAATTTGCAAGCACCATTGTTACTATGTCTACTTTATCCCCTTCTATATATATATATATTATATAGTGAAATGAAAAATTGTTATAAAAATCAGAAACGTGCTCAAATACTGGCCAGTAAAACCAGATAAAACCAAAAATAGATAAATGTTTTCTCACCTCTACATGTTAGTCTCATGACTGAGTTTCATATATTTGTAAATGAATATATATACATTTATATAATATATATATATATATATATATATATATAACTTTTCCTATGCAATCATGTGAAATGAAGTGCTGAGTAAACGTTAAAGAAACTTCTATTTCTATAACATTATGTAAAAAATAAACCTGACAACATTCCCATCATCCTAATATATGCAGTAGTTTTGACATATATATATATATATATATATATATATATATATATATATATATATATATACATATATTCTCAATTTATGCTTGCACTTAGTGTCATTGCCATTGCTTTTACTTTTATTGTATTTTTTCCATAAAAGATGGCATTTGTAGCTTATGCAATTTTCTCTGCAACCAAATAGTTGTATCAATATATATATATATATATATATTATACACACACAAACAAATATCGGACTTTATGTACACATATAAGTATCTGAATTTGCGTGCCTGCGTACAAATGTCTGAAATGGAATAAGCAATGCTAAATGCATATAGGTAGTGCTTGCAGTGAAAAATTGGCATCTCTGATTGGTTGAATAATGATAAGTTGATTGCAAATGTGTAGCCGAAGAGACATTATGCTGTCCTCTGCAGACTTAATTCATGGAGTCAGTTTTATCTGAGAAATCTCATTCCAAGGTGCCAATCAGCTTAGGGTTATACACGTATGATTATTATTGGTACTGATGAAAATGTGAATGGGTCTAGAATATCTAATAACCAAGCAAAATGTATGTCTAAGAAGCAAAAGGAGTAAATCTGAAGTATCATGGATGGTGTATGAATAAGCTAAATGGGAATTAGTCAGATAATCATTAAGAAATAAACGTATGAAGATCTAGTTGATGGTAGATGCGAGTGGCATTATGATTATCATCAGGGAAAATAAAATCGGCAATTTGAGTTCAAATCCTATCGAAGGCATTCACATTTTTGCCCTTTAACCACATACACACACATACACGTTATAAAATTAAGATCTCACCTTCACAAGTACATATATATAAAGAGAGCATACACATGCATGAAACAGATTATATGTATGTATATAACTAAGTAAAGTCGTTGGGGTGGCTAAAGTCGGTATCAGCCAGACAACGAGGAAGTCTATCCCCTTTTCACTTGTGCTAGACCTAGAAGATTGTTTTTAGTATCTGAGCTGGAGCGCCACACCTACTATCAGCTCCTCAATTTACCGCACAGATTCCTGTGCCACACTGAGTTGGCAAGGGTCGGTATCGAACCAGGAACCTAGCGATTCCTAATCAAGTACTCAACCGGCTTAGCTAGAGTTTACAGTAGTAGTTTATTGTATAACTTTATATAGATATAAGTAAAGTCGTCAAGACGGCCTAAAGTCGGTATCAGCCAATCAGCGAGGGAGTCTATCCCGTTTTCACTTGTGCTAGACCAAGGAGATTATTTTAGCGTCTGAGGTGGAGCGCCTCATCTACCATCAGCTCCTTACTTTACCGCACAGGTCCCTGTGCTACTCATACGCTGAGTTGGCAAGGGCCGGTATCAAACTAGGTACCTTGTGGTTTTTAGCCAGAAGCTCTACCGAATGAGCTAACCTGGCCCTTTATATATATATATATATATATATATATATATATATATATATATATATCTGCATATTCTTATTGATTCTTTTATACAACTAAAATCAAAGAGAAATTGTGTCATAAATCCTTTAAGAATGCAATTAAGACAGCAATTAATTTGCTTTGACAACTCTGAACATATTCTGCATTTAAGACACATTTTATGTCCACCTTTTTGCAATTGAAAACCTTGAGGGATTTTCACTAGAGATTATTATTAATTGGAGATTTTTAAATACTTTATTTTTAAGAGATATTTTTCTTGGAAAAATTTGAAAGCCTTTTCCGTAAATATTTCCTTAAACAGAGACGGAAGAACATTGTATGAATTATCATGTTTTAATAAATCAAATCTGTATCTTCTCTTCAGAATTCTATTATCTGATGGAATATCTGAGATAAGGAAATTTGAAATTCAATGAATTTCATATACAAGACATAGACCAATTAAAGAAAAGGAATATTGATTGAAGAGTAGAGATGAATGAAGATGGCATTATAAATTTATAGATGAACCGGATGTGACTCAGGCATCTATGGGCCAATAAAGATAGTTATTGACCATGTATTTGGCGAACTAAAGATCAAATGCTGTCAGAAAATGGTGGAGACGCCAATGGTGTAATGGTTATCATCTTAGGAAATAGACATGGCAACAGTAGTTCAAATCCTGTACGAGGCTGGTTCCATTTCATATAGTGCAAATACCCTTGGGAAAGGTATGAATCTCCGGCTATAGGTTATACACTTATGATTATTAAGAAAGCCTTTTCATAAATATTTCATTAAACAGAGACGGAAGAACATTGTATGAATTAACACATGGTCAGTTGGTAGAGCGTTTGATTCGGAAGCACAAGGTTCCGAGTTCAATACCAGCCCTTGCCAACACAGCGTATGAGTAGCACAGGGATCTATGCAGTAAAGTGTGGAGCTGATGATAGGTTTGACGCTCCACCTCAGATGCTAAAACAATCTCCTTGGTCTAGCACTAATGAAAAGGGGATAGACTCCCTTGCCTACCAACTTTAGGCCAACCCGACAACTTTTGTACTTTTTAATACATCAAATCTGTTATAGAAAGCATATACCTATTGGACTTCATCAAGAGGACTTCTTGGTAAGTTCTCTAGATAAAATTCAATGTCCTCACTGTCCTGATGAACGTAAGTTTTTGCTGGTTGACCAACAATGGCATATAGGGATGTAAAGCAAGATATTTAAGGGAATCCGTGCTATTGGCATGCCTTGATGATGATGATGATGATGATGATTAATATGCATAATTAAATTACAAATTCCTCACCTTCATTATCATACCCTGTTTACAGAAAGGACTTTGGTTAATTAAAGTCAGTGGAAGCACAAAGTTTTACTTTGTTCTGCCCACCAGGTAAATCCAAGAAACATTAATTGTGGTTAATTGTATTTTCATAAAATGTTAACTGTCCTACCCACCAGGTGCATCTAAGGAACATCTTTAACAAAGCAAATTAATTTGATCTAACTGATTCAGTGATTTACATTCTAACTTTACATGTTGTAATCAGAAAATTAATTCATAATTTCGTTATAATACAAAACTTGGTAACTATTTTTAAATGTACACACTTCAATTGGGAGATTGGTTTATTAAATAATAAAAATAGAAAATTGATTATCTTTGCTCAAAGAGAAAAATCATTTACCTATTTAAAAGTAAAAGTTTTTTTCATTTCCTTTATGCTTACTTAAACTAAAAGTATGATAGTAATTACAAACTGACAATCTTTTATCACATTACAACAATTTAAAAGAAAACTTGTTTGAAAGTTTCTAACATCCTTTGATAATAGGATTGATTGATTTGTTAATATAAACTTTATTATGAGGAGAAAATGTCTTAGGTTTGGTTTGGATTCTTTGTTTAATGGTAACCTTTGTGGGTTATTTAATGCCAAAATCATTCTTGTAGAAGAAAGAGTGGTACTATGTAATCCATAGTTGGGTGGATGAGGTGCATACCTTTCCCAAGGGTATTTGTCTGTAAGTGAATGTAATAGTGCAACTGGAGTTTGAACACACTTCCTATGCTGTCACTGCTTAGCATGTTAGCCACTATTTCATGGGGGAATACCCCCACAAAAAGTCTTAATCTTGGAACCCCTGGCCCTCAAGTGGTTTTTGTCCGGCCTGACAACTTAACAGCTGGACTCTGACTATCCAAATAGTATCAAATAGAAATACAGTAGTTTGATTCAGGTTAACCCATTAAAGAACAGTTTGAGTCCAAGAACATTTATTTGCATTATATTTAATGCCATAGCTCTTTACTAAGCCACTGCATAGCCAATTGGTCCCCTCTCTTCAAAAGGTTGCCGACCCCTGATCTAAATAGATCCATGCAAATTTTTCATTGATCCTACAAATTAAACTACAACTCAAGAAACATTTCAGCAGTATGTTATTTCAAGGATTAATTTTAATAAATTCAGAATTTTTGAAATGTTGCCGTTCACCATAAAGTTTCTTTTGTGTAACATTTCATTTTGCCAAAGTGTTGTGATTTCATCAACATACTACAATTCAACCAGTACAGTTTTCTTTTTCACAAAAAAAGAAATGTTAGAATTATTCAGAACAGAATTTAAAAAATATAAAAATTTGGCACATATCTTGCAATGATGATAATGGCAGTATTTCTTGGCTTCTTTTCAGAGTTACTGATAATCTTCTGAAAAAATAAATAAAAGTTCAACATAAAAAGGGAAAGTAACATTAACTCTTCCCTAGCCTCAGTATGAAATAGATAAGAAATAAAAGCAAAAAAAAGAAGAGTATTTGGGCATATAATATTGAATATTTGATAGATACTCAATCAACATAAAAGTTTCAGGATGACATCCTCTAGATATTGTTAAATCATAATAGATCATATTTATTCTGTGATGTTTACTAAGGGTAAATAAAATTACAACACACTGATTTAACTCTCTCTGGTAATCTGTCTCCTGGTAGGTCCTCAACTTGGCATCGAGTGTGTGCACATAACTGTTGTGTGTAAGTCTTAGCTGGTCAGTCAACTCTTTAGTGTCTATGTACAGGAGTCCACAGGATAACATCAATTATGAGTTTGTCTTTACTTCTCAAACAGTGCCCCACATGTATTACTCATTTTACTTGGGTGAATATATATATATATATGTGTGTATCATTCAATTCTAATATATATATATATATATATATATATATATATATATATATAATATAGCTATATTAATAAATACAGAGAGCTTAATATCAGTCATAGACCATATATGTCTAAGTTAGAATAGTATAAACAGCCAACAGAACTTGGTGACTGTCAATTTCTTGCCTATGCAATCATCCATGGGTCTGCTGATAATAGTGTGAGAAACTGACAATCACCATTGTCTTTGTGTCTACACTATTCTAACACACACACACACACACACATATATATATCTATATATATATATATATATATATATATATATAAGAATTTAATATTTCTATAATTTTGCTTGTGTTGTGATTTTTGTTTTAATTAATTATATCATATTCATATATATATATATATTTTTAATTATGTATATATATATATATATATATATATATATATATATATATATTTAGTATAGTAATAATAATATTAATTTTACTATTTATATTTAAATATGTTTATCAATTTATATATTGTTACATTTTTATTGTTTTATTATTTATTCATTTTTTCTTATTCAAAATTATTTAAAATTGGATTTATATATAGAATTCTACTTAGACTTAATCATTTTAAAAAGTTTTTTATAAATATAGTCTAGACAAATTTTTATTCTATTTTTACATATTAAAATCATACATATACATTTTTTTTAAATGTTAGTTTAAACAGGAATTTAGGGATACCTTGTAACTCTTTCTTTAGCTTGAAATTGTAAATTAATATTTGCTGCCTGGCCTACATTTGATGGATTTTCTGGTGAATTTTCTTTGGGTTATTCATTTTATCTGTGACTCCTGTCTGATGAGACTGAACTTCTAAGGAGTTTTAGAAATTTCTTTAAATTTCTAAAAGCCTTTTGAGTTTTGGTTGAAATAAATTTATTACAGAATGAGTTTTTCCTTTCTTTCAAAGGTATATATATATATATATATACACACACAAATATATAAGTAAGAAATAGTGTAGATACAAAGTCAATGGTGACTGTCAGTTTCTCACCTATATTATCTGTGTATGTGTATGTGTATATATGTATATATATATATATATATACATAAGATGAACAAAAATGAAAAAAAATTATTTGTCTGAATGCTTACAATTACAAAATGAAGGCTTCTGAGTACATCAAGAAACACCTAAAGAAGGCTGTGGGGCTTATCGGCTTGAATGTTGTGTACATAACAATAAAAATTAGGAAATAAATCTAAATAACAGTGAAAAAAAAATATATGCAAAAAAAAGCAAATATTTGATAAAATAAAGTGCTCGGATGCTGGTAAGCGGAGCATTACATAAACTAAAATAATTAATACTTCAGTTTCCTTAGTTCATCTGGCATTTTTAAATTTTTTTTTTTTAACAAAAAAAAGAATCAATGTATAATGGAATGCATTTGATCTTATTTATAGGGCAACCGTAATTCTCGTATTCTGCTCCCACCCCCTACCCTGGTGTTCTCTTTACCAATAACTAATCATTCCCTTCTGCCACACCCCCAAACCTCTGCATCAAGTACAAAATCTGTTTTTCTCTCGTGCTTTATCTCACGGTAAATTTGCTGCCTTTTAATGCACTCTTCAATAACGTTGTCAAGAAAAATTAATTTGTTGTTAAACATTAAAACAATTTCAATCCAAAAATGATACGAGCATCATCTGTGAAAGTGAACGTCTCTCTCTCTCTCTCTCTCTCTCTCTCTCTCTCTCTCTCTCTCTCTCTCTCTCTTGTTGTCCTTATCCACCTGTGATGTACGTTGATGTCAATTGTGTTTATGTGGGTAATAATTCATGCCAGGACACACAGACGCATCGAGCATGAGACACAGCATCAGTCTGGAAAGCCGTAAAGCAAATATGATTATGCAACCATCACTATCAAGGCAAGTACTATTTCCTGTGACAGACATTATAAGTACACGGTTGGGTCAGTTGTTTTATGGAGATGGTCTCTGGTGAATTGTATAAACTGTGTTGGTGGCTAACCAATCTAAATCAGGTGAATGTGAAGTCCTGAAGACTTGTAGTTAGATAACTCCACCTTGATTCTAAGTTTGATAGATATGAATCATCTTTGACAGGTAAGACAATTCACTGAGATAATTCACTTGAGAAAGACATTAGACTTTGCTCTTTTTCCTTTTCTTTTAACAGATTTGAAAGGATAGATAGAAACAGAATGGGATAGATAGTTCAAAAAGATAAATAGATATATGTAGGAACAGACTGATATAGATAGATAGATAGGTATGAACAGACTTAGATAGATAGGTATGAACAGACTGATATAGATAGATAGATAGATAGGTATGAACAGACTTAGATAGATAGGTATGAATAGACTTAGATAGATTGATAGATATTAGCAGACAAACAGAGATAGATAGATATTGACAGACAGAGATAGATAGATATTGACAGACAGACAGAGATAGATAGATATTGACAGACAGACAGAGATAGATAGATATTGACAGACAGACAGAGATAGATAGATATTGACAAACAGACAGAGATAGATAGATATTGACAAACAGACAGAGATAGATAGATATTGACAGACAGACAGACACAGAGATAGATAGATATTGACAGACAGACAGACAGAGATAGATAGATATTGACAGACAGACAGACAGAGATAGATAGATAGATATTGACAGACAGACAGAGATAGATAGATATATTGACAGACAGACAGACAGAGATAGATAGATATATTGACAGACAGACAGACAGAGATAGATAAATAGATAGACAGACAGACAGAGATAGATAAATAGATATTGACAGACAGACAGACAGAGATAGATATAGATAGACAGACAGATAGATATTGACAGACAGAGATAGATAGATAGATATTGACAGACAGACAGAGATATTGACAGACAGACAGATAGATAGATAGATATTGACAGACAGACAGACAGACAGACAGATAGATAGATAGACGGACAGACAGAGATAGATAGATAGATATTGACGGACAGACAGAGATAGATAGATAGATATTGACGGACAGACAGAGATAGATAGATAGATATTGACAGACAGACAGACAGACAGAGATAGATATTGACAGACGGACAGACAGAGATAGATATTGACAGACGGACAGACAGAGATAGATATTGACAGACGGACAGACAGAGATAGATATTGACAGACAGACACAGACATAGATAGATATATATTCACAGACGGACAGACACCGACATAGATAGATTGATATTCACAGACGGACAGACACAGACAGATAGATTGATATTCACAGACAGATATAGATAGATTAGATAGATATCAACCGACAGATATAGATAGATTAGATAGATATCAACCGACAGATATAGATAGATTAGATAGATATCAACCGACAGATATAGATAGATTTGATAAATATTAGCAGACTGATATTGATAGATAGATAATTACAGACTGATATTGATAGATAGATAGATAGATATAAGATGAGAATAGACCGATAAAATCATTATAATCTTATAATTTCTTTAGATATAATAATTATTTTGATGATTTTTTTTAAATATAATAATTATTATAATGAATATTTTTATAAATGTTTCTACAATATTTTATAATGTTTAATAATTTAAAAATTATTCAGTTTTACTTATTCTTGCACAAATGCTTCAAACACTCACCCATCTAAGTACTGAGCAGACTTATTGTTGCTTAACTATAGCAATCTTGCTGGAAGTGGTACTTTAGGACACAAGTTTCAGATTGTTAACAATACCTGCTGTTTCTTGGTGATCATGAGCAAACTTATTGCAGCTTGACTATAATGATCTTGCTAGTAGTCCTGTAAGTGTGACTTAGAATTTACTAAACTTTGCTTTTAGGTTTAAACTGGGACACAAGTTTCATATTGCTTATAATCCCCGCTGCTTTTTAGTGGTCACTCATCTAAGTACTTGGCTGGCTTATTGCTGTTTGATATCAGGGACCAGGAGGAGATTGATGCTTTAAATATTACTAGACCATAAGACCAATATAATGAAATAGTGAATGATAAAGACGTGAACGGACTTGAATAGCTCTGTTCTAATGAACGATATTGATTCAAAAGTTGTTCTCTCAAGCAATCAACAGAGAGTTTTTTTCACTGATTATTTTTCCCTTTCATGCCAGACCAAAGATCTATATAAGCCTATTGAACCTTAAGAGAGGTTTTTTTCTTGAGACAGGAGACAGGAGATTACCCGTAGAGAAAATGGGATTAAAATCTCAAGACATGATTGGCTATTACCATAAACCAAATTTTGCAGTGAGAATCAATTTAGGACCAAATGCAGGAATTTATTGAGGAACTCATCAGACAGAATCCTGACATCAATATCAGATTATTTTGCTCCCTACAAAAAATACATAATTTTCCTTCATATCTGAAGTCACATTCATCAAGCCTACTTTAGTGATAAAAGAGTTTCACATATATCTATTAATTTTGTGACCCCAGAATTATATTTATAGATACACACACACACACACACACATATATATATACCTTCATATCAGAAGTCACATTCATCAAGCCTACTTTAGTTATAAAAGAGTTTCTCAAAGATCTATTAATTCTATGACCCCAAAATTTTATATATATATATATATATATATATATATATATATATATATAACCTGTGTTGCTAAGAAATTAT
>CM042139.1:129489817-129654817 GCA_023376005.1 Doryteuthis pealeii
CCCATGACAGTCAATGTTCCATTAAATAAAATAAAAAAACCATCATAGATAATATATGACAAAAATACATAATATATAATGAGAAAATAATTAAAATTGTTGGCTAATTATTTGTAAATGTTGCCAACAAGAAAAAAGTGCATAGTATCAAAAGATATAAGCAAAAACAAGTATTTTTCAAATTTTCAAATTATATATATTGACTTATAAGTAAATGTAGGCCAATAAACTTAAAACCCACCTCCTGATTGTTGAATGAACATCATACTCACATTCACAGGAAGGCTGTGACTAGTGTCCAGTCACCAGACAACAAAAAAAGACAGAGCAACTGAATACACACTGTAGCAACTGAAAGGACATGGTCAAGTGTTCAGTATATATGGATACAAATATATACACTAAAACCAGCAGCCAATCAAAATGCTGGAAATAGACTTTCCCATTCCACAGAGTAGAATAGCCCAAGCTGCTATTTAAACCACTTGCCAAGTTTGGATTCTCAGAAACTGATTCAACTTGCAACAGTTGAATACTGATCAGTTTACACAAATGTCAATACTGATGAATGATATGACTACAGAGTTCTTATACTAAATTAAAGAAACATAAGAACACTTCATTTTGATGTAATGGTTAACAAGCTAGTGTTATAGATCAATGACAATTGAGTCAATCATCATTAGGTGCCCCATATTTTTTACCTTGTGCCAAATCTAAGCTTCCTTTATTAATTTTAGAGAAGACATACATCAAATTGTTGATCATCACTCATATTTCATAAGTACCAAATTTTAGTTAGCCCTGACAGCAGAGTTTAGAATACGCCAACCATATCATCTGCAGAGGACTAAGACCTCCACCCACCCTAATCCCAAAAACAGGGTGATCTGGATATGATACTAAACTGCATTCATTAGTTAGACTTCAGTTCTGGAGTGTGGAGTACTCTCTGAACCACTCTAACCAGTGGTAGTACATGTTAGTTCCCCATAATGAGCCAAATAGACCTTTTTGAAAAAAATTAGCATCAAATAGGAATACTTGATTGTATATTTATATATATATAAAATACTTGATATCATATTGCTGTGTAAATATTTTAAACATGATTAAAAGTTTCATAACCAACAACAATCTACATAAGATTGTTTAAAGAATATTTACATACTAGACAGTTAGATGTGCTGTTAAAACCAATCAATCAATCAAAGTTACCCTAGACAAAGGACTACAAAATTTCAAATAAAGGGTAAGAATATAAATTAGTATTACAAAGGAAAGATAAGGATATAACAAGGTAGTATCATGTTAGTCTAGTAGTTATATATATATATATATATATATATATATATATATATATATATATATATATTTTATTTCTAAACTCTGACAGTATGAAAAACCTCCCCGCTTTATAGTTTGTAATTACACAATACAAACTTTTGCCTGGAGAAAAAAATATATATAAAAAAAGAAAAGACCAAATCATATGCACCTCCTTAAAAACAAATCAGATGGTACTATAAAAATGGCCAAAAGAAAAAAATACTGTGAGAGTTGACTAAGTTAAATATACTAACGTGCTCAATACAAAAAGGAGGCTTACTCTATTATATATATATTTATATATATAAATAGGTTAACAACAACAAATAAATGAATGAAAACTTAGTTTATTATACAACAAAATAATGACTAACAATATAAATATCTTTCCTATATATTAAGTTTGATAGACCAACCAGTCTGATGAAGAGGAAACAAGGATATCTGGTGTTTTCTATTATCAGTACTTAAATTCTTTCAAACTTGTTATGGAGCTGGTTCATAGGTGTCTGTTGAATATGAGCACTAAGACTACTGGACACATGTGATTGCTGCGTCTACTCACACATAGGCTCTGTCTCTCTTAACTCCATATATAAAAGACGTATTATACTGATCTAACAGGGACAAAAAAGCAGGATTATAGAATAAATGGACCAAAAGCAGGAATATTAAATAAGACAGGGTATGACACCTATTAATGCTTGAATTAAAGAGTCTAGCTGGAAGGAAATCTATTCACAAGAGGATTTTTGATCTGCAGTGAGAATGTTCTAGGAAAGAAACTCTTAGAATTGAACATGTCTGGTGTGAACAAGATTCATGAAAGAATAGATGCTGTTCCCTAGAGCATTGGAAACTGTCGAACATGAGGAACCAATGAATTCACCCCATTCCGTCATCGTCCATTAAAATAGAGATAAAAGAGAAAGAAACCGGCTACATTCCACTGATGGGAAAGCGATTTATCATCATTTCTTTTTATTTACTTTTGTTTTCTGATTACTTTAAACTTAATAATTTCTCTCTGAATTTCTGAGATGAGAAATTATCGTTATTATCTATTCATCTTTAGTCTGAATGAATTAATGTGCCATAATCGAAATGAATACACCGCACTTACATCTCAGTTGGCATCTGTCTGAAATTCTTGTTGTTATAAAGTCAAATGTTTCCTTTATTTGTTTTGACTCTACTTTTATGAGGTGGTTACTGACAGTTTTATAAGACTATTTTATTGACAGTGAGGAATGGACTGCAGTTCATCTTTCACACCCAGGCATCAACTGACACCCTGTGAGTGCTCCTCTAGAAGAACTTGGGTAGAGTGCCACTTTCTTTTAAGACTGAAATTGGTGTGATCTTTTTTGAATTAGAACGCACATCTGATCGACTTTTAGTTACACACACATTCATATATAGATATGTCAAAAAAGTATCAAGATTTTTTGTACTTTTTGACACACCTTGCATTCTGAAAAGAATTAACGTTCCATGCATTGTTCATTTCTATCTTGGTAAATACACCTTCAATCTCCATACTTTATGACACACCTTGTATATATATATATATATATATATATATATATATATATATATATATATATATATATAAAGGCATGTGGTGTAATGGTTATCATTGTAAGTAATGAACTCGGTGACCTGAGGTTAATTTCCAGATGAATCCGCTCGCACTAATACCCTTGGGAAAGGTATGCATACAACTATTCACTCTCCAGCTATAGGTAAATAGTAAGGTGGGCTATTTTTTCTAATCTTGGTAAGGTAATGAGTCTAGGAGAAGGAAAACTCTGAAATCCAACCAGCTGACTATGTGTCACTAGTGAGGAGGGGTTGATAAATATATGTATATATAATATGAATCTAGGATGATTCAATTCTAGTGAACACATACATGCTAGTCTATATATAAATATATATATAATTATTCATGCCATCGAAAGGAAGGGTTAGGGTTTTCTAGCATTGATAGAGTAACTATTATAGAAGGAAACAATCTTAAATCAGATCTCTTACCAACATATTATGGGCCTTTGAGGCAAGGTATGGTCCATTACTCCCCAGGTCTTACAGACATTATAGAGGTAATGAACTGAGAAAACGATTATGTATTTATATATACTGGTGTAAACGTCACCGTTTTTTTATGCAGTATTTTTTTTGTAATATCTCAGCCAGTCTGTTTCTTTGTATGTTCCAATCAATATATGTATCTATCTCAATCAGTTTCTATCTATCTCAGTCTGTTCCTATTTATCTATCTATGCATCTCAGTTTGTTCCTGTCTATTTCAATGAGTTTCTATCACTCTATCTATCTGAGTCTGTTCCTATCTGTTGATATGTATTTTCAATTTTGTCTATACAGAGTAGTGGGGGGGGGGTGAGGTGTAATGATTATTGTTGTAGGAAATGGACATGGCAATATGAGTTCAAATCCTGCATTTTTGCATTTCACATTGTGCTAATACTCTTTGGAAAGGTATGCATTCAACTACTCTCCCTCCAGCTATGGGTAAATAGGTTGGCAAACTTGGCTCTTTAACCTTGGTTAGACAACCTGTCTAGGAGAAGGAAAACTATGAATCTAGACCTGTTAAACTCTGCTTAAGACATTGACCTTGTGTCACAGCCTACCTGTGCAGAGGGTTGGTAAATAAATATATGAATAATTAAATGTTTCTTCTAATGTGTATATTTTGAAATGTAACTAGAATTCATATACATATACATAACTCTACTTAAGACATTGACCTTATGTCACATCCCACTCATGTGGAGTACACAGAGTTGTGCCAAATTTATATAAAGCAACCCCAAATGTTTTTAGAGTAATGTGCACTACAGGTTTATCACATATGTTTCAGTTGATAGCAATGTATGTAATAGAATATATACAAAACAAGTTCAGTGCTTATAATTTTTCCTTTATGAGGTGCTTCTTAAGGTAAGATATTACCAATGAAAAAAGCAACCTGAACCATTTCAGAAATGGAGAACTAGTAATTGCACCCCTCACAAGGGATGTGCATATTCTATTGGCTGCAACTGCTGTTTTGGTTCCAGGGTTGAGTCCATGCAGTAGATAAGTTCTCACGATCAGCTTTCTGGATACCATGTTAATTTCACTTATTATTATTGGAAGGTAGTATTTTTTGAAGGGTAACTGACAGGAAATTATGTCTATAGGTTTTACATTGCTGAAAATGCTTGCCCTTAAGAAAGTATATTTTTTTATTACATCAGAAAAAAAATGTGGGTCATATATATATTGGATAAAATGTCCAACTGATTGTAGGGAACTAATCTATTCCATATGTACATATATATATTCTTATATATCATTGCTTATATATATATATATATATATATATATATATATATATATATATATGGATTAGAAGATGAAGGAGAAAAAAACTAATAAGATAAGTTTATGAGATGACTCTGTGCTTATATAGCAATATATATGTACATATATACTGATATGTGTGAATGCACACACATATATATTTATAAATCCACACCAAATGATTATTGATATAGCAAGATATTCATACACATAGCCACCTACACACACACATATATATTCCTATATATATATATATCTATATATATATAAAGTCTTTTCACATATATACATTTACCAACCCTCCGCACGAGCACGATGCGACACAAGGTCAATTTCTTAAGCGGAGTTTAACAGGTTTGAATTCAGAGTTTTCCTTCTCCTAGACTGGTTACCTAGCCATGGTTAAAGAGTCCAGTCTGCCCTGCTATTTACCCATAGCTGGAGGGAGAATTGGATTCATACCTTTCCCAAGGGTATTAGCGCCATGTGAAATTCCAACAGTCTTTTCACACATATATCCATACCTATGTATATACATATATATATATATATATATATATATATATATCTTAAGTTTTTTATAAATACTAGCAAATATATGCACCCTCCGGGTGCAAGTATTTAAGTTTTAATGTAATAAAATATCGTATTAAATTAGAAAGGCTAATGAAACTAAATAAGAATGCATATAAAAAGATTTGAAACAGGAGGAGGGTATAATCGAAATATAGAACAACTGAAACTTACTCTTCCATCACTCTCGTCTTTCATTTTTATTTTTTCTAATTTAAGTATTTAGTTAAAAGAGGAAGTAAAGAATAAAATGACAGTTATTTTTTCTTGTTAATGGATTTCATTTAAAATTTATTGAAGAGATTTTTACTCATATACATTAAGATAAAACCAAACAATTAGAAATTAATAATACCAAGCACATATTTATTAAAATCACATTTTTAATATCAATATGCAAATTAACCTTCCCGTTCACACTGTAAACCGCTATTTTGTTGTATATATAAATACAATTGCATGTTATTAGTATGCAGGTTTAAATAAAAATAAAATCATTGAGAATGTGATGTCAATAACTAAGGGTATTATGACTTGAGTCGTAATATAATTTCGGTTACAGACAGAAAAACACACAATCTCCATTATAATAAGATATTTATACATTAACTCTCCATAAATAAATACATATATATATTTATTTATTTATTTATTCATGCCTATTTATCAATTTTTTTTCATGCTTCAACAATCATGTGAAGTCTCAAATTTCATGAATGAATTTTCTTTACATATAAAAGAAACTGAAAAAGTTAAGAAATAATGAACCCAAACAATCTTTTCTGATATTTATATTTTAACCCATCAATAATTTTATGAAAAATTGAATTGCATGTGGATTTAAAATTTGATACTTGCTGTCAAAATTTATTTTAATAAAGCAAAATCAGTTTCTGCACTTATTTTAAACTAGCTTAAAAGCCAACCTAGTTGGCAGCAATTAAGCTAGCTCCTGTTGAGGACTTTGAGGAATGCAATTTCTACAAATTCAGTAACAGTTTCCTTTATATGTAAAGAAGATTCATTCATGAAATTTGAGATTTCATGCGTTTTTTGAGGCAGGGAGAAAAAAATGAGAAATAGGCATGAATGAATAATAAAATAAATTAATAAATATATTTATTTATGGAAAGTTGATATATATATATATTTATTTATGGAAAGTTGATATATATATTTATTTATGGAAAGTATATATATTTTTTTTGGAAAGTTGATATATATATATTTATTTATGGAAAGTTATATATATATATTTATTTATGGAAAGTTAATATATATATTATTATAATATATATATATATTTATTATATAATATATATTTATATATATATATATATTATATTTATTTATGGAAAGTTAATATATATATATATATATATATATATATATATATATATATATATATATTATGGAAAGTTAATATATATATATATATATATATATATATATATATATATATATATTATATTAATATATATATAATATATATTTATATAATATATATATATATATATTTATTTATGGAAAGTTAATATATATATATATATATATTTATTTATGGAAAGTTAATATATATATATATATATATATATTTATTTATGAAAGTTAATATATATATATATATATATTTATTTATGGAAAGTTATATATATATATATATATATATTATATATATATATATATATGGAAAGTTAATATATATATATATATATATTTATTTATGGAAAGTTAATATATATATATATATATATTTATTTATGGAAAGTAATAATATATATATATATATATATTTATTTATGGAAAGTTATATATATATATATATATATATATTATTATGGAAAGTTAATATATATATATATTATATATTTATTTATGGAAAGTTAATATATATATATATATATTTATTTATGGAAAGTTAATATATATATATATATATATATTTATTTATGGAAAGTTAATATATATATATATATATATATATTTATTATTATATATATATATATATATATATTATTTATATATATATATATATATATATATGGAAAGTAAATATATTTATGAAAAATTGAATTGCATATGGATTTAAAATTTAATACTTGCTGTCAAGAAATTTTAAATAAAACAACCTCAATTTCTGCACTTAGTTTAACTTAGCTTAAAAGCCAACCTAGCAGGCATCAATTAAGCTAGCTCCTGCTGCGGGCTTTGGGGAATCAAATATTTCAGAATTGCAAGTCCAGATTTTGCCTGGAATGTTTTTGATTTGCTCATAGAGTCAGTCTGATTCCAAAATAGTACTATATGTTGGACTACAGCCTCTAGGAGTAAAGGTGAGACACACTGACATTTGCCTTTATTATTAGAGAAGAATTATTTAAATAAGAAACTAACAAAAACAACAATTCTTATTACATGTATATAAAACTTTTGGAAGATAAAAAAATCAAACATGGTACTAAAATTTGAAATCCACATTATATACAAGATATAGATAAAATTGGATAAGTTCATTGACATTTGCCTCGAAGAATGCCTGAGATATCAGATCTCCAGCATTGACTGAACTTAAGTTATATTAATCTCTTCAAGAACAACGTATAGTCAGAGCGTTTGTGTATAAAATGCTGAATAACATGAAACCATTTCACCCTTTTAATTTCTTTACTCAATCTAAAAGATCTATTCTATACACGAACCAATCTTTTCATCTCTTCTTTTTTTTTTTTTTGAGATGCAATAAGATTTTTCTCCAATATTTCTTCTCATTCCCACCTTGAACTCTCTTCCCACCCCAATTTCTGATTATTATTCAATTCCTAGCTTTAAGTAATGTCTTGTCTTATTAGAATGATCTTGCTTCCTGAAAGGAATGCTCCCTGCCTGTCAATAGAGTTTGACTATAAAAATATAGAACATATATATATATATTTGTGTGTGTATCAATATATATATATATATATATATATATATACATACATACATACATATATGTGTGTGAGTATCTATATATAAGTATAGGAATGTTGTGGTATGTGTGTGTCGTCTTATAACTCCGAAAAGAGATGTCATTCAGATTTGAAATTTCGCATACACCTTAATACGTTTATAATTAAGAAACGCTCAAAATCTAGTTATTGATTTTTACTGATTAAGTAATATAAATAATTAATTAAACAAAAATCAATTGATGTCCATTTCCTATGACAATTACCATTACACCATGGGTGCCTCCATATTTTATAGTTTTTCTATCGACAGAAAAATCTCTCTTTTCTTACAGAAATTAAATTACAACCATAGAGAGATAAGTGAAATTTGACTGACCCCCTTACTTGCAAAATAGTCTTAGACAATGGTGGGATCACTTCTGGATTATCTATATCCAAGAGTAAAATTTTATTTGTCTCTTTCATTTCATATTTTTCTTATAGATATTTTCTTGTATTGGAAAGAGAAAAAAAATCATTTTTTTATCCAGAAATTAAATCTAATCCATAGAGAGAGAGAGCAATGAAATTTTCCTGACCCCTTACATAGAAAACGTTTTCTTAGATATTGGAGTGATCACCTCTGGATTATCACTGAATCCCCGTGGATCACTCATACAAGACAGTAACAAGTTTAGTACATTCCCACTCAACAGAAGCTAAAGACTTTTTGCTCCTATCAGACAGAGTAATGAATACATCATGTGACTGGACAAAAGATTTTCCACACAAATCAGAGATCACCACAATTCAACCAAAAACCTTTCATTTGACACCCCACTTCCATCCTTACAAGATAAGAATGGCTGAAATAGATGTCTTGAGGCACTGACTTTGAAGAATACAACCAACACATAATAACTGACCATGATTTAATTCATCACACTTCCAACTCCACAAGAATTTTACGAAAGACTTTAATTCTTGTTTCATCTTTTCATCTTATTCTTATAACAGAGAGAAAGAGAGAGAGAGAATTATCAGGAAGATACACGCACACATACACAAATGCATACACGCAGACACAGATATACACGCAAACATACAGAGATAAAAAGAGAGAGAATTATCAGGAAGATATACATAAAAACACACATGCACACATACAGAGAGAGAGAGAGAGGGGGGGAGGAGAGGGAGAGAGAGAGATTGATCATGAAGTGCACTGATCATTCTACACACAAACTAGACAAGAAAAGAACAAACAACAAAAGGGATCTTACTCAGCTTAAGAACAAATTTTACACACATACATACATACATACATACATATATATATATATATATATATATATATATATATATATATATATATTAATGTGTATGGTTGGCACTATTATACTTGAAAGAGCGGTAGTAATCCAACATACAGTGTTATTAGAAGAGTGCTCAATATCTGTGATAGAGCGTTGATAGATAAATAAATAATAATTACATATCTATCTATCTATCTATCTATCTATCTATATATATATATATATATATATATATAATGAACAAAAGTCATGTGACAATAATATGGAATATTTATTTTATGTTATTTATTTTTTAAATTGTTCTCTAGTTCTGACCCTAGTTCATCAGGATAAATTTTTGTAAAAAAAATTGTTTTAGAAATTTATTTTTAAATTTTCAAAGTAATTGACAAGCAACAAAAGAAAGGATTGAAAATGTACTGCAGAAGTGGCTGTCCATTTTTTGAGTGAAAATCATTTTCTGGTTAATTGCTCTGGGGTTGTTTTTTCATAAATGATTATGATTGACGGCTCCTTTTCCCAATCCTTTGCTTCCCTCTTCCACTTACAGAGGGCTTCAGCCTCTGGACCAGTGCCTGAGGTGCCCAAAAAGGGAATACACACTTTTTGCACTGGCCACTGCATGGGCTTCAGTTTGTGCGTGGCTCACCACATTAAAATGTGATTTTTTTAAAAATAGGATCATGTGCAAAAGTTTATAAAGTTCATTTATAATGATCCCTGCAACGGTATTAAATTAGTTTTGCCAGCTTGTAAAAAAACTTTTAAAAATTACATTTTTGAAATTATTTATTCTAGAAAGCTTTAACAAAGGGAGAAATATGTTGAAAATAACAAAGCAAAAAAAAAGAAAAAAGAAAAAGAAAAAAGAAAGAAAAAGACAAAAGAAAGAAGAAAAACAAAAAGAAAGAAAGAAAAAGACGAAAGAAAAAACAAAAAATAAGAAAGAAAAGAAAAAACAAAAAATAAGAAAGAAAAAAGAGAAAAGAAAGAAAGAAAAAGAAAAAAGAAAAGAAAGAAAATAGTCAAAAGAACAAAAGAAAGAACAAAAAACAAAAAGATAGAAAAGAAAAAACAGAGAAAATGAAAATTAGATTATAATACATTCCAATGGAAATAGAAGGGATGATAATAAAACAAATAGGTAAAAAAAAAATCTTTATGAATTTGATTCCATTGTAATTCCATCCATTCCTGTAAAAACAAGTTCAACATAATTCACAAAGCTGTCACTGATGTTCTGAGGCAATTTTTAATAGGAGGGAAGTTTAAAACTAGCCAAACCGGAATTACATATCTTGTAAGGAGTAGGACTTATCTTCATGTCAAGGATCTCTGAGTTATCAGAAGTGACTGAAAGGAAGAAAGATTGATAAAGCCCTGATTAGTTGAAGAGCATTTTGGGAAGCCAAAAAAAGAAAAAAAAGATTTGAAGTTTAAAGGAGGAAGTGATAAGAAAAAGAAGGCCAGTGCCAGTGTCAAGTTGTATCGTGTTAATTACCACTTGACAAGCCAAAGAAGAAAAGCAGTATAAAAAGAAAAAGAAAAAAAAAGCTTGTTTTCATAGAGTATGGGGGGGGGGACTCTGTAAGAGAAGCAGTTAAAGAAGTGGAAAAGGAATAAGAGGAATCTGGCCCATTACAGATCACACTTATGTAAAAATAAATGTCTAAGGCAAAAATGGATGAAAGAGACATACCAAGAATAGTGTAACAAAAATATTCTACTGTCTTTTGATGATTGTTTTAAGCAAAAAACGCTGTCTTTACCAAATAAGTCAACTTACCAGGGCTTGAGATGTGCTTATCATCAATGGAAATAGAATTGGCAATCAGAGTTCAAATCCTAGGCAAGGCTGTCTGCATTTCACTTCAGGTTAATACCCTTGGGAAAGGAATTGATCCATCCCTTCTTCCACCAACTATCTGAAAATAGCTGGGTAGACTGGGTGTTATATACTTGTTTGACTCAGGTATATAATTGACAAGAGAAGAGACGAGATGGATTCTTACTGGTTCTGCATTGTCAGCAGCTATCTTCTTCTTCTGGGCTTTCTTCCTTCTCCTGGGCTGGTTGTCTGTGCTTATTTCTTGGTTGTAATGTTTAAGCAAGAATTGATATTTTTCTTTATTCTTTATTAAAACCCAAAAGGGTTTTCAACCATGTGGTGATAAGCTGGCATCTTAGGAGCAAAGGACCCACGTGTCTTCTCCTTTCTACTAACGGCTAAAATCTAACTAACTAAACTTAACTTCCACTCTCACGCTTTCCCACTGGTAGAACCTGGGGGATCAACTAAATATCAATAATATAACCCCTTCCGATTTTGAATTTCAACGAATTTTAATTCAAAATCCAACTACACTTACAGACATAATTCGTAGGCTACCCACTTGGAAGAATTATTGCTTTATCTTATCAGAGAGATCAGATTTCCATATGATTGATAATCTGTCTATGGCAGTCCATGCCCTTCTTATGTATATATTGACATCACTTTCTGTAAATGAGATATTGCTACCTAGGTATGGGAACTTGTCTACTATTTTCAGTGGCTTACCATACAGTGTCTTTTGGTAACAAGAATGGTAGTTAATAAAAGATTTAAACCAGAGAGGAAATAAACCCCATCACACTCGTACACACACAGATTCCGAGATACAGTATAGATTTTCTTAATAAATGGTGATTTATTCTCTGAGTATTTCTTAGATGTCATAAATGTCAACCATGAAATGTGACAAATACAATAACTTCATTTATCAGTTACATTCTTGGTTTTTTTTGTTCCTCTCCCACTCCCCCTTTAGACATTATAGATGCTGTTAACTCTTAGAATCATTGAGGTGGAATTAAGTCAAGATTACTTTCAGCTAGTGCTTTTCATTGATGCAAATGTCTTTCATTCAGTACCACTTTCGACAAAAAAAAAATCATATTCTAATCATCTACCATCTTTGGGAGACTTTTATCTCCCTAACATAAGATATGACCATAACACACACATACACACACACACATATATATATATATATATATATATATATATATATATATATATATTATATGGGAATTTTTGTGACCCTGAGTTTCATCTGATGAATGTACTAAAGCATGAAACCCAAGTCACAAAAATTATCATATAACATATATATATATATATATATATAATGTTTGAGTGCTGCTTTAACCTTTCCACTATAGTGGCATAAGTAATTTATCCAATAGTACTTTTATCCTTCTTAAAAATAGACCTATAATAATTGTGGAAAAATTATGAGTCTACCACATTTTTGATCCTTTCAGACCTGTGGTAGTCCCATAATTTTTTTTCACAATTATACTTATAAATACTAGAAAATATATGCACCCTTCGGGTGCAAGAATTTAGGTTTTGATGTAATAAAATATTGTATCAAATTAGAAACTATTTAGAAAATGATAATCTGAGGGGGTATAATCGAAAAATAGAACAGCTTTAAATCTAATTCTTCCATCATTTGCCATCACTCCCGTCTTTCATTTTTCCTAATTTATCTAGTTAGATTATGAATTATTTAATAAAATTACAGTTCTTTCGTCTGGTTTATGGATTTCTTTTAAGATTTATACCCGAGATTTTTGCTCAGATTCGTTAAGAGAAAACCAAACAATTAGAAATCAATAATATTAAGTATATATTTATTAAAATCAAATTTTTAATATCAATATGCAAATTAGCCTTCTCGTTTACACTATTTTGTTGAATATATAAATATACTTGCATGTTATTAGTATGTAGAACCAACAGTATTAATAAGGTATGACAATTTTATCAATAATTGAGGTTTAAATAGAAAATAAATTCATGGTGAATGTGATGTCAATAACTAAGGGAATTGTCACTTGAGTAGTGATTTAGTTTCGGTTACAGACAGACAAACACACAATCTCCATTATAATAAGATATACTATCATATATGAGTTAAGAGTAAGGAAATGAGTCCGATGGTATATGTATAGATAAAAGAGTATGAAAACACACAATATTGTTAAAATGAATATATTTTATATCATATTCATAGCTAATATTGAACAATATTTCGATATTATCTATGAAAATGATATAAAATATATTCATTTTAACAATATTGTGTGTTTTCATACTCTTTTATCTATACATATTATCATATATATAAAAGCTCTGTCACTGATATTGAGTACTCTACTAATGATACCACAAAAAACTTGGTCGTCCACTGACTCAAGTGAGCTAGTGATAACCATATACTATAATTATATATATAAGTTTTTTGTTATCAGTTACTAAACTTAATTTGTATCTTACATTTCATCCAAAGATCAATTCCCCAAAAACTGCTACCAATACAAGTTAATGTACTATTAAACAGCACTAAGTGGCATCATCAGTTATGTAATTACTGGTTCATTGGGGTTTTTTGGGTCTTTCAACATAATACCCCCCTACACCAGTTAGACCCCACTAGAGACAATCAAGCCATAGTGTGTCACCCATCTTGTTCCATACTAGGTGATAAAAGGGCTTTAAACAGAGTTCTGCCAGTGCAGACCTCGGTTTCTGTACACCTGATTGGCTAATTAATGAAATATTGAATAATTAAAAAAGATTTTTTTCAATTATTGCTGGAATTTTCATACACAAAAAACCCTAAATTTGATATTCAGAAAGCCACAAGATAAAAACAATTGTTAATAACAACCAACACATCTAACAATAATTTGCCAAATATTTTTTTGTCCATCGATCTGCGATTCGGTTATCATGTAACTTAGAACTATGGCCACCAAGTTATGGTAATTGGAGGCATGTTCATAGTTTAATGGTTATCATTGTACAAAATGGACTCGCGTCTTGATCTCAACTCCTGGATGAGGCTTTTTGCATTTCACATAGCACTTTGGGGAACGGTATGAATCCCACCCTTCTATTTAGTCTAAGTGAATGATAACTCTGAATTCAAACCATATTTATTCTACTTAAAAATTGCCTTTGTGTCATAAGCTGCCCATTGCAGAATGATTTTGGTAAATACATACACATTACACATTTCACATTTGGAGGAGCTCATGGTGTAATGATTATCATCGGAGGAAATGGACATGGTAACTTGAATTCAAATCCTGGACAAGGCTATTTGCATTTCACATAGATCTAATACCCTTGGGAAAGGTATGCATCCAACTATTCTCACTCCAGCTCTGGGTAAATGGTAGCACAGATTGGGCTCTTTAATTTTTGAATGGCAACTGGTCTAGTAGTAGGGAAAACTCTGAATTTAAACCTGTTAAACTCTGCTTAAAAATTGACCTTACTTTTTACCCATTGCTGGAGGGAGAATAGTTGGATGAATACCTTTTCCAAGGGTATTAGCACTATGCAAAATGCAAACAAATTACTCCAGGATTTGAACTCCTCTCACCATGTCTATTTCCTATGATTATATTCATTACAGTTTAGTCAGTTAAATGAAGTTAATGAAAATCATTTCTACCCAATTTATTATTAGACATGAAGTTAGTTAAAATTATTTCTTAAACAAATCATATTTAAAAAAAACAAAAAGATTTGGTATTAGATAACCCCCACAAGTATTGATATGCCTTTAAACCAAACAACTAGAAAAAAATCCTAACCTCCATTTCCTATTGTTCCAGACTAACTTTAGTAGATATCTGTAATTATAAAAGAATTTCCTGGGATAGTTCTGAAATATTTCTTTCTTAATTCAGTCTACCGCAGTATCTCATCTGAAGTTATATAACCACATCTGACAGATATTCGACCCTCCAGAAACCCCCGACCCCACACTTTTTTTTCTCTTTTTTTTCTGTCCGCCCTTGCCCTGAGCATATGGATTGCTAAAGTTGGTACCCACACTGACCACTGCACATCTTGGCACAGCCCTGTTTTATATTCACTGTTAAAGTCAAAAACTGATCTAGTCTGTTCTGCATTTAGTGTCCGCCACACATAGCCTACCCTTTCTCTTTCACTGACACGTGACTTGAGAGATCAGATACTATGGACAGAAAGCCAAATTGGCTGTCACAGACTTCCTGGTGAAAATTATTCATCGTTGCCATATCAGTGGCATTGGTTTCCCTTCACTTCTCTTCGAATTAGCAAATCTCTGGCCATTTGAATGGCATATTAATATTTTGCAACTAAGATAAGCAGGCGGGCTCACTGCAACACCATGTGATTGCAAGAGGCATTTACTTGTTCCCTGTGGGATGGATAGACTTGGTAATTTTGTTTTATACATTTTCTCTGTCATCTTCTTTATTCGACTTGAGTGTTAAGCTGAAATGTGAGACTCTTTGCAGCTTTACTGAAATCACATTATATTCCAAGTATCTACATTTCAGTTTTGGGAAAGATTTTATTTTATTTTTTCTGTTTTTTTTTTTGTTGCTATCTTAAACATGTAGTGGTATTAATCATATAAATTAGTTAAGACTTTATTCTTATTTTTGCTGCAAGATGAAACATGTACTGGAATCAATCTTATAAATGATGTAAGATATTTTTTCTGTTTTTTTTTCTTTTTTCCTTCAGCTGAAACATGTTAAGGAATGAATGGTATAAAAGATGTAAGACTTTGTTTTCTTTTGCTGATAGCTGAAACATATAGAGGAATCAATCTTATAGAAGATGTTAGACTTTCTTTTTTACTGTTAGCTGAAACATGTAGTGGTATCAATTTTATGAAAGATGTAAACTTTCTTTTTTTATCTCAGCTGAAACATGTAGTAGAATCAATCTTATAAAATATGTAAGACTTTTCTTTTGCTGATCATTAAAATATATAGTGGAATCAATCTTATGAAAGATGTAAGACTTTTATATTCAAAAGCATGTAGTGGAACCAATCATATTAAAGTTGTAAGACATTTCTTTTTACTTAAATGTTGTTTTATTGAGCTTTTAAATGTGGGAGATATTTACATTAGTTCTGTAGTTCTGTGTACGAGTGTAAAAGTCTGTATTAGTTTGAGGGTTTGATTTAGTTTCTTTGTTGAATGGCATATCAACATTCATGGGTTATTTAATGCCAAAGCCATCCTTGTAGAAGAACAGTAGTTGTACAATTTAACCTCTAGCTAGAAGGTTAAAGATTTTCATACCTTTTCCATGGGTATTTGTGAAAAAGTGAACATAATAGCAAAACTGGAATTCAAACTTGCTCACTACAATATCTCAGTCCAGCATGTTAGCCACTAAGCCATTGGGAGTCCCCCATAATAGTTTGATAAACCTTGGAAGCGTGGCTGCCAATTGGTTTCATGTAATAAGTAATATGAGTAGTGTAGGCAGTTTCATATGCCTAAGAGTTATGGCAAAGTCTATAGCAGTTTTATATGACTCGGAGTGGCAGCTTCCTCTTGGTCTTTGGTGCCAAGTAATGTATCATATATTTTTGGGTGGGAGACTGGACATATACTGAAGAATGTCATTTCTGGTCACTTTTATTTAGAGTTGGCTCCCATAGAAAGATTTTTTAAATTGATCAGAAAATATGAATGTCTGGTCATATATCTGCCAGATGTTGGCAGATTTTTGTAGACCTGACAAACAGAAAGCATTATATTACATGTGCATGGTGTGATGGTTGTCATGGTAAGAAATGTACTTGGCAACCAGTGTTCAAAAACATGGACAGGGTTGTGATATTTAGATCTTTTGGACTGTAGTCCTCATCTTTATTGTTATATACACAAAGTTTCAGCCAATGTGCTCTCCGGCCTTCTTCAGCTGTTTCTTGTCAAAAATAACATAGAATACTTAACATAGCTAAACACTTGTATGCAGTCATGTTTAACAGAATGAAAACAATCTACTCCAATCAATTAAATAAAGGGTTTGGTTCAAAGTTCTGTGAAGTCTACTAATTACAACATGAAGGTTTCTGAGTTTGACAAGAAACAGCTGAAGAAGGCTGGAGGGCATTTCCTACAGAATCCATTAAAATAAGGACAACAGTCCAAAAAATCTAAATAATACAAATTATCAAGTTACATCTCAAAAATTCTAGACAAGGTTTTTTGCATTTCATATAACACTAATACCCTTGGGAAAAGTATTAATCCAACTATGGGTAAATAATAGGGTAGACTGAGCCCTTTAACCAGTCTCTAAATTCAAACCTGTTAAACTCTGCTTAAAAAATTGACCTTGTGTTACATCCTACTTGAGCAGAGAGATTGGTAAATATGTATATCACATTTTTTCAGTTATTTTAAAACTGTTTTTTTCTTTTTATTTCTTCATATGTTTTATGTGTGACTATATGAATTCCGGTTACAGGTGCAAACAAAAAAATAATCTATCAGAATAAACAAGGCTCTGCTAATCTCATCCGATCTTATGCTAATATTACTAACACAAAATTTTATGATTCAGTCCGATAACTATGTTCAACTAAAGTGTTCAAGCTGAGATTATCTATTTAGGTCGGACACCAGTCTGAACTAAGTTGACAGATCTTTTCCAGCTTAATCTGGCATTCAAGTTCCACAGGAGTGAATTCCCAAGACCACTTTCTTATTTGAGTAACTGTCATATCAACTTTTCTATTGCTTAATACATATATGGGGTGGCAAGAGGTTTAATGTTTTAGGTTTAAGAATGTGGCTTGTTATTCCTTGGTGCATATTCTTAAGGTTTGCCTTTTTTTTACCCCCTCTTATTTGGTGGTCACACTGAAAACAAAGGAATTCTAGGAAGGAAAAAGAGACAAAAACCAAAGGTGGTTTTATGATTTAGGCTTTATTCACCAGTCATAGCCACCATGTGGTAAGGAAATATCTCCCTTACCAGTAGTAGAAACTAGACAAAGTTAAGGACTAAACTCGAATAGCCAAGAGATTCTCTTGGGGGTCAGAAGTGGGTCCTTTTTCCCACACATGCATGGAGGTTTCTTCTGGTGAAGGCTCATGGGAGTTTATTTTTTTATCTTTTTTATTTTAGTTTTATTTTAAAGGATTTTAGAGAAAGAGTAATTCCTTCTATATGTGTGGGGAACACATATAGAAGGAATTACTCTTCCTCTACCATGATTAAATTTGAGCCTGGTTCCTACTCATTGACCTATCAAGTTTGGAGCAACTTACTAGGAGAACTAACTTTCACCAACATCAAATCAGTGGGGAATACACATTCATCCTCACTAAGACAATGAAAATGAATAAACCAAGATTCTCTTTTAATAGCCAGGTTGACTGAAGGTTTCTACATCGCTGGCTACAATGTGCTTTCATTCTGTTCTTGATGTTAGCCTTCTTTGTATTGGGAAAGGTATGAATCCAACTATTCTACCTCCAGCTATGGGTTAAATAGTAGGGCTGATTGGGCTCTTTTAACCTTGTTTAGCCAACCAGTCTAGAAGAAGGAAAACTTTGAATTCAAACCTGTTAAACTCCACTTAAGATATATTGGCCCAATTGCTTGACAATTTCATCTTCTCATCATTGTAGAGATCTTTCACTTGTTCATTTCCAGTCCCTTAGATAGCAACTGCATGGGTGGTGGTTTAAGGTCAGTGAATATGCTATTCAGTAGTGGTGGATCGGCAAGACTAGCTTGTTAACCCTTACACCCCCAATGGGACACTTATTTACCCAACTTGTTCTAGCTTGCAAAACATTACACCACAATGGAATGCCTTATTTACACTAAAGACACACCATGTGACACAAAATCACAAGTCTGGAGTATACAGTGAGGATTGAACTCGATATTCAGTAGTAATGAATCTACAAGATTAGCTTACGATACAAGGTCACAAGTATGGGGCATCCAGCAAGAATTGAACTCACTATTCACTAGTAATGGTTCTGTGAGACTAACTTTCCAAACATTATACCACATAGATTTGTATATAATTCATATATCTGCCTAAAAATTATTATGCATCTCAAGACAAGTGAAATATGTAATTCCAAAACTTTAAAAGTTCCCAGAAAGATTTGAAAAACTTTTTTTTTGTCTGGAAAGTGAGTGAAGTGTTACAATTCTACTTTTAGGAAACCTTCATTCTTTTTGCAATTAACTGGAAAGCTATTCCAATATCCTAGCAAAGTAATTTAAAATATAAAAAGAAAGAACATGAAAAGAGCCTTGATTTATATATTCTTGTGGGTATATTGATTTTATGATTAAAAGAAAAACTAAGAAGAACTAGTTACTCTGAAGACAAACCCAGCCATTCATATTTTACAGTGTTATTATCTGTCAGATCTCATTTAAATCATTACCAAAAAAAAAAAAGAAAAAGAAACTTTAAAAAAACACAATACTTATTAATGTTTCAAAGTGAATATATCACAATCACGCACATAGACATATATGTCAGTCTCTCTTGAACTTTTTATTACTTCTCTGTATATCTATTTATCTATCTATCCGTAAGCTTTTCTCATAGCAGAGATAGTTGTGGATTTCTCACTGGCTCCAATAATCAATGTTCAAGCACAGGAAAAAAAAACTATAATTCTCTCTCTCTCTCTCTCTCTCTCTCTCTCTCTCTCTCTCTCTCTCTCTCTCTCTCTCTCTCTCTCTCTCTGTATATATATATATATATATATATATATATATATTGTGTATTTTCCTATTATATATTTCCTATGCCAGCTGGATCCTAAACTACAAAAAATAACTAGACAACTAGAAAAACTTCAGATAAAGATCATGAAAAAGACATATTCCGTTGTTTTTAACAACACTTGCCTAGATAATATATATATATATATATATATATAATGGAGGTGCATGGTTTAATGGTTATCTTAGTAGGAAATGGTCTTGGCAACCCGAGTTCAAATCCTGGATAAGGCTGTTTACATTGCATTAATACACTTATGAATGGTACAAACCCAACTATCCTTCCTCCAGCTAGTAATTTTATTCACTGATTTTCAAGCTAGGCCATTCCTTAATTTAAAGAGTGGTTCACCTCAATTTTGATTACCCTCAACCCCCACTCCTTTAGCATTGGTTCAATTGTTTTTCTACAAGACTAAACCAAGCATAGTATATATATATATATATATATATATATATATATATATAATATATATATATATATATAAACTAGCCCCTCTGCATGAGTAGGATGTAACACATGGTCAATTTCTTTAGTTGAGTCTAACAGGTTTGAATTCAAAGTTTTCATTCTCCTAGACCAGTTGCCTAATCATGATTAAAGAGACCAGCCTTCCTTAGTATTTACCCATAGCTAGAGGGAGAATAGTTGGACACATACCTTTACCAAGTGTATGAGCACTGTGTGAATTGCAAACAGCCTTGTTCAGGATTTGAATGAGGGTAGATTAGTCCACTTTCTACAATGATAACAGTTACTTCACAAGCCCTAACTATTAGTTACCAGCACAAAAATGGACTTAATGAAGCAAACTAAAGTTAAATTAAAAAAAAGAAAAAGCTAGATAAGTACTACACAAGGATGCTGTATGCTGACTTGAATAAACTTTCAAAACAGCACCCCATGAAATAGCGGCTGTGCAGCCACTTAGCTCGTATCACACAAACAATCCAAGTAAGACAAAGAAGACATGCTGGAGAAGCAAGGACGAACTTATAAGTGATGTTCTCCTGTTAACACCTATTCATGGACACACCAGTTTGGACCAACCAGCAAAAACCTACATCAATCAACTCTGTGCAGATTCTGGATGCCATGTAGAAGATCTGCGATAACCAACAGGAATGAGTGGCAAGAGAGACTCAAGAGAATCCATGCTGTTAGCAGGACCTGATGATGATAAAATTTGCTTATGTTCACCTAGTGGTAATAAAAGTTTCAAAATCACTTAACCAATTTATTGGAATAGCTATGTGCTTAATTTTCTTTTCTTCAGGAAAGGTTTAAAACTTCAATTACCAAAACATGATTTTATTTGTCTATTCATCTTATGATGATACTCATCCATTTGTCTTTATAATTCGATTGCTCACTTGGTCACTTGTTATTTTTTATTTGCTGATTTCAAGTCAATACTAGAATACAGTAAGAAAAAACAAACCTTCTAATGCTGACTAAGGAATTGTCTGGATCACTGCTTCTTTAATGTCTGACCATAACTCAATCATCCGACACAAAAAGTCTAAATCTATGAAATCTTTCAAGGAGATTTCAGTGTTGTGAATGCTGAAGTATTTAATTTCTATTTCCTATCTGCATGAATTAGGAAAAAGATGAGTATAAAAAAAAACAAAAAAAAACATTCAATCTTGACTAAAGTAACAATGCACCAGTTGCATTTCTGTCCATGGGGATTTTAAGCCCCCCCCCCCAACAACAACTCATGTCACATGGCACATTATTACATGCTTAATATGTAAGTCTTCATATTCTTATATTGTACCAGATACATATACTACTAAAGATTCTTTCATTTCATATAAGACATTCTTATCACTTATTCTTATGTTGTATTTCTATTCTGTTAAGGTTGCACAGGAAATTAAATATTCTTGTTATTACTTAATTGGGAATTGTTCTTGCATTCATTCAACCAACTATTGTTTCTCCATACTTTCTTCTAGATCAATTGTAAACACTAATTAAGATAGAATCCATTTGTAGATTTCAGTACATAAAATTGGTGGGTTATTTAATGCCAAAATCAGTCTTCTTTTTTATTTATAAAAAAATCATTTCTGAAGCATTTTTTGTTGTTAAAATCATTTCCAATGCATTTTAAAGAAGAATTATTGGTATAACATTTTAATCATTGGCTAATGCATTTTAATCGGAAAGATCATTCACCAATGCATTTTTATAGTAAAAATCATTCACCAATGCATTTTTATAGTAAAAATCATTCACCAATGCATTTTTATAGTAAAAACTCATTCACCAATGCATTTTAAAGGTAAAATCATTCACCAATGCATTTAAAAGTAAAACATTCACAAATGCATTTTAAAGGTAAAATCATTCACCAATGCATTTTAAAAGGTAAAAATCATTCACCAATGCATTTTAAAGTAAAAATCATTCACATTTTAAGGTAAAAATCATTCACCAATGCATTTTAAAGTTAAAATCATTCATCAATGCATTTTAAAGGTAAAACTCATTCACCAATGCATTTTAAAGGTAAAAATCATTCACCAATGCATTTTAAAGGTAAAAATCATTCACCAATGCATTTTAAAAGTAAAAATCATTCACCAATGCATTTTAAAGGTAAAAATCATTCACCAATGCATTTTAAAGTTAAAAATCATTCATCAATGCATTTTAAAGGTAAAACTCATTCACCAATGCATTTTAAAGGTAAAAATCATTCACCAATGCATTTTAAAGGTAAAAATTCATTCACCAATGCATTTTAAAGGTAAAAATCATTCACCAATGCATTTTAAAAGTAAAAATCATTCACCAATGCATTTTAAAAGTAAAACTCATTCACCAATGCATTTTAAAGGTAAAAATCATTCACCAATGCATTTTAAAAGTAAAAATCATTCACCAATGCATTTTAAAAGTAAAAATCATTCACCAATGCATTTTAAAGGTAAAAATCATTGTGTCAGTTTTGTATTATTGGTACTCTTAATTCTTTAAAAGTAAATTATCTTTTTAAGATATTTTTGACAAAATTTTCAGACAGCAGTTTCAATAGTTTTTGGTAAAAGGAAGAGTTTTTTTTTTCAAATTTAGAACAAGTAATTTGGACTAAATATGGCCATAAGAATATTAAATTTACATGAATGAAGCTAGCTTCACAGGTTTGTGAAAAGAAAGAAAAAGAGAAAATTGTTTAGTAAAATAAATGTTCAGACAAATGTGAAGCAAATATTAAGAATAGATTTTCCAAAACTGAGATT
Organism: Doryteuthis pealeii; assembly: GCA_023376005.1. Taxonomy (NCBI): domain Eukaryota; kingdom Metazoa; phylum Mollusca; class Cephalopoda; order Myopsida; family Loliginidae; genus Doryteuthis; species Doryteuthis pealeii. Next base: position 129,513,217 of record CM042139.1, read on the forward strand.
ATTTCTCGCAATTCTTTTTTCAACAATTCATCAAAATGAAAAGAAAGAAAAATAGGATTTTCTCAGCTTTTGCATCTTTTTTATATGCTTGATTTTCACCAAAGTTAAATTTTGAGCTAAAATATCATTATGTAATAGATTGATGGAAAATATTTTTGTACCCCTTCTACATACTGCTTTTTCATAGAACAATATGTGTATATTTCTAGCTCTTGGTACACATTTGTGTATTCTTTCTTCTTAATGCCATTTGTAAGCATATTAAAGGTTAAATGTTCTTGTCTGTACAAAAGTTTTTATCTTGTATTTTTTTTCTGTTGTGTTCAGTTAGTTTCCAAAATAAATGAAGAAGATATAATAAGTTTCTCCTTCTGATGAAATGGCTGTTTGAAACCCATAAATATCTTATATTTAGTTTATATAACTGAAGATATTGAATAAAAACGTCATGGTTCCCATTTACTTTAATGATAGAACTTTTTTTAAATAAAATAAAAATAAGTGACACAGCTAATTCTGAAGTTAGAGGGGAAAATGAAATAAAATCATGGCTGTGTTTAGTCCTATTTAAAACAAGAGCTAAAGAAACAAACAAATAAGAGGATAAAAAGAAATGGATATGCAAAACCAAAAGCACAATAAGGATTATTATTATTCTCACTTGGTGTTCTGCACATGCATGCTTATTGACACTGTTGGGGATACATGATCAGCATTTGAGCCTGATCACACCATTTTGCTTGCTTTTTTTACAGTGTAAACCTGGCTACTCTACTCACAGTATGCACCAATAAAGTTACCCGATTTCTCTGGTCAGAAGGAGTGTCAGTGTCTGAAATTCATCAGGGTCAGTGCACTACTGCATTGAAGTGTTTATGGTTGGATAGATAAATTTAAAGGTAGCTGGACAAGCATGATGTACAAAGAGGGAGCAGAATGCCCATCATCCTCCACTACCATCTGTCTATTAAATCATTCACGATGATCTCGACTTCCATAAAACAAGAGGGCAGATAATTTTTTACTCTCCCTTATATATATATATATATATATATATATATATATATATAATATGTCTATTGCCGTATCCCTTAGCTTTTACCTGTGTTTTAATATTGAGAATTGGAACTTATGAGATCGGCCATGATTTACTCTTTCTTTGTGAAAAACTTCTTTGTTTTTTGACAACACTGAATAAAAAAGTTTTGCTTTATGTATGGAGAAGATTTAATTAGCTTAAAACTGAGTTAACTAAAAAAAAAAAATGCAAATGTAATAAATAACTGTAGAGATTCTCATTATCTAGAAAGCTATGCAACAAAATGTCTTCCTTTTTTTATTATTAAGTTACCTGCCTTAGTTGAAGTTGATGTCAAAGTGCCAATTTCAAGTGCCTTCCATGGTTCAAGTCATTTCAGTGTCTTTTGATGCTCAAGTTTTTTGAGGAAGCCTTTTAAAAAAAAAACAACTCTTTTGCCTTCCATTCTGCAAAGTTATAACAAATGAAGGAATACTAACATGGTCGATGCCAACCAAACTTCTTCCCCACACCAACTTGTAAAATTTAATAAAAAAAAAGAAAGAGAAAGAAAAGTTTCTTGTCTTTTTTTTTCACCATGCTAATAAAATGACTGTTACTGCAACAATTTTTTAAAGAGCTTTCCTTTCATTTTTTTTTATTCTATTCATTTATATCTTATTCTTTCTTTTGTCCCTTCCACCCAATTTTTTTCTTTTTCAGCCTTTTTTTTTCACCAAGATTCTCTTCCCCTTTTTTTTTTTTGTTCTTTTCTTATTTTCTTTCAAGTACCTGAAAGGATTTTTGATTGACAATTGAATTAATTTTTTCTTCGGGCTAAAAGTACGAAGTAATTTTTTTTCTCTTCTTTAAAGTACAAGATAGGATATTTAAAACTTTTTAGCTTTTTTTCTTTCTTTTTCTTTTTTTATCTTTACTTATTTATTCTATTTACTCTTTTATTTTTTATTTTTTTATTTGTGCTTTTATACAATTTCTTCTGGCTTGAACTGTTTCCCAACAATCAAAAATTCAACTTGATTCTCTCCTCTTACATCCCCCACTGGTAAGGCATTTTTATTTTCCTTTTAGCTTTTATTTTCCCCCCCTTCAACCATTTCTCAGATAGGTCCTTCTCACCAGAGATCCTCAGTATTGTAAGTTTGCTTTTTATTTCAATCATTACTTGTTTGGGGCAGTATTTATTTTTTTATTTATTCTATTTCTTACCCTGAAGAAAGTTATGCAAAAAACAAAATTAAAATTAAAGAAAACATAATATAAAAAAGTTTAAAAAATAATTATACTAAACTAAAAGTTATATTACAAAGAAACCTAATACTGACCTACCAGACTATTTTTCCATGCACTTAGAAAACGGCCCACCAAAACCAATTCAAGAAACTTATTACACTACGTCTTGATGTGAAAAAGAACCTACCAATATCTTTCAATACAAATGTATCAAATTATATTACTTTGAAAATAACTATTGAGATACTTTTACATTATTTAAAAAGATATTGAATAATGAAAAATATCTCGGTCGTTTTCTTCGAAATTTTTCCCCTTCATTTCTTTCTAGCTGCTGACACGATTGCTATATTTTAAAACTCAATCCCTTTTCTTTCTTGATTTTTCCTTATGTAAAAATAGCCACATTGAAAATTTCTTTTGTATTTCCTTGGTACCATCTGCTATCCAAGAGATAAGAAGAATTCTGGATTTTGCAGACATCTAATAGCTTATTGATATTCAGAAAATCTTCAAAATAGGAAGAAACAAATAAATATCTTATTCTGAATCAAACCCACACATTTTCAGGTTAATCTGTACAATACAGAATTATTATATATACATGTATATTTGTATTCTTATATACATATGTATGTATATGTGAGTTTTGATTCATACATATGTATGTGTGTATGATTTTATGTACATGTGTGTGTATATATGATTGTATATGTGTACTTTTGTGCATGCATGTATGTGTATGTTATTATATACATATGTATGTGTGTGTTTTTATGTACATATATATGTATGTGTGCGTTTTTGTGTACATATATATGTATGTGTGCGTTTTCGTGTACATATATATGTATGTGTGCGTTTTTGTGTACATATATATGTATGTGTGCGTTTTTGTGTACATATATATGTATGTGTGCGTTTTTGTGTACATATATATGTGTGCGTTTGTGTACATATATATGTATGTGTGCGTTTTTGTGTACATATATATGTATGTGTGCGGTTTTGTGTACATATATATGTATGTGTGCGTTTTTGTGTACATATATATGTATGTGTGCGGTTTTATGTACATATATATGTATATGTGCGTTTTTACATAGATATGTATGCAATTATGCATGTGTGTTTTTATGTACATATATATGTGTGTGTGTGTGTATTTTTATGTACATTTGAGTGTGTGTGTTTTTACGTACATTTGTATGTATGTATATTTGTGTTTTTATGTGTGTGTGTGTATATATATATATATATATATATATATATATATGGAGAGAGAGAGAGAGAAATATAATAATTATGGATGCTAGAAGTCTGTTACTTGAAGTTTAATGTGGTGTGACAATCATCAGATGTAAATGTGAGAAAAATGACTAATTAAGAATATATATATTCATAAGGTATAGTTACATGAAAAAATGTTTGTACACGTGACACTCACAGAATAAAAAAATTGTATATATAATTTTTGGCATGTGTACACCACATGAAACTGCAAGTAATAGATTTCTAGTGTTTTTAATTCTGATATTCTTTAGGTTTTATACTTGTTCTGCCACAATTACACCAAGCACTTCTTTATGCAAAAAATGTTTTAATTAGCATTTCTTTTATTACCTCTAAGTGAAATGCAAACAGCATCATCCAGGATGGGTTGCCAACTCCATTTCCTTTGGGGTTAACCATTACCCGAGGCATCTCCACAAAAATAAAAAATTAATAAGGGATACATTCAAATACAGGATATAAACATTGCCGTTCTAATATGAAATGTAGTAAAACTTACTTCTGGACTGATCAATGTCAGCTAAGCTTTGATAATTACACTGGTTTACAAAAAAAATGTTTTTTGTTTGAGGCAAGAATGTGAATAGGAGTTTTTTACTAATTTGGGTGTGCTGAATTCAAATTTATAAACAGTTTTGCTCTATCACCTCTAGTTTTCTGTCTTTTAAATAGTCTCATTTCAACAGTTGCAGCAGCTTATTACAGATAAAACAGGATAGATAAAGAACATCGACGGAATAAATATACTTGGATGACACAATGTACACAATTCATAGTACTGCAGACAGTTAGAAGTGTGTTTTCTTAGATGATCTGCTGTATTTTTCCTTCAGGATGTCATGCAAGAGCATCCAGCTGAAGTCTCTCATCATGCCGGGGTTCCACTTGCCTTAGTAGTTGCTCTCCATCTTCGTAATGTCTTGGTGGAATCTTTCTCCATGCTCATCACTCACTGCTCCAAGGTTTGGAGGAAAGAAGTTGAGGTGGGAATGGAGAAAATGAATTTTGAGTGACATTCGGCATCTCATATCCTCATAAGTCTTTAGCAACTTCACAATACAGGCTTGGTAATTTGGTACACGTGTGTTACCAAGGAAGCCACTACAGACTGACTTAAATGCTTCCCATGCTCTCAGTTTCCTGCATAATAACTAAAAAAGAAGACATAAGTCACACAATATTAGAAATTAACTCTGAATGCATATACGCCTTTATGTACAGTATGTGTACAAAATGTACAGTATACATATCTAAAAAACTAGAGGTGATGAGTAAAAACGGATTTCAAATCTGAATTCAGCCCCCACCCCAAATTAGGTTAAAACAGCTATTTTTGTGCTTGCCTCAATTTCTTTGTAAACCAGTGATATTACACACACACACACACACATACATATATGTATTTACCAACCCTTCCACACAAAGAGTATGTGACACAAGGTCAATTTCTCAAGAGGCATTTAAAAGGTTTGAATTCAGAGTTTTCTTTCTCCAAGACTGGTTGCCAAACTAAGATTAAAGATCCCAGTCCGCCCAACTATTTACTCATAGCTGAAGGGAGAATAGTTGGACTCATACCTTTATCAAGGGTATTAGCACTATCGGAAATACAGACGGCTTCATCCAGGATTTGAACTCAGGTCACTGAGTCCATTTTTACAACAATAACCATTTTCCCACACGGCTTATATCAAAGCGTATTATGGATGTTTTTATCAGAATTTTGTAACCAAATGTTAGAGGTGTATACATGAATGCATGTTATAAACGACTAATTACTGTGACATTTTAAAATATATACATTGGGCAGTAAAAATATTCGAAATTTGTCTAAGGCTTTGATGTCTTTCTCCTTTGAAATGTGGATTCTGCTGGACCCCCGAGGCTTTGTGACAAATTTCTTGATATGTGCTTTTTTTCACAAAATCTTCCAGTAGAGTCAGGTAAATTTAGAGCATTTGTCGATAGTAAATGCTCTTTTTTGATCCTACTTTCCAGATAAAAAATCTTCCACTTTAAATAGCTTTATGGTTGAAGTTCCAAATGTTATTTCCAGTTGATGGATTCTATTGAGCCCACTGAAATAGCCCAGAAGAATATTGGCTTTTTGGTCAGTGTGCTTCTAGAATTTTCTTTCTGTAAAGAACTCCGCTCTTTTTTCTGAGGTAAAATTTCCATTTGGAACTTGTATGGGTTCTTATCAAACAGGCCCCTGGTTATAGCTTTTTTTTTTTTTTTTTTTTTTTTTTTTTTTGTTTTTTTGTTTTTGACGGGTAAGAATCATTTTCCCAGAAGCATTTGCCCATGATATAATGAGTATTTTTCCTTAATTTCTTTTAGTTTTCCTATTACTAATTCTTTGTTGTCAAATAATTCTTTAAAGTATTTTTAAGGTTTCAATAGCAGATTCTTCCATTCTTTTTTGGATATCAAAAGGAACTTGGCAGTTTCTTCATTGCAGATCCCTTCAAGCTTTTCCAAAGGATGAAAGACAATTCCTTAATAAGAGTTTTTTTTTTACTTTTATTACTTGCTCTCTGTCACTTAATATGAGTTCCATTCTCTTTTATTTGAGCTACCTTAGGTTGATAAACAAATGGATCCTGTGTGCTGTTATATTTGTCATTCTCTTGAATTTATGTTGTTTATATCTTAGTCCAAGCTATAAGCCATTGTCAACTCAAACAATCCATTTAGTATTAATAAAACTACAGCCTCATAGTGTAATGTTTATCAAACTAGGCTAGGTGACCATTACTAGTGAGTTTGATTCTCACTGGGTAGCCTACACTTCTGGCCATGTAACACAGCTAAGCTAAGCTTAGTTATATAACTATTCTCTAATTCAGGATGTCATTGGGGTATTACTTTATTTTCTGATCTTCAAATGTATGCATGATGTCACAGTCCTTTTTGAATGGAGACTGGGAATTAAGCTAGCAATCACTTCAAATGGACGTCTTTTTCCAAGATGCGTATATATATATATATATATATATATATATATATATCAGTGTGTGTTTGTGTATATACACATTACATAGCCCTTTTCTTATGTTCATGGCTATTGGGATTCTCTTTCCTCTGCAGAGGGGTAATACACCCCCAATTGGTTCATCTGTTGGCCATAGGTGATGAGCTGGGATACTTAAGTATGGAATCCTGGTGGATGAGCAGTCCATGACATATAACACCCTGCTTTAGACCTTACTTAGGCTAGACAGGAGATCAGAGAGGCCCACCTCCGATCAATCGGTTGGTTACGTCAAGCCCTAGCACCTATATGATTGTCCCAACCCTATTGCCCTTATGACAAGCCCCAACCCCTTTTATCATATGGGTGCTAGAAGGTGGTGGCTTTGGGTCTTCATGTCCTGGGTACGACTCTAAACTGTAACTGATGGTGAGGTTCCAGTTCTGGAGGTTTGGGGAATGTGGAGCACCTATTCATCACAATATCTCCCAGGTCTATTCTGATCTGGAGTGGTAGTACCTGTTAGCATCCCATCTATGGGTTAAATAGAAAATTTGCATACAAAAAAAATTGAGTTTAAAAAATTTTCTTCAAACTATTGCTACAAATCTTTCAAAACTTTGACGGCACTAAATGACCCACTGTGGTTGATATGTTGTAAAACAAAACAAATTCTCTTTCAGGTCAGGAGTTCTTTTCAGGTCAGGCTGAGTAACTGCTTTCTTCAACTCGGCGTTTTCTCTTTCTGCATTCCATCTTTGTATTCTTTTATCATGGAGACAATACAAAGTCATCTTCTTGTGTACACATTTTTTTATTCTCCTGATACATTCTTAACCTGCACACATGTAGGGAAAAACCGCAGAGATGGAAAAACATATCTGGGCCTAATGGGCTGTTGGCTTCAGCTTTGTAATTTATTATTCTGCTTTCCCAGTGTTGCCTGTTCCCATGATTCTCTAAGCCAATAAGAAGCCCTATTCCTGATGACACTTGGTTTAAGACTTACCATTCACAATATCTGATTTTCAACTGTTTACTGTTATTTCAAATCTGCACTACTTGTTAAAATGATAGGCTATGCCTAGCCATTATATAACACATATGCATCTGTATATATATATATATATATATATATATATATGTAGACATATATTTAAATATACATGTATATATTGTGAATCATCATAATCCCACATGGAGGTATTTTTCAAGATATATTCAAATATAGATGTATATATATATATAATAATAATAATATATAACACCATACACACACTCACTTACAAATTTAAACAAATTTCACCATCTCCCCCTTCACAAAAAATTTTTTTTTTAATTTAAAAAATCACACAAACATACCAGCCACATATTCAAATTAAAATATATTAACAGATGCACAGAAAGACAGTAAAACTTAAATTCAAGTTAAATATACACACATACAGACAGAAAGATAGATACCACTGTACAAAAACCAATAGATGGACAGAAAGTTTTTAAAAAATAAAAAAATAAATATTTAAATTCAAATCCAAGTCAAATATATAGATAAATACACAGAAAAATAGATACTACTATATAAAATAGACAAATAGATGGACAGAAAGATTTAAAAAATAAAATTCACACATATACAACTAATGACAAATCCAACTCCCAAACACACATACACATACTCATTCACTTTTTACCCATCCCTTATCATCCAACATTCTGACCAAACACCTGCATCTCCATATAACACTCCCCATTTAGAGGGAAGAAAATCCAATACCCATCCCCCCAGCCACCCCTGCCCCTACGGACAACATACTGTTTTTCACCATTCTAAAAATGTCCTTCATTGAAGCTAGAACTAGGCTTTTGGTCCTGATGATGGTCTAAATGGCCAAAACGTTGCATCGTCGACAATAAAAATCCAGTTTCCATAACATCCCGTGTTTGTATACTTTTCTTCACACATATGTGTGTACATGTACTCATTTGTATATACGTGTATATACCAAAGTTTGTGTATGTGTATGTATATATATATATATATATATATATATATATATATATATATATGTGCATACTCACAATAAGAACTTACAAAATCTGTCATAATATATGAATATTCTCCAAACAAACCATTCTGACAGATTTATGCTAATGGCTTTGTTTTTCTTATCTGTACTTTGACTTCCTTTCTTATCCTTGATAAGGAAATTCTATCTCATATGAGAAAGGTGAGATTTTAAAAATCTTTTGAGAAGTTAGGTGGACAGATTTGTAGTCAGCGTAGAGTAAAACAAAATTGAAAATATATCCTGTATGTCTTCTCATATAAATTTCATACTCTAAATGTAATAACTTTTGTGGGACAGGTAATAAAATTCAACTATTTCTGTCCCATAATAGTTAGTACATTTGCATATACATTTCACACACTGAATGTAACATCTATTATGGGACAGGTTATAAAATACTACCACTTCTGTCCCATAATAGCTGGTACCTATGCGTTTCATACACTGAATGTAACAATTATTAGGGGAGAGGTTATGAAATAATACCACCTCTGTCCCACAATATTTGGTACATTCGCATATATATTTCATACACTTCATGTACCAAATTCATGGTATAGGTGATAAAATACTCCTATGTTTGTCCCATAATTGTTGGTACATTTGCATATACATCTCATGTACTGAATGTAACAACTATTGTGGGACAGGTTATAAAATCCTATTACCTCTGTCCCATAATGAACCATTTATTGTTGTTATTTACAATTTTATAGTGATTAAAGGACGTTGTGTAAGTTATGCTGAGGTTTGTAAAATGAGTAAGGGTGACTTAAGTTCTATGATTGTCAAGAATTGCCTGAGGTGGTGTGGTCATCTTATCCACATGACTGGCACTAGGTTGTCCAAGCAACTCTTGTATGATAAACTAGTTGCTGTTAAAAGATCTGATCCCAAGCCAAAATTGTGTTTCAAAGACTGTCTGAAAACATTATTGATCAATGGAAACATCAATGCTGATGCCTGGGAGGCAAATACAATACAGCACTCTACTTGGTGAAGGACAATTTTGAAGCAACATCATTCTTTGAAAAGAGACATGTTCTAAAAAAAACTGAAACAAGATACAAACAAAAGTGACCGTGTTAAACTTGGAAGGGAAACTCAGAGAATCTTACTTACTAAGTAGTCACCCATCTAAGTACTGTACAGGCTTATTATTGCTTAACTTCAGTGATCTGGCAGGAACAGTTGCTTATAGCACCTACTATTTCTAAGTGGTCACCCATCTAAATACTATATGGGCTTATCATTGCTTAAGTGATCCAGTAGGAACAGATGCTTAAAGTATCTACTATTCCCAAGTGGTAACCCATCTAAATACTCTGCAAGCTCATCACTACTTAACTTTAGGGATCAGTCAGAAACAGCTGCTTACAATACCTACTGTTACCAAGTTGTTACCCATCTAAGGACTGTGAAGGGTCATCATTGCTTAACTTCAGTGATCAGACAGGAATAAGTTATTTCCAAAACCTACTGTTCCTAAGTGGTTACCCATCTAAATAATGTACCGGCTTATCATTGCTTAACTATAGTGAACTGATAGGAACCACAAGGTTCTGGGTTCGATACCAGTCCTTGCCAACACAGCTCATGAGTAACACAGCTTTGTTCTGTGCAGTAAATTAGGGACCTGATGGTAGGTGTGGTGCTTGACATCAGATGCAAAAACAATCTCTCTGGTCTAACTCTAGTGAAAAGGGGATAAACTCTCTTACTGTGTGGCTGATACCAACAATAGATAACTGTACACAAACACACACACAATTATATATATATATGTATGTATATATATATATATATATACAGTAGTTAAAAATAAGCTGAACTGACTTTTAAAAAAACCTTGAATGTGAGTTCTTTGAATAATATATATATATATATATATATATATATATATATGTATGTGCAAAACACGCTCTTTTAATACATGCGGGGATTGTTAAAAAAATATTTTAAAACGTCAATAAAAAATGGAAATCTTAATCTTTGTTGACATAGTTATCGCATCTTGACATGTGCACTATTTTTTGTATGGAGGATCGTACGTATAATAATTTTTTTTCTGAAGCAAAAACAAATGACTAATTTAGCATTTCCTTGATGTCTCACGATTTAACTTATGTACCCCAACACCCAGCGCTGCAACAACAACAACTACAAGAGTTTTCCTCAAAAACCAAAGTGGATATTATTTCTTTTAGATCCATCCAAGAATTACGACAATTTTTAATTCAAACATTATTTTTAAAAATTTTTAAAATAAAAAACGAATTCTATTATGTCATTATTTTTAGCTAGATACTTTTTATACAATATTTTCTTTGATTAAAAAAAATACGATTTTGATAGACACTAAACAAAAGTATTTATTTTACATTTTATATATTTTTTTAAATCCCTGAAAAAAAAAGGAGACAATAGGAACTTTTAATATAAAATTCTTTGGAAAATAATCTAACAATTTAGAAAAAAAAAAAAAAGATACATATTTTTTTCTTATTTATGAGATTTAAGTTTCAAATGTTTAAGATGCCCTATTTCCAAAACCGAATTAGTAGCAAATTATCTTTTTTTACATATGTTCCGTCATTAAATTATCTTTCAAAAAATGTAAAATTTATTTATATACAAAAAAAATTTTTATATGAGGGATCAATGCACGAAACAAAAACTAACAAAAAAATTATTGGCCTTTTCAATTTAGTAAACCTTTATTTACAATAAAGGTTTGTCTTTTATTACTTCATATACCGAAAGTTTTATTAAAATCGGATAGTTAGTTTATTTTATATGATTTTTAGAAGAATTTCATATGATCACCCTTTTTAAAGAAAATGCACATACCTATACCTATATATATATATATATATATATATATATATATATATATCTAGCAATATGAAGTTAGATTTTTTTATTTTGTTTATATTTGAGTTTATTTCACAAAATGATTGAAAAACTATATGGCAAGGTTTTATATCTTTTGGTTTGAGCAATAAACCAGCAAACCTATCCATTCAGATGTTTTTTGCATGATGTAATTACAAATCACATGCACTAATCAATTTTTTTAAGCTATTTAGTTTTTTCTTTTTCATTTTCCATATTAAACTTTTTATTTTTTATTTTTTTATTTAAACATTTTCATTAAAAAAAAAAAAGATTTTCAATATTTTTCTATTCACCAGAAAATTCTAACTAACTTGTCAAAATCCAACAAAATGTCAATTTATTTGTTTTTTTCCTTCTTTCTTTTCAAATACAATCCATTTACTTTGACAGGTATTATATATGAAGTTGGCAAAATTTTATGGAAAGCAAATCTCAAGTGACTTTCAAAGTATGGATGCTAAGAATTTATTTTCTTTTTTTTTTAAACTTTTGATTCAGACATTTTTTCATTTATCTTTTCTTTTTTTCTTTTTTCATTATTTTTCCCATTACCCTGTTTGAACTGCTGAATCTTTTGATCCATCATCATTATAACAATGTCAAAAATATCAGAAAAATATGGCCGCATTTTCAGTGATCTTTTCAAGTTAGGAGATAAAGTATTTTTATTATATTCCATGGATTTTCTGTGATCTTTACAAGTCATTTCATACATTTTCTTGAGGATTCCAGATTAGCTTTTTATTTCTCTGTCATACATAAACCAACTTTTTATTTCATATATATATATATATTATATATAATATATATATATATATATACACACACATTTCTATATATATAAAGAAAAAGGGGTCAATATCTGTGATGTAGATCTAAGTTTCCATTGCATAGACCCAGAGTCAGTGGGTTTGATGATCGCATACACAAGAAACTAACAGTCACCAAGCACAGTTGACTCTGTATCCATGCTACACAAACTTATATATATGACAAAATTTATTATAAACATGAAAGATGAATAGAATAGCCTAACACAAATAACACACACACACACACACACATATATATATATATGTATATATATATATATATATATATATATATATATATATATATATTATATATTTGGTTTATAATACATTTGGGTTTTCATTATTAGTGAATTTAGAAAATGATGATTATTTTATATGTTAATGGGTGATTCATTCTTTTTAACGGCATGTCACCCAATCTAATGTTGACTAGAATTAGATTTACCTTCCAGTCTTTTAATTTCTTAAAAACCTCTGGTCAAGATAGGACTTAATTTTGACATAGAATCTGATCTTGTGTTCTTTTTGCATTTAAGTTGGTTTGTTATTTTTTAATGGTATATCAACCCTTCTGGGATATTTAATGCCAAATCTTGTTTTGTTGTTTTTACATATGATTTTTAAGCAAATAGTTTGTAGGTAAATATTTTTTTCTTTGATTTTAGAAACTGTTAGAAATAATTTTCATTAATGTGAAACAGATTCATTTGACCCATAGATGGGATCCTAACATGTACTACCCCACCAGGTCAGAGTGGACTTGAAAGCAATGACAATGAAAGGGTACTCCATACTCATCAGAACTCCAGAATTGAAAACTCACCACCTGATGCAGTTAGTGTCATTACCAAGACAAATGTTGTATTTAACCAACCTCATTTGTAATCTCAGGTTGACAAAATTCAGCTTTAACTTCCAATCTCTTAGCCACCTGTGGTGAAGATAGGCCTTGATTTCCGAGGCAAGAAGCCTGTATTTTTTGCTAACCTTGATAATTATGAATGAATTTGGTTAAGTGTAACATGAACAAAAGAACACCAGATCAAATTCTACACCAAAATTAAGAACATTGTGACAGAAACTTTTAACAAGTTAACACACTTGTTAAAAGTTTCTGTCACAATGTTCTTAATTTTGGTGTAGAATTTGATCTGGTGTTCTTTTGTTCATGTTACACTTAACCAAATTCATTCATAATTATCCAAAACTGCTTGGCTGAATGTGAATTCTGACAGGTAAATCTGAACAAGGTCAATCCTGATCCATTGATGTTCAGTCAATGTTGTCAATCTAAAATGTTGTCTCATTACTTTCTTTAACCTTTCTGTATCATCCAACTTTTAAGTGTTTTCAATAGTCCACACATTTTTAGACTGCTCTCTATTGTTTTATAGTTCTTTACATTATCTTACAGTTATGTTCATAGACTTCTTTTATATTTTCCGAAATTTCAGACAGAAAATTCTTTTTTCTCTCTCTCAAAGTAATACGTCAAATAATTATAAAATAAGTGAATTTTGTTTTATCAAGCTAAATGTTTCTTTAAATAGTAATTTGTTTTTATTCTTAGATAATAGCTTAGTTTTGTGTGTTTTTTTTTTTTTTCAAAGCTAAGGTTGTTCAGCAACAAAAGGATTAAGAAGCATTATTCACTTTGGAAATATAAATGCGGCTGCTCTAAGGAGTGCATGTCAGGATTTAGGAAAATCTCATGTGGATTTGTAAATTTAAAATCCGATGCACTCAATGGTCCCAGCAAATGGGATGCCACACATTTCTGTGAAAATATAGCATTATATTTTATTGCACCTGTTTTAGAGGGATATAAAAAAAAGAAAAAATGAACAAAAATTTTACTTGAAAATTTTAAAAGCACATATTCCAAGTAAAGACATTTTAGCAAAAAAGTAACATTTTCAAAAAATGAAAATAAATTAAAAAAAAAAAAAATGAAACTGAGACATAAATATTAATCATCAAATCAATAATATTGCACTTGTAGCTGGGGATTATCATTTTTTTTTTTTTTTTTTGCTTTTTTTATTTTTTTTTTTCTCCTGTGATTTTAATCAATTTTTCAAGAAATCTGCTTTTAGCTATTTTATTTATTTTGTTCTGGTCTCTGCGAAATTTGTTCGAATACATATTTTTCACTTCTTTGAAAAATGCTGTACAAATCATTAGAAGATTGTCTGTTTCAAATTTTTTTTTTTTTTTTTGCTTTATCAAAATTTCAAGTTGTTTCATACATTTTACCCTCTTCTTGATCAATTTAAAAGAAAAAAATCTCTGATATATGTCCGATATTTATTATTTTAAACAGTTGAGTTAATCAGGATTAACAGTTGCAACAAATATAATTATAATAAACTTGTCAGATGTTCTAAGACTAATTATTATATCATAAAATTATTAGAATGAGTATCCTCATCTTTTTTTATTTTAGTAACAAGGTTTGGGTCAGCAAAAGTTAGCAAGAAAAACTAAAAGATATATTTGGTATTTTCTGCATTCATATTTTCCTACCAGCTTGACTAGTGACATATGTGTCTCATAGTATACATAAAGTTTATTCTGTTTACCAACCCCCCAACCCACACAAATAGGATGCAACACAAGGTCAATTTTTAATTGGAGTTTAATAGGTTTGAATTCAAAGTTTCTCTTCTAATTGACTAGTTGAAGGTTAAAGAGCCCAGTCTGCCCTACTATTTACTCATAGCTGAAGGGAAAATAGTTGGATTCATAACTTTCCCAAAGATATTAGAGATGAGCTCTTTAACTTTGGTTAGGCAACCACTCTTTAAGAAAAAACTGAATTCAAACCTGTTAATCTCTGCTTAAATTGACCATGTGTCACATCCTACTCATGCAGAGCAGTTGGTAAATATGTATAATTTTATATATTTGAATAGGGAGACTAAAATAAAAATGTTCTGACCATTTTGGCAATAAATCAATATCTTTTCATCTTCTCTGTCTTTTAATTTATCTTTTACACTGAAATGTGTGTATTTATTTACTGACACAAAATACAAAGATAAGGATAACAGTTTCAATGAGTCTGAGAATAATATTAAAGGTAGTTTATTTCCATTAATCATTATGAATCAATGTTAGCAAAAGAATTATGATTTTTTTAGTCATAATGAATACAACCACAAAACAAAATATTGAATTAAATAAAAAATCAAAGAAAAGCCAAATTATGGCCTTCGTTTCCTGTCTGAAGTTTTGAGACGTGTTATTATTATGTATTGATTTTAAAAAAATAAACAATTCTGGTCAGATTGATAATATTGTGCTTGAAACTGAAGGTTAGTTTTCTTTTATTTCTTGCGATTTTAATCAATTCTTCAAGAAATTTTGTTTTAGATATTTTGTTTGTGTTCCTGAAGTGAATTTGTGCACATACTTTTCACAGATACTACTCCTAAGAAAAATTTCATTATTTATATATTTGAGGCTTCCCATACCTAGATAGTAATATCCCATCTACAGAAAGCAATGTCAATATATGTATAGAAAAGGCATGTAATGTTATAGATAGTTTATCAATCATATGGAAATCTGATATCTCTGATAAGATAAAGCAACAATTCTTCAAAGTTGTAGCCATGTAAGTGCTACTGTATGGCTGCACAACTTGACCTTAACAAAATTCTTAGAGAAAAATCTAGATAGGAACTGTGTAATATATTGCCTGATAAACAAATTGACAGCTGCACAGTCTCATCCAGGATTTGAACTTGAGTTCATTTACTATGATGATAACCTTTATACTACATGCCCCCACTTTGTACAAGGATATATCTTTGCATCTTTACCTTTCTTTCATGTCTTGTGTGGATTTCTGAATAAGTAACTGTCTCCATACATGAGTCTAATTCTCTGAATGTCAGGAATTCATTACCAGGATCAAATAGCACAGTCAATATCCAATTGGTAGAGAAAGCAGAGCAGTACCTTAAAAAACAGAATTAAAAATGTATAAGTATCCAGGAAGAATGGATGAAATAATTCTGTAAAATGAAGACATTTGTTAACAATTTTAAAATTTATTGAAATGTGATATTGAAATATTCAAAATAATAGCATGGTCAAATAGCATGGTCAACATCTAATCTGTAGAGAAAGCAGAGCAACAATTTAAAGAAACAGAATTAAAAATTGATAAATATCCAGGAAGAATGGATGAAATAATTCTATATAAGGAAGACATTTATTAACAATTTTAAAATTTATTGAAATGTGTTAGACAATCAAGACCCATGAGTATAGGAATTAAAACACTGTGACAGAAACAGGAAAGATAAAGCAGAAAGAATCCTTTATTAATGTTCATCTTTCAATTCATGAAAACAAGGAATCATTGAAATTGTGTTATATATTCACCTTTGATACATTGCAATGAGAAAATAAATTACATTTCTAATTCCTAGCTTCTTTTTATTGTTACATTTTCATAAGATAAAAAGAAAATTAAATTAATGCGTTTTTTATCACTGTAACTCAACAAACAAGCCTTTAAGCCTTTAAAATGTAAAATTATGTTTCAAACCACCCACGAATTTGGGATTACATTTTTGAAATTTTGTCAGCAGGGCTTAGAATACTCCAACTGTATGGATACAGTTGGAGTATTCTAGGCCCTGCTGAGAGAGTGATGCTTCAAATTATAGAAAATTCACTGGAACAAGTATATTGGATACAAAGGGATAAACTGTTTCATTCATTCATTTCTGTCTAGGTTCAATTTCAATATTTTTTAACATAACTCATTTTCAGGTTTTTTAAAGTTTTATTTTATGACAGTGTATATATATATATATATATATATATATATATATATATATATATATATATATATAGGACCTACATGAGTCAGACACTCTCTACCTAGGTTTCATCAGGTTCTTCAGGATAATTCTGAGTCAGAATTGTCCTGAAGAACCTGATGAAACCTAGGTAGAGAGTGTCTGACTCATGTAGGTCCTATATATATATATATATATATATATATAGGACCTACATGAGTCAGACACTCTCTACCTAGGTTTCATCAGGTTCTTCAGGATAATTCTGAGTCAGAATTGTCCTGAAGAACCTGATGAAACCTAGGTAGATAGTGTCTGACTCATGTAGGTCCTTATAATCATGCTCTACTTAGTGTATTGAGCACTTTTACATATATAACTTAGAAAACTCCTCTGATGTTTTTTCTTTTGGTCACTACATAAGATACTGATGATTATTTTCAGAAAGTACGGATGTGCTGGTCTTTTCTTTTTTTAAATTTTTTTCCCCAGATGCCAGTTTAAAATTTTTTTTCGTTTTGAAAAACTGAGTTATCTGTGTTTTTTCCACACTGGTAGAGTTTAGAAGTAAAAAAATAAGTATATATATATATATATATATATATATATATATATAAATGAAGAACATAATTTAGAAAAATTAATGTTTAAGCCGTAAATATGAATAAGTAATAGGAATAAATCACTAAAATATATAAAAGGATGTCAAAAGAAAACATTAATAACAAGACAATCTGATTTAGACTGACTTTTAAAACATGTACTATTGAGTAAAGTAAGAATATCTTGAATAATATATGTTCAACATGACAATAACAAAATATATATGACATAGCAACCAAGATTTATCCAAAATATAAAAATAATGAAAAACTATGATTGAATGACATCTCAAATTTATGATCATAGAAAATGTTAATTATTTTTTGAGTTTTTTCTTTGGGTCGGAACGAAGACAGACGAAAATAGAAAACAACTTTCAAAGCTGAAATGAGCAGTGGCTAAAAATGGCATCAGCATTGATTATTGGCCAATGTGGAAAAGTCTTGGGAATTTGGTTTAAAAGGCAAGCAGAAATCTATGAAGGGAAAACTAAAAAGGAAATACAGCGGTGAAAAATGGAAACTGATCTATGCAATATACAGTGGTACCTTAATTTACGAATTTACTTTGTTTCACTCGTAACTTAATTTCCTGGAATATCCAATCAATTTTTGCATATTGAAGTAAACTAAAATGCCATTAGTCTATTCCAGCCCCACAAAAAAGTACCTTAATTTTTTTATTACATTTTTTTATTGCATTTTTTAAATGAGGAAAAATAGTATTGTATTATATAAAAAAAATAATGAAATAGAATGGAGTGAATTTATGTGCTGTAATATGTTTTAATATTTATTTTTTAATATTTTTCTTTGGCAGAATAAATTTGGAAACTTAAATGTTTTTATTGAACTTTTTAACATAAGCATATCTGAAGCTTGGTTGAAACCCAAATGCTTTCAACACAAAGCAAAAAATATCAGCTCATAACTCAGAAAACTCGTAAATTGGGGCACTTGTAAATCAACATACCTCTATATATTTGTGCAGTGCTTTAAAGAAGTTTTTAGAATGATATTATACATATATGCAATTGTTTTACTGATTATAAAAGAAAACAGCTTAAAAGGTGTTTTTATAAATATCATTTTTCTTAGACATAATAAATTTGGAATCTTGAATGTTTTTAGTGAACTTATTAACATAAGCATATTTGAAGCTCGCTAATACCTCATATTTTAGCTTTTAACACAAAACAAAAAATTGACCAAATGACAGCTTGCAATTCACACACTTTTTCCATTGGTGTTGCAGTGTGCTAAGTAAAACAATTTCAGGAGATCCAGATGGACAGTGGGACAACCACTTCATTGTTATTGATAGTGAAGCCATAATTTTCCAGTTTATATAAACTGTAATTTACCCCCCATCCCTCATTTTGCAGCTGAGTTTCCTTGAGCTAAATAAATTATGATAAGTAAAACAAAACTCAGAACAGAAGTAAAAGTACTAAGCTTTACTCAGCTTAGTTTATATAGCCTGCATGGATGAGTCTCTTGCTTATACAACACAAGCACGTGGTGTAATGGTTAAAGTCATGGGAAATGGACTTGTTGCCCCGAGTTCAAATCCTGGATGTGGTAATTGCATTTCACTTAGCGCTAATATCCTTGGGAAAGGTATTAATCCTATTCTCCTTCCAGCTATGGATAAATAGTAGGGCAGACTGGGCTCTTTAACCTTGGTTAGGCAACGGGTCTAAGAGAAGGAAAACTCTGAATTCAAACCTGCTGAACTCTGCTTAAGAAATTGACCTTGTGTCGCATCCTGCTCATGCGGAGAGGTTGGTAAATATATATACAACACAAGCGTAGGATACCACAGGATTTCTTGGATTCCATTGATATACAAGAAATGCTGGACACTGCTGAAAAAGTAAGAACAAACTCATAAGTGATATTTTCCTGTGGACACCTACACATGGGCACACCAGTATAGCCCAACCAGCAAAAACCTACACTAATCAGTTCTGTGCAAAGGACCTCACAGGGACAGTTGGCAAGAGAGACTCATGGATATCCATGCTTATAGCACAACCTGCTGATGATGATATATAAGAAGTGAATTCATCTGAAGAAGATGCCCCAAGACATTCAACTGTCTTTTTTCAAAGAATTCTTTGGCATTGTTCCAAAATAATACATTTTCTTCAAAGGTTATACTAAACATTCATTATCATTATTGAATTTAGCAAGAGAAAAATGTCACTAACTTTTTTTTTTTTTTTTTGCCTGATTTGATCGAGTGAAAGTAAGTAAAAATTAAATAATATACATACATATATATACATAAAAATTGGCTTCCTGTGTCAGAATAAACACACTGTGACACCTTTTTAAAAAGTAGAAACTGTATTGCTGAAAATAGTAGCAATTTAGTACATTGTGTCTTGAAATTTGGTTGCATTGTTGAGTTTTTTTTGGGGGGGAGGGAGGGATTCTTGGAAAAAAAGATTCCTGGTTTTTTCATAAAGGTGACTCATCTGGCAGGACTTGTTTCTTCAGAAAATTCTTTTAGTTTTTTTGGGTCCCCCCCCATAACAGGTTAACATTTGTATTGATAAAAGAAAATAATACATGTGATATACATATATTATGATAAAAGTTATCATTATCTTTTATTTTTATAAAAAATGTGTACATCTTTTTGTGCTTGGGAATATACATACTTATATATTTACTTATTCTTGTAGCAGATATACTATGATTTGTATCTATCTCACTATGTTCACTATCCCTCTCTTTTTCCCTTTCACACACTAGACTGTTTCTATTTATCTATTTATCCTGCTAAAATTAATAGAAGTTGCTTCCTTTCATGTAGTGACAAAGTGCAGGCTGATATATAGATTTGTCTGACTATCTAATTTACTAGTTACTCTCTCTCTCTCTATCTCTCTCTCTCTCATATATATATAATAAGTAAAGTCGTCAGGGTGGCCTAATGTCGGTATCAGCCAGACAGCGAGGGAGTCTATCCCCTTTTCACTAGCGCTAGACCAAGGAGATTATTTTAGCATCTGAGGTGGAGCGCCACACCTACCATCAGCTCCTCACTTTACCACACAGATCCCTGTGCTACTCACATGCTGAGTTGGCGAGGGCCAGTATCGAACCAAGAACCTTGTGATTCCTAGCCAAACACTCTACTGACTGAGCTAAACCGGCCCTTATATATACTAATTATATTGTTTGCTATATTTATAAATAAAGAGCGCCCAATATCAGTGATATATATATATGTATATAATCTTTGTCAGACTTAGTCCAATGATCACATAGGCAAGAAACTAACAGTCAACACGTGCCATTGACTCTGTCTGTAACCTAACTTATATATCAGCTGAAAAATTCATAGGCTGACCAAGACACTAAAATGGGATGTGACCAAATGAGGTTTGTATTTAAGTGTAGTCTCCCTTGCAGTCCACGCTCTTTTTCCATTATTGTTGCAGTATCATCAACAGTTGATATGACATCATCATATGAACTTTTCAACTCATCCTTATATGTATATATATATCTAGAGAGAGAGTGAGAAAATTGAGTTTTTGAAAGTTTCTATTGAAATTTCTTGGGGAATGGTTAAAACAAAAACTGACAAGTGTATTTAATTGCAAGATGACAATTTGAAATATCATCTCTGTTTCATGTCCTTCCCTTCTTGGTTGAGCTGAGAACTTTTCTTTTATCCAAAACATTTGTCCACAGAGTCAGATAGAAACCTTAATTTCAAATTCTAATTTTGAAGGCAAACAAGCAGGCCTTCTCCGCTTAAAAGATTATAGAAGCACAACCCAGTTCCAATTCATTTCTACTTAGCCTCTTACCAAACGAAGCTAAATTGTTGATGTGATTTTTGTCAGTGCCCCCTATTACTGCAAAAATAAAAAGCAGTAAAATACTCATAGAATAGCCATAATACAAAAGTGTCAACTGCCTTGGCAGTAAGGGAATAATCGTAAAAGAAAAGGATGTGAATGAGGTTGGTAAGAAAAAAGGATGTAAAAAAAAGCTAAATAAAATAAAAGCAAAAATTCCTTGCCACAAATGGAAAAAATAATGAATTTCTTTATAGCTCTGTTTTTATAGACAACAGAAAGTTTCCGGGTTAACGTGTGAGAAATATTTTGATGAAGCAAAAAATATCAATGAACTTAAAATAATATAAGAAAAGTGTATTATACAGGGGATTCTGATTCTATTGCAGAGACCATACAGTGTTCAGGAAAGCAAGTATTGAAATACTTAGTGGTAGTTAAGATATTTAGTCAAGTTCCCAATCTTTGAGGATCAATATTAGCATTAATATATCTGCAATATATTAACACTGATCAAAATGTAATGTTAGACAAAATAAACTCTTAACTAATTAATTAATAAAATTCATTTGAAATATGAAAACCCTGATGTTAAGTTTAAAATGTTATATTTTTAGTTTTTAAAAATAAATATCTATCTAATGCAAACCTTATTTTAGATACAAAAAGTAATAAGTTTTGAAGAAAAACTCTATTGAAAATTTAGCCCCTTTTTTAAGCAGAAAAATATCGATGTATATTTTTTTCTTTTATAAGATGAATAATTATCGGAATGAGTAAAAAAGTTATCTCCAAAAAATTTTTTTTTTTTTTTTAATATTTTATTTTTTGATTTTCGGTACTTATTTTCTCATAGAAAATCCACCGTAAAATTTTTTGTTGTTGTTTCTATTCATAACTTTGGTCTTTTATCTCTTTATTAATCTTACATCAAAGCAGATAATAATACAACTCAATAATACAACTTCAGAGATACAAAATTTGACTTTTTGGCCTTTTTTGTTTTAAAGAAACAATACTAATGTTACAAACTTCCTTTTCCCTTTTCTCACATTGGCAAGAACTACTATTGTTACATACTGATCTTTTCACGATGCCAAATCAGCATATAACGTTATATACCTTTCTTTACTTCTTCTTACTTCTAGTCGTCTTTTCTTCTGGCCGGCTTTGGTTCTATCTTCTAACATTTTGGTCTGGTATATCTTCTAAGGTCTGGTCTTGTATGGGGATTCCGGGTCTGGTTTCTGTTAGGGATCACTCCTTATCAGAAGCCCTGTGTTATTGTTAGTTTTTAGGTAATAAACACAAGACTTCGATTTACGTTGATGTTACTTTATTTATAAATCCCCAAACCAGACAATGCACGTAGATCCTTACATCTTGCTAGCTCGGCTTCTAAGTTCTAACTGACTTAAACTGACTATATCCTTAAACTGGAAGAGGGCCTTCTATGGGGGTTCCGGTTCTCACGGTTTATTCCCGGAAAGCAAGGTCAGAGTGATGTCAAGTGCCGTCACTCACCCTCAAGGCCATCAGCTGTACTAATCGCCATTATGATTTCTACAATACCTTATAAAAGCATTAGGGTTCCAATAATTATGTAACACTATGCTGGAGGAAGGAGAAGAGTCTTTTCTAAAGAAAGTAGATGGCTCATTGAGATATACTAAAAAGGATACATTTTAGGGACAGTTTGAAGGAGTGGGTCATTGGTATTAGATTCAGCTTTATGAAAAGAGAGTTTGAGACTTGCGGAAATGCCCCCCTTTTGTCTTGTATAAATGAACTTTGTTGAGTTTTTTTTCTTCTGTTTTTTTTTTGTACCATCTTTTCTTTTGAACTCTTTAGTTATTTGTCTAATTTGTCATTGTTCCTATGTTAGCTTTATTTTTTAATTCCTGCCGCCAGGAGTGATCAGATAATGTTGAATAAATATGAGTTAGTTTCTTTCTTTCCTGTTCTTTAACTTTGTTTATCTGGTCTCCATGTTTTTGTTGTTGCTCTGAACTTTCCTACTGCTATATATATATATATATATATATATATATATATAAGAGATAGATGAAATCTTTGGTTTATCAGATATAAATTTATTTTGGCCAAGTTACCCTCTTCAAATCTAATTTCAGAAGGGACAAGAATAAACATATGTTTATTAAAACTTGGCAAAAATAAATTAATTCCACATAAACTAATGTTTTTATCTCTTTATTTATATTATATTCCATATAAGTAGGTATATGCACATATACAGATACATATATGTATATACACCAAATTTTAATATGTATATATGAGGTCTTCAATTTGGTTGAATCCTATGATGGAAATACTTGATATCACTCATATATATATATATATATATGATGTAGGATGTGAAACGTGGTCAATTTCTTAAGTAGAGTTTAACAGGTTTGAATTCAGTATTCATTTTCTTAGACTGGTTGCCTAACCAATATTAAAGATCCCAGGTCACCCTACTATATACTCATAGCTTGAGGGAAAATAGTTGGATGGACAAGGGTATTCAAAATCGAAACTACTTTGTCCAGGATTTGATCTCAGGTTGCCAAATCCATTTCCTATGATGATAACCATTACACCATACTGCTATAGTCAGTGCCTGGTTTGGAAAATTCAAAAAGCAGTGTAGCCTTGAGAGCCGGTTTAGTAGTAGCAGCTTGTTTATAAGATTAATTAAGCTGAGTAATCATTTTGCATTCAGTGCATTTAATTCATAAAGTAGAGATTAAATTTTATCCCACTTTAATCCTTGGTAGGATGGAGGGGAGTTCTTGTGCTGTAGTGGCTATCATGCTGACTGTGCCATCGTAGTAAGCAAGTTTGAATTTCACTCCCATTACTGCATACTCTCATCTCTAATACTTCTTCCTATGGACATTTCATTGCCATATGTAGTAGCTTATTTGGCCTTGCCTTCAATGAATCATAGAAAGAAAACAAAAAAGATTTTTAATCAAGATATTGAATCTTGTGAGAATTTAACAAAATGTTCATGTATAGATTAGAGAGACTTTCTATTTCTTATTGTTGTATATACAGTTTAAATTCATGTATGCACAATGTGATGAAATATATTAAGAGGATATTCTTTTAAAAAGTGAATAATCTTAATTAAATTGTCTCTTCTTTCATCAACTTTGGCTATAAGCAGTTTTGTTAATTTATTCTTATAAGACTCCTCAAGGAGTTAATAGATCTATTCTTCATTCTGTGTAATAAATACATTATACATACCATTAGAAATTCATGTGATAAATACCTATTTCAGACGAAGATGTACTGTACAGCTCATAAATATTTGAACAAACAAACAATTGGCTTCAGAAATATTATAACTGAGTTTTATTGTAGTTAACATCATTTTATCATTCTGATTATTAAATACTATGGGGAATCAAAAATTTTGCAAAATTTGGTAACATGAAGTACAATTGGCAGCTTCAGATACTTTTGTAATGACAAAACCACACTGAACTGTGAAATGCCAAGCTCACCTGATACTCTCTGAGTTCTACTCACCAGATTTGCCTCGATAGCTTGGAGAATCACCTCTGAATTCATGGTATTAGATCTATCTGACCTTGTTTAATTGGTAAGGTTCTTGCAACCAAGCAAAATCTTTTAAACCATCTGGTTACTGTACTGTGATCAACTGCACATTCACCTTTTGCACAACAATTTCTTTTAGATATTTCCTCATTGAACTTAGTTTAAACTTATAAGACATAATTTCCTGAATTAGACTACAATGCAAGTTCATCTGGACAGCTTTCAAATCACACACAGTAAAGCAATGAACATGTCAGCACACCTACTACCATGATACTACCAAGCACTGACCGGGAGTGGTAGTACATGTTAGGGTCCCATCTATCGGTCAAATAGATCAGAAAATTACTTTAAAAAAATGAGTTTAAAAAGAAGGAATTTAAAAACATTTTGAATACCCAACAAGAATGAATAAATAAAAGTCTTTGGCATAAAATAACCCAACAAGGGTTTGACATGCCATAAAATCCAACCAACAAAAATAATCAGTCAATTTATTCAGTAGTTTTAAATTAATTAACAAAATCCCAGTCACCTTCACTGTGTGAAAGATCCACAGATGTCAGTTTTCAAATCTCTAAAAAATTATATCTTTAACCGGAATTTTTTCTCTTTTATTGACCACATATTTAGAACATTAACCTACAAAAACAGATAAATAAATAAATTTTTAGAACATTAACCTACAAAAACAGATAAATAAATAAAAACATTAAATGACTAGAAGAGCAATGGAGGAATTTTTTTTTAAAAAAGGGTTCTTTAGTGGGTTCGTATTTTTGTAAATACCTAGAGTAAGAGGTTTTAAAACCTGTAATATTTGAATGAATAAATATTAAACAAATTTCAAATGTGGATTTTAATTTATTGATTTTAATGGATTATTTTATGCAAAAAGTAAACTGTTTATCGCCCATAAGTGTCTCATTGATTTAAACAAACAGATTACAGAATTAACATAAATAAATACTAGGAACTGTCTTTAAATAGTTAAATATTTATTTCTGTAAAGTTTTTATAAATAATTTCTAAGTAAGCGATTTATCTGAGGATTTTTTTTTTTTAAAGAAATATAAACATTGTGAAATAATTATACAGTTATTGTGTGTGCATATATGTTAGTGCATGTGCATGTCATTGTGTGTGTGTGTGTGTGTGTGTGTGGTGTGTGTGTGTGTTAAAGTCAATGGATGAGGATATTTTTTAAATTTCTACTTTCATTATCATCATCAGGTCCAATCAAACTTTTTCTCTAAGCACTTGGTTAGGGTCCAGGTGGTGCAACTGTACAGTAGCACTGATACAGCTATGGCTTCGAAGAATTCTTGCTTTATCATTGAGATCAGATTTACTTATGATGGATAATCTGTCTATAGCAGTTCATGTCTTTCCTATGTATGCATCGACATTGATTTCTGTAGATGAGATATTATTACATAGGTATGTGAACTGGTCTACTAATTTTAGAGGTTTAGCATTTAGGTTGTAGATGCTTTTGTCTTGTTTAAAGAATAGTTCTGCAATGTTCACATTTTTTAATTTTCAAAGATAAGCAATTAGAAGCAAACTCTTTGCTCAAATACATATGTACAGTATTATGTGTATATATATATATAGTCATCCAGAGACAGTGTTTCAACATATTACATCTCTTCAGTGTGGCTAGATATTTGTAAACTATTGGATAGAAACCCCATCGATTCAGCATCAGTCGGACAGCTTAACCGCTCAGCTATCGTCACCTACAGAATGGGAAGGGGATTTTAACTGTTTTAATACACACATCTGTATGTAAGGCCACCATAGAGTGCTCCATCCCTTTTATAGGAGAGCGTTGGGGAGAAAAGATGGAAAGGGGCTGCTGAAATAAAAGAATTATTGAAAAATTTCCACTTGAAGGATTCATTATTGCCGCTCTTGAGAAATTAAATGGAGAATTCTTCAAGAGAAGTGTTGTGGGTGTTGTGGTGTGAAGCTTTCTAAGATAATTTCTGTTCATAAATTTTAAGTTGCAATGCAATTAGTATTAACAGCATGGTTCTCTTCTGCTGCTTCCATTGCCATATTCCAATTCATTCTACAGGAAAAAAAAACATATAAACTTAGTCACAGAAATATGATCGCAGATTTCTTTTTCAATATTTACAACAATACTAATTAGAGGAAAATGTGAAGTCCAATAAAAAATGTAAATATGAATGTACAATGAATGCAATTCCCTAACCTCTATGCATAAAGTAACTCAAGACAGGTTGACACACCATTAAAATCAATCCATCTTTAAATGTCAGCATTATATCCAAATGTATTTGATAAAGTTGCCTTTGCATTTAGTGTTTGTAGTTGGTTTAAAATCAAACAATCAAGTTTTATATGTAGATTATAAATATTTAATTAAATGCCAGTGCTTTTCATTTAAAATTTCTTTAAAAATCTAGTATATTGAATTGTTATAGCCTTTCTTATAATTTTTCAAGCAGTGACCTTTTAAAATAATTAAAACAAAGATCAGAAGAATAACGTAAGATGTCCAACAGACTACTCTTTAAATCCGTGGTTCTCAACCTTTTTCTATTCATGGCCCCCTTTTGATTGATGAGTTTTTTTATTAGCCCTCTCCAAGCTGTTTTCCTTAATAAAAGCTCATTTTACAATTTCTGCAACAAATAATAAACAAAAAATCTGATATTTCTCCATATAAACTTCAAAACTGCTTGTTTTAAAAACAAAACCATTTAAATGAAATAAACATTTTTGATAAAATAATTTCTGCACATAAAATGTAGATCCTGTTATAATTAATGTGTAATGCTCTGGAAATCTAATTTTTAATTTCTTTTTAATAACCGGAACTCAAAGATCAGGTAGAACAGGTGAGAAATAATTTTCCAGACATCATTTTTTTATTGTCATTAATTAAAATCCTTAATGGCTTAACTCTTTGTCTACCAAATTTCCCTGGTTCTTGTTCGCTATTGTCAAATGATCAAGTATCAGTCTCAGGATTGGTTCACAGACAAAACAAAAGATGGCAGGGGTATTCACGCAGTGATTTTTAAGTGTAAACAAGTGACATGCACGAAAGACGCTGCCAGCAGCTTACAGTAGGTTTGCAGTGGTGGGAGAGCAATTGTGAGTGGTTTAAAGTGGGCAAAGAATTAAAGGCAAAAAAACAAACAGATTTTGTACTTTATGAAATATTTATTGCTAGTACTTTCTGTTTGGTTGTAGAAGAACAATAGTTGGTTCCTCATACAGAATAAACGTGAGAACAATTCACTTCGCAGTAATAAGGATATTTTATTGTCTGTATAAACTTAACAGAAGAGAATACAAGCATGACACAAAATACAAGGTAGAGCTTATACAGGGTTGTATGAAAATATCAAAAGAATCTTTACTAGCAAAAGTGTTGAATCCTTGGTATGAAGCTGGTAGAAGCCAACCGTTCCTCTACATAAGATGCTAGCTGTTAAGTTTTTTAAGGGCCATTGCTTGGCTTTACAGCAGAAGCGCTTATCTGGTGAAATCCTTGATAAAGAATCGGTCGACAATGTGAATCCTTTGGTTACTAAAGTATCCTGAGTTACTGGTAATTGTATAAGTCCTTTGTGAGTATTGGTAAAGATTCCAGCAATCCTATATGCGTCCATCGTCAAAGAGTGTATTTGATGTGTGACCATTATGGGGGGTTTAAGTATCTTATCAGGCCAGTAGTACTGCCAGTGATTGGTTAGAAGAGTCAATCACGTGACTTTGGCCAGTCTATAAGTATAAGCGGGGATCTAGTACACACCTCATATCAGAAAATACAACACTAGCAAACCAGATCTTTCAATCAAACTATCTTTCTACAAATAATGATTATTCTATCTCTCTTTCTGTTGACATTAAATTACCCACTGCAGTTGATGTGGTGTAAAACAAAACAAACTAAACTGTGAAGACTTACATGTTAAGCAAGTTAACGTGTTCATGCATCATGAGGTTGCTGGGGCACAAAACCCCCCTGTCCTTGGACAGGAAATCAACTGATGCATTGTTACCACTGTCGAGGCTGGGAGGTAAAAGGTTTTGTCTTTTTTGCTACTTCTTTATTTAGCGTTATTTGTTAAGTAGCTATTTGCAGACACAGGAAGTAATTACATTTAATATCCTCTGGCATCATATAGAAGAAGCATGGAAAGTAAGGAATGTAATATCTACATGGTAATACGCATAAAGGCTATAAATACTAACACAATCAAAATTGTAATGAAAGTAATTGAAATAGGCTTTTGTCAAGTAGTGGACTTAAAATGGCTGATGATTAGGTTATACAGACATATATATAATATAATATAATAAGATAAATATATAAAGGTTTTACATATCTATTTATCAAGTGATAAAGGAACATTCACAACCATATTGGTTTCATGCTATGCATTCATCAGGTGAAGATGTTTCAAATGTAAGGAAAATCGAAAAAATTTCAAAAAATGCGTATTCGCTACACTTAGCCAGCACAGCCGTTCCATAACCCCCACCCGCCCATAATATACAACATTTGTAATCTTAAAGTTAATATTATTCAACCACACTCCCCAATTAACTTGACCCTACGATATACAATATACATAACCTACACATCCGGATAGAAAAAAAAAACACACACACACATACATGCACAAACGCTTGCACATAAGCACTGTTAAAATGCCACACATTCACAGAACAACGTATTATGTGTGTGACCAGTCACTATGCGTACGTAACCTTTATGCTGCCCATAAACACTCTCATACATTCAATTTACCTTCACATACATACACACATCATTTTATCCAATCATACGCATCCCATGTCTATTGAATTTTTTGAAATTTTTTCGATTTTCCTTATATTATATTATATTATATAACAGCTCTATTTTATATTGAGCACTCTACCAATAATACTGCCTTTGGTACACCATTCCAGCAAAAGCTGAAACAGTGACCATATCACACTATATATATATATATATATATATATATATATATATATATATATTTAACTTAGTGGTGGGAGTCTTAAAATGCATTTGTTTGACTTAGTGGATCCAGTCACATGATCCTTTGGTGTTATATCTATTGTATACTGCAGCTGGACTTTGACAAACAATGAACACACACACACACACACACACACATATATATATATATATATATATATATATATATATATATACTATGAATGCAGACTATTTTTCACCGTCTTAATACCTACACCCTCCCTTTCTTTTACGTGTGAATTGAGTCTAATAATTGTTTACCTTTTCTCGACGTTCTAGTGGAACGAACAGATAGTACAATTCTTACCTCTATTTACCGTAAACCTACTTTTACTGGGTCCTATACACGTTGGGTTCCTTTTGTCCCCCTCAACGTAAAATTAACTTAATAAAAACCTTAATTCATCGAGCCTTTATGATTTGTTCCAAATCCAAACTCCAGCAAGAATTTTCCTTTATTAAAACTACGTTAATTAAGAACGGTTACCCTGAGAACTTGGTTAATGCCACTATAAGATACAAATGTGCGCAGCTTTCAACCCTTCCGAAACTTGGTCCCGAAAAATGCCCAGTCTACCTAAGACTTCCTTGGCTGGGCAAATCTTCCATTCCTTTGCTAGACAAGATCAAAAAGTCTATCCATCGTTGCTTCAATGCCATCAATCCTCGGATTGTCTTTAAATCGAATGTGCTGTTTCCTCCTAGTCTCAAGGATAGTATAGCCCCCCATCACAAAAGCCACCTTATCTATAAGTTTACATGCAAATGTGAGATTTGCTACATCGGCCGTACTACCTTGAGACTGGAATCTCGAATCAAGCAGCACATACCCTACAACATCCGTTCTGGCAACGTGGACTGTCCCACAGCTGCAGGCTTAAATACTCCGTCCACCATAGGACAACATCTATTAAGAAATTCTGCTTGTGCTCGTTCCTACCATCCAGCTATGTTTTCAGTCCTTTGTAGTTCCAACAGCGAACTACAACTGCAAATTCTCGAGTCTCTTTTCATTTCTCGCACTCAACCCTTCCTGTGCGTTCAGAAGCAGTCCCAACAACTACTCCTTTTTGGCACTTCAAGCTTCAACTTATCAAACGGGGGCACTCGTAATTTCCGAACCCCCCCCCCCCACGTGAGTTGTAAGTTTCGTAAATTTACGAATTCTCTTATTGAGAAAAAAAAAACATTTTTCCTTGTTCTCACTGCTTTCTGTCTTATCCGTTGTCTTCAACTACACTATTTCACTATCTTTCAATGAAATTTTTCTCTGAGGAGCATTGATCGAAAAAAAGAAATTCATTTCTGATTTTAAATCAAAACTAGGGTACCCTTTCCTTTCTTTTTAAGAAAAAAAAACAATTTATTTTACTTAATGCATATGCTTTTACGCGTCCTTATTAAATTCTGTACTGTAAATAAACTTTCATATATATATATATATATATATATATATATATATATATATATATATATATATATATATAACATAATCTCATTTTTGTCTTCAATCGTGATGCTTGTGTGTAGGAGAAGAGTCTGTCTGGAATTTGAACAGCAAGCAAAAACTGAAATTTCAGCCAAAATTTTAGACTTTATTAAAATGTATTAAAATGTATTAAAACTCTCATGTAACCTGTATGGCCAAACCTCCTTGACAGTGACACCCACACAGTTTTCTTACACACACACTTCTTCACCCTCATGGCTTGATTTTCATTGATCATGGGTTACACCCACACGTTTCCATTATTTATCATTGGCCATGGGTTACACCCATGCATTTCCTGTGTTTATGCATTACAGCCACACACTTCCTGCCTTCTGGTAGCCACTTCATTGATTTTATCCATGACTGGATGTATTTGTAACCTTCATCCTTCGGGTTCACTGCTGGTCAAGGCAATTTATTACATATCTACACCTCAAACCAACATCAATGGCCTCTACATTCATTTATGAAAAAATTCATACACCTAAAAATTCCTTGATTTCAGAATCAATCCAGCACACCACAACAAAGGAGTACCTAGGTCTGTGAATATGACCAAATATGGTAAAAAGTACCTGTACTCAGACTTCACAATCAGAGACTTTAGACAGTTTAGACACAATCAGCAGCAAATAGTGCCTGTTCTGACATGCACTCAACAGACCTACATTGGTCTGAAGATCACATAGGAAAGAAAAGGGCAGTCACCAAGCACTGTTGGTTCTGTGTCTACACTAATCAAACTTAGATCTACATGCCCTTTATGAACTAATATTGAACACTTGTATTTACTAATACAACAAATTACAGTATTAATATATATATATATATATATATATATATAATATATATAATATATATATATATAAAATTGATAAAAATTATGTCATGACGGGGACTGAAGAATAAGATGTAATTTGGGAAAAAGTATCAGAAATAAGATTTTAAAAATCAATGTCACAAATTAATAATAGTTTGTTTGTATCTCTCTGTCTGTCTGTCTGTCTCTGTCTCTGTCTCTCTCTCTCTCTCTCTATATATATATATATATATATTATATATATATATATATGCATTTGCAAACCAAAAATAGCTAGTGACTGTAATGCAAAACAAAAATCAGTGCAAATAGATCATATGATAAGGAATGGCTCCAGTGAACTTGAAGCAGAAAAGTCAGAAAAAATATACTAGCAAAATATACATATTATATCAATCTTCTATCTACAATAACATGAAAATTTTGTAATATAAGAATTTTCAAAAAATGTCATACTTCATATAAACATGTATATAATGTGTGCTTATATATATATATATATATATATATATATATATATAAATTCTCACATCCTTCCACATGCAACTGATCAAACATATGTATATACATAAACACATATATGTATAAATATATATATTTATATATATATATATAAAGAGATGAAAAAAGTGATAAGACAAATAAGAATATTTCTGTGTAGTTATTTATTTTTTTAATTGGGCTCAACTAGTTTTGAACTCAGGTCATTGTTATCAGAAAAGTTATTGAGAAGGAAATTTTTTTCAGGAATTTAAAAAAAAGATTTGACATGCAATAAAAGAAGCAATGAAAAATTAACTAGTAATGCAGCATATCCATTTCTTGATTAAAAATGATTTTTGTATCTGAAATTATGTAATCTCAGCTATTGAGCTATTGTCAACATCTGGCAGTGAGGTTATAGTGGATGAGTTGGGGGATATCCGTTTATGAGGTGTATGTATTGGCGAGGACCGGTATTGAACTAGGAACCTTGTGGTTTCTAGCTGAATGCTCTACCGACTGAGCTAACCCGGACACTTTTGCAAATTATGTACAACTTATTAGGTCAGATATTTAACTTATTCATAGTATTTTAGGTGTTTATATGGCAACCCATATCTATCTATCTATCTATCTCTATCTATCTATCTATCTATCTATCTATATATATATATATATATATATATATATATATATTGGGTGGCTCATAAAATATTGAAACATTTAAAAAATTCATAACTTTCTTGTTTTTTATTTTAATCTTTATATCATTTTTTCAAATCTTATATGTAACCTAAGCAAATTGAAATTGTCAAGTTACAATGTGAAAGAACAAATTCAAATAATAGAATTTTACTATTCAATAAATTAAAAAAATTTTCCTGGCAGTATGATTTCAAGAAATTCAGAATTCAAAGGACCTCCCCTTTGCCTGATTTGTTTGGTTGACTTCTTTTTTGTGGGGTTATTCAAAGGCGTGTGTATATTTGAATAAGCTTATGACATTGCAACAGCTCAAGAATAATATTTATGCAGAAATAAGAGGATAAACCTCAGAAACCTTTTCATACAAAGTTCTTCAAATGATGTGTAAACTTTGTATCACTAAAAATGGATGCAATCTAGAAAATATCTTCTTTTTTTTTCTTTTTTTTTTTTTTTGCAAATAGTCAAAATATATTTGCTTGGACTATATTTTATAACTCAAAAGAGTAAATGATTAAATTTTTCCTTGGGTCAGTCTTTTATGGGCCACTCTGTATTATCAGTGATTTCAAATCTAACCTAATTGAATTGTCTCAGCATTACTGGGGCCTTGCACACTGATTGACCTCATGAATTGCATGTCCAATTCCAAGATCAGTGTCTTCATGTTGTTATCTTGTCAGTTAATTTAAATCTTCTATCATTTAATTAACACTTCATTGCTGGATTCATTTACATTGAATGCAAAGTTATGAATACAACTAAGAATGATATGCTGGAGGTGGGGGTACTGAGGTGATATGAATTAGTGTTAATGATGCTCTAATCCCTCCCCACAAATCATGCCAGACCCCAAAATGATCATCTTATGAGGTTTCTATTGGCAATTCAGCTGTTAGATTTTTTTTGTTTACAAGAGCCATGCATATATATATATATATATATCCTCCTGATGTGACCAAGCCAATGCAGGAGGATGGACAAAGGCCACATTCCCAAAGACCTACTATATGGTGAATTAGTAGAGGGCACCTGACCGGTAGGGAGACTACGCCTACGCTTTAAAGATGTCTGCAAGAGAGATATTAAGACATGCCACATTGACACCAACACATGGGAGGCTTATGCAGAAGACCGTACAACCTGGCACCTCCTCGTCAAACAAGGAAAGAAATGATTGAAAAAGAGAGGAAAGAAGCCACCGAAGAAAAGAGAGCCATAAGGAAGGAGAAACAACAGCATCTCCAGCAACATCATCATTTGTTTGCTGTCACTGCACCAGAGATTGTCATTCAAAAATTGATCTGTCACAGATAATAAAAAAAAAAAATAAATAAAAATAAAAAGTAGACACTACTCCATCGTCTTTAGTAGATGGAAGGATACCAACTATATATATATATATATTATATATATATATATATATATATAGCTCATGGTAGGAGTAGCCCTCAACCTCAGATGCAAAAAAACAATCTCCCTGGTCTAGCATTAGTATAAAGAGGATAGACTCCTTTGCTGTCTTGCTGATACTCTGATTATATATATAAATTTAGGTGAGAGACTCAATGGAACAAAGAAAATAAAAATAGAATACTGATCAATTTAGAAAGTTATAAGAAGAAAAGGAATCAAGAGTCAGGATAATAAATATAGAAAAAGAGCTCAATACATACTTTTAGATCCGTTTTAGGAAACCGAATCAGTGACAGGTTTCACTGAGAAGGATCTTCAGGAAAATTCTGACCGTATATATATATATACATATATATATATATACATATACATATATATATATATACATATACATATATATATATATGCATATACATATACATATATATATATATACATATACATATATATATATACATATACATACATATATATATATATATATATAAGTTAGGATAGCAGAGACACAGTCAACAGTAATTGGAGACTACCACTTTCATGCCTATGTGATCATCAGACCAAGACATGGGCTAGAAACTGACAAACAACAAATGCTGCGGACTATGTGTCTACGCTATCCTAACTTAAACCTACATATGCTCTGTCTCTGATATGGAACAATTTTTATTTTTTCAATATAGCAAACTGTATTTTTAATATATATATATATATATATATATATATATATATATATATATATATATATATAATTATAAATCATGAAAACTTAATCAGGCATCATACACAAGCATTTATTTACATATATCAATTTTTCTTTCCCTATCATATCTATAGCTATTTATCTATCAATATATATATATACATACACACACACAAACACACACACACACACACACACACATATATATATATATATATATATATATATATATATATATATTATATATATGGGTTGATGATTTTTATTACTATTATTATAGTATCCCAAATAATTATATGTATTGTCAGTGTGTCTATGAATACAATTCCAGACTAACCTTTGTGTTGTGTGGTGCCACTCTCAGCTCATGAATTTCGATAAACCTCAGGAAATATGAATTGTGCAACAATGTCATACAATCAACTTGCACTTCTGATCAATATTTTGAACTCGTCAAATAAAAATCAGTCGGTATCCAATTCAATTTTACTTCAGCAGAAAAAAAAATCTCAACAAAAACACACTGCAATCTCCACATATTCACATTCTGTTAGAACATCAATAGAATATTCTATTATTTTTATTGTTGTTCTTGTCATGATCATTGAAGTATATTGTTCACATTTGCATGCTCAAGTGATGTCTGAAATACAGAAGATCAATTGTATGGATGGCCACACTTACACGAGGAAAATAAAGCGCTATTTTTTCTAAAAAGTTAGAATATATTTATATCTGAATTTTTATCTGTCAAAAAAAGACATCCGAGCTGGGTTAAGACCCTATCAAATCAACAATAATACAAAACATAGGTTAGCCGATGCAGCCAAGGCGAGTATGAAACACAATGAACTGAAATTCACTGTTGTGAACAATAGTATCAAATTACTTTGCCAGTGATAATATCTCTCGGTACATAAAGGTTGAATATAATTTTAAAAGAATACAATATTATGTATTATTCTAGTTTTGTTTTTTTTCTATTCTCTTTTTTTATACATGGAATAATTTGTTGAGCAACAGGTGGCACAATGCACTTATTGTTAAGACAAAAAAATAGTATGTAAATATGCACATACGAACTACCTTACTAACATTGGGTAATTAAGTCTAAGCTGCATTCTAATAGGTTCGTAATCTCAGGCCTCATTATTTGACTAATGTATATACTACTTGATTTGAACTTTCTTAAATTATTTGAGAATATCTAATCATCATATAATATTTTCATGGTGTAAGCATTAACAAAGTAGCACAGCTTAAATCAATGCAGTAAAGTTGGAACAATGCTTAGAAGTTAAGGAATCACATTCATTGTACATTCATATATACATACCATAACTTTTTCTTCAGCCCTGTTAGCTTTAGAATACATCAACTGCACCAATAGAGCCACCTGTTTGCCATGGGTGGTGACCCATGATACTTAAGGATGGAATCCTGGTAGATGAGCAATCCATGACATGCAACACTCCACTTTGGCCCTTACTTAGGCAAGTCAGGTGGTCGGAGAGGCCCCCTCCAATCAGTTGGCTGGTCACATCAAGCCTTAGCACCAATAGGATTGTCCCAACCCTATTGCTCTTATGGCAACCAACCAACTTTTCTTTTTTTCTTTTTTCATTCCCAGCTATGGTTTAAATATTACCATTACGATTCTTCTACAAGGATTACTTTTATATGAATCTAGTAATTACAAATAATTTTTAAACAGATCTATTTGGCCTATAGATGGGGCCATAACAGGTACTACCACTCCAGGTCAGAATGAACCTGGAATAATGACAATGAAGGGTTACTGCACACAAATCTTGAGAACTTGAACCTCAACATCAGATGCAATTTAATGTTATACCCAGGACACCAAGATAAGAGAGTTTTAAAAGATATTAACTGTTCCAAATTTTCTTCTAGTACATCAAGAGATTATTAACAAACAAGAAGCAAAATTAATATTTCAGTGTTTATTCAAACCATCCATAAAACATTCTAACTAGAAATGATTCCCATTAGTTAAAACATTTTGGAGATATTTACCTAACTTTGCCTTGTCTGACAAAAGGTAGTTAGTTTTGGGAACATTACTTGAAAGTCTTAAGAATTCTCTTCTTTTATGTAATTCTCTGGTTTGGTAGTAGCTATTCACTCAGCTTTACCTAGTCTGGCACAGGGCTACAATAAAGGGTCTCCTAATGCAGGTTAACTCAGAAGCAATAACCTCTGAAACCATTTCTCTAAATCAGGTTTTCATTTACAACAAATTACACTAGCCAGAAAGAAAAAGATTTAATATGATAATGTTTTGAATAACTTCAGTTATTTTCCCTTGAGAAAAAGCTGAACTTTGGAAAATGTGTCTCAACCCAAAATATCAATGAACTCTTAACCTTCAAATTCTAATTTACTTGATTCAGTTGGATTATTTATAACTATCAGAGCTATATGGCATTACTCAGGATTTAAAAAGTTAAAAATAAATCGCTTATCTATATTCATATATAGATTAATAAAAGAATATTTTTCTATATATTTGTTTTATTATCTTTTATTTTTTATATATTCTTGTGTCTAAGTTGTTTATTTTTATTATTATTCTTGTTCATTTTTTCCTTTTATTGGTGTTTTTTATGTTTTATCCTTTATTGATTTGTTTTATCTTTTTAATCATTTGTTTTAACTAATTTCTTGTATATCATTGATTTATATCCTTATTATATTCTATAAATAAATGAGGGGTAAAAAGATTTTAACCCCCTCCTGAATAAAGAATGTGGATTTCACTGACCTTTGGTCTTTGGTAGTCTCCACCAATTTTTTTTTATAAAAGGATATGTGTTCATCATTGTACAAACTAACATACAGACAGACAGACAGACTTACAGAATCTTTCTTATATATATATATATATATATTTCATCCTATGAAATTGTAGTCAATTAAGTAGAATCAAAGAAGACATATTTATAATGTAAATACTTGATTATGTTGATTATTTATTGCTCTTTCTTTTCTTTCTTTCAGCTTTTGAATCAAAGAAGAACAAATTTGGTATACCCTCGTTCCTACCAACACCTACAAATGTCACTGTAAATACAGGAGAACAGGCAATTCTACAGTGTGCTATTGCAAATCTAGGAACAAAAACAGTAAGTAAAATTGTTTTTTTAAGTAGCCTAGATGTTAGATAATTGTCCATAAATTATGTACGGTAGAGAAGAAATTTAAAAAAACAGTTATTCTGAATCATGGAAAAAATGTAAAAGTCAATTGACAGGGCTTGGACTTTTGCTGACCTTGTCGCTGTTCTATGGTTGGTCAGTTTGGTTTATGGGACTGGTTGGTGGACTTGGAATTTGTGGAGTTTAAAATTGGTTTTTGGGAAAGGTGGACATATCTCCAAGATGACTTTCTCACATATGATGGTAAACTGGGGCTAAATAAAGACATCTGAAAAATATTTTTAAAAAAAGATATCCAAATCTTTGTGTTTGTTACTAAGAACAACAATGGACACACAGATGCAGAGGACCCCAGAAGTCCCAAGAAAACAAAATAGACACAACCAGCCCAGATACCCTGATAGACAATAGATGATTCAACCAGCATAGAAGAGGCCACATATAAGAGTAGATGAGCTGGTCAAGAAGACAGAAAAAGATAAGATCAATATGATAAGGAGTAAAGAGCTTTACAACATATATCCTTTAGATGAAACATTTCATTTATATATTTTTACTAGTTTTTTTTTTCATCTTTTTATACCAATGTTGTTTAACTGAAATTGATGAAGTAAAAATGCTGACAGTGATCATCTTGTGGGGGGAAGAGAAGACAAGAGCCTTGTTAAGATTATATCAGACTTTGTTTCTCTCATATGGTCCAAAAGAGATGTAT
This sequence comes from Doryteuthis pealeii, assembly GCA_023376005.1. Lineage (NCBI taxonomy): Eukaryota > Metazoa > Mollusca > Cephalopoda > Myopsida > Loliginidae > Doryteuthis > Doryteuthis pealeii. Next base: position 129,552,902 of record CM042139.1, read on the forward strand.
GACCCTGTTACAGTGCCCTTATATTTCAATTATATTTGCTGGGTCCTTTCCTTCAAGTCTCAACCCTTGTTAGGATATCTTGGAATGTGATCTTAGTTCCAATTTTTATGTGCCTGCAGAAGATGAACTTGCTGGTTCACTATCTGTTCATCCAACTGAATCTACAAAAAGGCTTTAAGCCTCATCAAAACTGTCCCCATTTCATCTTCCCATTGTTTTTCTCACAATCAAATTGACATGTGGATCACACCTTCATAATCAGGGTCATGGATTTGACCTCAAGCATCCAATTTTCAACTAACAACTCATTCTTTTACACCAATGATGTTTTTTGGGTTGTTTTGTTTTTTGTTGGATTTTTTTTTTGTTGACATTTCATATATCAGAAATAAAATATAGAATAAAATAAAAAATGATTAAAAAAAAACTCAAACAGTAATTGAACTCGCCTCTCAAATTCTTGAGTAGGTGCAGTCGCTGTGACATAGTAGCTAACATGCTGGACTACAATATCATAGTAAGTGATTTCAAACTCCAGCATTACATTCAATTTTGTACTAATAGGCTTGGAAAGGTTTGGACCCAGTCATCCTCCACCTATGGATTAAATAGTACCACTACAAAAGGTCTTCACTGACTTTAAAGCCATTCTTGCACTTGAACTGTAGTGGTAATATTTAACTCATAGTTGCAGGATGACTGGGTTCAAACCGTTCCTAAGGGTATTTTTTTTTAATTGATTATTAAGTATGGAACAGAAATAAAGAAGTAACTTCTGATAAGATTTGAACACACATCCTCTATCATTGAAAGCCTATCTAGTATTGATACTTACCAATTTGGTCATAGAGAATAGTCAACTGGAAAAACCCAAGTCTAGTTATATAGCTACATTCTTTCTCATCTAATTTTGTTTAGTATATTCAAAATAGAGCCTATCCTGAAGTTTTGAATGAGTAAAATATTATACATATACATACATATATATATATATATATATATATATATATATATATATATATGAAAAGTAAATGGAAGTGAATCCGACAGTATGAAATAAATATTTTTAGAAAAAACATATCATTTGTTTGTTTTTTCTAAAAATATTTATTTCATATATATATATATATATATATATATATATAAAATCTTCTCCTTCTGCAAGGCCATAACAAAGGGTTGGCTGGTTTTACAGCATGTCAACTCTTGCTGTGTTATTTTATAGTGTTGACATTTAGACAGCAGTATTCACATTTTATTATATAAGTTGCTCAACTGGGCACATATCTTCATTTAGATATTGAATATTAGAATGAAAGAAATTTAAAGATTAAGTTTTGAAACATTTTGATCACTAATTGAACTGTAGAATTTTGTTGGGTTCAGCTCATATACATTCATTTATTTGTATGAATTCATGTTGTACAAATGGTGGTTGGGTTGCCAGAGAAAATGTCAGATAAAAGGAGTATAGAATAACAGATACAGAGAAATAGATTGCTTATAGAGAGTGAAAGAAATATATATTGCTTTATAGAGAGTGAAAGAAAAAGGGAGAAGATATATATTGCTTTATAGAGAGTGAAAGAAAAAGGAGAAGATATATATTGCTTTATAGAGAGTGAAAGAAAAAGGGAGAAGATATATATTGCTTATAGAGAGTGAAAGAAAAAGGAGAAGATATATATTGCTTATAGAGAGTGAAAGAAAAAGGGAGAAGATATATATTGCTTTATAGAGAGTGAAGAAAAAAGGGAGAAGATATATATATATATATATATATATATATATATATATATATATATATATATATATATCTTATCTTATTATTATAATGGAGATTGTGTGCTTTTCCGTCTGTAACCGAAACTATATTCCTACTCAAGTCACAATTCTCTTAGTTATTGACATCACATTCTCCATGATTTTATTTTTATCTAAACCTCAATTATTAATAAAATTGTCTTACATTATTAATACTGTTAACTATGTCTACATACTAACAACATGCAATTATATTTATATATACAACAAAATAGCGCTTTACAATGTGAACGGGAAGGCTAATTTGCATATTAATATTAAAAAATCGAATTTAATAAATAGTATTATTGATTTCTAACTGTTTGGTTTTATTTTAATGAATATAAGCAAAAATCTCTTCAATGAATCTTAAATGAAATCCATTAACAAGAGAAAATAACTGTCATTTTATTCTTCACTTCCTCTTTTAACTAAATACTTAAATTAGAAAAAATAACAATGAAAGACGAGAGTGATGAAAGAGTAAGTTTCAGTTGTTCCATTTTTTATTATACTCCCTCTGTTTCAAATCTTTTATTATACTCCCTCTGTTTCAAATCTTTTTATCTGTATTCTTATTTAGTTTCATTAGCCTTTCTAATTTAATACAATATTTTATTACATTAAAACTTAAATACTTGCACCCGGAGGGTGCATATATTTGCTAGTATATATATATATAGCTTCATGAAAAGTGAAAGAAAGAAGGAATATATTGCTTTATTGAGAGTGAGAGAAGAAAAGGAGAAGATACATAAATTGATTTAGGGAAAGTGAAAGAAAGTATATTGCATTGAGTGAAGGAAAAAAGGGAAAAGATATGTATATTACTTTATGGAAAGTTAACGAAAGAAGGATTATATTGCTTTATAGAGAGTAAAAGAAAAAAGGGAGAAAATATATATATTGCTTTATGAAAAGAGAAAGAAAGAGAGAAGGATTATATTCCTTTATAGAGAGTGAAAGAAAAAAGGGCGAAGATATGCATATTGCTTTTTGAAAAGTGAGAGAAAGAAAGAAGGAATATATTGCTTTTTGGAAAGTGAAAGAAAGTAAGAAGGAATATATTGCTTTATTGAGAGTGAAAGAAAGAAGGGAGAAGGCATATCTTGATGCCTAAGTTTGCATTAAAATCTAAATAGCAATAAACGGTCCTCAAGAGATAAAAGTCTTCCAACAGAACTGTTAGTTATATCATATACTGCCAATTAAATGGTTATTTAAAAATATCAAAGGGTTCCATGTCTTTTTAAATTAATCCTGAGAGAAGCAGTATCAAAACATTTAATTAAAACTAAATCATCTTATGGGCTATTCCACTAACATGACCCCTATTTCCGGGAGAAATGTACTGAATTGCAAGTTGACATTCAAAAACGTTAAAAATTAACTTTATAAATAAACCCAACACCCTGAAAGAAACAAATCTCTCTCTCTCTATCTCTCTCTCTCTCTCTATCTCATATATATATATATATATATATATATATATATATATATATATATATATATATATGTATTCATTCAAGAGAGCTTTAAGAAAATATATTGTGGAAACTTATGAAAAAGAAAATTATCATTAAGAATTAAAAATGTTGTATACACCTTTGTTATCTAATGACTTCAAAGAACATTCTAGAAGTTATTTTTTTGCGAGAGGGTCTACATGGCCAATAATCACTGCAAGCAAATGCCTGTATTGTCTCGGCACAGTTCTACAAAAAATGTTCTTGGTGTGTGTGTGTGTGTATGTGTATATATATATATATATATATATATATATACCAACACCTCCACATGAGCAGGATGTGACACAGGGTCAATTTTTAATTCTAAAGGTTTGTATTATAACAAAACAATGACTAACAATATAAATGTCCTTCCTATACAGAGAGTCAAGTTTGAGAGACTTTCCAATCTGATGAAGAGGAAACAAGGATATCTGGTATCTTCTATCTTCTTGGATGAATTGTTTCAACATTGTCATAGAGCTGGTCTGTAAGTGTCTGTCGAAAAATGAGAGCCAAAACTACTGGGCGGTATATGTGATTGCTATGTCCAATCACAGATAGACTCTTCTCTCTCTCTCTCTCTCTCTCTCTCTCTCTCTCTCTCTCTCTCTCTCAACTCCATATAGTTGTTTGCTAAGCTTAGCTTAGGTGTGGCACAAGGCCAGAGGTATGGGGTACTCAATGAGTATTGAACTCACTAAAATTTCGTCTGCAAATCTAACTTGATAACCATTACACCACCTGAGGTGCTTAACTCCATATATAGAAGTGGACTTATTCTACTGACCCAGCAACTCCAATATTATATTTCTTTTTCTTCCTTTTGTATTGTTTCAAATTGTCTTCCTTTCCACATCACCAGACATCATTGAAAAGGGAATATTCCATTCAAGTGCCATATGCAGATATTTTCTAATGTTTCCAAGATATTTTATTCAGATATCAGTGTCTCATCTCTTTTCTTAAACTTTCAATGATATTTTTTTTCTCAGTCTTTTTATTTCAAATTCCTCTGCGGCTTTGTATTCTAGCCCATCGTGACATTATTATTGGCCTTAAAAGTGATTTGCATTTTAGTATCAACAGAACAAAGAGAATAAACTAAAATGACATAGAACCATCTCATGCCAAAACATTGATGAAGTAATGCTAGCTAAACCAATATACAAGTGATGGAAGCAGGAATAAAATTTATAAGAAAAAGTAATATTTTTATAGATAAAATATAAGGAAATATACAAGACGTGAATTTCTTCCAAACTGTAGCCATGTCAATACTACTGTATGGTTGCACTACACAGGGATGCTGTGTACTATTTTGAACAAATCCTGGAAACAGTACCCCACAAAACAAAGATGCAGATTATGGTCAAGTGACACTGGAAGCAGCGGTTTCCACTGCAGTTAAGAAGCAATGAGCCTATTCAATACTTAATTAGGTGACCACTAAAGCAACAGCAAGTAGTTAGTCCTTTGTTTATGAAAATGACTTGTTTTGGCATTAAATGACCCAAAAAGGTTTGATATGCCATAAAACAAACCAGCCAACCAACCAAAGATGCAGTTGTATTTTTGTTAAACTCATTTTGGTTGATTAATTGGTTGGTTGGATTTTATGGCATGTCAATCTTTGGGTTATTTTATACCAAAGACTTTTTTTAAATTTATTCTTGTTGGGTATTCAATTTTTTTTCAAAACTCATTTTTTTAAACACATTTTTAAAACTATTTAACCCATAAATGGGACCCTAACAGATACTACCAGTGCAGTTCAGAGTGGACTTGGAAAAGATGGCAATGAAGGGGTTTCCCATACTCCCCAGAGCTCCTGAATTGACACCCAGAATACTAACACCCTCAGCCAGTGCCTTCTAGCACATATATATGATAAAAAGGGTTGGGAGTTTGCCATAAGAGCAATACAGTCATGAGAGTCATATGGGTACTAAGGTTTGACTTGACTAGATGTACAGTGTGTGTGTTCTCCAGCTCCAGCCAATAAGGCTAGTTTAACTCATTTCCTTTTTTTTTTAAAATTTAACTGATTCTGAATTTTATTTGCATTTGATGAGGTTTCTTATTATATTCTTAGCTCTGTTTGAAGAGCTCCTGCTTGGGAACCAAAAGGTTACAGGTTCGATACCAGCCCTTGCCAGCTTAGCACATGAGTAGTACAAGTCTGATTTGTGCAATAATGTGGGTAGCTGATGGTAGGTGTGGTGCTCCACTTCAGATGCAAAAACAATCTCCCTGGTTTAGTGCTAGAGAAAAAGGGATAGACTCCCTTGCTGTCTTGGTTGATGCCAACAATAGGCCACTCTGGATACTTTACTTATACTTTTTAAGCAGAAAGTATATTAAAAACTGCTATTTTGCTTATTCATATTGAAAATCATTAGAATTTACCTAATCAAAAAATCAAAAAATAAATAAATAACATACATAGATAGGGGGTGTCCCTATCCTACCCATGAAACCATTTTGCTTCTATTCTAACAATCATCCATGATATTAATGATTCTATTTAGAAAGGAAGAAAGGATTCTAATTAGCATTTTATAATTATCTCTATTATATCAAAAATTACAATAATTAAAAAATGATTCTCAATGCAAATGCAGACTCAACACAATTATTATTCAGTTGCAAATAGAACTGGAAATTGCTTTATTCTCTGAGTTTTAGCAGTTTATAAGCATTATATTAATAAAAAATCTCACCATGTCTTGGCATTATTACTCGATTATACCTTCATGTATACAACTATAATAAGAATTTTAGTTAAATATATATATATATGGAAATATTCTATAGTTTTAATAATAAGTTTAATAAGTCTATAGTTTAATAATAATGAATACAGCTCATCTACAGGTTGATGCTGAGAAAAATCTTTTGAAACACAATCTTATGCTGACTACTTTAAAAGGTAAATGTTCAAAATTTTAATTTATCTGAAATATGAAGCTACAATTATTGAATTATTAATTTTGTTTGGAATTTCAGAAAAGTCTTGTCTTTTAAATAAATATATATATATATATATATATATATATATATATATGTCATCCACAGACACCTTGTTTTGACGAATCAGATCTCTTCAGTGTGGCTAGATATTTGTAAGCTACTTACAGCCGGGATAGAAACCCGATTGATTCATTATCAGTCAGGCTGCTTAACTGCTCAGCCATTGTCACCTACAGAATGGGAAGGGGATTTTAACTGATAAATGCACACATCCATATGTATGTAAAGCCTGCCAGAGAGTACTCCATCCTTTTTATAGGAGAGTGTTGCCTTTATATATATATATATATATATATATATATATATGTGTGTGTGTGTGTGTGTGTGTTTGTTTATCTTCATTTCTATTCAAAATGTTTCATATCTTTCAATATAACTATCTTGTGGTGTTAGCATATGATAACATAATTAAGCCACTCCCTCCTTAAAATGTTTACAAGTCGGTATCTAAAAAAACTTTTTAAAAGGTACTTATTATTTATTTATTTATTTATTTATTTATTTGTTATGCCTCCTTGAGTGTATTTCCTTTTTTCTATCTTCTCACCTCAGCCTTTTACAAAAAAAAAACTTTGCACAGAACATATACACTATTAACATAATATCTATATATAGATCAAATTTTGTTAAGTAACTCATCTGATATTTACTAAAAATGCCTTAAATTCTTTTTCTTATCATTTTTTTCTGAATTTGATCTGATGAAGCAAATATGGGTCAAACAGTACAAGGTGATGTTGAAAAGTCCTCAGCCAAACCAATAAAAAGTGACTTAGAGCCATGAAATGTACAGGGTGGTACAAAAGTTATTTTCACCTCTACATATTGTTTTAATTGTCATTATTTTTTGTTTTAATAATATCATTGATTATCATAAAAATGATATAATTTTCTATTTCATGTAAATTGTAGTTGATTAATTAGGAGTTATATTTTGACAAGACTCTCAGACCACCCTGTATATAGTAAAGTTGGTAGAGTAGCCTATTGTCGGTATCAGCCAGACTGTGAGAGAGTCTATCCCCTTTACACTATGGCTTGACCAAGGAGATTGTTTTTGTATCTGAGGTGGAGCACAACACCTGCTATCAGCTCCCACTTTACTGCACAGATCCTAGTCATTCTCTGAATTGGCAAGGGTCACTATTGAACCCAGAACCTTGTGGTTCCTAGACAGATGCTCTACTAACTGAGATTGACCCTATATATACTGTTCTGTACATTCCACTGTTTGACACATGAGGCATTTTTCAAATTTCTTTAACTATTCAAAAAGATGAAAATCCAATAAAAATCCCCCACCCCATCAAAAAAAAAGCATCAGTGTTTTCTTGGTTAACATGAGAAATTATCAGCATCTCCTTTTATAGAGTAAAGTTTGAAACCTCTTTTCTTTGGCAAATTATGTTGAAAGTGATCATGCCAAAACAAACAGTGAAATGAATCTTATCTAATAATAGAGACTATCTATATAATATGTATCTCCATCACCTAATTGTTATGTACTCAACAGCTGATTACAGGGCTGCACAACATCAAAACAATCATGTAGCGTAGTGGACACAGAATATACTGTGTTGGTTATCCTGGGGAACCATCAGGCGGTCATTAGATGCAAACAACTAGTAGTTTGATTGTCTGGGGTTATGAAAAGTATCAACATTGTCCATCTTAAATGTGGATCATTCATTGTTTATTTTCTTTGAGTTTCTTTTAAAAGTTGTTGGAAAGGCACGAATCCAAGTCACTTGTAATAAAAGTATAAGTTTAGAATTTGCGGTCTTCATTATTTCTCTTGCCTTCTTCAAATTTCTTCAATCCTTTCCAAGTGACTAACTGGGCTCTTTAACCTCGGTATGGTAAAATTAGTTATTTGAATTAGTGAAATAGATCACTAATTAGGACTGAGCCTATTCTAGTAGTGACCATCCCAAGAGGAGTTTAACAGGTTTGAATTCAGAGTTTTCCTTTTCTTTGAGTTTCTTTTCAAAGTTGTTGGAAAGGCAGGAATCCAAGTCACTTGTAAATAAAGTCGTCAGGGTGGCCTAAAGTCTGTATCAGCCAGACAGTGGGTGAATCTATCCCCTTTTCATTAATGCTAAACCAAGGAAATTTTTTTAGCATCTGAGGTGGAGTGCTACACCTACCATCAGCCCTTCACTTTACCACACAGTTCCCTGTGCTACTCATACACTGAGTTGGTGAGGACCGGTATCGAACCAGGAACCTACTGAGCTAAACTGGCCCCTTAAGTCACTTGTAATGAAAGTATAAGTTTGGAATTTGGGGTCTGAAATAATATGTAATGGTGTAATGGTTATTGTTGAATAAAAGGGACTTTGCAACCAGAGTTTAAATCTTGGAAAAGCCTATTTACATTTCATATAGTGCTAATACCCTTGGGAAAGGTATGCATCTAACTATTCTCCTTCAAGCTATGGGCAAATAGTAGGACAGACTGGATTCTTTAACTCTGAATTTAAATGGTAATACTTTGCTTAAGAAATTGACCATGTGACAACATCCTACTTGGTAAATACATAAAAGTATCATTAGTTGCACTTTCTATTCCTACTGAAAAAGTAGTTTAATTATGTTTTGGTTTATATTTTATTCATTTCCAAAACAAAGCAAGAGAAATTATTTTTCACAGAACTGATGGCCGAACACTTCTATCTGCATTACAAAATATACTTAGCAAGACAAATCTGTCAGACTGAAAATCTTCAACATTGACTGATGTCCACACAATATTAAATGTTTTATTTTATTGAATGGGACAGATTGAATACTAGGAGAAAATTGACCAGACATCTGTCAAATTAAAAGCAAATTTAATAAGTAGAAAGATAAAAAATAATACAGATATGTATACATACAACCAGGATGAGTGAAAGTATGTTATCTTTCTCTTATTTTTTTTAAGACTAAGCCTATGCAAATAACAGGAAAATATTTGGTCTTTTACAAATAGGACATTTTTCTTTCTGTGAAATTATGATAACTTAGAAGAGCAATTATATTTTCTTGGTCAATGTTTGTAAAGAAATATTAAGAATTATCAGAGCAACCCAGTGTTGCCTTGGTTTAAAAAGTTAGAAATAAATCTCTTATCTCTATTTAGACAATGGTATCTGGACTTATGAGTTTTCCAAATTACGAACTGTCACTAAGTCGATTTTTTTATTTGTGTTATGACCTAAATTTTGAGATATGAGCGAGCTTCAGATATGCTTATGTTAATAATTTAATTAAACACATTTAAGTTTCCAAATTTATTATGCCAAAGAAAAATATTATTTATAAAAAGATAAACATTCAAACATTTTACAGCACATAGTTCATAACATTCTATTCTATTATGTTTTTATACAATACAGTGATATTTTTCTTATTTAAGAAATATAACAAAAAATATAGGGTGTTCTGGTGTGTTGCTGGAACAGATTACTAGCATTTCAGTTTATTTCAATGGGGAAAATTGATTTGTTATACAAGGAAATTGAGTCACAGGCAGAATTATTTTAATTCTTAAGTCAAGATAACGCTATATTTGTTTTATTTTTTGTTCTTTATATATTCTGGTTTTTAATTTTTATTATCATTCTTGTTTGTATTTTTGTCTTTTATCTGCTTTTCCTTATTTTTTATTAATATTTGTTTTATTTCAAATCAATTTTTTCATATACCATTAATTCATACTCTTATTATATTTTTATTTAACTTTTCCTATGGAAAATGAAGGGTAAAAAGTTATTTTCTCTCAAACAAAATTAGGGTGAGGATTTTATTGAACTTTGGTCTTTGCTATGTATAGATAACTGACCTGGTGGGAAGTCAAGAAATTTTTTTTCCTATCTCATGCTAACAATTTGCTCACAGTTGTATGGTTTTAAGTATTTTTTTATCTCATACTAACAATATGAAAGGTTGTTTGGTTTTAAGTATTTAAATTGAATACTAATACTCTATACACAATTATATGGTTTCACGTAATTATTTCTATTCAATACTAATCATTTGTTTGCACACAGTTATATGGTCTCAAGTAACTAATAATAATAATCCTTAGTAAACAATTTAAGCAGCAATTAACTATATTTAATACAATAATTTACAGTTATATGGTATCAGTTCAAGTGAGAATCATTCTTATTTCAAAGTAGATGCCTTTTTGTAGCATAGTAGTTGTTACAAGTTTGTAAATAACAATAGTAATAGAATAACAAAGTGTAATGTTTTTCTTACTATCAACCAAAATCAGCAGTTAATGAAAAACCTGTAGGTCAGTGGGTTTAGATGAGAGTTCATTCATAAGTCAGTGGTTGTAAATTGGCTGGTGCCTAAGTTTATATTTGAATTAAGTGGAGAAATGTGCTCATGTGTTTTTCCCAGCAGTTGGCATTATTTAAATAGGAGAAAAATAGATTAAAGTGAAGGCCAACTGCAGCTGGTTGGTTGAAATTCAGATTTTTGTTTTTGTTAAACTCTGGCTAGATCTCTAGTGTGATAGGATCCTCTTTAAAAAAAAAAAAAAAAAATTTTGGGATAGTCACTTAGTCTTGACTCTATTCCGTGGACATTTCCACAATAATTTTCCTTACAATATTAACAATTGATGAAAACAAAAACAGTTCTAGACAACGCTATCTTTGATTTTCCTAATAGAAGTTTAACAAGTTAAAATTTATTATATAACCTAAATTATGTGTTATTGGTGATAAGTTTCAACCACATCTGAGAAGTCCCCATGGCGTAGTGGTTAATGTGCTGGAGTGGAACATCATAGTAAGTGAGTTAGAGCTCCAGTTGTGCTATTACATTCACTCTTGGACAAATACCTTTGGGAAAGGTATGAAGCTGCTTATCCTTCCACTTATGGGTTAAATAATATGACTACTGTTCTTCTTCAAGGATGGGTTTGGCATTAAATAACCCATGAAGGTTAATATGCCATTAGAAAAAGACTCCAAATGAATCCAAATCAACCACTACTGCCATACCACCAAAAACTGCCATTATGTAACAACAAAATAAAATAGGAGATATTAATTTTCAGAGCACCTGACTTACTTGTGTAGCATTCAGGCTCTTGTTCATTGTTGGCAAAAATGCATAGTTAATGGTGAAAAATTTGTGAGAAAATTGTGTTATGCAGCTGAAAAGTTGCTCTATCTAAAGGTGTTATTGTGCTCCCTGTATCTGCTGTAGTTTCTATAAAAATGAACAGAAGGCTTTATTTTCAGGTTTATATAGATCTCACCAAGACGAAACCCTATTGGTATGGCTTAGAATATACTGATTCTCTCCCCAACAGAAAATATAAAAAAACAAACTATTCAGAGGATGTATTTCTTATCAATAAGATAATACACCAACATTTTATTATTTTTGTTATACCATCTTCAGGGGAGGGGGGTTAGAATACAATGTTAAAATGCTTTTACATTTGTAAATAATTTTTTAATAATGTATTTTAACATTTCATTCTAACAATGACATTAATTTTCTGCTTGTTAGGTGATGAGTAGTACTTGTCACATTCTTATCACCTGACAAGCAGGAACTTAATGTCTCTCACAAGATCTTATCACGTGTCCTAAAGAAGGTTGCAAAAAACAAAACATTATAGTGTCAACATTACCATCAAGAATAAATATTCATCTTTTGGAACACTTTGTGTTTTTCTATATTTTTCCACATACTGTTAGATCGATTTCCTCATTTTACTCCCATATATATATATATATATATATATATATATATATATATATATATATAAATTTTCAAAGAAAGAAGAAACAACGGTTAGTTAAGTTTTTTTTCTTTTTTTTCTTTTTTTTTCTTTTTTTTCTTTCTTTGAAAATTAAATATTGCTCTGTATTTAATCTAATTTATTGATTATTATACATTGAGCTCTGTTTAGGGATTTATAAAAATCCTTGTATGAATATATGTTTGCACCTACAGGAGCATACAGTATGATTATACACTGAGATTTTGAGGATCCCTGGTAGAATCATCCCTTACTACCAGTCATTTGGATACCTTACATATATATATATATATATATATATATATATATATATATATATATATATATATATATATATATATGGATCCTTCAGCGTGATGTAAACTAGACAACATTATTGAGTCTTGACAGCTAATTCCGCCCGACCATTGGATTGTGGGTAGGCGACTGATGATGATGATGATGTCTATGTTTTACCGCCCAGTCCTCTAGGAACTGCTTAAATGGTAGGGATGTAAAGGGTGGTCCGCCATCACTGCTGAGTTCTTCCGGGGCACCATAAGTCTGGAATATCTCTCGACAAATTGAGATGATCCTGTTCGCAGCGCCATATTGAAGTCAGTTGTACTTAGCTGCTGTTATTAAAACCAACAGTAGACTAACTGACTTCAATAAACATTTTAACCTGTATTACTTCATCATGTACGTACATATGTTATATAATGTATAGGCTAGTCCAATCATTTTTTGAAGGAAGTATAGTGTAGTTAGAATTTAAAATTAATGGTATACTGAGGAAAAATACAGTACCAGATTTAAGTTCATAGAATGTTTAGTAACATCGGCCTTGAACTCCAGTTCATCTGAAGTGGGACTCTAATTTTTTTAGGGATTTGCATGATCAAATGTGTTTTGGGAAAGTTAGATTTAGATTTAAAGTTAACTCAGAGTCGACCAGAGAGCCAGTCTGTACTGCAACTGATTTCCATCACATGGGGTTTATGGTATCAAGGAATTGAATAGAATTATGTGTACACAAAATATGTCTTCGTGTTCCTGATTGAAAAAAACAAGAACAGTAATAGAACTCATAACCCCAATGAAGATAACTTGACACAAAGAAATACAAACTGATGTGGCCCAGCAGCCATTAGAAAGATTTAAGAATAGAAGATGTTAAAATATAATAAGTATGTAACACATACACATACTTTTATCTATCTCAGTTTGGTATGTAAAGTTGGACTAAGTTTTTCTTCACTTCCATTTGGCATTGCAGAGCTCAAGTTCAAGTCAAGAATTGTAAATGTAAACTTTGAAGGCAGACAGACTCTTACCATTAGGAAATTGGTTCTTACCATTCTTTCTGTCTTTGACGAATAAAATATTTTCTTGTATCAAAATTAACCATTTTACCTAAGTATTCATTATTCATTTTCTCTTCTCTCTTTCACCTTCTGTCACACACAAACATATACATACACAAAAGCACTCACCCCCCCCCACTCCAGTTTGATGGGTATGCCACAGGGCTACAAATAGTGGTGGGTTTCCTGTTCTGTAAATCTGGGAGTATTGCTTTTGTTGCCATTACTCCTTAGTCGATTCTAACCTGGAGTGGTAGTACCTGTTAGGGTTCTATCTATGGGTTAATATGTTTGAAAAATAATATTAGTTACGAAAATTTGAAACATTATAATCGATTACAAATTATTAGTGATAGATAGGAATACTTAAAACCATATAACTGTGCAAATTATTTGTATGAGAAGGAAAACTCTGAATTCAACCCATCTTTACTCCACTTAAAATTGTCTGTGTGTCACATTCTGCCAGTATCAAAGCAGTTGGGTATATATATATATATATATATATATATATATATATATATATATATACCCAACTGCTTTGATATATATATATATTGTTTGTGAGGAAATTTGATAGAAAAGGCTGTTTGTAAAATCAGATTGACATGTTTCAGTAAAGTTCTAGCAACATCATTTGTTAGAGGTCTAGTTTACTGATGAATAAAGCTTCGAAGAACCATGATTAACTGAATTCTAAAGAAATATGACACTTTTCCATTTCATTACTTTATTGTGACTCAGACTATCTCTCCAAAGAACCATCATAGTAAGTCACAGTTTCTTGATAAAAGAAGCTGTGGAGAGCTATGATCAGCCAAATTATTAAAGGGCATTGATTGTTCCAGTTTTATTACTTTGCAAATGATTTCATTACCAAAAACAAATCTACATGAAAAGGATGGAGGTACATGGTATGATGGTTAGAGTTGTAGGAAATGGACTCATTGATGAGAGTTCAAATTCTGGACGAGGCTGTTTGCATTTAACATATTGTTAATACACTTAGGAAAGGTATGAATCAAATTCTCCCTCCAGCTATGGGTAAATAGTAGGGCAGACTGGGTTTTTTTAAACCATGGCTAGGTAACCTGTCTATGAGAAGGAAAACTCTGAATTCAAACCTTTTAAACTCCGCTTGAGGTGGTTACTACTAGAATAGACTTGCAGACTGTAAGAATTGGATTTTCAGAATTGCCTTTTTTTTATTAGATAGAGCACTGAACATTTTTTTGGTGGGGTTTCATCAATTAGAAGCTGTGATTATGGTATTTTAGGGGTTAATACTGGTAAAATTCACCTAGTTATCTACAGAGTTGAAGGTGTCAGATCAGCCAGATAGGAGTGGACACCATGTGACTGGATAAAATGACATAAACTGACTTTGATTGTGGCAGAGATTGATGCATTTTTTTCTGTCTGTGCCAGAAAGGTATTCACTATTTGTAAGATTTCCATAATACAATCTTTGTTTTTTTTTTTTTCCACTCTCATCTCGCCTAGAGTCATATAAAGAGGCTGGCGTAGTTGGCTATTATCTATCATTGGCACAAGGATCAATATTCAAAAGCCAAGGTCTCAAATGCTAATCTCCTAAGCAAGCATTATCCATCACTTAAGAATTCTGCAAAGACCAATCTTCTGCTATATAACATAGTAAATATCCATACTCTTGCCCAGTCTTGATTTTGGCTGGTTGGTTGGATTTTATGGCATGTCAACCCTTGGGTCATTTCATGCTGAAGATGTTTTGTTTTATTTATTCTTATTCGGTATTCAATTTATTCTTAAACCAAATTTTTTAAACACATTTTTTTAATCTATTTAATCTGTAGATAGGACCCTAATAGGTACTACCACTCTGGGTCAGAGTGGGCCTGGGAGTAATGGCAATGAATTGGTTCTCCACATTCCCCAGATCTCCAGAATTGAAATTTCACCACGAGATGCAGTTTAACGTTATACCCAGGACACTAAGACCCTCAGCCGCTACCTTCTAGCTCATATATGATAAAAAGGGTTGGGGTGTTTGCCATAATGGCAGTAGGGTTGGGACAATCATATAGGTGTTAGGGCCTGACGTGACCAGCCAATGGGTCAGAGGTGGTCTCTCCGACTGCCTGTCTAGCCCCAATGAGAGCCAAAGTGGAGTGTTGCATTTCATGGACTGCTCAGTCACCAGGATTCCATCTTTAAGCCACCCATGGCCGACAGAGGGTCTGATGAGTGGGGGTCTTAGTCTAACCCCTCAGCAGAGGTGCAGTCGGTGTATTCTACAGCCCCAGCCAACAAGACAGAGTGTGGAATAGATGAAGAAACAATAAATCTCAGCTGCAGTTTTTCCACAAATGAAAAGAAAACTTTAAGCACAATTTGTGCTTTTTATCAACCATCACAAAATTCACCAAATGTCCTTGCAAACAACAGAAAAAATGTATATCTAGTTCACACGCTACTACTACTACTACCCCTGACAAAATTCTGTAATTAACACAATTGGTTTAGGTTTGGTCTATTTATCTAATGGTACATTAGAAATCCTTCTTCTTCTTTTTTGGGGTGTTTGTATGTGTGACTTGTATTCTCTTGTATGTGTGGGTATATATATATATATTACAAAGTAATAACATTGGGAAAAGCATGACTAAACTTTATCTTTGTCTCATTACTCAAATATCCTGAAATTGACCTAGAAAGGAGTGTCTAAGTAACATTTAGGCAAATTGCACTCCTCAAACTACCTTTCATGCCAAGACAGAAGAAGCTGTTACCATTATTATCAACCTTTACAAAATTGAAATATACACAAACAGGAGGCATATGTTTGTGTGTTTTTACATATATATATATATTTCTATATACAAACATACACACACTTATCCAGTGCATTTCAAATTATTAATGAGGTGACATTTTTTCATTTTGTCCAAAAACTACCAGTCGTAATTTAACATAATTTTCTTCACAGAATAATGAGAATAGGTATATGCAAAGGTTGTATAAAAACTATTATTCATCCCAACTGATGGAGGTTTTTGTTTCAGTCTACACTGGTGTGTCCATGTGTAGGTGTCCAGAGAAGAATATCACTTATGAGTTTGTTCCTTACTTCTCCATCAGTGTCCAGCATGCCTTGTTCATCTTACCCGCTGCTTTTGTGTGACTGTTTGTACAGCTGCTTTTTTGAGGGGGACTGCTTCCATGATTTATTCAATACAGCACACGGCATTTGTGTATAGTTTCCATCTAGCTTTTTCTCCAAGTGTTTAGTTAGAGTTCAAGTAGTGAAGTTATACAGTAGTTCTGGCATGACTACAGCATGAAAGAATTGTTGCTTGATCTTATCAGAGAGATCAGATTTCCATATGATCGATAATCTCTCTGTGGCAGATGATAACTTTCTTATGCATATATTGACATTGCTTTCTGTTGATCAGATATTGCTACCAAGGTATGTGAAGTCTCAAATATATAAATATATACATAATGAAATTTTCTTGTGATTTGTACAACACCATTTGAAAAGCATGTGCACAAATTCACACAGAGAACATAAAAAAAATAGCTAAAATGAGATTTCTATCTATAGTAGTCCATGCTTTTTGTGTGCATATATTGATATCACTTTCTATAGATGAGATATTACTACCTAGGTATGTGAACTGGTCTACTAATTTCAGAGACTTACCATCCATTGTTGCGATGTATCTTGTTTAAAGCACATTGACTCTGTTTTATCTGGGTTTACATAGAAACCAATGCTTATTGCTGATTTCTCTAGTGAGAAGTGCTAGATCATCTGCATAGTTCGCATCTGTAATAATTTCTGGATATAAAAGCCGTTAAAAAAAAGCCATTGCAGAATAATTAATGGTAAACATGATAAGATTATTTAACTTTTTTGTTTTTTTATTTTTTTTGTTTTTTTTTGTTTTTCTCATTTATTTTTTCACTTACATATGATTGCATTTCTGAGCTGCCAACTCATAAACCTCAACTGCAACTAATTTTGTATGAATTTCAAATTGCTGTCATCGGTTGATTGTTTGTGAATACAGAATCAATAGTGCATTGGATAAGGGAAGAATTAATCTTTAAAAAAAAAGAAAGAAAGAAGCAACTAAAAAAAAAGTATATATGATTGGACAAATGCAGATCAATTAATTATAATCAAATAAGTAATTTGAAATGAAAGTCTTGCCTCGGTTTATACTTCCTCCCCATTTTCATTTATTATTTTTCTGCTTGGAGAACTGATGCTAACAAAACCTTTTATGAGATTTCATTTTCATAATTTTTATAATTGCTGTCTGAGCTCTCCGAGTAAAGTAATTGATTTGCTGTGTCTGAAGAAAGCTATCATAAAGGCTTCTTATAGAATAGAGGTAAGAAAAAAAACACAGAATCTACATAAGTGCAGTCACCAGCAGTGGTTGTATCAGGTATGAACAAAGCTGATCTTTAAATATATTGAGCGGAAAAAAAAGTAAATTCTTTAAATAATTACTCCTGACAGTAATTACCAAAATGTACACATCAATGAATTATATATATATATGGCATAGTTTGCTACGGATATAAAAGAATAAAACTAGGGTAACTATATACCTAAATTACACACACTCATTCATATATATATATATATATGTGTGTGTGTGTGTGTGTGTGTGTGTGTTTAATTGTGTGTGTGTGTTAAAGTATGCATGTAAATAAAGAAGATTATGGATAAATACAAAGCAATATATTTTTTACTATATTCATTCCATTTTTGCTCTTATTTTTAGTGGTTATATATATATATATATATATAGATCAATATTTCAGTTGCTAAAGAAAAAAACAATTATCTTATACAATAGGTATTTATTCTTAATACAATGAATATTTATTCTTATATTTTTTATTATTTTCATTCTATTTTTGTTCTCATTTTAGTATATATATATATATATATATATATAATATTACACACACAGGCACATCCTAAAGAAAAAAAATAACAATTGTTTGATACAATAAGTATTTACTTTCAATATAATCTCTTTGTTGTGTTAATGCACTTAATTCAGTAAGGAACATTAATCCCATAGATCAAACAATATACAGAAAAAAAGCTCAAATAAAAATTTAAATAAGTACATTTTAGGCTATGTACTTAAAGATTTACCGTCTTAAATGGATAAGTTTCAAATGCCACATATATGTGTATGTACAGGTGTGTATGTGTTAAAAATACATGTACACACACACACACACACATACATACATATATATATATATATAACTGTCTTTGATAACTAACACACTAACCTTAGCAAACCTCCTACTGAATGAACTACAAAAAAACAACCAATCACTACAACTAATAATCCCCCTAAGGACAATATATATATATATATATATATATATATATATATATATATGTGTGTGTGTAGATGTATACATACATACTTAGTTTGAGAGTGGAAAGCTTTCCTTATTGCTTGGTTATCATGAAAACATGAAACTGATATTTATGCTCAATAAGTTTGAATTTTACTATTTCATATATCACCATCTTGGATACTGAGAAATGTCACAGAACAAACCAGACAAATAAAAGTTGTCCTTTATATTTTCCATTATTAAATGTGTATGTATATATATATATCATGAACTAAAGAACATAATTTTCCACCAATTCTTTTTATTTTTTCGGGGAAGCGATTTTACAGTCTATCCACTCTGTAACGTAGCGGTACCAATTCGAAATACGTAACGTTACGGGTTTTGTTTCTTTCACGTTACCAAATCGCATATAAGTTATGTGGCCGTCTTCTTTCTCATAAGGTGTGGAACTTCTTGGGGTTGTTTACAACTCCACACACTCGCAGAATCTAGTAGTTCTTTGGTCAGTATCAAGCGGGTGAGTATCAACTTACACAGGCCACTTACTCCTCGTTACGGCCAATTGACTTGTTGACAAGTTTGTTGGTTTAATGGTTTTCATTCATGAGTTCCCTGGCGTGTAGTAAATAAAGATGTGGACAGTATTTCCCACTTTTCATGAATTTATTTTCTCAATGAAAGTTATTGAGAGAGAGAGAGATAGTCGGTTTCCTTAAATATGTTTTTAATGATGCTCTTAACTTCGTTCCAACGGTCAGTACCAATTATCAGGCTTAGGTATGTTTTTACCTCGTGCAGTGTAAAATATTACATCTCAGGTTTCACACATCAGCGACACCATATCTCTATTCCAGGACCCCAGTCGCTCGCCTCTCACCAGCTCGGTCAAACCAAACTCTCTCGGTCTCCAGGACTTAACTCTCCCTCGGTCCCCCGGAACTCAACTGATTCAAAATCTAAGGTTCCCTCATTAAATAGAAATCGAAGTCGAGGTTTTTAGAATCTTCTCGAGCCTTTCGAACGTTCTAACTGTTTTACCAAATTACACGTGTCACTTAAGAGGTCAACGGGTCAACCATCCCTTCTTCTGACAAACCGATTAAACTAAATTTTACTAGCATAATCCCAGACTTAATGGCTCCGAATAGACTCAAAGGTGATAATTAGAATTTCATATTGTTCTTGCTCGCCCACTCCCGTAAGGTCTGAGAATCATGCTACAATCTATTAAGGTTTCTCCATGTCTGGCACAAGGCCACAAATATGGTGTTCCTAGGTCCATTATGCTACAACTCATCACTAGCGCTAAACCAAGAAGATTGGTTTTGGCATCTTAGGTGGAGCGCCACACCTACCATCAACTGTTCACTTTACCACACAGACCCCTGTGCTACTCATACACTGAGTTTGGCAAGGACCAGTATCGAACTCAGAACCTTGTGGTTCCTAGTCAGACGCTCTACCGACTGAGCTAAACCGGCCTGGTTGAAATTATTATGTATGTAATTAAAATGATGATATACATATATCATTTTAATTTTTCCCATCTTCTCTTAAGTGAAAATAGTTCAAAGATACTTACAATGAAAGATAGTCAGCAATATAACTCAAGTGAATTGTGTGTATTTACCTGAAGCAATCACTTGTAACATCAGAATCTTTTATTTATTGTACTAAAGAAATCAATTAAAAGTTTCTCTGGTTTCATATTAATATTCTATACTTATAAACACTTATATTTAATAAAGATATAGTGTTTGTAAGTATAAAATACTAAATATCAAAATATAAAAAATCAGATATAAAAGATCAAATATAAAACACAAATATAGTGGTTATAAGTAAGATATATTTATATAGTTATAAAAACGATTTCCCAGAAATATATTTGAATCATGAAAAGATTCTGGATAACTTTTGTTAGCTTTGAATGCATAATATTTTCTTGTATAGATATTACATCTTAAAAATGTATATGAAATCAATAAAGGAGTAATATATATATATATATATATATATATATATATACACACACACACACACAAAGTTGTGTCAAAAAAGTATCAAGATTTGTTGTACTTTTTGACACACTTTGTATTCTGAAAAAGAATAACGTTCCATTCATGAATTTTTCAGAATATAAAGTGTGTCAAAAAATTACCAAGTATAAAGCTGTATTTACCAAAATAGAAAAGAAAAATGAATGGAATTTTTTTTTCAGAATACAAGGTGTCAAAAAGTACAAAAAAATCTCAATACTTTTTGACACACCTTGTATATATATATATAATGTGTGTGTGAGCGTGTGTGTTTGTGAATAAATATAAACTAAAAAACAATTCAAACCTCACCTACTTAGGTTTATTCCATAACAAATTAAATCTCCTCGTCCTTCCTCTATGGGCTAAATAGTACCACTACTGGTCTTCTACAAGGATGGCTTTGGTATTAAATAACCTACAAACTTTCCTATGCCATTAAAAACAAAGAAATCATAACTAATAGTTTCATGTGTTTTCTTTGACATAGAAAACATAACTTTGGATGGAACTTTTTTAGGGTTTACCAGTATACAAGTAAAAAAGTAATAAAAGTGAAGTCGACGGGGCGGCCTAAAGTCGGTATCAGCCAATCAGCGAGGGAGTCTATCCCCTTTTCACTAGTGCTAGACCAAGGAGATTGTTTTGGCATCTGAGGTGGCGCACCACACCTACCATCAGCTCCCTACTTTACCGCACAGATCCCTGTGCTACTCATACGCTGAGTTGGCGAGGACTGGAATCGAACTAGGAACCATGTGGTTTCTAGCCGAACGCTCTACCGACTGAGCTAACCTGGCCATTCAATGAAAAAATGCAAACAAGAATAATAATAAAATAAATAATTCAAAAACAAGAATATATAAAAAATAAAGATAATAAAACAAATATATAAAAAGAATGTTTATTAATTTAGCTATGAATATTGATAAGAGATTTTAAACAGCGACCCACATGAAAGTAGCTGTACAGCCACTTACTGCCTATCATACAGACCATTCAAGTAAGATGAACAAGACATGCTGGAAAGTGTTTGATAAGGTAAACAGTCTAGGAGAAGAAAAAATCTGAATTCAACCCAGCTGTAGTCCTGGAGGAGGATGGTCTCTTCCAGGATATTCTTGCCCAAAACATGCTACATAAATAATACCCACATGACAAATACCAGATGATGGGTCAGTGTGCATGTGAGAGTACAAGATCAAAGGTTTTGAGCAGTCAGTGAAGATTAAACTTACTACAGTAGGTAAAATAGTAGGGCAGACTGAGCTTTTAAACCTTGGTATGGCAACCGCTTAAGTAGAAGGAAAACTCTGAATTCAAACCTGTTAAACTCTGCTTTAAAAATGAACTTCTGTGACATCATGTGCAGAGAGGTTGTTAAAGGAAGTAGGAAGGGACATCATTAAGAAAAAACAGAGAAGGGAGAATAACTAAGAATATCTGGCTTCTCTTCAGAGTAAGTCTTACACAAGACTGAGAGCTTATAATTCTTTAATCTTCCTTGTGTAAAGAACTTGTCTGTCCACCTTGAAAACTTTAGAATCTCAATTCTTTTAACTGGTCCCAAACATCTATCATTGGTATTAATGAAAATTAGGACAATTATCTCAAACCTTTGACAGGCCTCAATAAATCTGTTTGTTTGTTTTTTTCCTCAGTTGATATTACTTGATGAAAATCAATAAAATTGCCATTCTGTATTGACTACAGTTATATGGTTTCAAGCATTCATATCTTATATCTTTTCAAACAGATCTGTTTCACCCCTAAATGACACCCTAACAAATACTATCCTTAAGAGTGGACATGGAAATAATGGCAATGAAAAGGGGACTCCACAATGCCCAAAGTTCCAGAACTGGAGCCTCAACACTGGCTACAGTTTAGTGTAATGTTATTCCCAGTACACACGATTTTCTTTCTTTTTGTGAGTCTTACCCCCTCTTTGGGGGATACAGTCAGTATATTCTTAGCCCCCACTAATAGGGTAGATTATGAAAAGAGTTGTAATCATTTTCTAAATCAACTATTGGATGTGGATCCAAGAGGAAACTTATAACAGTGATAGGGTAGATTATGAGAGTGAAAAGCTATGTAGCAGTGACTTTTAACTTTAGTATTAAAAGAAAAATAAATACATCATTCCATGTTAGTTAGTAATTGAGCTACATCATTGACAGGCCTTAATAAATATGTTGCTTTTTTTTCTTGATGAAAATCAATAAATTTGTCATTCTGCATTCAAATTACAAATGAAGAAAAACACAATTACTTAGTCCTATTTTTCTGTGCCAATAAATAAAATTGTGTTTCTCAAATCCATACAAGAGGTAACCAATCAGAAATTGGTGCTTCCTGCATTCACTATTTAAACTGACTAATTAGAAAATAACATTTCCTGCAAGAGTTTATCAATATGCTCACAGGAATTTAGTTTGTAACTGAAACATAAAATTATATCATTTTTTAAACAAATAAATTTATTCACGATCTTCCCAGAACTTTGGCTTTTAGTAGAATAGTTTTTACAAATGAACCTAACAGATAAAATAAATATCCTGTGGCAGATTTTTTGGATGAACAAAGAGAAAATCCAGAACAAAAAATGCCAAGAAAATGCCTCTCAATTGCCATTTCCTCGGGATATAATGAGTATTTGATTCTGTCAAATATTTGCAAATATTTTTTTCGCCCGGTTTTAAAAAAAATTCATTTTTTAATTCTAATTTAACCGTGGATGATTCTATGTTTGTAAGTTATTGAGAAAATTCCCTCATGAACCTTTACAATTATACTGTATCCTTTTACCCCTACCATGAGATGCAGGATAGTTCAACCAAGCCTTATAAGAAGGACAGCACAAACACCTAGAACAGTACCTTTACAATTACATTACATGTATACTATAAGACATATATGTCAATAGTTGAGCCACTAGGAAAATACGAATTCAGAAAAAGATTTGGAAAGAGGTGGACCTGGATGGCCCCTAATACTCAGTAATGAAATGGGATCAGCTTATGTTCTTTATTTTAGGAAAATGGTAAATATATTCTTTAAATAAAATTAAAAACATAAAAAGACATAAGAGAATAATATATATATATATATATATATATATATATATATATAATAACCCTATTCTTTAAGTAATGATTGCCTTAACAATGATTTTCTTCATGATTTTCAATATGTCTTTATATCAAACCCATTTACCTTGAATATCTATCCTAAATGCATTTGTATAATTAAATTGTTGTAATTTCATTTACATTGCACATATAACAGTCACCCAATTAGTGGAGCTTAGAATACACTGACTGTATACCCCCTAGAGAGGAGTAAGACCCCCACCTCCAAAAACAGAGGAGTTCTGGGTATGATACTAAATTGCATTTGATAGTGAGGATCCAGTTCTGTGAAGTGTGGAGTAGCTATTTTTTTGTTTTTGTTTTTTGTTTCATTAGTTTCTATGACGATCTAAATCTATCTAATGTCTAAAGTGCTCATCTTATCATAATGAGGATTGTGTATTTGTCTGTCTATGACCAAAAGTATATAACTTCTAAGTCACAATTCCAATAATTATTTACATCTCATTCTCCACGATTTTATTTTTATTTAAACCTCAGATATTAATAAAAAAGTTTTACATTATTAATACTGTTAGCCTACATACTAATGAAATGCAATTTTATTTATATACACATCAAAATAGCAGTTTATAGTGTTAACAAGAAGGCTAATTTGTATATTGATATTAAAAATTTGATTTTGATAAATATGTGCTTGGTATTATTGATTTTTAATTGTTTGATATTATGTTAATGAATAGGAGCAAAAATCTCTGGGATAAATCTTAAAAGAAATCCATTTACAAGAAGAAATAACTGTAATTCTATTCTTTACTTCCTTTTTTAACTAAATAGTTAAATTAGGAAAATTTAGTAATGAAAGACAGGAATGATGGAGGAATAAGTTTTAGTTGTTCTAATTGTTTTATTATACCCACCTGTGTTTCAAATCTTTTTTCATCTGCATTCGTATTTATTCTTATAAGCCTTTCTAATTTAATATAATATTTTATTACATTAAAAGTTAGATACTTGCACTCGGAGGTGCATATATTTGCTAGTATATATAATTCTAAGTTTTAATGATGATGGTCGTTGAAGCCATCCCAGAGTGACTCAAAACTGACTTGATTTTTAAGTCTCTTTCGTCTTCAAGGGCTCTTCTTTTTTTGTTTTTGTTTTTCCAATGAAGTAGAGGCAGACAATGTTCCTTTTTCTACTTCCTGCTAATCAGATCCTCTCCCGACAGAGAAGTTAGCATTGCCAAAAGAGGGGAAAGCATTTTGAGTGTTTGGGGAAAAATCTCCACACGCAACTTGGCTTGCAGAATTGCCGCTTTGCCTTATTTCTATTGACTTGACATCAAAGTGAAATGAGCGTATTACAAGAGCGAGGATGTTTCTTCCAAAAATCTTTACGGATTAGGGATTCAGGGAAAACATAAGCTGATCAGAAAGAACCAGAGGTTGATGTGTTTACTCAAAGAATAAATGCCAGTGGTCAAGATCCTTGCAGAGTGAGTGGTATAAATACTCTTTAGTGCTGAAGCTAAAGATATCCGCAAACGTCTTTGAGCTGAATATATAGCTTTGCTTTAAAAGCCTTGCTTAAGTGTCCGAGAAATAGAAGAGAAGGGGAATAGAAAGAGGAAAAGAACAAGAGTAGAAGAAAGAGAATAAATAAGAGAGAAGGGGAGTATAAAGAAGGATGTGATCAAGAGTAGAAGAAAGAGAATGAATAAGAGAGAGGAGGGGATTGGAAAGAAGAAAAGGAATGAATGAAAGTAAAAAAAGAGAAGGAATAAGAAAGAGGCAAGAGAAAAGGTGTACTATAAAGATAGGGAATAAAAAAAAGAAAAAAGATGGCAAGATAGAAAAAGAAGGTAAAAAGTGAGCATAAAGGGAAGAAAGAATGAAGAGAGAGAGAGTAGAAGAAAGAGAAAGAATGAAGAGAGAGAGTAGAAGAAAGAGAAAGAATGAAGAGAGAGAGAGAGAGAGAGAGAGAGAGAGAAGAAGAAAGAGAAAGAATGAAGAGAGAGAGAGAGAAGAAGAGAAGAGAAAGAGAAGAGAGAAGAAGAGAGAGTAGAAGAAAGAGAAAGAATGAGAGAGAGTAGAAGAAAGAGAAAGAATGAAGAGAGAAAAGAAGAGAGAATGAAGAGAGAGAGAGTAGAAGAAAGAGAAAGAATGAAGAGAGAGTAAAAGAAAGAGAAAGAATGAAGAGAGAGAGAGTAGAAGAAAGAGAAGAATGAAGAGAGAGAGAGTAGAAGAAAGAGAAAGAATGAAGAAAGAGAGAGTAGAAGAAAGAGAGAGTAGAAGAAAGAGAGAGTAGAAGAAAGAGAAAGAATGAAGAGAGAGAGTCGAAGAAAGAGAAAGAATGAAGAGAGAGGGAGAAAAAGAAAAAATTCTATGAAAAAGGGAATAAAGACAGAAATAAAAAGAAGATATGAAAATAGAAAAAGATTGATTAAAAAGGAAGAGAGAATAATAGAGTTGAATGAAGAGAGAGTAGAAGAAAGAGAATGATAAAGAGAGGGTAGATGAAAAGTTATTAGAAAGAAGATTAAGATAAACAAGACTGGGTAGAAAGAATAGAAGATAATAAATGAATGAGAAAGAATGATAATAAGAATGAAAAAGTTTTTTAAAAAGTTAGACGCAGAAAGACAACAAATGAAAAACAAGGAATTGATAGAAAAACAACAAAAGACAAAGAGAAGAAAATACAGACAAGAACAAAAACAAACTTTAAAGATAAAGAAAAAAGAATAAAAGATATACTAAAAGAAACGAATTAAAAAATATCAACAAGAGAAGAAAAAAAAAAGAGACATTCTGTGCCAGAAATTTTTAAAAAATTGCACGAAAATGTTGATAGCCAAAAAATAAAAATAAAAATTAAAAAAAAGGCAAAAAAGAAAATGCTATGAGAAGGTTTAAGAGAAAAAGAAGAGAAAAAAAAAGATTGGAAATATATTTGGCTATCAAAATTTATGATGAAAGACAATTTTATAATCCTGGCTCCAAGGACTGGATTAACCTCCTTACTATTACTCATACTCTGCTATGCCATATTTGATTATCTGCAGGTAAAATAACTTAAAGTACACCACCTTTCAAAATTTGCTCACCTGGGACACTGAACTTGTTTTTAAATTTGGTATATATATTTTTTTTTTTGGGGGGGGGAGAATATGTGATTAATTGAAGTCGTACCTAATTTCGAAAATTAATTAATTAATAATTAATTAATTAAACGGGAATGCCTATTTAAATGTAAGGCTAAACAAGAAAAATCAATCTCTGTATGTACATTTCGGCCTATTAGGCCTCATCAGCAGAGCTATAGATAGGAAGACCGCCCCGTGCGTGATTCAAAATCGGACTGTCAAGCTGACAGGCGAGTACCATAACCCCTACACCAAACGGACTTCTTAGATTTTACGATTTGTTTAGAGTAGGTTAATATTCCTCTTGTAGTGACTTTTATTACACGACAATATGATAAGTATGTAAACACGATGTGTTTGGATATGGCTTTTTGCCGACAATTTTTGGGAGAATATGTGCTTAATTGAAGTCGTACCTAATTTTGAAAATTAATTAATTAATAATTAATTAATTAGGCAGGAATGCCTATTTAAATGTAAGGCTAAACAAATGGAAAAAAATCAATCTCTGTATGTACATTTCGGCCTATATATATATATATATATATATATATATAAAGATATTGTTAATGGTATGCATGTGTTTGGTGCAGAGATATCAACTTCTCAACATCAGGCTGGAACTCACTAAGAAGAAGTTGCAGATCCTCACATTCAGTAATCTACGGTATGTGGTAACTGTTGTGCCACTGTACATCTTGTGTACAGGTGTCAAGCAAACATTCAGACTTTTGACTATGTAATTTCGAACTATGCAACAAAAACTATGCATTTGTTCATAATTCTTATGTCAGTTTTATTCTTTATTAACTGCATAAGTGTTCCTTTACTTCAATATTTATTATATATACTAGCAAATATATGCACCCTTCGGGTGCAAGAATTTAGGTTTTGATGTAATAAAATATTGTATCAAATTAGAAACTATTTAGAAAATGATAAACTGAGGGGGTATAATCGAAAAATAGAACAGCTTTAAATCTAACTCTTCCATCATTTGCCATCACTCCCGTCTTTCATTTTTCCTAATTTATCTATTTAGTTAGATTATGAATTATTTAATAAAATTACAGTTCTTTCGTCTGGTTTACGGATTTCTTTTCAGATTTATACCCGAGATTTTTGCTCAGATTCGTTAAGAGAAATCCAAACAATTAGAAATCAATAATACTAATCACATATTTATGAAAATCAAATTCTTAATATCAATATGCAAATTAGCCTTCTCGTTTACACTGTAAACCGCTATTTTGTTGAATATATAAATATGCTTGCATGTTATTAGTATGTAGAACCAACATTATGAATAAGGTATAACAATTTTATCAATAATTGAGGTTTAAATAAAAAATAAATTCATGGTGAATGTGATGTCAATAACTAAGGGAATTGTCACTTGAGTAGTGATTTAGTTTCGGTTACAGACAGACAAACACACAATCTCCATTATAATAAGATTTTGTCATTTAGATTTTGTAAAAAAACAGTTCTTAACTGCTCCTAATACCAACATGTCACCCACACTGCTCCCTACCACTACCCTAGATCTTTCCACCACTCCCAGGGTGACGGTATCACCCACTATGGAAACCATTGGCGTACACGAATATAAAACTGTGACTATAATAACAACCAAGATGAGGACACTGGTCCAAATGCATGTAATTAATCTACATATCAAAGATTAAAAAAAAAAAAAAAAAGATTTATGTTTACTCATCTACTGCCAAGAAATTCCAGCATCTACCATTATTAAACAGATTAAATTTATAAAGTTTTTTTTTTTTTAATTTGAATATTTCTTTCTTTAAAAAATGAGAGAAACTTTACCAGTCTAACTGATTATCATCTTGTTTGACCTTTTCAAAGAATCTTCATAAAAGTTTTCATGTATAAAATCTATAATTCTGTATTTCTTAAAGAATATTCAACTTGGCTTTTAAGACTGATAAATTGAGTCCATGCTATTTGGGGCCAAGTTTTTAAGTCTGTCATAAAGAATAGAAATAAATCAATTGAAGAATAGTTAAAAAGAGAAAAATATTCAAATTAGAAAAGATCATTATCTAATCCAATTCAGTCAATGCATTGTTAATGAATTTATGATAATAACATATTGAAAACCAACTTAGAAACGGATTGTCAACAACAACATTATTGACAGACTATAGTTATTATATGTACTAGCTGAACTTGTAGAAATTCCATTAGTATTGACAGCTAAGATAAATTATTATTATACTTGCATGTGTGTGCATGTATTTTTGGGGCGAGAGGGTTTCTATAATTTTTTCTAGTATGTTTGTGTGTATACAATATATTTTGTGTAAGAAGATTCAATGGGTGTATATATATATATATATATATATATATATATAATCTGTGTCACTCCAGAAGAACACTACAAGAAATGATCATCAATACCAAGAATATATATATATATATATATATATATATATATATGATTTGAGGCAAATATTGATTCAGTATTTACTGTATATACTTGTGTATTATGCCAATTTCTGAGACCAAAATTTTAACCTAATATTAGAGGGTTGCACAATGCACATGATACAAACTAGGACTAGCCTTTTCCAACTATTTGTGTGCTGTGTATGACACTAAACTGCATCTAGTGGTGAGGTTCCAATTCTGGAGCTCTGAGGAGTGTGCAGTACCCCTTTATTGTCATTAATCCCAGGTCCACTATGGGTTAAAGAGAAAAAAATGAGTTAAAAAGTGTTTTAAAATTTTTTTAGTTTGAAAAAAAGATTTCAGTACTCATCACCAATGAATTAAATAATGTCTTTGGGATAAAATAACCCAAGAAGGGTTGACATGCTATAAAATCCAACAAACCAATCAACCAACTAACCTTGGCCAACTATTTAAATACACAAAGGTTGTATCTGACACATGGTGCAACCCATTTAATATTAGGCTAAAATTTTGGTCTCAGAAAATTGCATGATACACAAGTATATATGGAACTTTAAAATAATATGTTCTTAAATTTTTGCAATATCATAGATTTATAATTCAGATTTTCAGGGGATTGAACAATATGATTCTCAAATGAATACTTACTTTTAAATTGTTCTCATTTTATAGGAATTTTTCAAAAATGAAAGATGAAAGCGAAAAAATGATTTTTTTTTCTTTCTCTTTTTACTCGCTTTCTAGTTTCTTCCTTTCCCTTTCTTTTTTTTTTTTTTTTTGGCTCACCAATAATAACTTTTTTTATTATTCTATGAATTATTGAAATTAATCTCGAAGGATGATGACACAATCCAAATTTATTTAAAAGTCTGAATTCTGACATTAATTTTTTTCTTGTTTAACAACTTCCTGACATATATGCAGAATTATCCCTCAAGGCATTATATATATATATATATATATATATGATTCACTTCTAGATAAAATCTGAAATATTAGATTGTGATCTAAAATGGTTACAGCAACCAGTAAAATTATTACAGTCCTCTATTCACAAAAGTGTAGGACAAATATATATACATAGAGAGAGAGAGAGAGAGAGAGAGAGAGAGAGAGAGAGAGAGAGAGAGAGAGAGAGAGAGAAAATACTGACAGGGTTGTTATTAAATATTAAATATAAATTTACACATGTAAAATTAATAAACAAAATGAATAAATATAAACAAGTTGGGAAAGAAAGAAACTGAGATAAATCAAAACTATGTAAAGAAGAGGAAAATGTAGAAATGATTGGGAAGATATTGATATTTAAGATTACTGAAACACACTAGCAATAGACACTTCAGTTGTGTCAGTTGAGCAACTGTTATAAAGTTCAGTCATGTTTGCAGAGCATAAAGATAAATTCATGGAATTAATCATTTAGAGATAATAAGATAAAGAGGCATGACTCCATTTATTTATACTGACATTCTTAATCTTCCGTTTGTACTTTTAAGTCCATTTCTTTGTTCTTCACAGAACTATATACAGTTTACAATGGCTGTAGAATTTAGTTGCTGTTATAGGTGATATACCCTATCTACGGGGTTAAATTAATAGCGTCGATCCCAGAGGGCCATCCCTCCAGGCAATACCTGCCCCTTTGGGGGCAGGGCTGGGTTTATTGCCCAGCGCCTGAGGCGCCCCCCTTTAGGGGGGAATGCCGATGGGATCGACGCAATTTTTGTTCTCTCCCACCCATTAGCTTCGGCTTGTGGGTGGGCCCACGTTAAAACGGAGCCTTGTGCCCAGTCCATACAGGTGGGGTATGAGACAAATAAACCCTATAGACTAATGGAATGCGCTGACTGTTACTATTAGTAACGGGGACAATTATTGCTTGAAGAGTAAGCCAATGCGAGTCAGCTCATAACTCTATTGTCGGACGTATTTCCCACTTCTCTGTACTATCGTCTACTCTTTTGTTAATACATTTTCCTACAATTGTTACCCGTCGTTTTGTTCTTATTTGACCCCTTAAAACCCCACAACAGTTGCACAGATCAGTATTCAGCTGCATCACAAGTAGAATCTGTTCTGAGAAAACCAGAGTGAGTTACTGGTTGCTTTATATAGCAGTTTGGTATATTACATTATAAACCTTAGGGAAGCTCATTTTCTGGGTTCTGATTGGCTGCTGGGTTTGGTGTGGATAGTTTGATCAATCCATACACAATACATGACTAAAACTTTAGAAACTGATCTGGATTATTCATAAATGAAGGTTAGTCTTCATACTTTTTGAACACACTGTTGGGTCAGTAAAATGTTAATTCCCAGGGGACAGGAGTCCAATAGGGTTATCTTACCTTGCAGCAGTTGTTTGCCGATAGGTGACAAGAGTATTTAGGGAGCATCCAGGGAATTCTGAATTCTTTCCTTTTCCCTCGGGCCAGCAACGACTACACATGGCATAAACACATGTTGTCTATAACCATTGAATGGGGGGGGCTTTGCCCCTCTACCAGCTATCAGTAAGTGACATTACTTATGACACAAGTCCTACACCTACTTTCTTTATGCATGTTTATATATTTGTCCTGAATGTATTTCTGTGTGCTCACAGAATAAAGTCTGTTTTTATCTTATAACTTTGTCGGAATATTTTATGTACATACATGTACCCACGTTGGAAGGTTACTTCAAGCCTTCCAACCTTAATATAAGAACTTTACATCTTATAACACCTTGTATATATGCACATGCACACACCTCAGTATATAAATGTTTATCTATTAAGTGTATGGAGGTGTGTGGCATAATGGTTAGAGTTGAAGGAAATGGACTAGTCAACCCGAGTTCAAATCCTAGACAAAGCTGTTTGCATTTTCACACAGCGCTAATACTCTTGGGAAAGGTATGAATCCATATATTCTCCCTCCAGCTATGGGTAAAATAGTAGGGCAGACTGGGCTCTTTAATCTTGGATAGGTAAAACTCTGAAATTGAAAGACCTGGAATCAGCCGTTGATTGGGTTTGTGGCATTCCTTGTGCACCAATTCTTTCCTATCGACTGTGCCAAAAAGTGCAGATGGTCCAACACAAGCCTTCACTACTATAAACAAAACACTGTGTAGGTTGGTTGTCCATTGGACAAACCCTCATGCATCGAAATCAATGAGAGAGTCCATTAAATCATCTATTAAATAATATATGTATATGTATACATATATGCATATTCATACTTTGGCATGTTAGTATATCATCATGATGTTGCGATAGCAGCACGAATATCCATGATGACCTCTCACCAACCGTCCCTATCATTCATCACCTCTGGGAGGTCCTCTGCACAGTATCCTGTATCTGCACAGAGCTGGTCAATGTAGGTCTATACATAGCAGCCCACACTGGCGTGTCCATGTGCTGGTTTCCATAGGACAACGTCACTTATGAGTTTGTCCCCACTTCTCCAGCAGTGCCCTGCATGTCTTGTTTGCATCACTTTGAATGTAGCTTATTTTTTAGGCACTTCATTAGGGTCCAAGTGGTGCAGCCATAAAGTAGCACTGATACAACTATGACTTGGAAGAATTATCGCTTTAACTTGTCAGTGAGATTGGATTTCCATATGACTAATACTCTGTCTATGGCAGACCATATTATATGTGCATTGCTTTCAGTGGGTGAGATATTACTACCTATATACATGAATTGTTCCACTGATTTTAGAGGCTTACCATCAAGTGTGAAGATGCCTCCTTCATTTTTAAAACACATGAACTCAGTTTTATCTGAGATCACAAGGAGTACAATGATCCGTGCTGCCCTCTCCAGGCTATGTAGCAGGGATTTGGCTTGTGCAGGTGTACATGCAAGAAGTGCCTGATCATCTGCATAGTTGTCTTCTGCAATAGATTTGTGGGTTATCACCTGCTTCTTGCCTTTTTTAGTGTGAGACCTTTTTTCTTTTATAGGATCTAATGATGTTCAAAGTATGTAATCTAGGCAAATTATTGTTTGTATATAAAGAGTATATATGTTATGTATGTATATGCACATTAGGGTAGGTTGATTTTTTCACTTTTTTAAAGATATCAAATTCATTCAAAAACAAAAGTTGTACGTTGGTATAATAAATACTGATAACAAAAATTAGATCTCACCATTATTTGAGGAAATAGCATCAAAGATCGTCAATTAAAATGCACAAAAAATCCTTGTTTTCCCTACATTTGCCCAAGAAATTGGTTACAAAATTTAGCAATTTCAATATCTAGAACAGAAATTTATTTTACTAACATGAAACGAACAAGATGTTATACTTTGAATTAAAACCAAAACCTCCAAAACTGCTTTTTACCTCATTAATCAAGTTGTAACAGTTGTAAAAATTTAAAAGAATTGAAATCTATTTCCTCAAATGAAGGCAATGTTTTGAAGAAAAATATTTTCTGTGATACTTTTTATGTTAATTTGCAACTTTCACCACATGGAAGATGTTACAGTTCCAAAATTGACCTACCCTAATGCACATAGAAACATATTCGTTTTCATTGTTTAGTGTATAAAAACAAGCCAGTTCATACTTCTGAATTCCATTCAATCTAAGTTATTTAAAAAACAAATAAATCAAATATTCTCCACCCCAAAATAAAAATGTAAAAAAGAAAAAAGAAAAGAAAAATGTGTGCATAACTGGCAGGATATTGGTCCATATCTCCGAGATAAACTACACGAAAGTGTAAAACTTCTTTCTTTTTTTTTTTTAACAGGTGTTATGTTATTTCTATAGATACCTCAGTTTGCTTAGGCATTCTCAAAGACTAGTAATGGATTTTATATTGTTACAAAAAGAAAAGGAAAAAAAAAAGAATTTTCTTTTTTGTTCGAGAGTTCTTAAAATATTCATCCAATGCACTTGCTTCAATGTGCAGCGGTTGGAAATGCACACAAACTATGCACCATTGTTAATCTGGCAAGGGGAAAAATTCCAAGCATAAATCTGACGTGTCTAACATTAGGAAAGTCAAAAGCATATTTTCTCTTTTAACTATTAACAAATAAAATTTGTGTGTGTGTATATATATATATATATATATATAATATGTATATAATATGTATATACATATATCACAATATCTTTTAAGTATGAAAACTCACGACTGAGTGCTGGTCCTCAGGTGAGCTAGTATTGTTATCGGCAGATACCGTGAGGGTTTCTCCAATTTTATACTTGAAAATATTGTAATGTCACTCTGTCTTTTTGTGCATATAGCATTGTATTTTACTGATTAAAAAGGCTTTTAGTATTAAATTTTAATCCTACTTTTATATATATATACACACACAAGGTGTGTCAAATATTATTGAGATTTTTTGTACTTTTGACACACCTTGTATTCTGAAAAAAAATAATGTTCCATTCATTAATTTTTTTCAGAATACAAGGTGTGTATTTACCAAGATAGAAATCAAGAATAAATGGAACACTATTTTTTCATAATACAAGGTGTGTCAGAAAATACAGAAAATTTCAATACTTTTTTGACACACCTTGTGTTTGTATGTATATATATATATATATATATATATATATATATATATATATATATGTAGTTAAATAGGGCTGACATATTTTGTCTTCATTCCTCTCAAGTCGCTGAATAGATGATAAAATATCTCGCCAGAATTGTTCCCAAGTACTTTTGATCCCTTCATTGGTCATCATTGGGGAATGTGTACATGACAAAAACACCATACATAACACCAGTATAGGTAGAACACTGGTATAAATAGTACAATTACAAATTTGAATTGCTTTTGCAGTAGGACACAAGGCCAAAGTCTTAGAGCAAGTCAGTATCATCATGTTGCACAATTAGCACAGATATTCATGACAATCTCTCGCAACCCTTCTGTCATTCATTGTCCCAGGGAGGTCCTCTGTGCAGCATCCAGTATCTGCACAAAGCTGGTCAGTGTATGTCCTTGCTGGGCGGCCCACATCATGTCCATGTGTTGGCTTCCACAGGAGAACATTGCTTATGAGTTCATCCTTTCTTCTCCACCAGTGTCCAGCATGTCTTCTCTGTCTCACTCAGATGGTTTGTGAGATAGGGGGTAGGTAGCTGTACAGCTGCTTCCTTGTGAGGTGCTGTCTCCATGAATTGTTCAAGATCGCATGCAGCATTCTTGTTCAGCTCCCATCTAGCTTATTCTCCAGGCGCCTCGTTAGGGTCCAAGTGGTGCAGCCATACAACAACGATCTGATTGCGTTCGTACAGCATTTATTTAGAGTGGGTATCAGGTTGAATTCAAATACCTACATGGAGTTGCTAAACACTGTAGTCAAGCCCTGGATAACAAGAGTAGCCAATGGTAGGCTATATGCATGGCAGCAGGATTTGTTCCCCTGCCACACCTCTGGGAAATGTCAAAAATGGTAGTCTGTGAATTTTTATGACTACACCAGTCCCGATGTTTGACCTCCAAACTCCCCAGATCTGTACCCCATGGATTATTATGTATGTGATGGGAAAGACACCAATCGCTGTGCCAGTACTACAAAAGCTCATTTAATTGACAGAATTAAGTTAGTTTTTGAGACCCTTCCCAGGGAAACTGTAACATCAGCTTGCTCCAGGTTCCGGAGGAGGATTGAGGCTGTGATCAACGCTAATAGCAGTTATTTTGAGTGAAACATGTTGACAGTAATGTAATTTCTGTGACTATTGAATTTCTTTACAATCCACTAAATTTTATAGTTGCCCCAAAAAATTAATATCAGAAACAAAATGAATAGAATGTTCTTAGTCTCTTTTATTCATCAATATTTCGAGGGACATCCCTCTTCCTCAAACCTTTGAAGTTGAGATTCAAGTTTCCTCTCTATATATTTATATATATATATATATATATTAAGTTGTAAACAAGGTTTGTTTAGAATGGCTTTTTGCCGATAATTTTTTGGAGAATAAGTGCTTAATTGGAGTCGTACCTAATTTAGAAATTAATTAATTAATAATGAATTAGGCGGGAATACCTATTAAATGTAAGGCTAAACAAATCGAGAAAAATCAATCGCTGTATGTACATTTCGGCCTATTAGGCCTCATCAGCAGAGCTATAGATCGGAAGACCGCCCTGTGCGTGATTTGAAACCGGACTGCCAAGCTGACAGGCCGATCCCATAACCTCAACACTAAACGAACTTCTTAGATTTTTATGATTTGTTTAGAGTAGGTTAACATTTCTATAGCTCTGCTGATGAGGCCTAATAGGCCGAAATGTACATACAGAGATTGATTTTTCTCGATTTGTTTAGCCTTACATTTAATAGGTATTCCCGCCTAATTCATTATTAATTAATTAATTTCTAAATTAGGTACGACTCCAATTAAGCACTTATATATATATATGTTTAAACTCACTACTCTATCAAATTAATCTGCATTATAACCTCATTAACCAACCAATCAATCCTATTTACTAAACTTAACCAAATTTGGCACAAAGCCAGAATGCTAAAACTCACAACACTGTCAAAAAGATTGGCAGACTAACCACCAAGACATAGTAGGCACCTAATTCGTATTTTATGGTAAGTCAATGGCTTATAGTGAGTGGTACCCATAAAGCCCAGTTTGCCAGAATGATCCCCACCCCTCACTCTTAACCAAAATGGCCCCTAAATTATTCCATAATGAAATATATCATGTGCATTATATGGCAGAAAATATGGTACTTGGTGATAATATATTCAAATCTACGAGCTATGATCATTTAGAGGTCAGGAAATTTTTGGCAGTTCTAGCTAAATGTGGTCTAGCTGGAGAAGATCCAAACATGATAGGTTAAAAAGACATAGCAACTGATGTTCAATCAAACACCAATATTTTTACTACGATGAATATGTATAAAGTTGTTCATATTGTGTGTTTACGTATATATATGTATATATATATACACACACACATATCTGTAAATACATGAATGCATATATATATATATATATATATATATATATATCAGGAAATGCAGACTACAGAAAATAAAATGTCATCTTACAAAATTATATATATATATATATATATAAAATGCCAACTTTTTTAATATTGGCTTCATTTTCTTATATATATATATATATATATATTATTTATATATTTTGATACATGAATGCATACATATATACATTTGAGAATATGAGAATATCAACTTATATATATGCATACTTGGGATTGTATATACCTAGGAATAGCTAAAAACTACAGAGGCATAACTCTTACTTATAACTCAAGATATATAATGCCCTTCTTCTTAATCGCATCCGACCTGAAATAGAGAAAATTCTTAGGAAAAAACCAAAACGGATTCCATAGAAACCAATCCACAACCACTCAGATCCTGACTATACGACGAATCATAGAAGTGATTCGAGCAAAGAATCTAGAGGCAATGCTACTATTCGTAGATTTTTCCAAGGCATTTGATTCCATACACAGAGGAAAAATGGAACAAATACTACTAGCATACGGGCTCATAACCACACTCAACGGTAAGCCCCTTACGCCAGTAGAACAATTCACATACCTAGGTAGTAATATCTCATCCACAGAAACCGATGTAAATACACGAATAGGAAAAGCGTGATTGGCCACAAACAAATTATCAGTAATATGTAAATCCGATCTCACTGACAAGCTAAAGCGACAATTCTTCCAAGCGGTGGTTATATCAGTACTGCTGTATGGCTGCACCACATGGACCCTAACGAGGCACCTTGAGAATAAGCTGGACGGGAGCTGCACAAGAACGCTGCGTGCAGTCTTGAACAAATCGTGGAAGCAGCACCCCACAAGGAAACGGCTATATGGCCACCTGCCCCCCCCCACCATCTCACAAACCATTTGAGTGAGACGGACAAGACATGCCGAGCACTGCTGGAGAAGCAAGGAGAAGCTCATAAGTGACGTTCTCCTGTGAAAGCCAACACACGGACATGCTAGTGTGGGCCGCCCAAGAAGGACCTACATTGACCAACTAAGCAAAGATGCTGGATGCTGCACAGAGGACCTCCCTGGGAAAATGATTGATAGGAAAGGTTGGCAAGAGATTGTCATGGATATCCATGCTAATTGCACGACATAATGATGATATTCATATATGTATATTTACACATGTGTGCATATATATATATATATAAGGAAATGCAGACTACAGAAAATAAAATAGCATTCTTACAAAATTATATATATATATATATATATATATATATATATGGGTGTGTGTAAAAGATTTTTTAAAAACTTCAAAGCAACTTGGGTTCTGTTGTTTTCAACAAAATTTATTTGTGTGTATATATATATATATATACACATACACATACACATCTGTAAATATGCATATATATATAAGTATATATACTTATATTGATGAATACATGTATAGCGATTGCTAACTGATAGTTTCTCGTCTATACAATTTTCAAACTAAGTCTTCATGGTTTTGCTAGTCTAACTCAGATATATATGTTGTATCAATGATATTGAGCACTCTATACATAGAAATAGAGGAATCTATATTGACTTATATATATATATATAAACATATATACTATATCTACATATCTATCTACCTATATATATATATATATATATATATATATATATATATATATATAATTTTTATAATATTTATACATACATATATATATATATATATATATATATATATATATATATATATATATGCACCCACATGTGTAAATATACACATATAAATATATACAATCACAAATATGCATATATATGAGTAGATATTCTCAAATGTATATATGTATGCATTCATGTATCAAAATATATATATATATATATATATATAAATATATGTGTATATATAAGAAAATGAAGGCAATATTAAAAATTAAGTTGGCATTTTTTGCTATAAGGAATTGAAATGAATTGTATTCTGCAAAAATTAAATCTGCACATGTCAAGTGGGGGAGGAGCACGCAATTTCTTTTAGAATATATATTACATTAATTAAATTCTTATCCAATACAGTATATATAATATAAAAAATGGCATTTTACTATACAAACATATTATATTTCCGATCTTACCGAAACATATATACATATACAAGCACAGATATGCATATATGCTCATTCAGAAAAACATATATATGTACACATTCATGAATTTATATACAAATATATATATATATAGATAGATAGATAGATAGATAGATGAAATTTACATTACATTTCATATATTACCTACCAATCAAATATATATGCAAATATATGTATACACATATGTACCTATATAAGCATACTTATAGAAAATTCAAATAAAATATGACTTTCTCTATATGGATAATATATATATATATTATATATATATATATATATATATATATATATATATATATAAATGTATTCATGCATATATATATATATACATATATATATATATATATACACACTTAAATTCATACACATACATACATGTATACATATAAAATTCAAATTCCATGTTAGCTCCCTTACTTTACTACTTACCAATCAGATCTTATATATACATATATATTCATGTTTATAACTAATCAGCCCATTTATCCATTTACCCCTGGACTCCATTTAGCATTTAATGATGCAGGCCAACAAAAAATATGAGTGCTAACCTAGAAACTTTGAACATGCAAATCATGTCAGAGTGACATTAATGTAATTCCTGTGTGCAGTACAACTTATCTCCTTCTACTGTCATGACTACAAATGGAAAATTAAAGAAACAAAATAAAATCTATTCAACTGAAATGTATTTTCTCTGACATTATGAATGTAGATACACTTTCTTTTTTCTTTTTCTTCAAATGCTTTATTTTGTTTTCAATTATAAGGTTTATCCAAAAGCAAAATAAACTTTTTAAAAAGGCAAATATACTGCTTGACCTACAACATAATGGATTTGATTCTAAATAATATTTTCCATTCTCAACCACTGCTATGAGTTAAATAGTACCACTACTGTTCTTCTACAAGGATGGCTTTGGCAGTAAATAACCCACAAATTCTGATATGATATTAAACAAACAAACCATTCCCAGCATTTTTGTTAGTACTTATAGTCCACAGCCCCTTTGAATGGAGGGAAAGAAAAATATATTTTATGTACAACAAAAAGATTTTAATGAGCTCTATTTAACTATATAATGGGTTTAAACTAGCAGTAAAAACTTACTGGGTAAACTAAATAATAAGCTTAAATGGTATTGTGGACTGTTATAGATATTGGACAACAGATCTGTCTAATACAATGTCTTACCAAGTCATTATCTAATTACTGAAATCTGAGTGATAGTCTCCAAGATTCTGCTAAGTATTCTGACTGATTTTAGCCATGCTTTGAGAATCATTCCAATATTATTATTACTATTATTATTTCTGTTTGATACAATGTCTTAACAAGTCATAACCTATGGTAAATAAAGATAGTGAATATTAAACAAGCACTGATGTTAAATGATACTTATGTGGGGTGGCAAGATGGTTTAGGTGTTTTAGGTAAAACAGTAGCTGTGGTTATTCTTGGGGTGTGTTCTTAGGGTTTGCTTTTAACCCCATCTTATTTGGTAGTCGTGTGGGAAAGGAAGGAATTCAAGGAACAAAAATGAAGAGACAAAGACAAAAGATAGTTTTTTGATTTAGGCTTTATTATCGGGTCATAGCCACCATGTGGCAAGGAAATTTCTCCTTGGCCAGTAGTAGTTTCTTGTCCCAGACAAGAACTAAACTCGAATGGCTGAGAGATTCTCTTTGGGGTCGGAAGTGGGTCCTTTTTCCCACACATGGTTGGAGGGTTCTTCCAGTAAAGGCTCATGGGAGTTTATTTTTTTAATTTTTATTTTATTTTAATCCTGATACTTAACATGTATTATCTATATTTTCTTTATATTGATAACAGCTTCTTGTGGGGAGGTCCTCATGGCATAGTTATTACCATGCTGGACTACAACATTGCAGTGAGTTAAAGCTCCAATTGTTCTATTACTATTCACTCTCAGACTAATACCCTTAAGAAAGGAATGAACTCTTCACTACCACCTCAACTATAGGTTAAATTGTACCATTACTGTTCTTCTCCAAGATTGGCTTTGGCATTAAATAACATACAAACATTGATATCCCATTAAACAAATAAACCAAACCATAACACCCTCTTAAACAGATAAACAGTTATACATGCTATTGTTATTTGCATATATATATATATATATATATATACATATATATATATATAATAGCAGACTGTTCCTGTCTGAAGTCACCCTGGCACAACACCATGAAGCCAAGAGGTCCAGAAGAAAGTGATGCCAATAAAGCACTGGCATATCAACATCTGCAGGGACAGCTTTCACATGTGACATCTGTGGTCAAGGCTGTTCGAACATTGGACTTCAGTCATATTTATATATATATATATATATATATATATACCATAAAATGAAATTGTTTATACCACAAAATGATATTGTTTTCTTCTGTTTGGATATCTAGATTCAGTTTCATTATACATCTTATAAGATTTTCTCTATAATTTTAAATGTATTCACTTTTTTCACATACACATATACTAACATATACACCTGCATACATTGCATATAGATATGAATGTGAGTGAAAATATACAAGATAAATATGTGAGTGAAAATATATGAAAGAACATATACAAAGCAAGAATTAGGTATAACTATCGCTATCTTAATATGCAGATGTTTGAGGTAATATATGGAAACTAAATCTTTGATAATTATTCTTGCATTTTCTTATTTTCTCAATGTTCATTTTTTTTCATATTTCTATTCCTCCATTTTTTTTCCATTTTATTATTTTCTTTTTACCACTTCAATTATTTTTTCCAGTCAAAGGAAATATTTTTCCTTCCCAAAAGCCCCACTCAACTCTTTTACCTATTATCAAGTAGCTGAACAATTCCACAATAAACAAGCCACAAAAGATTAGTCTACCTTCATTGACAGGAGAGCTCAAACTAACTGACTACCTCTGTGCACTGTTATTTGACATTATACTTGTGCAATGGCTGCTTGCTGCTATGCCTGTATTTTTCTTCTTTTAATTCTTTTATCTACTTTTTTTTCATGACTTCTTTCTTTATCCTCTTTTGTATGGTTGATGTACTTATCTTCTGTTGTTGTTGAACTCTACAATATTTTCAGAAAAGACACTAAAACAACTTGAACTTGGTGGAGTGCATTCAAAAATAACAAATAGAAATACAAGTTTTATCTTTCTGTCATTTGTTCCGCAAAAATACACTGTGTGTATGGAATTAACAATAATTGTTAACTTAGTATCTCACTTAATAGATAAGAATATATATAGTATTAATAAAGAATAGTATTAATACTAGTTTATTGAAATAAGAATGACAATATATCAGACCGATGAAGCAGTAAAAAAAGGCTATGAAGTTTCATCATGTGGACTAGAAGATTCCCTACCTCCAAGAACTAAGTGCATCCGGATATGTCTGGCCTGCACAAGGGGTAGGGAGTGTAACAAGTGACTACAGATATTGAACTTGCAGCCTCCTTGTCGTGAGGAGTGGCTCGTAGTTGGACTACTGTCACCTTTGTCAAATATGCAAATTTTGCACAGGTCAGGCAGCACTGAGTGTGAATAGCTCAGATATGAGATTTTGCGGAGGGCAGTTACTGATTATTTTATGCCTAACTTCCCACACCATGGCGAGTTGTGTTTTGAACTTCTTAACATGGAGAGACATGTGTTGAACGAGTGAACTTTTGAACAAGGACTACAGTGATATTGTTGCAGGTAAAAGACTGTGTCAGTGGACTGTTGCAGTTGGGGAAATTGATTACAGTGGTTGCTTTCGGTCATCACTTTACACAAACAGTTTCAATCTATTTTCCGTATGGCTGAAACTCCATAACCTTAATAATTAAAACACTTTTGTAGCCATACAATAAATTATCTCCCTTAAAGAATGAGTATTTCTGTTAGTGGCCTCATTGTTTGTCATATGACAGTCTCAGAAACCCATTCCCAAACTCTTCATGCCTCTGTTCTTTGAACAGCATAGACATTGCATCTGTAGTAAAGCCACATGACTATATTATCTACACTCATCAAGTAAGCCTTTTTGTACCCCTTCCACATACTACTTGTTAATAGAATAATACATGTATAGTTTTATTTGTTAAGATATATTCATATATTCTTTATTTTAATATTACTTTTATGC
Organism: Doryteuthis pealeii; assembly: GCA_023376005.1. Classification (NCBI taxonomy): domain Eukaryota; kingdom Metazoa; phylum Mollusca; class Cephalopoda; order Myopsida; family Loliginidae; genus Doryteuthis; species Doryteuthis pealeii. The sequence goes on from CM042139.1 coordinate 129,596,751, forward strand.
ATATTATGTATGTATTTACCCAACCCTTCAGCCACAAGCAGGATGTGACACAAGGTCAATATTTAAATAAAGTACAGCTGGTTTGAATTACATGAAAAGTAAGGAGAAAATATAGAGAAAAATAATTACAATAGCCTGTGTATGAAAATGGTATTTAATTGTTTGATATCATAAAAGGGAATTTTATTTATCCTGTATAATTATTGAGCATTTGCCGAACAGTACTTAAGCAAGCTAATCTAACAAGCCATTCTTAATGAACTCAGTCTTTAAACAATGCCCAATATTGCAGGATTAGAAAGAACTTGGTTCGAAAAAATGTTTAATTAAAAAAAAATCTTTGTTAAAAAATTTGGTTAATAAATTTTCATCAAAAAGAATTTGGTTAAAATTTGAGTTAAAAAGAAAAAATTGATAAGAAAAAATTTATTTTTAAGTTAAAAAAGAATTTAGTTAAAAAAACATAACTAAAAAGAAAGTTTTAGTTTAAAAAAAAAACATATAATTAAAAAAGTATATGGTTAAAAAATATGTGGTTAAAAAAATTAGGTATAAAAAATTGCTTAAAATGAATTTGGTTTAAAACAAAAAAAATGTTTTTAAAAAAGAATTAGGTTAAAAAAATTAATTTGAAAAAAAAAAAATCTTATAAAAGAAAGTTGAATACCCAACAAAGAATGAATAAATCATAAACATGTCGTAAAATACAACCAACCAACCATTATTATAGATATTATACTAAGCTTAATATTTACAATCATAATTACTTGATTACCTGCATTGCAATCTGATCAATAAACTTAAAAGCATTTCTTAGTTCAGTTCTTTTGAATTAGTAGTTGTTACTTTATACTAGACTAAGCCTATTAAATATGCACATATATAATTACTAATTATGGATATATATCTACATCTAAACAAGAAATATTTTTTGGTAAAAGAAAAAATAATCATGATTCTGAAAGAGGAAATGAAGAATTCCACTTATGCTAAATTGGTTTTTAGTTTTTCAGTCTCAATTCTTCAAAAGATCTATAAATAAATAAAATAAAATCTTAATTTAATTTTATCAATAATGTTTCTAAAATTAGATAGATTGCTTGCAATTAACTCTAAATAATTTTATTATAAGCCAGTATTTTTATAAAAGTCATTTAGTTTCTTTGATTGTCTTTCCATTCAGTATTTTAGTGTACAATCCCAGAAGGCAGATCTATCATAATCAAATTTGCATTTGGAAAGGATTATAGCCATTTCACACCATTATTATGAAATTATTCTCTAAATATTTAAAGTACTAATTAAATCAAATGGCAGAATTAGTTTCTTTGGTTAAACAACATTTATCTTTAAAAACAAAAACAAGATAAAGCTCAAAACTTTTGTACAGAATAGTTTCATTCTCTCACCAGTAAAAATGAAATATCAATTCAGTCCTTAAATAAAAGATTATTTCTTCATATAAAGTAAAACAACAACATTGTGCATTGAAGATGATGATGATGATGATGCTGTTATTCTTTTCTTATTTTTTTCAAAAATAAAACATGATATTATTTACACCTAACAGATCAGATGATATTTATACTATTCAATATTACAATGGGCAACATACTAATTAGATTAAATCACCGCCCTGTTGCCTGTGGTAGTAAAATATGCTGACTGCACCGTTGCAAGGGAGTGGTAATAACCCCCCAACCCAATGGGGTCACCTGTTGGCTGTAGATGGCAACCTGTGATGCTTGACAACTAGCAAAATGAAGAAACACCCTTGGAAAAACATAACAAGAAATCTGACCGAAATTACCTCCCAGCATCAAATAACCCTAGATAGGTTGATATGCGGTTAAAACTAACCAATCAATCAACCATTAGATTAAATCAATTTCTCAATGATTTATATATAAGTTTACAAAGCTCAGTTGGTAGAGCCTTCAGCTAGAAACCACCAGGCTCATGGTTTGATACTGGCCCTCGCCAACTCAGCGTATGAGTAGTACAGGGATCTGTGCGGTAAAGTAAGGAGCTGTGGTAGGTGTGGCGCTCTACCTCAGATGCTAAAATAATCTCCTTGTTCTAGCACTAATGAATAGGGGATAGGCTCCCTCGCTGATTGCTGATATTGACTTTAGGCCACTCTAACGACTTATAACTAGAATATAGCTATTTATAATAATATGATTAATATGTTTATCATATAGCTCTGGAGGAATGAATATGTTTATTATAGAGCTTAAATTTACTCAAAAGGAAATTTCATTACTGTGGATGATTTTTATTGTACATTGAAATGTTTGGACTATTTTCTTGGTCTTTCCTTTTTATATCAGTGATTCTCAAACTATCTGATGTGGGATAGCCACAGGATATTTTTCCAATGTGCCAAAAACCGGTACCATATTTGTGCCATATTATTATTTGATTCATAATCAAGTTCCAAATATTTCTATCTGTATTGAATCACAGCATATGAAAAAAATAATATCAAACAATACAGGGAGATTCAATGCATTTTCATTTTTACATTATATGTTATTAGAAGTAAATACACAAACGATGTGTTTTTGATATGGCTTTTTTAGCCGACAATTTTTGGGAGAATATGTGCTTAATTGAAATCGTACCTAATTTTGAAAGTTAATTAATTATTAATTAATTAATTAGGCGGGAATACCTATTCAAATTTAAGGCTAAAAAAATCGAGAAAAATCAATCTCTGTATGTACATTTCGGCCTATTAGGCCTCATCAACATAGGCCGAAATGTACATACAGAGTCCTCAGCTTGACAGTCAGGGTTCGAATCACGCACAAGGCCGTCTTCCTATCTATAGCTCTGCTGATGAGGCCTAATAGGCCGAAATATACATACAGAGATTGATTTTTCTAGATTTGTTTAGCCTTACATTTGAATAGGTATTCCCGCCTAATTAATTAATTATTGATTAATTAACTTTCAAAATTAGGTACAACTTCAATTAAGCACATATTCTCCCATTATATGTTATATATATATATGTCCCATCATGTTGTAATGGTTAGGAAGCTTGTCTCACACATCCATTACTACTGAAAAGCATGTTTGATCCTCACTGGATGCCCCATCTTGTGACCTTGTGTCACATCCTGCCCATGGTAAATGGATTGAATAAATACCTACATGTTATATATATTATGATGATGTGAAACTGGAAGCCATCAATTATTTCTTGTGATTTCTGGGCTAGGTTACCAGATAAGCATTGCCTGTACATCTATCCAGTCGACCACTTTCTGAAGCCATCCATTTAATGTCTGTTCTTGTGAATATTTTTGAATAGACTTTAAACTACCAGATCAAAATTTAAGCATGCCAATCTCATAAGCTGTTGTCAGTGAGTTCAATCGTGTATGTAGTAGCCTTGTGCCAAATTTATCTTAGTCAACACAATATCTGCTAATTCAAACTTTTTTTCATTGAATATTTTATCTTGTATATTTATGACAAACATTTATAATGGGCAATGTTTTAAATTTTCTTTTTTCTGTGCAATTCATATCACTTTGTGGAATTCCGGAATTGAATGAAATAAATCAAAAGTTTGGTAGCATCCTTTTTGGTATCTTGGAAAAAAATCAAGTTTACTTATATGCACTGCAATATAGCAGCATGACTCAGAAATAGATTTGCACTTTAAAAAAAAATAGGTTTTATTGAGAAATGAAACAAACAACGTTTTTTGGATGTCTAAAATTAACCCTTTGAATCCAAAATATTTGTATGTGTCGACTTATAACTCAGAAAAACGATGTCATTGAGCATTAAAATCATTCACACACTTTGGTATTTTTATAATAAGAAAAAGTACAAATTTATTTTTTGATTTTTACTGATTAAATGATGTTTCAATAATTAAATATCAATTGATTTGTGTTACTCTTCACAGTTCTTCATAAGTAAGTACAAAAAGCCTATGCTTTAAATATCACACAGAATCTCATAAATGCAATTTGATGTTTTGGTATTGAGTACTAATTGTAAAAAAAAAGATTTCAATTTTTTTGGAGAAGTAAAAAGTCAGGAAAATGTTTTCATTTGAAGAGTGTTACAGGCAAGGGAAATAATCCAGTTGTAAAGAATGGCTGTAAGCAAGAGCAAGTAATTTGACAGAAAGCCAGTGGAAGTAATGATAAATTCTTTCTACATCTTACAATGCACTGCTGCTCTCTTGTGTTCTTTGCTCAGCACTCAGTCATCTATTGCTGGCATCTTGTCCTTCTCAGCATTTCGTCACTACTTCTCATGCCGTCGCCTTCTCTTGATTGGTTAGTTAGTTGTTTTGTTTCACAGCATACCAATCCTTTTTGAGTCATTTAATGCTAAATCAAGTCATATGAAAATGTTTCAAACCAAGGAGTACCTTTTTTTAAAATACTAACTTAAATATCAAAGCTCTGTCTTTTGTGGCAAAATAATACATAGCTTAAATATGATGTAGTTGAATAAGTTTAACTTATGAAACTTAAGTTACATTACTGAATAAAACAATTTGTAAAGAAAATTGTTCAGAATTAATTACAGATAACCAGAATTTTGTGGAAGGATACATGAGTATTATACTCATGAATAGGTCACACCTGAATTTGTCGTTGTCAAAGTGATTATTTGCAGTTGACCCGCGGATAGGTTGCATTATAATCTGGCTAGTTATACAAATTATTCTAACATGAAACTTATAAAAGATTCACCTTTGTTTCAAGAATTTGCTTACAAATATTAGATCTAGAACACTTTGCCATAGACTGTGATGCATAATGCAAAGATATAAAAATAAGGGTTGCATTTCTTTGTGCTATAATCGTAAATGTGTCTGGGTAAAAAAGCATAACAGTTATCAGATCAGTTTAAAGCAATGAGTCAGTAGAAATCTTTGATATATCTATTTTGTGTATACGAAAGGCTTCGGAAGCTTTCAAATGCAGATTGTATGCATTTCATGTCATTGCGATAATCATTGCAACTTTATGAAAAATAAAAATTAAAGTGGTATTTTTACATTAATGTCAAATGGATAGGTCACATCACTGATTTTCGTGGAATTTTTGGTTAAAAAAAAGTGTGACTTATCCATGAGTACAAAAAAAATATAGAAAGTCTTTGAAAGCTTTCAAATGCATATTGTATGGATTTCACGTCATTGCAATCAATGATCATTGCAACCAAATGATGAATAAAAATTAACGTAAAGTTGTTTTACATTTATGTCAAATGAATACGTCACACCACTGATATTGGTGTAATTTTTGGTGTGACCTATCCATGTGTATATACAGTATTCTATTGGTTCTCAAATTTTGTCTGTGTACCAAACAGTGATTTTTTAGCTATAGAAGTGGATAAAAATGCTTGAATTTAGCTGGTTATCACAATACTATTTGCATTAGATTTCTTAGCATATCTAGATAACTCATCGAAATGTACAAGTAAATCAATATCAATCATAGTAGATTGATCTTTTGATGGTGATTTATTGAAAAGTCAAAAAATTTTTGAGTGTGAAGATGAAAATCACCAAAAAATAGATAAAAGAGAACAAATGCAACCAATTTATATTTTATCAAATATACACTGTCTGCTCCCCCTACACCTAATCCAACATATTTTTTTTTAATTTTAGGATGCTATTTTTTTTCCTTCTCAATATAATATAATATAATATATATATATATATATATATATATATATATATATGTTTGTGAGTTTTTCTTTGGAATGACATGATACTAACTTAGAGTTTGCTTTTACATATTTTATTTGTAGTGTTCTTTTTCACTCTTTGAATTTTCCTGATTTATTCCTTGTCATTCTATAATAAAAACCTAAGATCATTCTCATTAAAAAAAAAAAGTCCATTCATCATTAAAAAAAAAAAATCTTCCTATGAATCATCCTAATGTTCTCCACTTGATTGGTCATATTTTTTATGAAGCTCAACTACTGAAAACATTTCCTTGATAGAAATTGAATTACAGAAAATTATGTGCAAGATGATTTATCATATTTTTATTCTGGCATGTGCTAGAATATAGATGCATGTATGTAAGTTCAAGTATATATTTTTTTCTGCCTATTATAGGCACAAAATACTATATACATGATCTTATATGCATACATCTATATTTTAGTAGAGTAGAATTTGTAGATTTGAAATAGATAAAAAAGTATATCCATAAGCTAAGCTACAACGAAGACTCAAAAAGTATCCATGCTTTCACCATAACATATCTTTATTATTCTTGCACTGTGTTCTGTGCATGTGTGCTTATAATTGGCAGTGATGTGGTCACATGATCAAAGTTTGAGCATGATTGTGCCATTTTACTTGATCTCTTTACAGTGTAAACATGGCTGCTCTACTGGTAGTATGTATGAAGAAAGAACAAAGAGCAGTAACCCAATTTCTCTGGTTGGAATGAGTGTCAGGAGCTGAAATTCATTAATGGCTTTTAGCACAATATGGAGACAGTGCACGGGCACATAGAGGTGTGTATGAGTGGATAGAGAAACTGGGTGTCTTCCTGGTGCATAGTGCTAGTGGAGCGTCAATGTTTATACTATAAAGACAGCAAGCAAAATGGCTTGATCAGGCCCAAACTTTGATCACATGACCACAATAGTACCAACTTTCAGCACACATGTGTAGAAAACAGTGTGACAGTAATAACTAAATATCTAGATGTTCTCTCTTCCATTACTGAATATATAAGTTTCCACATGTGAGTAGGGACTGCAAAATATGGTGAGAACAAGCATGTATAAATTATTTAATTTCTGCCTAGTAAAGGAAGAAATTGTAATTATTATTGACACTTGAAAAAATTTTTTTAAAAAACAGAGATAAGGTAAGTGAACTTTAAGCTAAGCTTAGTAAATATGCAAAAAGAAATTAGTCTACGGTCTCTGTTGAGATTTATGTAGACTGATCAGTATTCAACTGTTTTGCAAGTTCGATCAGCTTCTGAGAATCAAGACTTGTTAAGTGGTTTAAATAGCAACTTGGCCTATTCTACTTTGTGAAATGGGCAAGTCTATTTTCAGGACTTTGATTGGCTGATGGTTTTAGTGTATATATTTTTATCCATATATACTGAACATTTGACCATGTACTCTCAGTGGCTACAGAGTGTATTTGGTTACTCTGTCTTTTTTTGTTGTCTGGTGACTGAACGCTAGTCAAATCCTTCTTGTGAAGGTAAGTATGATGTTCATTCTACAGTCTCTACTGCTTTCTCCTGAAGCTTTATCTGCAAGTGCCTATTATTACGACTGGATCAAGGATTAATAATGAATCAAGAATTGGATCTGTATGATTTTATTAAGACAAAATCAACTGAGAATCATTGGATGAGATGTTTGAAAAATCTATCAACACGAAAATGGTAGTTGTTTTATGACAATTGTACCCTTCCCCATTACTTTTATGTACAAGAAGCAATTAAAAGTAATTATACAAATATCAATTTAGAAAGCATGTGCTTCTTAAAAGTTTTGCCCATGCTGAATTAGAAGTAGCAAGTGAAGTAGATATAAGTCAAAGACAGACAAGTACCATTCACATTCTGGGACAACAGAAAGAGACACACAGACAGACAGATTGAGAAAGAAAGAGACAGAGTAGACAACAGCAAAAAAGAAATAAACAAAAAAATAAAAAAAATAACTAAAAGACTCCAATCAATTAATCTACTTAATAGTAATTGGCTTTTGAAACTTTGTTTCTATTTCTGATTGGTTGTCCTCTTCTCAAACTAACCCTCCCCCTCTCTCCCGCGTGCACTTCTCTTGTCCAGACATGATGAGTTCAGGCCAACAATGTAATGAACAAGTATCTTGTAGACTCTCTGCTCTCTGTTCATAGTTATTTATTACTTTGAAGATATGAGCTGAGGGGAACTGAATGGATTTAAGCCAGCTAGTTCAGAAAAAAAAATGAGTTCAAGTGATTTCAACTGATTTAAACCTGTGTGGCAGATTGCCGACAAAATATTTACGTACCTTGAACACTGTGTTTGCATTTAGTGTAAACTGTGAATCATATGAGTTATAGAGCGTAATAAATCTTATTATAATGGAGATTATGTGTTTGCCTGTCTGTAACCAAAATTATATTACTACTCAAGTCACAATTCAATTATTTATTTACATCACATTCTCCATGATTTTATTTTATTTGAACTTTAATTATTAATAAAATTGTTTTACATTATTAATACTGTTGACCGTATCTACATACTAATAACATGCAATTTTATTTGTATATACAACAAAATAGTGGTTTACAGTGTAAACAGGAAGGCTAATTTGCATATTGATATCAAAATATTTATTTTGCTTAGTATTATAAATTTCTAATTGTTTGGTTTTATCTTAATGAATAAGAGCAAAAATCTCAGAGATAAATCTTAAAAGAAATCCATTAACAAGAAAAATAACTGTAATTTTATCCTTAACTTACTATTTTAACTAAGTTAAATTAGGAAAATTTAGCAATGAAAGATGGGAGGGAAGGAAGAGTAAGTTTCAGTTGTTCTATTTTTCGATTTTACACCCCTCTGTTACAAATCTTTTTATCTGCATTCTTATTTAGTTTCATCAGGCTTTCTAATTTAATATAATATCTTATTACATTAAAACTTAAATACTTGCACTCAGAAGGTGCATATATTTTTTAGTCTATATAACAAAAAGACACCCATTGCTTTATTGGTGCAAGAGTAGATGTCCTCCAGCTTGAAAAGGTCCAGATGCTAAAGATATATAATTATCAACAAGAGTATTCTATGATTGTGAGAGTACATGTGTCTATCAACACCATGCAGCCTAAATAACATTATCAAAAAGATCATTTATATATATATATATATATATATATATATATATATATATATATATATATATCAATGTGTATCGTTGGCACTATTACACTTGAAGAGGCAGTAGTGATCCAACGTACAGTATTATTAGGAGAATGCTCAATATCTGTGATAGAGCATTAATGAATAAATAAATAAATATTTTAGTATATATTTATTTGCATTGGAACAAGTCTACTACCAATCGTCGCTCAGTGAAAAACTTTGAAAAATTTTCACTGCCCGACGATTGCTCCACTTAAATAATTAAGCTTACATAGCATGAAACCAATGGTAGGAGACTTGTTCCAATGCAAACAAATATATACTTAAATATATATATAACCGAGAACAGTTTTTTTAGAGCAATATGCATAAAATGAAAATAGCAAATTCTCAGTCCAATTTGCAACTGAATGTTAATTTTATGAGGTCTGAACATAATTTTTTTATGATCTCAATATTATATCTGCAAATGAGAACCCACCGGCATTTTTTCAAGTTAAAAGTTCAATCTGCTTCTCAAAATTGTCCATGGAGAAAGAAAATTCTTGCGACAAGAGCAATAAATAGTGCCAAGCAATTTGAGAAACTTTAACTTAAATGTGCACTTAAAATTATTTGGAGGAAAAGTTCAAATAAAGAAAGCAAAAATAAAAATGCAACAAAAGATATAATGGCAGTTATCTTGAAGCAGAACTCTAAGAATTGTGAAGACAAGAACATTAAAAAAAAGAACTAAACTTGAAAAAGTTAATAAATATGTGTGTGGCCTTGAATTACTAACTCTGTTACAATTGTTAAAGTTAACATTATTTAAAATAGTGCAGAGATGGTATGTGCATGCTGCACATTGTAGGATTTAGTTGGACAGCTATATTTGCAAGTTGAGTCTGCTCTGAAGAAGAACTACATGGTTGAGTAGGTAGGTGCTTTATATAGCAGGCTGGGATGTTCCATTATGCAACTGGGACCAGCTTATTCTCTGAGTTCTGATTGGTTGTTAATTTTTGTGTGGATACAATATGTATCCATCACTTGACAACGTTGTGTGCTTGAGTGCAGGGTCTGTATTCAGTTACACTCCTCCTGTCTTTGTCTGAAAACTGGATGCTAGTTTGGAACCTTTTTGCAAATGTATCATATTTTGATTATATGATTCTACACATATAAGACAACTAGTTAGCCTAATTTACTCTTCTAGTATTAAGCCCTGTAATACTGACTGTATCCTCTGCTGAGGCGTAAGCACCCCCCCTAACATGGTGGTTGTTTTGTTTGCCTTGGTTTTTTTTTGTTTAGTAGCACATCAATCTTTATGGGTTATTCAATGCCAAAGCCATTCTTGTAGAAGAACAGTGGTCGTGCTATTTAATCCTAGGAGGTGACTGATGAGGGGGCTCATACCTTTCCCAAGGATATTAGTCCAAAAGTGAATCTAATAATGACATTGGAGTATGAACTCAGTTTCTACAAAACCATAGTCCAGCACATTAGCCACTACACCATGAGGACTCCCCCACCCACACACAAAAAAGGTGTCCTTGGTATAACACTAAACTACATCTGACGGCAAGGCTCATGTTCTGGAGATCTGGAGAGTGTGCCTTCATTGCCATTATCTCCAAGCCCACTGTAATCTGGAGTGGTAGTCCTTGTTAGGGTTCTGTCTATGGGGGGAAATAGATCTGCTTTAAGATTATTTGTATTTGAGAGGACTGTGCAAAAAAAAAAATCTTAAGAAACAATCATCCCCAAAAATATAAATATGAACATACAATGAACATGATTCCCTAACCTCGAGGTATTAAATAACCCTAGACTAGTTGAGATGCTGTTAAAATCAATCCTCTAGTTATAATATCTCAAAATATAAGGGTAACTTAAAACAAAGATAAATAGGACAGACATTGAAAGCAAAATCTTTACATATGGAAAAATATGTTTGTCATAAATATGAGAAACTTTCTCTCTCTTGAGGTATGGGTTTGGTGTAGGTGTTGCGCATGTGAGCTCGACATGTTGGTAAAATGAAAACAATTCACAAAATAAAGAAACTAACAGACATTTTTTTCTCACTTAGTAGTTTTATTTTAGATTCTTTCAAAGAAATTCCTCATGGTATTTACCATTCAGTTCCTTTGTATGAAAAGTTGGGGTAATTTATATACAAGCACCTGGCTAAGTCAACGTGTTACCAAGTTGGGGTTCTTGTGCTCTATTTTGATATTTCCAGATTCTAGAAGCCAGTTTAGGGAACTGAATCAGCAACAGAAGTTGACCTACCCAGGTTTCCCCAACAAGGATCATCAGGATAATTCTGACAGAATAATCCTAATGATCCTTTTTGATGAAACAAGGGTATATTTATGAAATTATATTAGGATGAGTCAAAAAGTAATGCCATTTTGTTTAGGTATTATCACCAGCACAGGAACATGTATCATACATCAAAATGAAGTTGTTCCTCTGTGGATCACATCCCTACTTCTCTACATAGTCAGCATTTCTCTCAGTAGCAATGTTTCACCTCTGAATGAGAGCATATATCCCTGCCCCATAAAATTCTGTTGACTGTTTTTTGAGCAACTTCTTCACTACAGATTTCACTTCCTTATCACGGGAATAATGTTTGCCTCTCAAACCCTCTTTGATGGGGCCAAAGAGATGATTGTCTGAAGGTGCTAAATCTGGTGAGTATAGAGGATGCAGTAAAGTTGTCCACCCAAATGAGGTGATTTTCTCCCTTGTCTTGATGCTTGCGTGTGGTCAAGCATTGTCATGCAGAAGGAGAACATTGTCGATTGGCAAGTTAGGACTTATTTGTCGGATTCTTGCTCTGAGCCTCATTAGGGTCTCAATGTCGGCCTTAGTTTTATAAAAAATTTCACATGAAATAAAGAATATGGCTTTTTTTTTTACTCACCCTCATATATTTTATCAAAAATGACTCAAAATTTTTTAACCTTTGCCCTAAACAAAAGGAACTATTATACAAACTGTGCCTAGAAAGTAATGCGACTGACTGCATATTAATTTTTATCATCAACTTAATTTCAAAAACCTTCTCTCCTTCAAAATAGTTCCCTCGGGTAGTCACTCCTGGAAACAGTGATGGAAGTTATGAACTGACACTGCCTTCAGTTGGTATGTTAGATCTTGTTACCTGTGTTCATCAGTTCCTGAATGGTGACCACAGAACTGGGTTTGAGTTATGACAACAGGAAATAGTCAAAGAAGTAAGAAAGTTGTGGTACCAAAACCTTAGAATTTGATTGTGTAATACTGCTTGATATTTTTGATTATCAACTTAATTTCAAAACACTAACTCCTTCAATAGTTCCCTTGGGAAACCACTCTTGGAAACAGTGCTGGAAGTTATGAACTGACACTGCTTTCAGTTGGTACACTAAATCTTGTTACATGTTCTCATCAGTTCCCACAGAATTGAGTTTCGAGTTTTAGAAACAACAAATAGTCACAGAAAAGTAAGGAATATTCTTTTGAGTCAAAACCTCAGAATTGGATTGCTGTTGTATACCCTTTCTTACTTCTTACTTCAGGTTGTATTTTCTTCTGGCCGGCTTTGCTATTCTGATCGTCTTTGGTATATCTTCTAACATCTTGACTTGGTCTGGTCTAGCATCTCGAATCTCCTAAGGTCTGGTTTTCTATTGCTATGTTCCTGCTGGCTGGTCGTCCTGGATTCATTTGTTAGTCTTGTTACCAAGACATTCATCAACCACAAGAACATATTACTTATACAAACTTTTATTTCCTTAACTATACATTTCATGTAACTAAACGTGAGTTCCAGTTTTAGCCAGAGCATAAAATAGCCGACTGCTCTGCCTGACGCCTAACTGCAAACTGGGGACCGAACAGGTCCCACGTGACTTCACGCATTTTGGCGGGCTTCTGTAATTTTCCATTGAAGGACCCGGCCATGGTATGAAAAGGGTCATCCCCTCAGAATTACAGGGGACCAACAATAATCTTATGCAACCACATAGATTATGTAACATTGCGTAATACTGCTTGATATTTTTTGTGTTCAATTTCCATAATATGCTTCACCAAAATCCATTGTAATAATCCAAGATTACCCACTGGAAAAAGTATTCTGAGAGGCAAACATGAACTGAATGTTTTCCCACTTGCTCAATATCAACAGTGAGCCTGCTGATTTTCAAATAGGTTTGCCACTCTGAAAAATAAAAATCAATCTTGATACTTCATAGACGGACCTTGTATAAATTATCTGCTGTATACTTATATATATTTACCAACCCCTCCGTACGAACAGGATGCGACACAAGGTCAATTTCTTAAGCAGAGTTTACCAGGTTTGAATTCAGAGTTTTCCTTCTCCTAGACTGGTTACCTAGCTAGGGTTAAAGAGCCCAGTCTGCCCTACTATTTACCCATAGCTGGAGGGAGAATAGTTGGATTCATACCTTTCTCATGTGTATTAGCACTATGTGAAATGCAAAGAGCCTCATACAGGATTCAAAATCATAGCAACGAGTCCTTTTCCCATGACTCTAACCATTACCTCACACACTGTATACTTATGTGAGCATATGTGGAGGCTCAAGGTGTAATGGTTACCGTCATAAGAAATGGACACATGATGCGTTCAAATCCTGGATAAGGCTATTTGCATTTTACATAGCACAAATACCCATGGGAAAGGTATGAATTCAACTATTCTCCCTCCAGCTATGGGTAAATAGTAGGGCAGACTGGGCACCTTAACCTTGGTCAGACAACCAGTCTAGGAGAAGGAAAACTCTGAATTCCCTATGTATCTCTTGATTTCCTCCTTCTTATATATGTTAATTTTTGTTTGCGAGCATATATAGAGAGAGATGGGAGAATTTTAAATGTATTTGCATATTAAATTTTATAAGTAGCAACCCATAGCTTAAATTAGGTCAAACCTTCCCTTTCTTAGAAATCTTACAAAATGATTTTAATGTTCAATCCGGCCGTATTTTTTTTTTTAATATGATTTGCTTTGCCAACTCCCTTTTTCCTAATCTCAATTATCTAGCCTGAGCTCAATGGGTGACACAACAGGTCACGTTTTGTCTAGTATATATATATATATATATATATATATATATATATATATATATATAGAAGCTCATAAACTTCTCTTTGCCAGCACTTGTGGTATTCTGCCATTTGGTTGTATCTTTACTCTGAGTTATGTAATTGAGTTCATACGCAGTTATGTTGGCTGAATCATATAATTGTTAATATTGGTTAACACAATCCAGAACTCAAGGCAGTAATAATTTATTTCCTTTACCTCAGATATCTGACAATATCTAAAACTGAGCTCATCTAATTTAATCTCATATAATCCAATCTCCTGTAGCCATCCATCAGCTGGTATATACTTACAATGACCCATTCCACTGACAATAGTGAATGAGTTTAGTAACCTTCTATGCTATATAAGGACGAATATGTGTTTGGTATTTGCTATAGACAACAGAATAAGTTAATTTTTTTGGTTAAATCGAACTTAATGGACCTAAATTCCACCATCTTATGTCACCCTGCTGAAAGAAAAAAATAACAAAAATCAGGGAATTAACCGAATTTAATGAAATTTTTAATGTTATATTAATGAATAAAGGATATAATGCGCCAGTTATTTAATTTAAAACGTTTACAGTTTTTCAGGTCAGTTAACTTTGAACCAAGTATCTTTGAGAATATGTGTTATGCCTCAAGATGTGTGGTTTAAAGTTAACTTAGCTGAAAAAATGTAAAACATTTTAAATAAAATAACTAGTGCATTATATCCTTTAATCATTAATTTATAAACACTGAAAATTTCATTAAATTCAATTAATTCCCTGATTTTTGGGGTTTTTTTTTTTTCTTTTGGTGGGTCGACATACGATAGTGGAATTTAGGTCCGTTAAGTTTGATTTAACCATTGCTTTCTTCTTTAGTTATACAAAAGGCAGGAATAAAAATTCTATCATTTCTTTTTTTTATCCTTGAAACTAAAAATAATCATGGTCTGATGTTTCCAAGAGTTTTCAATTCATCAAAGAAGCATCTGGACATTTTTTAATAGGCGGTTCTACTCTATTTACTTGAACCAAGATTTTTAGCTTTTGTTTTAGAATTGCCTTTTTATTTTTATAGAGAAAATGATCATTTGGGAATGGTCCTTTTGGAGAAAAAACAAAATCATTGGAAAATCAAGAGATGTATGCCTAGAAATATATATAATGGATACTAAAAATAAAGTAACCTTCACAAAGAATTCTCTCAATGAATAACCATTCTTCTTGGTATATGCCAAAAAACATTTTCCTTGTCTGTGTGTGTTATATATATATATATATATATATATATATATATATATATATATATATATATATATATATATATATATAGTTGTCTGTGTGTGTATGATATATATATATATATATATATATATATATATATATATATATATATATATGTCTGTGTGTGTATGATATATATATATATATATATATATATATATATATATATATATATATATATATATATATATATATATATATATATATTACTTGTCTGTGTGTGTATGATATATATATATATATTACTTGTCTGTGTGTGTATGATATATATATATATATATATACTGTCTGTGTGTGTATATATATATATATATATATTACTTGTCTGTGTGTGTATGATATATATATATATTACTTGTCTGTGTGTGTATGATATATATATATATATATTACTTGTCTGTGTGTGTATGATATATATATATATATATTACTTGTCTGTGTGTGTATGATATATATATATATATTACTTGTCTGTGTATGATATATATATATATATATATATATATATATATATATATATTACTTGTCTGTGTGTGTATGATATATATATAGGATGGCTCAAAAATTGCCAAGGGAGGTAATTTTTTTTTTCTTTCTAATTTCCTAATTTTAAAACAATTACCAAAAATCAGGGAAATGTCCAATTTTAATTAAATTTTCACCAAATTATTTTCACACGACTTAATTTTATAACAACTAGATTATTTTATTAAAGAAACTTGAAAAAATATTTTTTATCAATTCAGAATATGTGGGAGGTTTGACCTTTGACCATTTGAAGAAAAGAAAATCCCGGTCCCTAATTTTTACATTTCTTGAAAGAACATATCCTGAAGAATATATAGAAAAATAAAAAAATATAAATTCAATACCCTAAAAAGTGATTTTAAAATTTAAAAGTTATTTGCTTAAAACTCAAAAAATAAATAATGTAGCATTTTTTTTTTCGTAGTATTAAAAAAAATATTTTTCTTTAAATTGATGCAAAAAAATATTATTCTATTTAAGTTAAACTGAGTTTTTTACTACCTTAAACATTTCAAGATCAATTTTACATGTCTTCCAGCATCCGGGACTAACTAGTAAATTTACCAAAAGATAGCTCTGAGTTTTATCTTTGAAAAAATCTAAGTTAAAAAATGCGCTATAATGTGCTGTATATTTTCAAAGAATTTAAAAAATTTTATTTAAATCGCCAATTTCAAATATGGAGGACAAAATGGGCCGAATTCTCTCCCAGTCTAAATAAACATGTCAATTGCATCAGAGAAAAGTCTTTTTGGCTACACTTCCAAGAATAGATATTTTTTAAGATATTGGATAGAAAATCCCATGTTTATATTTTACTTCGAAATACCCGCGGTGAAAACATACAAGATAGTAACAAAATAGCGATTTTGAGTTACTATAAAAATCTGTTCCTCGACTAAGAAGTGGCTGATCTTAGGGACATAATTGCATAAACAAAATAGGAGTTAGGTCCCTTTATTTTGAGCCTCCCTATATATATATATATATATATATATATAATAAATATATATCTCAGGCTTTTATAATATACTATATTGTCTCAATAAAATACTCTATAGCACAACTGACATACTATTAAAAATCTGAATCAATTAATTTGGTGCAGAAAAATCAAAGCTATACAGATGAACATTAGCATGTCCATGAGAATATATAGTAAATATCATTGGTCTGTTGTGTTTAAAAACTGGACTTCTACAAGGGGATAGCTGGTATTCAGACCCACTAGATTATGGTGGCAAAATAAGGAAAAGTTGTTTCTGGAAATGACACATGGGGGTATTTTTTCTAGGACATGGTAATTATTCAAACTATTGTCCTCGTCTTTATTGTTATCTGTACAACCTTTCGTCCGATGTGTTCTCCAGCCTTCTTCAGGTATTTATTGTCAGACTCAGGAACCTTCTCAAACTCTGGAACCTTCTTGTCATAATCAGGAGCATTCACGGAAATCTGAACCCAACCCTTTATTCAATCCATGGGGTATACTGTTCTCATTCCTGAGTTTAAAGAGAAGGTTCCTGAGTTTGAGAAGGTTTCCGAGTCCGACAAGAAATACCTGAAGAAGGCCGGAGGGCACATCAACCCAAAAATTGTACAGATAACTATAAAGATGAGGACAACAGCCTGAATAATCCCCATAGTACAAATTATCAAGCCTCATCTCAAAAATTCAAAGAAAGTTTAATTCTATTTTTAGATTTGGTGAAACACTTGAGTTTAAGAAACACAAGTGTTTTAGTACATACTGAAAAAAGTTATTAGCTAATGACTGTGTGGTTAAATTTTTTATGACATGTTTGTAATGTTGAATTATCTTTTCAGAAGAAGCAGATCTGTTTATTTTATAGAAGATATAACACCATTCATAATGTCTGCTTTGGGTTTCAATAGGGAAATAAATGAAAATAAAAAGAATTTATAAAAGGAGCTTTAGTTAAACCACAAAACTTTACGAGAATTGGTTTTTGATGATTATTTTTATATGGCAGATGAGCCAGAGCCCCTCTGGGAAACTGGAGGGGGGAGGAGCTCCGAAAATGGACCTAAATTGTTGCCAGAGTTTGGTTGAAAAGAGAGAAAGTTCTTACCTATCTTTCTTATATCTGAACCTGTTTCCATGGCAATGGCATCATCAATGCATCTGATGGGTTTGAAAAGTAAATTTGGAGATAGGGCAGATAACAATCCTATGAGAATTTTGGGCTTAATAAAACTGAAAGAAAAAAAGAATGAAAGAAAAAAAGAATGAAAGAAAAAGAGAATGGAAAATGAAGAAAAGCTGATATTTTGGGAACCAAACAAATAGTTCTTTAATTTTCTTTTGCTTGTTTATTTTTTATTTTTTAAATATTTTTTTCAGATTGAACTTTCTCTCACTTGTTTAGGGGAAGCACACACTAATCCTTACACTTGCATTGCGGTCGAAAATGATTGATAAAAATTGGGGAAACAAATTTGGCACACTTTCATACTTGTGCCTTCCCAGTACACACAAAACTCATTTATCACAGTTTTTTCCAATTCACTAGAAGAAGCTAAGTAAAGACTGAAAAAAAAGAAAGATGGAAAAGATAAAATTGACAAGGCAACAAAAAAACAAAAAAAAAGAAAATTAGGGAAACACATAAAAGTAAAGAATATTGGAAGTTAATTGAAAAGGAAGGAATAAAAATAAGGGGGAGACTTTGAATGGTAAAGGACAATGAGAAAACTCCATAAAATAATGACATTTGTAGAATGCATGAAAAAAAAGAGGGGAGTCCCCGTAGTGTAGTGGCTAATGTGCTGGACTGTGGCAACAGAGTAAGCGAGTTCAGACTCCAGTTAAGCTCTTACATTCACTTTCAGAGTAATACACTTTGGAAAGTTACCTAACCCTAACCTCCTCATCTCCCCAGCTATGGGTCTTTGTAACTTGCGAATCAGTTAACAGAGAAATAAGAGGAAGAAACACAATGGGTATTAAGGATAGGAGAAAGGTTTACTAAGCAAAGAGACAAGGGAAACAGAGTAATTAGCAATTGCTAGGTTGAATTAACAAGTCCCATTAGATCTCGTTTTTACCTTTCAAGGTTTTGTCAGACATTATTTATAGGAAAAACAGACAATTCCATTCTCATTATTTAGGTACTATATGACAGGGTTAAATAGTACCACTACTATTCTTCTGCAAGGAAGAATTTGGCATTAAATAACCTACAAATGTTAATATGCCAATAAAAAAAGAAAATTATTTTTTAAATTCTTTAAAAAATAGTATTAGAAGAATGAGAAAAAGAAATATTAAAAAAAAATAAAAAAAAAAAGATTTAAGAATATCCCTAAAAAGAATTCTTAATAATTTGGGGGACGCACACGGTTCTATGTAATACAAATACTTTTTTAAACAGATCTGTTTGACCTATAGATGGGACCCTAATAGATACTACTACCCAAAGTCAGAGTTGAGCTGGAAATAATGGCAATGTGGGGGTACTCCACACTCCCCAAATCTCCAGAATTGGACCCTCACTATCAGATACAGTTTAGGGTCATCCACAGGACATCACTTTTTGTAAGGGGGTGGGTCTTACCCTCGGCAGGGGATACAGCCAGCATATTCTAAGCCTAGGGGATAGGTCAAGACAAAATTAGAGAAAGCTAGCCAAAATATTTGCATTGTTGAAATATCATCATCAGACCATTGTCTCTAAGTCTATGCTATTCAAACTTAGAACTACAAATGCTTTATCATGATAGTGGGCATTCATTATTTATAAATATAGCAAAGTGTATATATATATATATATATATATATATATATATAAAAAGGTGTGTCAAAAAAGTATTGAGATTTTTTTACACACCTTGTATTCTGAAAAAAAATAATGTTCCATTAATTCTTCATTTCTATCTTGGTAAATACAGCTTTAAACTTGGTACTTTTTATACCTTGTATTCTGAAAAAACTTAATGAATGGAACGTTTTTTTTTTTCAGAAAACAAGGTGTCAAAAAGTACAACAAACTCAAAACTTTTTTGACACTCCTTATATATATATATATATATATATATATATATATATATATAAGTGACCAATGTGTCTTATCTCTGCAACCCCTGATCTGGATGGGAGGCATTTTAAGTGGTCATGTTATGACTGCCATTTTTATTAACTGACATTACACTGTCAATCATCAACAAATAGTATACACTGAGAAGCCCTGAAGTCAACATGGAGTAGAGGGGGGCTTCATATCAGAGTTTTGGGGAGGACCAAGACCGTAGCATCTGCCCTATATATATACATATATATATATATACCAATGTAGTATATAGATTTAAATGTCCCCTAGGAGATTGCAGTCTCCCAGAAAATGATAATACATACATTGAATTCACCTGAACCACATTGTCAAGGCGTCTAACCCTCCTTTTAACAGACAATAGCTCTATTTCACAACACCTAAAATTACATTCATGCCCCCACTCTAATTACCGAAATATTCTAATGGAAAATACACACATTCTGAACAAAGAAAAAAATAAACAAAAACTACAAATACTAGAAGCTTTATACATAAAACAATACAAACCATCCTTAAACAAAATTAATTTCCAATACAGTACACACATTCTAAAATGTCTATAACACCTTTCTCACCAATTCTTCTCCTTCCAGCCTCCACATTAATATAATTTTAAAAAAACAAAAAAAAAACAAAAAAACTGGAATACATCACCCCTGATGATGGCCCTTCGAAGTGCCAAAAGTACTCGGGAACTGAACTTTGGTGGACTTATCCACCAATTCCACCCAAACATTAAAAAGTTGGCCAGAAAATTAGAAAAGATCAAAAATAAAATTGTTAAACAGATGTGCCTTTTGTTTAATTCTACATGTATTAATGAAAGAATGCTGCCCAAATACACACACACACACATATATATATATATATATATATATATTCTAGTCCTTGGAGACGCCATCAAATGGAAATTACAGACAAAATAATGATTGTGTTGCATTTTAACTGTTAATTCAACTTAAATGTACTAAAATCTAAAACCGGAAATATATGATAATTTATGGCCACTTATATTCAATTAACTACAATGTTTTGCTTCAATTAAGTAACATCTGTTGTAGCATAAACTGCTTGTTATTAGTCTTGTACAAGTTCTGTACTTTCAATCAACAAATCTTCAGACACTGAGTTTGAAGGTTAAAGAGAGCTTAATCTTGTTAATTTTGACAATTAATTGGTTTACTCTGGTTAGAAGATTGAGCAGATCAAAAGGTCAGAAGTTAGACTCAGTGCATTAGGATGATTATCTGTTTGAAGAAATCTCACTCATTAACATGATTTGTCTACAAATATATATAGATATTTACTAACCCATCTGCACGAGTACGAAGTGACATGAGGTTAATTTCTTAAGAGGAGTTTAACAGGTTTCAATACAGAGTTTTCCTTCTATTAGATAGGTTGTCTAACCAGTGTTAAAGAGCCCAGTCTACCATACTATTTACCATAACTGGAAGGAGAATAGTTGGATGCATACCTTTCCCAAGGGTATGAAATGCAAACAGCTATATACATATTTACCAACCCCTTACCACAAGCAGGATGTGGCAAAGGTGTATTTCTTAAGCAGAGTTTAACATGTTTGGATTCAGAGTTTTCCTTCTCCTAGACTGGTTGCCTAACCAAGGTAAAAGAGCCCAGTCTGCCCTACTATATACCAATAGCTGGAATGAGAATAGTTGTATGCATACCTTTCCCAAGGGTATTTCTGCTATATGAATGCAAACAGCTTTATACATATTTACCAATCCCTCCCTACAAGCAGCATGGGACAAAAGGTCTCTTTCTTAAGCGAAGTTTAATGTTTGAATTCAGTTTTCTTTCTCCTAGACTGGTTGCTTAACCTAGGTAAAAAAGCCCAGTCTGCCCTACTATATGCCCATAGATGGAAGGAGAATAGTTGGATGCATACCTTTACCAAGGGTATTAGTGCTATATGAAATGCAAACAGCCTCTATATACATATTTATCAACCTCTCTGCACAAGCAGAATATAACACATGGGCAATTTCTTAAGAGGAGTTTAGCAGGTTTCAATTTAGAGTTTCGCTTCCATCAGACTTCTCAAAGGGATCCATATAGATCAGTGGTTCCCAACCTTTTTCTATTCCCGCACCCTAAAAAGAGTTCTGCTCTGAACTTGCACCCCAACAATTTATACTTTTGTTCCAAAATATAGAATGTGAATCCATACTACAATTTTATCAAAAGATCATATATATTTCACTGGTAATAATTTAATATTTAATGATAATCTGAAATAAAGAAATGAAAATATAAATAATATTGATTACAAAAGAAAATTTTAATCTAAATTAGAACAGATGCTTCTCACCCCCACCTGGAATGATACACACACACCTAGGGTGTGCGAGCACCCCTGGTTGGGAACTCTTGATATTGACACCTGGAGGGGGGGGAATAGAATTTTGACAGGGTAATTAAAAGTGTTAGAGAACGATAGTTGGTTGAATATAATTTCCTTCTATGGATTAAGAACAGTTTGTGACAAAGTGATTACAAAGATATTTTATTTTCTGAGCAAACTAAACAGAAGAGAATGCAGATGCAAAGCAGAGCTTATACATTGTTGTATAAGAGAAATGTCCGACTAGGAAAATAGTCTTTTTAACAGATACAAGTCTTGAGGCTGCTAGTAAAAGAGGAAAGTATAAACATTTATATGTTGACCATGTTCTCATGTGCCATGTGATACAAAAGCTCCCATTCTTTAGACAGGAAATGCAACTGATGCATGTTCTTCTCTTGAGGATAGAAGGTAAAAAGGGACTTTTGACTCTGCTTAGGTATCAAGTAAGTAGACTAAAGATTAACATGGCTTGTCTACAAATATATAACTAAATTTAATTTAAATTAAGGCTTCTCAAAGTGATTGATACAGACCCCAGGGTAAACAGAATTTTGATAGGGAGAATAAAAGTGCAGTGGTTCACAGGGGGTGGATTTAGATGTTTGAATTTATAAATGCCTTGATCAGAATAGTGGGTATTAGTTTATAATCATCAAAAAGTTCAGGTAAAAGGAAATTCAAAAGTGACCATAATTCAGCCAAACTATTTTGCAATGGTGTTCCTGTCAGTAAAAGTCGATGGGTTGTGTTGTATAAACGTAATTCCCTGTGAAATAAATAAAGTTTCAATTTAGTCAAATAAAAATAAAGAATTTCAATAATTACTTTTTATTAGTTTATCAAACTGATCGAAATAATTTTCATTAACTCAATGTGTATTGAAATTATTTTATACTAGATTTTTCATTAACTTCATGTGTATAAACAAATTGGTAGAAATAATTTGCATTAACTTTGTTTATATCAATATATTGGTAGAAATTATTTTATATTAGATTTTTCATTAATTTTGTGTATTAA
The DNA here is from genome assembly GCA_023376005.1 of Doryteuthis pealeii. Classification (NCBI taxonomy): domain Eukaryota; kingdom Metazoa; phylum Mollusca; class Cephalopoda; order Myopsida; family Loliginidae; genus Doryteuthis; species Doryteuthis pealeii. The sequence continues at coordinate 129,620,014 of CM042139.1, forward strand.
TAAATCAGAAGAAACAACTTGACATGTATTAAAAAACTGGTTGTTGACCCTCAGCCACCACCTTCTGGTACTCATATGATAAAAAGGGTTGGGTGTTTGCCATAAGAGCAATTTGAAGAATATGGTCGAGACTATCGAGACTATATGATAATGTATTAGTATGTCCATTTGTTCAAAACTGCAAAAGAAAGTGTGGTCTTAAACTAGCTCACCAAAAAAATTCTCTTTAACAGTTTTGTCCCTCTTTCCTTCTCTGACAGCTTATCTCTCTTTCTCTATCTCTCACGATAAGTCTGTCCTTTTTCTCTATGTTCGCAATTAGCTTACGTTTGTCTTTGTTCAAAAGACAGCCTCAACTGTCTATTTCCTTAGTTTTTTTTATTTAACGTCATCCCCCTGATCATACTCTCACAATCCTCCTCATTTCCGACTTAATGTATATAAAGTATTCGCTCACGTTTGACTTTGCTTTTTCCTCTCTTCCTGTTAAGGTATTCAGCCATTACTTTCTATATTTGAACAACATTAAGGTTTTGAGAAAACAAATCAGTAAAAAATAATGGGTCAGATGAGCCAGTTGGTATAGGCCTACAATTTTGAGGTGACCTACTCCCTCCAGTAGAGGCAAGAGGTAGGGACCCTTTGGTTAAGAATATTGATTCAAGAGAGCCTACGTTTTCTATCTGGCCAGGGTCTACTACCAGCTTTGCATGTGCCTGGGAGAAAAATAGGGATCTGAAATGAGAATAAGGTAAATAAGAATCTAAATAAATCCAAATACAACAACAAAAGAACAAAGCAATGGATAGATGGAGATGGCCAGTAAATTGAATTGAAAGGTAAGCATAGAGCTTCAGGGACATTAGAGAAAGAGATCGTTCTTAAACAAAGCAAAATAAGAGCCAAATAGTTTCCTACAGGCATAAAGGGAACACAATTATACAGCAGAGTTAGTTTCTTTGAAAAAAAAAGGACATCTCTCTCTCTCTCTCTCTCTCTCTCTCTCTCTCTCTCTCTCTCTCTCACCTCTCTCATCTCTCTCACCCTCTCTCTCTCTCTCTCTCTCTCTCTCTCTCATCTCTCTCACCCTCATCTCTCATCTCTCTCACCCTCATCTCTCTCACCCTCATCTCTCTCTCTCACCCTCTCTCTCTCTCACCCTCTCTCTCTCTCACCCTCTCTCTCTCATCTCATCTCATCTATCATTTCTCTCACCCCCTCTCTCTCTCTCATCTCTCACCCCCTCTCTCTCTCTCATCTCTCACCCCCTCTCTCTCTCTCTCTCTCTCTCTCTCGCCCTCTCTCTCTCTCGCCCTCTCTCTCACCCACCCTCTCTCACCCCCCTCTCTCACCCCCTCTCATCTCATCTCGTCTCTCTCATCTCGTCTCTCTCGCTCTTTCTCTCATTACGTCTCTCTCATCTCATCTCATCTCTCTCTCCCAATTGACTTCTTTTTCTAAGATTTGTTTGAATTGCCTCTAGTCAAGAGATTTGCTTTTTTCTCTTATAGTTTTTATTTTTTTTTGTTAGTTTTTTCTTAATCATTTTTATTGTTCTTTATTTTTAGCATTTTTTTTTGTCTCTTTGTGCACTGGCTTATGAAATCTACAGAATTTCATTCCAACATCATGTACACATGTCCATAATCATATATATATAGATAAATAAATATATGAAAGGTTTTTAGCCCAACCAAGAAGTGAATCACTTTGTAATATCTTCATCTTTGAAAAAAACTCTCTCTCTCCCTCTCACCCCCTCTCTCTTTCCCTCTCACCCCCTCTCTCTTCCTCTCACCCCCTCTCTCTCTCTCTTACCCCCTCTCTCTCACTCACTCTCACCCTCTCTCACTCACTCTCACACTCTCTCTCTCTCACCCTCTCTCTCTCTCACTCTCATCCTCTCTCTCTCTCTCTCTCACCCTCTCTCTCAGAGAGTTGTTTGGATAGCCTCATTTTTTCCCCATTATCTCATTTTAGTTCATTCTTAATTATTTTTATTGTTGTTTTATTTCTAGCATATTATTTTCCTTTTTGTTAGTCTTTTTCTGCTCTTAAGCACTGGCATATTAAATACACAGAATTTATTTCCAATATGTTATATACATTTTCATATATATATATATATATATATATATATATATATATATATATAACTATATGAGAAGTTCTTAGCTCATCCAAGAAGTAAATCATTTAGTAATATCTTCTCTTTATCACAGGGATGGCTACAGATTAACTCTTAAGGCTCATCCAATAACAAAACATGCAAACTACAAGATGGTAGCTGTAATACTAAAAGTTCTTATAACAATCATACAATAGGTGGTGTTCACTTCCGCCGGTGCGTTTGGGGTAAAAGAGTCCAGTCTGCCCTACTATTTGCCCATAGCTGGAGGGATAATATATGTATTCATACCTTTCCCAAGAGTATTAGTACTATGTGAAATGCACACAGCCTTGTATAGGATTTGAACTTGAGTCGACAAGATATATGGTATTTGTGGAAAAAGGTAACTTACCGGTGAAACAGGTCACAATGGTTAGTTGATGCAAGATTCACAATGATAAGGCAGCGATATAACAAATATAAAGTGCTCAATACGTTGGTAAAGCAAATTTATTATAATAATAATTATTATATATATTTATATATATATATAAGTTAGGTTAGCAGTGACATTTAGTCAATAGTGCTTGGTAATTGTCAGTTTCTTGCCTATACAATTTTCAAACAAAGTTTGGTTAGAAAATCACAAAAGTGAGAAACTGGCAGTTGCCATGTGCCATTGACTTTATATCTATGCTACCCTAACTTATACATATACACTCTACCACTGATTTTGAAAATTTATAAATATATCATTATTGTGAATGTTATAATCACATAGATGAAATATTATAAATAGTATAAAGTGAAAGTAATCTTGGAGGCGCATGGTTATCTTCAAAGTAAATGGACTCAGCAGCCCAATTTCAAATCCTTGACGAGTTTGTTTGCATTTCATATAGCGCTAATACCCTTGGGAAAGGTATGCATTCAACTATTCTCCCTCCAGCTATGGTATCAAACCTGGAACCCTGTGATACCTAGGTGGTTGCTCTACAAACTGACTTAAAATGGCCTCTTAAATATAAAGTGAAAATTTTATATTCGAATTCAGCTAATAATTAAATGTCAGGCAGTAGACTTATTAGTTTAGTCTCCGATATATATATACCTCCACACGCATACATATTGCTGTTTTCTTTTCTTTTCAAATGTCACTACTCACTATAAGCTATAAGTTATATTCATTGAAAAAAGAATAAAATCCTTCAAATCAATTGTACCTACAGTTTGTACAAAGCAAAACAAAAACTAAAGAATAAATATTCTATAGACTTTCCACTCCATTCAGCTTATTTGCTTTCTGGGACTGTTTCCAGTTTTTCATTGTTTGGACTTCTATTGCCTTATTTTTGGTTTCAAATCAAAGTACTTTGTCAATGACTACTTCTTTATATGCCTCTAAAATATATGCAATTTCTTTTCTTTTTTGTTCTGCCTTTTTTTGACTTTCTGAAAAACTATAAAATAGAAAGGCTTAGCACATTGATCTGATATTTTCTTTTTTTTCTTTTTTTTTTTTTAACAATGTCAGCCCTGTTCATGTTAAGAGGAACAAATTACATTAAAATGTCAACAGGAGAAAAAGAAAAGAAAGAAAAATAGCAAAACATTTAAGAAAAGAGAATTGACATACTGAAGTCAAAATATCTGGAGTATTTTGACAGACAAAAACTGATTTTTTTTAAAATAGACGCTGACTTAGAAGAATTGCCTTTTTTTATCAGTTTATTCCTTGGGAATTTATATATTTTAAATATTTATTCAGTTAGTGAAGTAAGTATCAGTGAGATTTAAAGACTTGGATCCTGGACATATCAAGATGAAATGACTAATTTGAAAATATCAGTTTAAGAGGAACCTCATAGTAATTCAATGAATAAATATTGCAATTGTGATCATAAAGTTTAGTTGGAGAGTCACCATAGTGTAATAGCTAACCAGCTGGACTGCAACATTGTAGTTGTGATATTACATTCACTTTTGGACTAATACTCTTTTGAAATGTGTGAAGCTTCTCATCCCCCAGCTATGAGTTAAATAGTACCAGTTCTGTTCTTCTACAAGGGTGGCTTTGGCATTAAGCAACCCATGATGGTTGATATGCCATTAAGCAAAGAAACCAAACCAAACCTTTTTGGATTAAAAAATAAAAAATCCTTTTAAGTCTATCATAAAAATTTTAGTTGCACCAAATGATAACTTTGTTGTAGTAAGATATCAGCTTTTATTATCACAGTCAATATTTTCTGAATAAAATTGGTATTAAATGTCGGGAAAATTTTCAGGATCCATTTACATTTACATCAGCTATATACCATGGAAATTTCAGCTTGTAATCCGTTTTTATTAGAAATCCAGTGGTACTTTGACTTAAAAGTTTAATTTGTTCTGCTTGTAACTCAATTTTCTCATGTATCAAATCAATTTTCTCCATTGAAGTAAACTGAAATGTTATTAATCCATCTTAGCCTTTGCAAAAACACCCCAATTTTTTTTGTTATGATTTTTTGAATAAGAAAAATAACACTATTGTATAAAAATATAATAAAATAGAATGTAATGAATTATGTAGTTATATATTGTAATGCCTATTTTTATGAATAATATTTTTCTTTAGCATAATGAATTTTGAAACTAAAATGTTTTTTAGTTAACTAATTAACATAAGTGTATCTGCAGTTCCTTTGTACCTCAAAGCAAAAAATCAACCAAATGATAGCTTGTAACTCAGAAAATTTGTAAGTTGGAGAACTTGTAAGTCAAGGTACCATGGTATTTCCATTATTTTATTTTTATTTTTCATGGATTATTTAATGCCAAAACCTTGTAGAATGACACTTCACTTTACACTTATTACCTTGAGAAAGGCAAGAATTAAGACAACACTGAATCCTGTCTCATTTCCATCTGATCAGTATGGTCTATGGAATAGAAAGTGAATAATTAACCACTTGAGTAAATCACTCTCCCATAATTACCTTAACTGCCCAAGCAGTAAAGCTGTTACCACTTATAGTCAACCTTGTCCCAATGGATTTATTTTCTTTGCTACTCCATTTAGTAAAAGAACTCTTTTATTCTTTTTATTCGTTTTTTTTTTCTAATCAGGAAACAAATTATTTCTTTCCTCATGTAAGTAGCACTATTTTTAAATGAAGTTGAATCTTGAGGTTAATGTTTTGTGAAAAGTATAATGGTTTCTGATAAAAATGAAATTTGAAAATAGTAAAAAACAAAAAATCATAAAGATTATATCTCTCTTTTTTTTCTTTTCTTTTTTTTTTAAAGAGTCCCCAAAGAATCTGATTTGGGTCAGATCAATAAATGAAATCTTTCTCTGGTCTGCCAGGAATAACTTTTGAATTCTTATATATCATCACCGTTCTTGTAATTCTTGTTTCTTAGGCTGGCACAAGGCCAAAAAGGTAACTTTTGAGGACCAGCTGGCTAATTACTGCTCTAGATCATTATCATCAAGTCACTTTGACTGCACAAATTCCCTTGACTCTCTCTCTCTCTCTCTCTCTCTCTCTCTCTCTCTCTATATATATATATATATATATATATATATATATATATATATTGATCATCACTTTTGGCTAGTCCTCAGCATGGCATCCAGTGTCTGCACATATCTATTGTATGTTATTTTTTTAATAATCAGCCAACATTGGTGTGTTCATGTTTGATTGATCTATGAAGCATCATGTACAGTTTACCTTTCTGAGACATATATATCATGTTATTATTCTATTGCATACTGTATATATCAAACACCCATATGTTTATTTTTCATGCAAGTTAGTTGTTTGTCTTTTCTAACTGAATATTCAGTGTTAGTGTATCTATAGATGCACTAATGCAATTTAAAAATGTAGTGTTGATTATATACCAATAGTATTTTTTTAGCTCCTGGAATGCAAGTAGCTCTTTTACCTTAGATAGTAAAGTCGATGGTATTAAAAAGACAAGCTTCTCTGAGGCAAAAAAAGAAATATCAATTTGAGCCTCACTGGTAGCTTATCCTTTATCATTGTTTCAAATGTTCACTGTTCTTTCCTGTCATAGAAACAATGGCCCAAATAAGTTGTGATAAGAAGCAAATGAAATTAAGTTGACAGAAAATACCAGTCAAAATTAATAATGATAATAAATGAAAGTTCACCATTCTAAAAGAAGTTATAAACTTGAAATTTCTTGTCTAGACAATCAAAAAGTTGAACTAGATGAGAATTTAGTCTGAACTGTGTAACTCCTGTCTTTGTACCTTAGGCCAGAAACTTAATCAATTACAACTTGCACAAGATTTGATAATAATATACAAGACAATGAATAGGGAACCTATGGCTTAAAATTAGAATCAATGCTGAGGTACAAATTTCTACCATTTTGACCTCAGTGGTGATGGACTGTGAGTGATTGAAATGAAAAAGGTGCACAAGCAAAACAATATGTGATATGTGAAAGGCTATGAAAAGTTTCTTGTGTCTTTTTTAATATTATTTCTATTGATTGAGTTGTCGGTTAACAAGTCAAGCAATATCAGGCAAACGTGAAAATTACCAACATTTGAAAAAAAGGAAAGAGAGTGGAAGAAAGGAAGAAAAAAAGAGAAGCAAATGAAAAAAGAAAGAAAACGAGTAGAGAGCAAAAGAGAGAGGAAGAAAAAAAAAAGAGAGAAGCCAATGAAAAAAGAGAGCAAAAGAGAGAGGAATGAGGGTAGGAAGAAAATAAGAAGAGAAGCAAATTGAAAAAGAAAGAAAATAAGAAGAAAGCAAAGAAGGAAGTAAGGAAGAAAAAAGAGAGAAGCAAAGGGAAAAAGAAAGAAAATAAGAGATCAAAAGAAAGAAAAAAGAGAGAAGCAAATTGAAAAAGAAAGAAAATAAGAAGAGATCAAAAGAAAGAGTAAGGAAGAAAAAAGAGAGAAGCAAAGGGAAAAAGAAAGAAAATAAGAAGAGATCAAAAGAAAGAGAAAGGAAGGAAGGAAGAAAAAAGAGAAGCAAACAGAAAAAAGAGAAGATCATCAAAAAATAAAGAGGAGAAAAAAGAAAAACAGAAAAAAATAACATAAACAAAGAATCAAAACCAAAAAATCTTTTCACTAAATTTTGATTGTAGAAACTGAGCTGAATTTCTGCAGCCACTTCATCTTCATCATCAGTTTTGTTTCTGTTGATCATTTAACGATAATTCAGATCTTTTCTTCTCATAATTAATTAAACAAAATGAATGCTAATTAGGAATCATCCACTGATTCTTCATACTGATCATTTCAATGAAGGTTAATTGTTTGGACATGTATTCCATCATTCTTTGTTTTTACTCTTTCTGCTGTTCGCTCATTGTTCCTTTTATTTGTCTCCTAAAACAAGGAATTTTTCCCACACATTTTTCTTTACATACTGAAGGGGGTTACCAATGCAACTTGACAGTAATATTGATTACCAGGCCATAGAAATTATATTTAATTTTTCATGCTTAATTCGTTTAACCATAGGGAGATAATAAGTAGTTGTCTCCTTTGGAGAATGGGCGTGTCTGTTAGGGGCTAATGGAGGCTATCCCCAAAATCTTTTCTTGTTCTTTCTTGCTTCTGATCTTTGAACAGTAAAAACATCTCACCTGCTCAGCTATTGTAAAGTAAAACTAGCATGGTCGTCATTTTGCTGATCATCTTTCTCAAGTATACCATTTTTTTTCTGATTTGAAGCCCATTCACATACTGCTTGTTCATCGAACAATATGTGCATATCTTATCTGTTGGGGTACGTTTGTATATTGAAAGAATATACAAATGTACCCCAACAGATAAGATACGCACATATTGCTATTTGTATATATACCTTGTATATATTAAATGTTTCTGTATATGTAAAAGAACTAACATTGTCTTTTTTTCCATTTATTCAGTGCTAGTATATCATGGATATACTAATGCTAATATTGGACTTTAGTGAGTGGGCTAAATATTTTCTCTACCTCTAAGGAACCCAGGGGAGTCCCTGTGACATAATAACTAACATGCTGGACTACAACATCATAGTAAGCAAGTTAAAATTCTATGAGGGTGAGTCAAAAACTAATGCCATTTTCTTTATTTCATGTGAAGTTTTTTTTTATAAAACTAAGGCCTACATTGAGACCCTAACGAGGCTCAGAGCAAGAATCCAATGAGTATGACCCAACTTGTCAAGGAACAATGTCCTACTTCTGCATGACAATGCTTGACCACACATAAGCATCAGGACAAGGGAGAAAATCGCCTCATTCGGGTGGAAAACTTTAGCGCATCCTTCATACTCACCAGATTTAGTGCCTTCAGACTATCATCTCTTTGGCCGCATGAAAGCAAGTTTGAGAGGCAAACATTATTCCAGTGACAAAGAAATGAAATCTGTAGTGAAGAACAGTCAACAAAATTTTATGGGGCAGGGATACATGCGCTCATTTAAGGTGGAATATTGCTACTGAGAAAAACAGTGACTATGTGGAGAAGTAAGGATGTAATCCACAGAGGACTAGCTTCATTTTGATGTATGATACATGTTCCTGTGTTGGTAATTATACCTGTCCTAAACAAAATGGCATTACTTTTTGACTCGCCCTCATAGTTGCACTATTATATTGCCTTTCGGGATATTTTCCACTATAATACCTTTTTTTAGAGGAGGCAAGTAGTTTAATGGTTATCATCAAATAAAATGAACTCAGCAACCTGAGTTCAAATCCTGGATGTGCCTGTTTGTATTTCATATAGCACTGATACCCTTGGAAAAGGTATTCATCCAGCTGGTTTCCCTCCAGCTATAAGTAAATTGCAGGGCAGACTGGGATATTTAACCTTGACTAAGCAACAATTCTAGGAGAAGGAAAACCCTGAATTCAAACCTGTTAAACAAAAAATTGACCTTGTGTCACATCCTACTCATGCAGACAGGTTGGTAAATATATTTATAATACCTTTCTTAATCATATTAAAAGTGATATGTTACTTACATCCAAATTAGACAATTCTCATTTTTATCATCATCATCAAAGCGTACCGACAGCACAGATTCCTTTGACTCTATCAAGCCTATTCAAACTTCAATATTAAACTCCACAAAAAACAAAATATCTTGTGTTGCACCTTCCTTGAGCAGAGGGGTTGGGTAAATTCTTATAGTTATATTGAGTTAGCAAAAATGTCACTATGAAGTGCCATTTTTGTTGCCTTATATTGACTTTGTATTATTTGGATTAATCAGACTATTGTCTTCATCTTTACAACGTTTTGGCTGATGTGCCCTCCAGCCTTCTTCAGGTATTTCTTGTCGGACTCAGGAACCTTCTCTTCAAACTCAGGAACCTTCTCTTCAAACTCGGGAACCTTCTTTTCAAACTCGGGAACCTTCTTGTCATAATCAGGAGCCATCACAGAACTTTGAACCCAACCCTTTATTCAATCCATGGGTGTATCCTATTCTCATTCCACTAACCATGGCTGGGTACAAGTGTTATTATTCTATGTTACTGTCGCCCTTGACCAGGATTGAACCTGCAGCCTACAGATAATTGTTACTTAGAACTATCTTATCCAACACCTATTCCCCCTATGCTATTTGTCCAATTAGATACGTAGCGAGGGCACATCGGCTGAAATGTTGTAGAGAAAACAATAAAGATCAAATCAGAGGGGTTGGGTAAATACATATAATGATATTGAGTTAGCAAAAATGTCACTATAGTGTGCCATTTTTGTTGTCTTACTGTACTGAACAGAAAGCAGATCATTATTCTTTAGATATCTTAAACAACAAAATAAAAAAGAAATCATATGACAAAAATTTAAAAATCTTTCAATGTATTTGTATCATAATACATTGTAAAGCATAACCTGAAATGTTTTTTTTGCTTTTGTATTTCTTTTATTTTTTATTTCAATGTCTGCTTTTTTTTCACAAAACTTGCGCAAAATAAATGACTTGACTCGAAACAATAGGCATCATGAACATTGCACACCATGAGAGCATACAAATCTAATAAAAGATTCATCATAATTCTTTATTTTTTCATGGTAAATGCTGACAAAGAAAAGAATTTCATAAAGTTTGTTGAAATCTTAAACTTCCTGCAGGAATTAAAGTCAGCTTTCAATTTTGAAATAATAAAAAAAATTATTCAAAATGTTATTTTCTCAAATTTGTTTCCACCCTGTTGGCTGAGACTGCAGAATACACCGACTGCACATCTGCAGAGGAGCAAAATCCCCCTCAATGGTGCTGCCTATTGGCCGTGGGTGGCAACTCAAGATGCTTAAGTATGGAATCCTGGTGGCTGAGCAGTCCATGACATGCAACACTCCAATTTGACTCTTACTTAGGCTAGATAGATGGACAGAGAGGCCCCCTCTAATCAATTGACTGGTCACATCAAGCCTTAGTACCTATATGATTGTTCTGTATTGCTCTTATGGCAAACTCTTAACCCTTTTCATCATATATGTGCTAAAGCAAAGGCTGAGTGTCTCCAATTCTGGAGCTCTGGGGACAGTGGAGTACTCCTTATACACCATTACTCCCAGGTCCACTCTTACTTGAAGTGGTTGTACTTGTTAATATCCCATCTATATGTTGAATAGATGAAAATGAGTTTTTTAAAAATATGTTACAAAGGATTGAGTTTTTTTTAAATTGAATACCCAGTGAACAAAATGTCTTCAACATAAAATAACCCAGGAGTTGACAAGCCATAAAACCCAAGCAAGCAACCAACCAACCAGCTAAATCTCTTTTATTTTTTATTATGATTTTTTTAAATGGGTTTTCATACCACTAGTGTCTAGCAGATTAAACTGAAAATTACGGGACAAGTCTCTTCAATTTTCTTGTACTCCCCTCAATTTTACGACAATTTTAACAATACTGTTTTCTATTTTCATTCTTTAGAGTTCCAATATTTTCAGTCTTTTTGCATGTCTTCAGAAAAGTTCCAAGTCCTTGGTTGATTTTAATGGCATATCATTCTGTGATTATTTTATGCCTAGAGGTTAAGGAATTGCATTCATTCTATGTTAAAATTTATATCTTTTGTGTAGTTGTTTCTTAAGAGATTTTGGGATTTTTTTTTTTTCACATGGTCTAATCAAATACAAATAATTTTTAACCAAAACTATTTACTCATCATAGATTGGACACTTACACTTACTACCACTCCCGGTTAGAGTGGAATGGGAGTAATATCAATGAAGGGGTACTCCACACTCATTAGATCCCCAGAACTGGAGCCTCAACATCAGATTAGTTTAGTATTATACCCAGGACATCCCTTTTTGGAATGGTGGGGTCTTACTCCTCTGCAGTACCAATAGGGCCAATGATTAACTTTGAATGGTATTATTACCTTTATAGTCTGTATTACAGTTAGTTTTCTTTTAGTATCCAGGTAATATATGGTATAGTTTTTTGTTTTCATTTTATACTAACTAGATCTGATGTTTTTTTTTTCTCTAAAATAGATTCTGGTACTATTGGTCAATTTAGTCAAATCAAAGTCATTTTCACAGTTCTCAACTGATCATCCTTGCTACCGAGTAATGTCCATTTTTGTAAAAAACACTTGAAGGGCACATTGGCCGAAATGTGTGTATAACAATATAAAGATGAGGGAAACAGTCCAAAAAATCTAAATGATACAAATTAATAAGCCTCATCTCAAAAATTCAAACAAATATAATGTTATCTGTACACATTTCAGCCAATGTGCCATCTGGCCTTCTTCAGGTATTTTTTGTTTTTTTGTCAGAGAGCACAGCAGCCAAAACGTTGTACAGATAACAATAAAGATGAGGACAATAGTCCAAATAATTCAAACAATACAAATTATCAAGCCTCATCTCAAACTTCAGAAAAATAAATATATTACTGAAAAATAAATATGCACTTAATGCAATGCTTTCTGGTTCATTTTTCAATTAAAATAAATGATAATTAATTACAAGCTTTTTTATTTTTGACAAGTGTAGACATAGCTAAAGTTGCTACATGGATATCTACCTTTCCTAAAATTTTAAAATTCTAATTAAAATGGTTCACTAATTCATAGTTGCCATTATATTAATTTCATTAAGACAGTTTCTTAATTTCATCATTTTAGCTAGTTTTCTATATTCCAGGTGGGCAACAAAAACGTCTGAGTAGACAGATTGCATGAAAAGATAAACATTATCTAATTAGAGTTTCATTTTTTTATTTTACTAAAATTTGATTGCCTAACTTTTAAACCGCATGCTGAAACTCTGATTTAGTAACATGTAAAAAAGTTAAGCATTCCTTAATTAGAAGAAGAAAAATGGGAATATCAGAACAAGTTTGAACAAAATTTCTAAATAAGTTTGTCAAGTTAACTTGGATTTTCAAATTTTAAAAAAAGTATTATATTGTCTTTGAAATTGTAATTAACAAAAATGTATTTTCAGTTCTTTAAAAAGATTATAGGAATGGTGCGTAATGGTATATAACCAACACTTGGTCATGGAATGCATTAGTGCATCCATGGATACACTAACACAAAAATATAAAATGCACACAGAATAAAGGGAAGAATTATTTGCAAGCATGAAAAATATTTAAGAAATAATGTAAAGGTTTTTAATAGCATAGCCAAATGTCTGATTTGAATTTGAAAAAAAAGAAAAACTGAATATCAAAATAACACTAGTTCCTTATAATGCATTCATGTATCCATTAATACACAAATACAGAATTACAGTCATGTCACACTGAAAGCGCTGGTTCCCACTAGGTCATTGAAGGTAAGCAACAATGACCCTGGGTTATAAAAAAAATGACTTGATTTAGCAAACACCTAATCAATATATATATATATATATATATATATATATATATATATATGTATATATATATATATCATATGTCCCACTATAGAGTGGTAGTATTCAAGCAAGTCATGCATATTATCAAAGGGTAATAATTGATTAATTAAATTATTTCAATGGCATATCAACCTGTCTGTGGTAATTTTATGCTAAGAGGTTAGGGAATTGAATTTCTTGTACATTTATATTTACTTTTTTTTTGTACTTACTTCTGAAGATTTTTGGCACACAGTTATATTATATCTATTCCTATCTAAATAATAATCATATGATTTCAAGTAATTATATATTATGTATATTGTTATTATACTACATGATAATTATATGATTTCAAGTAATTATATATATATATATATATATATATATATATATATATATATGCCTCTGTGTGTGTAAAATACTCACATGCACACACAGTAAGAGGAAGAATCATTTGCAAGTATGAAAAATATTTTTAAAAAACAATGTTAAGTGTTAAAACACTTTACATTGTTTCTTGAATCTCATCATAAATATACATTTAAATTCTAAAGTATATTCATCAATGTATGAAGATTTAAAAGTTGCTGGTAAAAGATTTAAAAAAAGATTCCACAAGATTGCTTAAGTAATATGAAAAATGTCAGAGTAGTCATTGTAAGTAAGTTTTGTCAATATTGTTACAGGTGTATATACTAATACATTTCTGTTATTTTTTATTTAATTATATTGCTATATTTACAATAATACGTTTTTATTTTATACTCCATTTCATATCAAAATACACCTTACAACTGTTAATTTCAAGCAAATGTATGATGTAGAAAAATATATTAGATAAACATTCATTGCAATGTTAAATTTTTCTCTTCACTGTTGTACACATGCACACTGATAAAACAATTTTTAAAACACTGGAAATTTTAAAGAATTTACAAAGGATAAAAGCATCTGCAATTGCTGAAATGCAATCATTATCATTTAGAAATATACGAGTATAGATGTACATTTTAATGTGTGCACTTCTCAGAAGTTCAAATATGTAATCTTGTCACTATTATGTTTATTTTTGCATTATTGATAATTTCCAAATCCAACATTTTGAACAATACATCATAAGAACTGTGTGTGAGTAGATAACCAACACTATTACCTATAACAAATTAGTGCTGCTATAGATGTTCTAACACTGAACATTCAGTAAGAAAAGACAAACAACTAACTCACCTGAACAATAAACACATGAGTGTTTTATGCATACAACATGCAATAACATAATATATATCTCAAGCAACAGCAGGTACCGAATAACCCGAATATCGAAATGATTTGATTTGGCATTAAATAACCTGAAAAAGGTTGATATGTCGTAAAACAATACAACCAACCCATTTACATTTTAAGGGTATTTATTGCCACAATATAATGCAAAATAAAAAATAATATTAATTGTAGTAGATTAAAAAATTATTTATCTAATAATTTTTAGGCATTCGTATTCTGAATATACACCCATGAGTATCCATTAAGAATAAATTTATTTCAAAACTTTGTCAGCATTAAATGACATTAAATGGGAAGCACGGTGGTGTACTGGTTAAAGTCATAGGAAATGGACTCCTCAGCTTGCGTTCAAATCCTGGATGAAGCCACAGTTCACATAGCGCTAATACCCTTGGGAAAGGTATGAGTCTAACTATTCTTCCACCAGTTATGGGTAAATAGTAGGACAGACTGGACTATTTAACATTGGTTAGGCAACCAGTCTAGGAGAAGGAAAGCTCTGAATTCAAACCTCTTAATCTCAGCTTGGGATGATCACTACTAGAATAGGCTCAGGCCTACTTAGTGATCTATTTCAATTTTTAAAAAAAAATTTTTTTAAATTTGACCCACCAAGGTTGATATGCTGTAAAACAAAACAAACAAATGCCTAAAAAATGATTAGATGATCAATTCTTTTAATCTCCTATAATTGGTATTATATTATTTTATTTCTTTTTTGTTTTGCATTTATATTAATCTTTTCTTAAGATGTCAACTCTTCTTGATAAATACTTAAGCTTTTAAAAGATTTAGAGAATTACTTTCATAGATTTTTTTTATTGAATTCATGCAATCAGCAATATTATTCCTCATCCTTACTTCTTCACAAATGTGCAGTTATGACTCATTCCCCCTTTTTGAATGGTTTGCAAGATGCTGAGTAAATGACCAGATAACTGCTGTTTTGCAGAATGCTGCTTCAAGGATTTGTTCATGCAATATCCTTGTGCAGTTTCCATCTAGTCTTTTCTCCAAGCATTAGTAATGAGTATAAACAGTAATCTTAATACCTAACTATTTTTTGTAAGGCAGATGGTGAGGTTTGGTAGTACTTCAACTTACAGACAAGGCAGGTTGTAAAGTTTTAGTTTATATAAATGAAAAAAATAACTATAGTAATATTAACGACCAAATTTACCCCACAGCTGTACCAAAAAGTATTTGTATTTTTTACCTGTATGATGGGATATTTCAAAGTTCACTATCTATTCACCTCAGAACCCAATCTATTTAAATAGTCCTATTATTATTGTAATCTGAGTCCTTCTACTCAATTATAATGAACTAAACATCAGTCTTATTTGCCCAACAATCAAACTATTTAAAATGATTTCCCAAGTTGAATCATTGCTATGCTCAGATAGACAAGGGACATCTGAGGAAGGTTGGACGATACAACGGCTGAAACATTGTTCTTCTATATATAACAATAAAGAAAGGACAACAGTCTGAATAATCAAGATAATACATATCAAGCCTCATCTCAAAAACTTAAGAAAAATATTTTTCAATATATTCAGATTTTGATTAAATCCAAATATTTTCTTAATTCTAATTCAATCTAATTTACCTTAAAGAAAGCTCCAATCCAAATCCTTAGAAACAAGGGAATTCTGATTAAACTGATTCTTACTTTTAAAATCTTTGATATCCATGAGGATAAAAATCAGCCTGAACATCCAGTCCGATTACGATTACCTCCCTTGCATTCATTTGGCAAACATCCAGGTTATTTTAGTCAGACACTCCTCATTTTCAAAGAACTTTCTTTACTCACTGCCCCAGAACAATGTCAATGTAATCAGGATTCAGAGCAATGATGGGACTATGAATAGGCAATAAAGAAAAGAAAAGAATATGAATACTATCCAAAAATTTACATAAGCCTTCACCGGGGATATTAAGGTCTTAGACAGAGAAGATTGCTGAAGTATTCAATGTATATGCCTTCACTAAAGAAGAGGAGACCAAAAAAGAAACCAATATTAAGACTGGCAGAGACAAAACATCTTTTTATTGATGGATATAAAATGAAAGACTGTCTTTGATGTAAGAAAAAAATGATTAAAATATCTATAAATAAGCCCAATAAATTGCAAGTAAAAAGTAGAGTAATAAAAAAAAAATTAAAAAGTCTGAGTTAAGTACACCCCCCAAATAGAAAGAAAGAGGAATATTTTTTTTTAAATGGATTAAAGACTTATTTTCCTCCATCTTTTTTCTTTTACGTTTTTAACTCATATATTTTTCTGTGTTAGAAAATCCTTGAAGCAAGTTATACACTTTGTAGTATATTTAAAACTCTATATAGGCTATGTCTTTTCTTTTCATAGATTGTATTATATGTGTGTATATATTAAACAAAGAGATATTATTCACACAATTTTGGCAAAGATTTGAATTATGTATTGCCTCTGCAGCCTCAAGAGATAACCTAAAGAATTTTGAAATTACAAGGTTTTTTTTTCTAAGATTTCTTTTTATCCATTCAGGCACCCTTTAAATGAAATCGATAAAACTGCCATTTTGATCATTATAAAATATGTAGCTTATATCATTGAATATATATATGTATATATATATACTAGTTCTACTCACAGAAATTCCATGGAATACATAGATCAATAATTGGTCCAGTTTAAACTGTCAATAAAATTCTAAAATAAATTGTTGATTTCTATTTCTATTTTAGAATTTAGTGAATTAATGACAGCACATCTATTAATAATGGAGATTCGCTTCCGTTTTTTGTCTGTAACAAAAATTACATCATTGCTTACCCAAAATTGTCATAATTTGAACATGCAACATTAGACAGTCCTCATTGTTTTTTTAAAACAAGTTTTAATAAATACATGACTGGTATTATATATCTATATATAGTATGTTTTATTTTAATACATATTTAAAGTTTACGTTTCAAATCGTTTTATTTTTTAATCCTTTAATGAATTTGATGATTTTACTTACTTAGGGTACAAACTCGCTGACATTGAATTTTTAACTCCCACCCCTCAGGCAATATGTTTCAAAAATCTATTTTTACATCACCTGGAGGGTGTTTTTTATTTTGTACTAGTATACATAACAAAAATAAATTAAGTCCTCGACACCATTGAGGCCTATCTTGTGTTTTACTCAGTAAGTTTTTATAGCTAGTTTAAACCTATCATATCTTGCACATAAAATGTATATTTCTCTCTTTCCACTGGTCAAAGCTATATAAACAACAGTCCTCAATACCATTGAGGCCAATATTGTGTTTTAACCAGTAACGTTTTTACTGCTAGTTTAAAGCTATTACATATTGAACAGAGCTTATATATATATATATATATATATATATATTATATATATATATATATTAAGTTAGTCAATGCCACTTGGTGACTGTCAGTTTCTTGCCTCTATGTGATCATCAGACACAGCCTATGTATATGATGCTTGCTGGAGTTGCTGTTGTCTCTCCTTCCTTCTGGCTCTCTTCTCTGTGGTGTCTTTTTTCCTCTTTTTTTCACTCCTTTTTGTTCCTTGTTTGACGAGGAGACACCAGGTTCCATATATATATATATATATATATATATTAAACATTTTTAGAAAAAACAAACAAATGATGTTATAGTTCGCTGACAGGAAACAGTTTCGACCTTTTATTAAAGCAGTCTTCATCAAGAGCGAAATATTTATGATAGAGAGACGGAATAAGTAAACCGTTACAAACAGGAGGGGTACAAACGAACGTTCATGTTCGGAGCCAGAATTTTTTTAATTTTGAAAATGCATATTCTGTGTTAAAAATAAAATAAATTTTATTTAAAAAATTAAAATCATTATAATCCACAAGAAAACTCAAAAGAGTTTGTTGTAAAAATATATAAAAATGTATAAAAAAGTATCAAAAAAGTGTTCATGATTCCAGCCACAAAAAAAAGCAAGTTAAATGTCCACAGCACGATTGAAGAAAGCTGGAAAATTTCAAAAGATTTGTAGTGTTGACAAATCCGTGGAGTTGTAGGTTAATGAACCTCTGGAGATGTAGAAATCCAGACATTTTGTTTTTTCAATTGACAATATGAAAAGTGATTCCGACAGTATGAATTAAACATTTTTAGAAAAAACAAACAAATGATGTTATAGTTCGCTGATAACATCATTTGTTTGTTTTTTCTAAAAAATTTTAATTCATACTGTCGAATTCACTTCGATTTACTTTTCATATACATACATATATATATATATATATATATATATATATATATATAGAGAGAGAGAGAGAGAGACAGACAGACAGAGAGAGAGAGAGAGACAGACAGACAGAGAGAGAGAGAGACAGACAGACAGAGGAGAGAGAGAGATACTTCAATTTAGGAAGAAGAGAAGAATTCTAATTAGCATTTAATTTTGTATCTCTGATATAAGAATTTGAATAATAAAAATATGACATTCACTACATACACAAACTCCCACATAATTATCCTTCAGTTGCAGATTCAACTAGAAATTGTTTTATTCTTAGAGCCATATAAGCTTATTGTTTTAATAAAAAAATCACTTGATGTGCAATTTTTGCTGTTTTACAATTACATACATTCATACACACACATATATGTACACATATACACACACACACACACACACGCACACACACATATATATATGTGTGTGTGTGTGTGTGTATACACACACACACACACACATATATATATATATATAAACACACACACACACACACACACACACACACACACACATATATATATATATATATATATATATATATATATCCTGCATTAATGTGTAGAATAATTTTTGTTAATGGACTTCATTTTTTTAATTTTTTTTTATGCCTCTCTTATGAAGTAATCACCCAACATTTCTTTTTTTTCTTTTCTGGACAAATTATACATAGAGATTTCCCCAGAGAAAGTCTTCAGCAATTCCTTATTATTGATTTCCAGTTTACCAGTTTTCAGAAGCTATCAAAATTCTCCCAAAACCATCCCAGTCGACTGCAATATGACATTCTTTTTTTCTTTTTTTTCAATGATTCATGCATCAGTTTGAGTTTTAAATGACCTGAATGATTTACTATCTGAATCAGTTCTGACAGAACAGAAGGTAGATTACTACTGGCACATTTGACCAGGCTCCTCTCCGTAGAAATTGAGTGCTGGGTTTGTCAGCAAAGAACTCTTTTTTTATCCCTTCGGCCACTCTCTCTCTCATCAGTGTAATGTTGTCACTTTTCTATTGAAGGTATTCAGATAAGCTCCTTGCCCTAGTATCTACAATCCAGTTCACCAAATTTTGTGAATCTCATCAAAAAAAATGTTCACATCTCCCTATATATATATATATAGTCATATTAGCCAGACAGCAAGGGAGTCTATCCCCTTTTAACTAGTGCCAGACCAAGGAAATTGTTTTTCATCTGAGGTGGAGATTCACACCTACCATCAGCTCCTTACTTTACCACACAGATCCCTATGTTACTCATATACTGAGTTGGCGAGGGCCTTATGGTTCCTAGTCGGACATATATATATATTAAGAAATTTGAAAAAACAAGTGTTTCAAAAATAGGATGAATTTATTTATCGACGCTTAAACGTTTCGGTTTCATTAAACCTTCATCAGGATGTATCATGGGGTGAAGAAATTGATGGATGTTTTATAGATGACAGGAGATTTAAAAAAAAAAAAAAAGATCCATCAATTTCTTCACCCTATGATACATCCTGATGAAGGTTCAAAGAAACCGAAACATTTAAGCTTTGATAAATAAATTCATCCTATTTTTGGAACACTTGTTTTTTCAAATTTCTTGATATTGTCGGATTTATTTCCATATTTACTCCTATATATATATATATATATATATATATATATATATATATAATATGTATATTTTACATATATATAATATATATATATATATATATATATATATATATATATATATATATATATAAGGAGTAGAATCTGGTAGAATACAGTTGATTTGTTTAAATGTTATACTTTTACTACATTTTATAGGTCAAGTTTAACTCAGCCGGCAGAACATCCACCTTGGGAACCATAAGGTTCCAGGTTCAATACTGACCCATGCCATCTCAGCACTTTGTACCACATACTTTGTACAGTTTTGTTGCAAAAACAATCTCTCTGGTCTAGCGTTAGTGAAAAGGGGGTAGACTCCCTCGTTGTCCGGCTAATACCGGCAATAGGCCACTCCATCTACTTTACTTTTTACTTTTATATTGAACTATTCAGGCTAGTGTCTTTGTTTATAGGAGGTTGAAAAAACCCCGCAAATAACAAAACAAAAAAAATGCAAAAAACAAAAATAAATTGCTTTTCTCGGATTCAAATAAGTTACTATATAAATTGACAAAAGGATTTTTTTCCTATTCTAATTATCTGAAAAAATATGGCTGAAAATTGATAACCATTTCATCATTCATTTTGAATCTTCCTTTTTTTATAACATTTTCTTTGTTGTTTTTTTTAGATAAGTGATTGTTTTGTTTATAACTTTTAATTATTCTCAGTTCCATTAATAGTATTAGCAAAAGACAAAGTTAACCTAAATGCAAATTGAACCAGCTCCTTCCCAAGAACAACTGAAGAATATGAAACAAATTCTCTCATGTTTTCTAATAGCATATGACCTTGTAGAAGAATGAATATCATTTCCTTGTACAGGGTAAATGCCAGAACAATTATTAACAAAATAATAACAAGATTATTTTGTTGCTTGAGCAAATAGAATACAAACATGACCAATGAGATACAAGAAAACACTTAAACGAGTTGTATGAAAAAAAATTCCTAATATAAAATGAAATAAGTCTTTAGTAGAGAAAGTGTTAAGTTCTTTATATGTAGCTGGTAGAAAACGAAAATGTAAAGACTTAGATGTTAATGTGTGCCATTCAAAACTGTAAGTACTAAAAACTGGATATTGACTCAGGACATTGACCAAGCATTTGTGAGTTTACAAAGTTTATTCTCTGTATTGCCATTTAATATGTTGAACCTTTTAACAGAGGAGCTAGGTAAATACATACTTATCAGATATTGAACAACCTGGGATAACTATTTGATGATGGTGATTATGTCTAGCAGCAAGTTTTAGTTCTTGTCTTATCTGTGTTGGTTGGGCACTTTATCCTAATGTAATGGTTCTCATTCTCAGTTTTTCAAACAGCTTCTTTCCAAGAACTGAAATATCAAACAAATTTGCCCATGTTTTCCAACAGCATAGGACCCTAATCTCTTTAACTATTTGCCTACTTTAAACCACTCACAAAAGCTCCCACACCACTGTGATCAAAGTACTAAAACTGATGGTTAATACATCATAATTGAGCAGAAGGACTCAGATTACAATAATACCAGCACTTCATATGAATAGAATGAGTTCTGAGGTGAATAGATAGTGAACTTTAAAATATCCCATCATACAGGTAAAAAAATAATTAGTAAATTTGGTAGGCAAAGATTTAAGCCTACAGAAGGTAAGCTCCATACCTTAATATATGCCTAGCATTGAGTTGGTTTGGCACCTTATCATAATGTAATGGTTACCAAGCTAGGTTAGTAAATTCTATTCTCACTGAGTGTCTTATACTCATGGCCTTGTTCCAAACTAGGCTAAGCTTAGTAAATAACTACCATTGTGATGGTTCTTTAATCAAAGATATAAAATAATGTTCTTTTGAGGTGAAAAATAGTAAGAAACACACACAATAATGTCATATACAATTAATTCATTGCGATAAATTTCTGCCCAAATCCTCCTTTAACTCTTTGCCTAATTTAACCCTCTCACAGCGGCTCTCCCACTGTGATCCTACCATAAACTGCTTGTAATACCTCTTTCACATATCACTTGTTTACTCTGAAGTCAGTAAAAGTAATGTTGGCCGAATGGCCTATTGTCGGTATTAGATGGACAGCAAGGGAGTCTATCCCCTTTCTGCAAGCACTAGACCAGGGAGATCATTTTTGCTGAGGTGCTGTGCCACACCTACTGTCAGCTCCACAATTTACTGCAGAAATCAGATTATTCAGTCTGTGCAACTCATGCTCTGAGTTGGTGGGGGCTGGTATCGAACCAGGAACCTTGCGACTCCTAAGCAGGTGCTCTACCGACTGAGAATGAGGTCTTAGGTGAATAGATAGTGAATTTTGAAATATCTCATCATACAAGTAAAACATACCAACAGCCCTGTCAGCTGGGGCTTAAGAATACACCAACTGCACCTCTGCAGAAGGGTAAGAACCCCCAATGGGGCCAACTGTTGGCTGTGGGTGGCAACCTGTGATGCTTAAGGACGGAATTCTGGTGGATGAGCAGTATATGACATGCAACACTCTACTTTGGTTCTGGAGGTCTGGGGAATGTGTAGCACCTGTTCATCATCATTGCTCCCTGGTCCACTCTGACCCATAGTGGTAGTACCTGTTAGGGTCCCATCTATGGGTTAAATTGAAAAATTTTGTTCATAAAAAAATTGAGTATCCATTAAGAATGAATTTATTTCAAAACTTTGTGGGCATTAAATGACCCACCAAAGTTGATATGCCGTAAAACAAACAAACAGAAAACATATCAAGAAAATTTGGTACAGCCATGGGGGAAATTTGGTCGGCAAAAAGTTAAAGAGACACTGTTGTCCAATTTCGTTTATAATATCAGTGCAGTCTTATAGTCTTCAGGGTAAGCATTTCTTGGTTTGCTCTTCAGACAAGAAATCAATATGTGGCTTACATTTTAAGAGGATAGATGATAAATTGTACAAGACAAATTACTGGAAAACTTATTAAAATAATAAATGTATATATATTTACCAACCCCTCTACATGAGTAGGATGTGACACAAGGACAATCTCTTAATATGTTTAACAGGTTGAATTCTGAGTTTTTCTTCTCTTTGATCTTGGTTGTTTAACCAAGTTTAAAGAGCACAGTCTGCCTGACTATTTATCAATAGCTAGAGAGAGAATACTTGGATGCATACCATTCCCAAGGTTATTGTCACTATGTGAAATGCAAATAGTCTCATCCAGGATTTGAACAATGGTTGCTGATTCCATTTCCAACAACAATAACCATTACAGCACAAGCACTTCCAAAGTAATAATGAATGTATAAAGAACAGTTAGAAGGTTGTTAAGAATTATCAAGACTGGCACAACACAATCTCTTGGCAGGGCTTTGAATTTTCAAACTGTATCCCTTGCAGTGGGGGAAGACTCTATCCCCCCCCCCAAAAAAAAGAGGAGTATCCTGGGTATGAAACTAAACTGTATGTGGTAGTAAGGCTCTAGTTCTCAAGATCTGTGACACATGAAGTACACCCCTATTGGCATTTTCAAAAACCCATTGTATTTACTAAACTTAGCTTAGATAGATACAAGGCCATAAGAACAGGACACACTGTAAGGATCAAAATCACTACATTGTAGTAATAGGGGACAAGACTAGCTTTGTTAATATCACTTGATGGTGAGAAACCAATACTAAATGTAGATTAGTCTGGCATATGGACATATATGTGAGGAACTAGGTGAATACAGAACTTGCTGTAAATTACACTACAGTAAGATATGTATATTAAGCTTAACATAGCCAGCTACAGAGTTGTGAATCTAGCTCAGCTGTAATATTTTAGCATGTAGGATATCAAAAGAAATATGATAATGGGGTTTGATACCATAGTAAAAGAGGAACTTCAGAGGTGCTTCTACCATTGTAAAACTCACTGGAATAAGTTTGATGAATGCTAAGGGGACTATTTGGAAAAAAATTATCATCTTTTATATATATATATATATATATATATATATATATATATATAAATGTTCTTCTGAAGAAGAGATTTTATCTTGAAATATTAATATTAAGAATAAATCACAGGTTAACAAACAACACCATTGTTACCTTATTTTTTCTTTACACCTGCATTGGGATAGCCTTCAAAATCAACCTCCAAACCAATATATATATATATGTATATATGGGATGTAACAGCTACTAATGCAGAAAACAATTCAGCTAAGTCTGCATATGTTCACTGCACGAAAATGTTCTGAGAAAATTCTGCCACACCACCAAATAGCTTGACAAAATATACCCCACCGGTGTTACACAATGGTTGCTGGAGGAGAAAAATATATCTACTTGACTCAACCTCCTGTGATTTGTTTGGCAGCTATTTTATTGAAAATTAATCTTTTTCACATTATCCTCTGTATTCATTTTGTTACAAACTTCTTACACATAATTTGCTGAAATTTATTCTACCTTCATAATAATATCTACCTATCATGAAGCATTCTAATAGAGCCATATATTTCATTAAAGCCATAGAGTTTATTCCAATACAATGGACTATCAGGAACAACACAACAAAAACAGTTATTTCACTACTGTAGTATCCTGGTATAATATAAAAACAGGAATTAATCCCAAAGACACCAGCGAAAGTGAACACTGCCTATTGTATGATTGTTATGATAAATATTAGTATTAGAACAACCATCTCATGGTTTACACATGTTATTGAGTGAGCCATAACAATTTTCCTACTTTAAGCTGCTCACAGCAGCACTCTCACCACTGCAATCCTACCATAAGCCACTGGCAGCAACTCTCGTATGTGTCACATGTTTATACAAAAAAAATCACAACATAAACACCCCTGCTATATTTATTTGAATAGAATGAGTTTTGAGGTGAATAGATAGTTAACTTTTAAATATCCTATCATACAAGTAAAACATACGAAGAAAATTTGGTAGAGCTGTGGGGGAAATTTGGTAGGCAAAGAGTTAATCTGTAGCCATCCTTAAAATGAATAGTACTACTACGAGACTATCTTGACACTTACTACTAAGACTGAATTTGAAGGACAAGTGTTGACCTTTTAATCTTAATTAACTTAACAAGTACTTTAAAGTACCTTATAAGTATATTAAGTACTTTATAAGTACTTTAAAGCATTGTATAAGGGTTTTAGATAAGAAATTGCTAAAAAAATACAAATAACATTTCTAAAACAAAACAAAGGAAAAAAACTGCCCCATAGATATTGCCTTTGTTGATAAGTTATCATTTCATTAATAAAGTCAAACTCGTTCATTTTAATATGCTAATAGTCAAGGCACATTGAAAGTAACCGTTTCTGTTAGATCACTGAAGTTGAGCAGCAATGACCCTGTTCAATACTTATTTGGGTGACCATTTATGCAACAGCAAGTACTGTATGCAACTTGATATCAAAATGACTTGATTTGTCATTAAATAACCTGACAAGAGTTCATATGCCGTAAAACAAAACAATCAAACAACCAAATCATTTTAATGAAAAATACATATTGAAAGCACTGATTTCCCCATGATCACTAAAGTTAAGCAGCGATGAGCCTGTTTATAACTTAATTGGGTGACCACTTAATCAATAGCAGGTACTGTAAGCAACCTGAGTTCTTGTTTATAAGAACTACTTGATTCGGCATTAAATGTCCTGAAAAACGTTGATATGCCATAATACTAAACAACCAAACCATTTTAATATAAATTATGATCACTTCATGCTGAAAGACCCAGTTCCTGCTAGATCACTGAAGTTAAGCAGCAATGAGCATGTTCAATACTTTATTAGATGACCACTTAAGCAACAGCAGCTACATTAAGCAATCTGAGACCTTTGTCTATCAAAATGACTAGATTCAACATTAAAATGACCTGAAAAGTGTTGATATGCCATAAAACAAAACAACCATTTTAATCTTATCTGATAATTGAAGATAGATGCAGTATTTGTTGACCTTCCAGCTACCGCTTTAACAACTAAACCAAACCTGCAAATTGCCTAAGAATACTTTCTGCTCTTTGTCTAAGGAAGATCTTTCTCACTGATCTTATTATACCAGCATTGGCTTCTTTCAATCCATATCACTATAAACTTCTTTTGCCAATGCTGTTTTCAATGAAAAGACAACCACAATAATCAAACCAGAAGTGGCCGATCCAAAATTAAAAATATCAATGAGACACAGTTCCTTCCAGTTGTAGTTTTGCATCATTATTTTTGTCCACTAGCAATTTATTTTGCTTCACAAGAAAGAACTTTTGTTATATTCATTTGTTTTAAGATCAAAAATTGCCAAAAAAACAAAAAAAGTATTGGTTTTTAATTTTGGTTAGCCTTTACTTTTTCATTTTCATCATCATTTGTTTTTTGTTGGGTTTTTTTGTTGTTTTTTTTGTCGTTTTTTTTTTGTCTTTTTTATTCTCTCTGACGAAGATCATGGTCTTTGTACTAAAAATGGAGACTTTTGTTTGCAGATTGAATGGTAGTGCTAAATTTTTAGATGTCTGTGATTAGTAACAAGAGTTTTTTTTAATCTATTCACAGAGAAACCAATTCTATATTCAAGATTAGCACCCCTCTCACTCCTCCTCCTCCTCCTCCTAAAAAAAATTTATCTACTTTGATCCGTGGCTTTGAAACAACATTCTCTCAGATTAGAATTGATTCTGATAGAATTCCAAAGACCTTTTATATAAACGTTACAATCAGTATAATCAATATTTAATTAACAAGCAAAAAGTAAAACTGATTTCATTAATTTCGAAGGTTTACTCTTCTCATTATGAAAACATTATTTTCTTTGTTAATCCTGTATTGTTCCATCCCTGTCAGCTTGGGCTGTAGAATATACCAACTGCAGCTCCACAGAAGGGTAAAACTCCCCCCGCCCCGTGGCACTGCCTGTTGGTCGTGATGCTTAAGGAAGGAATCCTCATGGTTGAGCAGTCCATGAAAAAATATGCAACACTCCACTTTGGTCCTCATTTTGGATAGACGAGCTATCAAAGAGGCTTCCTCTGATCAGTCAGCTGGCCTTAGCACATATGATTTTCACAAGCCTATTGCTCTCATGGCAAATCCCCAACCCTTTTTATATATGGGCAGTGGCTGAGGATCTTAGTGTCCTGGGTATAAGATTAAACTCCATTTGATGGTGAGGTTCCTTTTTTGGAGCTCTGTGTTTTATATATGGGTTAAATAGATTAAAAAAATGAGTTTTAAAAAATGTGTTAAAAGATGAGTTAAAAATATTTGAATACCCAACAAAAATGAATAAAATGCAAACGACTTTGGCCTTACAATAACCCAAGGGTTGACATGCCATGAAATCCAACCAACCAACCATATTGTTCCCATGCCTTTAAGATTTACCTTTTATACTTTTTGTATTTTAAAGGTATCTGATTGATAAGTCTTTTGTGATGAAAATAACTGTATTTTTATCAAAACACAGATTAAATCCAACATAACAGTCTGAAAACAAATTTAACTCAAAATTATTTTACCGTCCAAAAAAAAAAAAAAGGTTATGAACCTAATTAATTGCTTCAGTCATTTTATGAGATTATCTATATCCTCCTTTTGATATCAGGCCAAAAACCAAGGCTCATTTTACCTCTTCAATTTTAGCTAATACTGATGTTTATTAAGCTTAGCTTTATATACGGCACAAAGCCAACGGCAGGCGAAATGGACAGAGAGGAAGGTTGTGCTGCACTTATCTACCAAGTGGGGAAGAACTAATTGCCAAGAAAATCAGCATGTTATATATTGGCCTTTTACCTGGGCTTGAACACTACTCACATCAGTAGGAAATATGTAATATACATAGTAGCTTGTAGATAATAATTGTTCTATAAAGATTTCATATATATATATATATATATATAATATATATATATAGTTGTCTGTTTGTATCTACATCATTGTTTTCATCACTGTACCCCCAGGAATTGCATAAGTATATGAATGAGTATTTAATTCATAGTCAAAATATATAGAATTAAAAAAAACCTCTATTATATATACTTAGAAATTAAGTATGCAACATTAAACGGTTCGCATTGTTTGTTAAAAGAAGTTTCAATACAAAATTTCCCCCACGGCTGTATAAAATTTTCTTGGTCTTTTTTTTACCTGTATGATGGGATATTTCAAAGGTCACTATCTGTTCATCTCAAAACTCATTCTATTTAAATAAAGTCCCATTATTATAGTAATCTGAGTCCTTTGTTCAGTTATAATGAACTAACCATCAGTTTTTCTACTTTGCTTGAGTGTGGTGGAAGAACTGCTGTGAATGGATTAAGTAGGCAAAGAGTTAAACTGATATTATTTTAACCAAAATCCACATTGATTGTCATGTTTTAAAGGTTTCAAAGTAAAGTTTTTTTAAATAATTTCTTGATGGAAAATATAGCACTGGGCACTACTAAAAATTGAAAAATGCAGGAGCAGAAGAATTAAGACTTTGAAATTGATACCCTCAGGAATTAAGTTAACTGACTATCTGACCATAAACATAATTCCTATACAAAGGTATTTACTAAACAAAGTGAGTAAACAAGGTCACAAGTTTGACGCACCAGAGAAGATCAGCAGGGGTTTTCATCGTATAATGCCTAACATGTTGGACTACAACATCATAGTAAGCTAGTTTGAACTCCTGTTGTGCTTTTACATTCACTTTTGGACATACTCTTGGAAAAGTTTATGAACCCCCTTATCTCCCCAGCTATGGGATAAATAGTACCACTACTGTTTTTTTTACAAGGTTAGCTTTAGCATTAAATAACCCACATAGGTTGATATTTCATTAAAAAATACCCCGAACCCAGTAAAGATCAGACTATATATATATATATATAAATAATCATTCATACTTTTCCAAAGGGTATTAGTCCAAACATGAAGATAATAGCATGACTGGAGTTCAAACCTTTTAACTATGGCGTCACAGTCCAGTATGTTAGTCACTATGCCACAGGGAATCCCCAATTCTGGTAATATTTTGTGGCTAAGAACCTCACCAATCTAATGTTGCATTATGGTTAAGGAAATAAAGAATTTTTTAGAAATGAACAGAAAATCTTAAGATGGTCAACAAACGAATAAATATGAGACCCCACAAACAGATAGGAATGGAGAGAGTGTGTTTGATTTTTCTTTGTTCAGAATTGAAGATTATAGTTTTTTTAGAAGATTCAGAAAAGGCCCAGTGACCAAAAGAAAGTGTGCAGGTTGTCTAACCAGAAAAAGGCTTGGTCAAGTACGTGTAAGCATTTGTCCAGAAGCATAGGAGGCAGGTCCAAGTAAAGTTAGATGAATACAATATAAGCAGGCTGAATTATGAATTCAGGGTTCAGAGTTGGTTAGTCACTTGAGACTAACAGTGGACTTAGCTCATTCATCAAAGCTAGGAGCCCATTCAGGCAGTTGGCTTTCTGTCCCTGCTCCCATGGGTTTGTGAATCAAAATGTATCTGTGTTGTTAATGGAAGTAGCTGAGTGAGATGAAGTAGCAAAAGACACCCCCCAACAAGCGGAGAGGTGATGAAACTCAGAAAAAAGTGGTGACCATGAATTAATGCCAAGCCCAAGAAGATGATGGTCCCACATATACAGAATCAGTGCCCATAGATACAACTCATGAAATAATGCTGGCCTAGACAACATGTCCTGTTTTGGTACTGTGACTATGTAACATTTATGAAAAACTCTAGACAAACAAATATAACTGTAAACTTGACCCAGGTGTTAACAATAAGGACAAAAAAAGACTTATCTTAATCAGGGACACTGAGAAGAAAAAACAAGGAAAGAAAATAACAGGTGCCAATTCCGAGTCAATATTGACGGTAGGGTGGAGAAGATCTTTACCTTTTGATTTATAAGTTGGCCACACAGAATCCTTCAATTGATTATTTTCGTCCTCAACAAAATAACTTTCAAATGGAAAAAGATTAAGATATTTTTAGGGGATGTCTGCGTTCCAAAGTTGAATTTTAGGCAATCCGATTTAATGTTGTATGTTTTCTTAGAAGCAACATTATCTCATTAAATCATCAGAAGACATTCTTTGACATATTCTTGTAAGTCTGCAGTCTTGAATCAAATGTTTGGGAGGGAAAATTTCAATTCACATCTATTCACAAGTATTTTCCTTTTCTTTTCTTTTCTGTTAAAAATGGAAATTTATGGTTTTCAAACTCAGCTAAGAATCCATGTTAGGCTTATGGAAACTTTCAAAGATTATTAGAATTACAAAGTAACATATAATTTATTTGATTTCAGTTTCTCAGAAGACAGACAATCATATTTAGAAACATATTAAAAACAGTAACTTTTCTATTAAACCTTATGAAACCCATTGGCATAAATCTATTTATTAATGATATGAATTCCGTCTCTATTTGTCTGTAACCAGAATTATGTCATTGCTTACATCACATTACCCAAAATCATCAATACATAGAATAAAGAACAACTTTGTTTGAATTAATCTGAATTTAACTGGGAGAAACTTGATTTTATTAGAAAGAAACATTTATTTAAATTTTGACAGGAAAACTATTTTTTTATGTCAATTATTAAAAAAATATAAGATTTCAAAGGTCTGTTTAAATTTTTTTACGAAAGTGCGTTGTAAAAAATCCTTTATACATACTTTTGGACGTCGATACAACTGAGATAATAAAAAAAAATTTCAATATTTTTTTTATAATAAAATTAAAATATTATTTTATTCTCCAATGTATTAGAATCAATCCTATGAATGATTTTATATGGAAACCAATTAAAACATAATTGAAATAAGTGTAATCTTTTTATATGCATTCTTATCTAATTTTGTTAGTCTTTCTAATTTAATATATTTCATTATATTAGAACTTAAGTACTTACACCATTATTGGTAGTATCTATAATATAATGAAAAATAGTAAACAAGTTTTACAACAAAAAAAAGAAAAGTATGAATTTTCTTTATTTCTGAAATAAATATAAGAAATATGTGATCAAGACTAAATCTTTAATTTTTTTTTTTAATTATAAGATTTAAAAATGTAATATTCAAATAAAATCTTCTGTACAGGTGATTGATTGATTATTATGTTGATTGATTTTAACAGCATGTCAGTATGTCTAGAGTTATTTTATGCCTGGAAGTTAGGGAATCACATTCATTGGATTGTGGGTGTGGCTTCCTACATTATGGGTCCATTGATCACATAATAATTCAGCCCCTTAAAACTTTCTCTTTGTTCCCCATTTGTTGAATGAAAAAAACCTACGTTTTCAGTCCTCACTCATGGAGCAAAAGGACATGTTTCTCAGTTCTGTGTGTAGAGCAGAATAGAGACAATTAGTCTCCAGCTTTGTCATAATATTTTATTGCAACTCGCCATGAAAACCATTGAAGTCTTTTCAAATTTATTTATTGTGGAAAATTAGGTAGAGTTTACCTGTTGGGGACACATATATTATGTTATTTTGTTGTTACATATGTATCTATTAAATATTCATATGTGCATTTTTCATGTGAGTTAGTCGTTTGGCTTTCCTTACCAAATGTTTGTTGTTAGTTTATGCACTAACACATAATAAGGACTTAATGTTGGTTATAAACTAATACCCATTATTCTTATAGTAAATTCCTATTTACATTTTTATATACTTTTTTCTTAAACCTTTTTTAACACCTTCCTATCAAATATGAAAAATGTTTAAACAGATGTAATTGACAGATAGATGAGACTTGAACAGATACTATCACTCAGAGTGAACCTGAGAATAATGGCAATGAAGAGGTGATCCACATTCTCCAGAACTGGAACCTTACCATCAGATGAAGTTTAGTGTCCTACAGATGGTCTGCATAATAAAGTGATGATATCTCAATTTCTAGACTATTATCTAGACATCTAGACTTTGAGTCTGTGTTAGGTCTCAATACTTTTTGATCAACAATCAATACTTCTTGACCAACAGTTTTTGGTAAAACACACATTTCTTTTAAGGGCAGCACACTCTAATACATACCAAAATTAAGATTTCATTCCTTGTCTACCATTGTCTTATTAAATATAGCTTAGGTCTCAATAACTTTTTAACAGAGGCACTCTTAGCATAGTAGTTAATTTCATAGGAAATGAACCTTATGCCTTCACAAAGCACTAATATGTTTTTTTTTTAAGTATGAATCCAACTATTCTCTCTTCAGCTATGGATAAATAGTAGAACAGACTGGCTTCTTTAATCTGTGTATGGCAACAGATCTTAGAAAATGAAAACTCTGAATTCAGACTAGTTGTACTTCACTTGTAGCAGAGGGGTTTAGTAAATGCATACTTTTTAACACACCTCATATACTGATCAATATGAGTACAGGTCTCAAAATAAGGGGTGTATCAACACCGCTCAGATCCTGTGCACATACTCTACCCAAGTCAAAACTAGCATTCTCTTTTAGAGTGTTGCAATATTCTATTCTGTGTTGAATGACTGGGTAATGTATCATATAATAATGAAGTCTTGACATACAGTTGGCATATGCAATGATGCCTTTAGCCTCAGCTAAAGACATCTATTCACGCTCATCATATTTTGCCAAAGCAATTGTCTTTTTTTTAAATTTTGGTTTTCCTTTGATGATATGTTACATAAACTTCAGTCCTTTAACATTTTTCTTTCTACTCTTCCGTAGGGTTTTTTCTTTCTGTTTTTCCACAACTAATAATCAAAACATACCAAGTATAAAATCAGTAGAAAGAAAAAAATGTTAGCAAAATATGAATAAGTACTTCTTGTCATCTCAGCTTTTGGCAATGGTTCCTACACCTCCATTAACTTGATGTCATGTCCATTAGATTTTTTTTGTAATTTCATGTGATCATACTACTGCAAAGGACCACCTCCTACCCTCCGAAGATTTTCTGTTAAAAAGAAAGAAAAAATAAAGAGTTAAAGAAGTTAGGAGAAAGAAAGAACAAAGGAAGAAATTGAATTGTGAAAGTAAGACAAAGGAGAGTCAAAGAAGGAAAGAGTTAGAAGAAAGAAAGTAACCAGTGATAATTAGAAAGGGAGAGTAAAAGAATGAAAGAGTCAGGAGAAAAAAGAAAGTAAATAATGAAAGTAAGGAAGTAAAGAGTAAAAGAAGGAATAAGTTGAAGAATGAAAGTAAGGAAGTGAATAGTAAAAGAATGAAAGAATGAGGAAAAAGAAAAAGAATACAAAGTAAAGTGTGAAAGTAAAGAAGGTGAGTGTAAAAGAAGATAAAAGTTAGGAGAAAGAAGGAAAGTTGAAAGTCAAGAAGTGAATAGCAAAAGAAGGAAAGAAAGAAAGTGAAGAGTCAAAATATAGAAATATAGAATAAAAGAAGGATAGAGTTGAGAGAAAGTAAGTAAGTAAGAAAGACAGACAGAAAGGGAAGCATAAAATAAGGAGAGAAAGAAAAACAAAACAAAGAAAGTGAAGCATAGAAGAAAAGAAGTGTAGAGTAAAAGGAGAGGGTTAAGAGAAAGTAATAAAGACATACATAAAGAGAAGAGTAGGAGGAAAGATTTAGGAGAAAGAAAGACAGAAAGAAGAGTAGGAGGAAAGATTTAGGAGAAAGAAAGAAAGACAGAAAGAGAAGAGTAGGAGAAAGATTTAGGAGAAAGACAAAGAGAAGAGTAGGAGGAAAGATTTAGGAGAAAGACAGAAAGAGAGAGTAGGAGGAAAGATTTAGGAGAAAGAAAGAAAGACAGAAAGAGTAGGAGGAAAATTTAGGAGAAAGAAAAAAGACAGAAAGAGAAGAGTAGGAGGAAAGATTTAGGAGAAAGAAAGACAGAAAGAGAAGAGTAGGAGGAAAGATTTAGAAGAAAGAAAGAAAGAAAGACAGACAGAAAGAGAAGAGTAGGAGGAAAGATTTAGTAGAAAGAATGATAGAAAGGGAAGATAGTAAGGGAAGAGTAGAAGGTGGATAGAGTTAGAAAGCAAGCGTGTATCTATTTTAAAAGGTATTTTTCTTTCTTTTTTTTCTTTTTTTTAGATGATGATCTCTGAGAGAAATATGTTAGGATGATTTTAAATCATGAAAGCCTATTTATTATGTGAAGAATGACCAGATGAAGGTCATTCATCATTCTATTGCGTGTATCTTGATTTTTTTTCTTATTATTGTATAAATTAATGAATAGGGTCGGACTGATATCCGTTAAGTAGAGTCTGATTCACTAAGTCATGTGTAAAATGATTTGGCTATCAATGAGTTATGTGACAACTCAGTACAAATGCAAAGCTTAGATGAAAATAAAGTAGCTTGGCTTAAATGGTAATAACTTTAAAGTGATATATATATATATATATATATATATATATATATGGTTTGTTGGTTGTTTTTGAAGGCTATCACAGTGCAAGTGTAAAGAAAAGGAAGGTAACTACGGTGTTGTTTGTTAACCTGTGATTTATTCTTAATATTTCGAGATAAAAATCTCTTCTACAGAAGATCTCCAGAAACTGAAGTTGTTGCTAGTGACTGTCTATGTGCATCATGTAATGGTTATCATCATAGGAAATGGACACAGCGACCCAAGTTCAATGTTTGCATTTCACATAGTGCTAATACTCTTGGAAAATTATACAT
>CM042139.1:129662317-129667317 GCA_023376005.1 Doryteuthis pealeii
AGCAAGAATTCTTTCAAGCTATAGCCATATCAGTGCTACTATATGGCAGTACCACTTTGATTTTAACAACACACTTGGAGAAAAAGCTAGAGGGAACCACTCAAGGATGCTGTGTGCTGTCTTGAATAAATGATGAAAGCAGCACCCAACTACTTCTTATCATACAAGCCATCCAATTTAGGGATGTTCTCCTATGGACACCTACACATGGACACACCAGAGTAGACCGACCTACAAAAACTTACATTGATCAGCTTTGTGCAGATACTGGATGCTGTGAGGAGAACCTGCCAAGTGAGATAACCAATAGGGACAAGTAGCAAAGAGAGTCATGGAAATGCTTGCTGTCAACATGACCTGATTATTACAGTTATATGATTTCAAGTAACTATTTCTATTTTTGCACAGTTGTGTGGTTTCAAGTAACTAATAATTATCAAGGCATGTTGCCATCCCTCTTAGCAAGTCCTCTAGACAGCATTCAGTGACCGCACAGTGCTTATGAATAAGTTTTTGCCAGTCAGCCAAAACTAGTGGGTTCATTTGTTGGAGTCCATAGGAGAACATTACTTCTGAGTTTGTCCTGATTTCTCCAGCAATGCTTAACATGTCTTTCTTGTCTTGGATAGTTTGTTGAGATGGGAGGTAAGTGACTATACAGCTGCGGTTTTGTAG
This sequence comes from Doryteuthis pealeii, assembly GCA_023376005.1. NCBI lineage: Eukaryota > Metazoa > Mollusca > Cephalopoda > Myopsida > Loliginidae > Doryteuthis > Doryteuthis pealeii. Next base: position 129,662,993 of record CM042139.1, read on the forward strand.
GATGCTTCTTCAATGATTTGTCAAAACTGCACACCGCATTCTTCTATACTTCCCATCTTTTTCTCTAGATATTTCAGTAAAGTCCAAATTGTGCAACCATACAATTGTATTGTGATGACTACAGCTTGGAGAAATTCCTGAAGATATAACTAATAATAATCCTTAGTAAATAATTAGCTTCAATCACCTATCCCTAATACATATAATTTTTCAAACAGATCTATTTAGTCCATAGATGGGACCCTAACAGGTACTACCTCTCTGGGTCAGAGTAGACCTGGGAGTAATGGCAATGAATGGGTACTCTACACTCTCCAGAGCTCCAGAACTGGACCCTCACCACTAGGTAGAGTTTAGGTCCATAGTCAGAAAAACAAAAGAAAATCGTTGCCTCCAAGCAACTAATATTTTCTTTCATATTAATTCTTATTTTTAATAATAGTTGTAAAGTGATAATAATTATTTTTAATTATTTCCAGTCTGTGAAGTTTTCTCTTGTCGGACTTGTTCGTAATTTCTATTGCTTTGTTTTATTTTTGTTATTTTATTTTCATTTGGTTTTGTTTTTATAGGGTGGGGTGGGGAGTTTGTTTTGTATAATTTCATTTGTTGGAAATATAATTAAAAATTTTGTCAACAAAGAAAAGTTACAATACTTTTTTTTTCTTGAAAATCATTTTTATATTCTAAAATCCTAAATTAACAAAATATGACACCAATCACAGTTGAGTGGGGGAGTCTCCATAGCATAGTAGCTAATGTGCTAGACTGTGGTATCATAGTAAATGAGTTCAAACTCCAGTTGCGCTATTATGTTCACTTTCAAACTAATACCCTTTGAAAAAGTAGGAACTCCCTCATTCCCTTAGCTATGGATTAAATAGTACCACCACAGATCTCCTGCAATGATGGCTTTGGCATTGAATAAACCATAAAGGTTGATGTGTCATTAAATAAATAAACCAAACCAAAATAAATTGAGTAAACTTAGTTTCAAATTCAAAATATTACAGATAAAAGTAAAGTAAACAGAGTGACCTATTGTCAGTATCAGCCAGACAGTGAGGGAGTCTATCCCCTTTTTACTAGAACTATAGGGAGATTTTTTGCATCTGTGGTGTAGCACCTCACCTACCATCAGCTCCCCACTTTACTGCACAGATCCAAGCTGTTCTAGTCATGCACTGGGTTGGCAAAAGCCAGTATTGAACCCAAAAATGCTCTACTGACTGAGCTAACATACAAATGTATATATATTTTTTTCCTACTCAGTGACCATAGCAACAATAATGAGCTAATGAAATTTTCATAAATGACCATGTAGAAACATCTTATATCTTTGTGACTCAACTGAGTTGGTAAATATAGACAAAAATAACCAATTATGAAAACAGGACAAAAATTTTATGCTTCAAGTTACAATCATTAATTATTTTAATGTGTCTAATATTGCAGAATATAATGATAGAAAATCAGAACAGAAATATCTCCGTGATGAGAATCAGCTATTTAATGTAATTAGTAGGGTGAAATGGCATGAAACAATATCTTTGCCAGGCTCTTCCATTATCTATTAATAAGCGTGATTTGGAACTTCAGGGTTGGTTCCAGTATCACAATGTAGGGCTGAAAGCAATGTGGTTTAAGTTCCCATAAAAAATTTGATAGCATAAAGATACCTTGTCACTGTAGGTATACTTGGTGAAATGGTCATCGTCATGGGAAATGGACACGGTGACCTGACTTCAAATCCTGGACAAGGCTGTTTGCATTTTGCATAGTGCCAATACCCTTAGAAATGGTATTCATTTAACTATTCTTCCTTCAGCTATAGGTAAATAGTAGGGCAAACTGGGCTTTTTAACATTGGTATAGCAACCAGTCTAGGAGAAAGAAAACTCTGAATTCAAACCTGATAAAATTCTGCTTAAAAATTGAACTTGTATCACATCTTACTCATGCGGGAGGGGCTGGTAAAGACATTAGTGTATGATAGCGAGCTGGCTTTGGTGTTCACTTATGACTGAGTAGGGAGTTTGATCCTCCCTAAGTGCCCCATACTTATGGTCTTGTGCATTTATAATAACTAGCAACAAAATGTAAAAAATGAATTTTTGAACAATCTTGAGGGGGTGGATAAAATTAAACAAATAAAATAAAACGTTTTATATTTTTTTAAATTAATTACTTACTTAAAATGCATCATATTCACTCTCCTCCATTGAGATATTTGTTTTATTTTACGACAGTTAGGACCTCCAAAATTTTTCTAAAATTTCTGATTTTATTATTCAGACTCTTATCTTTATAAAAAAATACTTTAAAAATCATACAATTAATATATATTTTGTTTGGATTTCATAAAATTAAATGGGGAGTGTGGTTGACCTAGTAAAAAAAATATTGCTCCTAATATATTTTAGGAATAAAACTATTTTAAAAATAAATTCATCTAAAGGTGAATAAGTATCAAAGTTTTTATGAAAATTTGACTCTTAATTGATTTTTCATAGAATTTTTTTAAAAAATTACTGTGACATAAGCAGTGGCATAGTTTCGGTTACTGTCTAAAAAAGACCGAATCCCCATTATTAATAGATGTTAAAAAGCATCAGAACATCAATATCATTCATATCTACTAATAATCTATTTATCATATTAACATGTTTTTCGGAGTTACATTTACATTTTTACATTTCTTCTTGTTAATTTTCTTAGCAAAAAATTTTTTAAATAAAGATATCTTGGACATCAGACTGTTCCATGAAATATTTTACAAATTTTAAGTTTTCACATCCTGCAGAGATTTTGCAATTCGATGAAGAGAGATATTACCAGTCAGATAATGTTTATCAGTAATTTGAAAAATGTGAGAAAAATGTTTTTAAAAAAGACTTTTTCTCTGGAGATGAAACACAATTTCTAAGTGTGTTGTTCTGTAGCCAAAAAATATTTTATTTGGTTATCTTTTAGCAAGGTTTTATAGGCGTTTATAAATCTATGTATGAAAATGGTTTTGTCCTTGTCAAGGTTGGCAATGGTTGACAACTTTCTGCTGCTACTATCTCAGCAGTTAGTGTAGTTATAGGAAAGTTGTCTACTAAAATGATAAACGTACCCTCTTTTTCTCTCTGTCCACCATCATGGCATGACAGTAATGAGACTCTTTTATCAAGATACTTAAGGCCCTGTTGGTTGGGGCTGTAGATTATGTTGACAGCACCTTTAGAGAGGAGTAACTTGAGAAACTCTTGTCAGACTTTATTAGGATCCCATCCTAATTTCCTGATGATGATTTGATAAAAACTGAAATGTTCTAATGTCGACTTCATCTATAATACATTTATCTTTTTGGGAATACTATTTTCAGCATAGTGTCAGATTTACATCCATATTTTATTCCAATATATATATATATATATATATATATATAATGTGTGTGTGTGTATAATATGAATGAGGATCAAAGTGTAGTATCCATTCTTACTTTTAAAAAATGCCCTTGCAATTTGTTGACTATCTCAAGTATAGAAAGAAGACAGAAAAGAAAGTGAAAATATACATGAATAGTTCAATGTTTAACAGTTTTAAATGTGAGATCACCTCATAAACATAAATGCTGTAATTTTCTTTTTTGTTCGTATTTTCCTAAGCATCCATTTTTATTTCCTTAAAACAACCGAGGAGATAAAAATACATTTTTAAAATTATGAATTAATAGATAAGATAAAATAGAAAGAATAAAACTTGCTACTGCCTCGAGGTTCAAATTCAACATTTGTAAAGACAAAAATTAGTCAAATTTCGACTGATTCATTATATTTACAAGATAAAACATCTCATCTTCTGACTTTTTGGAGGGAAAATCTTGAAATAAGAAAAATAAATTGATGAAAAATTAAATTGGAACACACTGAAACATAATGCCACTTTTGAGTTGGAAGTAGTCAATATTATGATAAAATTTTTAAAGTCTTCTGCCATCTTGTGATACCAGTAAACCATTTCTGCATACATGTGAGAATGCCCATGGTATAATGGTTGTGGTTGTAAGAAATGGACACAGTAACACGAGTTCAAATCCTGGACAAGACTGATTGCATTTCAAATAGCCCTAATACCCTTGGGGAAGGTATGAATCCAACTGTTCTCTCTCCAGCAATGAGTAAATAGTATGACAGACTAATCTCTTTAACCTTGGTATGGCAACCGGTCTAGGTGAAGGAAAACTGAATTGAAACCTGTTAAACTTCACTTTAAACAGATCTTGTGCCATTCAATTCTAAACTGTATTTAAACCTGTTAAATACATAGATGTGAGAATA
>CM042139.1:129669817-129677317 GCA_023376005.1 Doryteuthis pealeii
ACATATTTTATTAAAAATGACAGACAGGTATTTGGTCTTGATGATTTTATTGGCTTTTTCATGTTGGTGACCGAGATTTTACAAATGTGTATGAAGCAGTTTAAGAATTTTCCATGAGTAAGGTGAAATGCAAATAGTCTCATCCAGATTTGAGCAGAAATATAAACAATCAGAACTTATATCCAAATGTAGACATGAAACAATTTCCTACTAAGCCACCTGAAACTGATAATCATTAGGCTAAGTACCCCTTCATATATGGAATTTCATGTAAGTTTAATTTTTCATGGCTCTATCATTCCCTTCTTTGTTGACCAAGAACTTTTCAGCATCCTTGTCATATTTTATATTTGATCTTGTTTTGGATTTTTTATTCTTTTTTTATAAAAGACAATTTTCTTTTTCTTTCAGGTTTCCTGGTTGAAAAAACTCCCTAAAAAACATCCGCTGACAGTTGGTACATATACATTTATAGAAGACGCAAACATATCGGTGTTTCACAATAATCGCACTCACGAGTGGAATTTATTAATCAAGGACGTAAAAATATCACACTCAGGTGTGTATGAGTGCCAAGTAAGTTCAACAGAGAAACTATCACGTTTGGTGCAGCTAACAGTCAAAGGTGAGTTCATTTAAATAAGTCTTTTAACTTCTTTTATATTTACATTTGAGTGATACACTGTGGATCCTTTCACCAAAGAGGAATAAAACACACTCATACAAATATCTTATTATAATGGAGATTGTGTATTTTTCTGTATGTAACTGAAACTATATTACTACTCAAGTCACAATTCCCTTAGTTATTTACCTTACATTTTCCATGATTATTATTTTTATTTAAACCTCAATTATTAATAGAATTGTTTTACATTATTAATACTGTTGACCATATCTACATACTAATAACATGCAATTGTGTTTATATATACAACAAAATAACAGTTTACAGTGTGAATGGGAAGGCTAATTTGCATATTGATATTAAAAATTTGATTTTAATAAATATGTGCTAAGTATTATTGATTTCTAATTGTTTGGTTTTATCTTAATGAATATGAGCAAAAATCTCAAAGAAATCTTAAAATAAATCCATTAACAAGAAGAAATAACTGTCATTTTATTTTTTACTTCCTATTTTAATGAAATAGTTAAATTAGGAAAATTTAACAATAAAAGACAGGGGTGATGGAAGTGAAAGTTTCAGTTGTTCTATTTTTTAATTACACCCCTCTCTGTTTCAAATCTTTTTATCTACATTCTTATTTAGTTTCATTATCCTTTCTAATTTGATATAATATTTTATTACATTAAAATTTATATATTTGCACCCAGAGGGTGAATATATTTGCTAGTATATATAAATATATAGTGGTACTTTGACTCCCTTGTGACCATACACTTCATATATAACATTAATATATCATGGAAAGTAGGGATATTAAAGAGTGTAGTTTGGATAGTATTATGGCATCAAAACACTAACCCCAGTTGTAAATCAAAGAATGATATTATTTGGATACAAATGAATTAGGAGCTTTAAATATTTAGAAATTGAAAACTAAAAACATCTACTTTGTATAGATCAAATAAGAAATACAATAGATAAATATTTATGTTAACAAAATAGCTTAGATTTATTTAACACTTTGACTAAATAGTAAGTTTAGTATTTTATTTTAAATACTAATTAATAATTACAAAACACTCCATATATTTTGTGGATCCTAAATTTTCTATGGCCCCCAATTTTTCACATTTGGCCTTGTGCCCCCCACCCAAAAAATCTTATGGATCATAAGGAGGTAAATGACCCTATTGAGAAACTCTTCTCTAGAATTTGAAATCAGTTAGCCAATTCTCTTTTCCAGCTAATAACAATTTTCCTCCAACTTACGCGTCCATATAAAATAATTTTCCATACTCTGGGTAAAGTGTCTGACACTGTAAAACACATCTTCACGTGAGGAACTGAATGAACAAAAGCTTCTTGATTAGATTCTTTGATTACCAATGAACTTTTGGTCATTGTTGGCAACTCTTGACTTTGAAGAATTGCCAAAATTTGTAATACTGTCCAATTCTTGCGAAAAAGAAAATCTGTATTCAGATATGGGAATTAATTGATGAGTTTACCTAAAAGGTCAGGTCATTCGAGCTGGTCTTCTTTTCTTTTTTTTTTTCCTTCCAGTTTTTCTCTTTTTTGGTGGTTGAGGCAGTTGTGTATTTTCCACCAGCATGTTCACAGCAAACAAACAAGCACTTTATACTTGGAATACTGGTGCAATATAATCTTCCTACTTAATATTCTCATAATTTCACCTTATGCAAGATTAAGGTAGGATTAATAGATATAAATAGTTTTTGCTTAATCCAAGACAAAAAGTAGATTAAATGCTGATTTTTAAGGCAAGCAAACAAGTTCTCATTTGGAAGATTGGTGTCATATAATCTACTACTTATTATCCACTCTGTTGGCTGGAGCAGTAGAAAACACCTCTGAAGAGGGGTAAAATCCCCCCCCCCCAATGGAGCAACCTGTTGGCCGTGGGTGGCAACGCTCAATGCTTAAGGATGGAATCCTGATGGCTGAGCTGTCACTGACATGCAACACTCTACATTGGCTCTTACTTAGGCTAGATCAATCAGCTTGTCATGTCAAATCCTAACCAGTTAAAGTCCGCTTAAAAATTGACCTTGTCTCCCATCCTGCTCTTGTGGAGGAGTTGGTTGAGTGATGCTGATAGCTTTTTGATCTAGTGCATCCTGGGATGCACATATCTGCTTTGAATGAGTCCCCATGAAAATTGATAGGTCCCAACTAAAGTTTCTTAATAAATTGTAGGGTTTTTATTTATGATCTGGGGAAGCAACTAAAGCTATATAACTCCTACCTTGTAACCTATCCTGTGTAATTAATTTCAAAGAAACTAGTGAAATGTATTTATAGTTAGCTTGAAATAGTGAGGGAAGAAAAAAGAAAACACTGGGATGCATGGATACAATTTTACTGCATCCTTTTAGATTTTTGTGTGTCAGGGATGCAGGACACATACCTATCAGCATTTCTGAATACATAGATATAAATTTTTTGTTTGTTTCATTTACAAATTTTAGCAGTTTTTCTAAGTTACTTACAATGGCGAAAATGACCAAAAATGCACTCTAATTCAACCAGACCTCTGTCTAGACGTCTAGACATCACCACTTAATAAATTGCTCAACTGTGCATGTTTTCATTTGATTTTGAATATTGAATTTTTGTTTTTTAATTTCTGTCTTAATACTTTTTGATCGCACCCCATAAACAATAAAAGGTTCACCTTTCAGATCATACGAGGTTATTGGAGATCATCAAATGGCAAAATTTGTCATCTCTGACTAAAGAGAGTGAGAACGGATTTTTTTTTACTCTTTAAATTATGGCATAGATGAGGTCAGTTTCACATGGCCAGCTGTATGTTGGATGTTTACGAGAAAGTAGTGAAAAAGAACATTACTTATTTTCAAAAGATGGAACAAGAAATACTGTGTACAAAGGAGCTCTCAAAAACTCCTCAGAATTTTGTTATTAAAACTCTATTTATGTCATATTCATATTTCTGAATGTTTGGTAAATACATATATATGAATTTATTGTTTGTTTGTTTTACAAATTTTACCAATTTTTCAAAGAGTTACCAACAATGGCCAAAAGTTCTTTGGTAATTAAAGCATTTGTTCATTCTGCTTAAACATGTCTTACAATAATGGATAATTACATATCTATTAATAATGGAGATTCGCTTCCGGTTTTTGTCTGTAACAAAAACTACGTCACTGCTTATGTCACACTACCTAAAATCGTCATAAATAGAATACACTCAAAATTTGAGCATGCAATGTTAGACAGTCCTCATTGGGTTTTTTTAAACAAGTTTTAATAAATACATACCTGGTATTATCTATCTATATATAGTTTTTTTATTTTAATATATATTTAAAGTTATCAGAACTAAGTTTCCATTTCAATTCTTTTATTTTTTACTCCTTTAATAAATTTGATGATTTTACTTTACAAAATATTAATTACAAACTTTCTGATATTAAATTTTCAACTCCCGTCCCCTCAGGCAATATTTATTTTACGTCGCCCAGAGGGCGTTTTTTATTTTGCTAGTAATATATGAAATCATTTTATATTGTTGGATATGGCTAATAGATTAGTAAATACATGCTCACCTCTATACATCTGCTTTGCCAGCTGGGACAGTAGAATGGAGCCACCTTTTGGTCTAGGGTGGCGACCTATAATACCTTCATTCAAGATTGCGGTATCTGAGAAGTCTGTAACCTGGATACTAATGGCCCCATGACTTTAGCCCTTATTTGGGCTAGACAGCGGTCAATGCCCCATTTGATCAATCAGATGGTCATGTCAAGCTCTAGCATCTATATGATTGTCCCGACCATATTCTTCAAATTGCTCTTATGGCAAATGCCCAACCCTCTTTATGTAGGTGTAGGAAGGTAGTGGCCGAATATATTGATACCTATTGAGTTAATGAAAATTATTTCTACCAGTTTATAAAACCAAACTAAACAAAAATATTTACCAACAAACTATTCGCTTACAAATCATATATACAGAAAGACCGAATTTTGGATTGGATTGCCTATGAGGGCTTTATATATATATATATATATATATATATATATATATATATATAATAAAAACAAGATTTGACATTAAATAATCTACAAGCCTTAATATGCTATTAAGCCAGCACCAACCAACCAGACCCTCTTCTATACATTCTAGGATCAGCCCTCCTATTAATAATGATTAAAAACAAGAACAACACACACAGAGCGAGGTCTGGTCAATATGAAAGGTACTCACACAAAAGGTATTGACTCTAGCTCAAATTGACACTGACTCATTTAGACTGCAGATCCAAAATTATCAAGAATTGACTTGATGTCAACACATCATTTAATAAATTGTTCAACTGTGCACATGTTTTCATTTAATTTTAAATGTTCAAATTTTTTTTAGATAAAAAACTTTGTCTTAATACTTTTTGATCACACCTCATAAACTTTAAAAGGTTTACCTCTCAGATTATATGAAATCACTGGAAGTCATCAGATTGCAAAATATTTAATCTCTAGCCAAACATGTTGTGATAAAAACTTTTATATGAAGTACAAGAGTTTTTTTTTTTGACTGTGTAAATCATGGTGTTGGGATTACATCTCTTGGCTAATTGGGGAAATTACCTCCCATGTCTGCCAGTAGCCAGCAGCCTTATAAAAGAAGAAGTGGAATAGTCATAACTCTCTTCTCACTCTTCCGGCTTTGAAAGAAGTAACAATGCAACAGTTGTATTCCAGTCCATTAACTGGGGATTTTTATGCTTCAATAACATTGTGCTGCATTAACACAATAATATGCCTAATATAAAGGTCTTTACTCTAACATTTTTTTACCAGCTATATATCAAGGACTAAATACTTTCTCTACTGAAGACTCCTTTTCATATAAGGACATTTCACTCATACAACTCTCTGTAAGCTCTTCCTTGTATCACATGTCTGGTATTTTTTTCTGTTAGGTTTGCTCAGGCAATAAAATTATTCTGGTTATTACTTAATTGTGAATTGTTCTCACAATTATTCTGTACGAGGAAACGATACCCAACTAACTATTGTTCTTCTACAGAGGGAAAGATGAGTTCAGTTCCACATGGCCAGCTGTATGTTGGATGTTTATGAGTAAATAGTGAAAAAGAATACTATATATTTGCAAAAAGATGGGACAACAATAAATACTGTGTACAAAGGGGATCTCAAAAACTCATCAGAATTTTAAAAAAAAAAATTTTTATAATGTAAAGGACCCAGTCTGCCCTACTATTTCCCCGTAGCTGTGAGAGAAGATTCATACCTTTCCCAAGGGTATTAGTGTGAAGTGAAACACAAACAGACTCATCCAGAATTTGATCTCAGGTTGCTGATTCCATTTCCTATGATGAGTACTCCACATTCATTTCATAGTTAAACATACTTGGTACATCATGATTATTAATTAGGTGATGCATTGTTTTGTTTTTTTTGGGTGGGGGGAGGGGTTACATTGTTTACATAAATTCCCACTACATACATGAGTTAGTTTTTTGGGGTTTTTTGTTGATTATATTTTTGATTGTTCTGTACTTTTTGCTACTATATTTATGTTAAGACAATTTAGTTGTTTTTGTTTTGTTAGTTAGTTGTTGTCTTTTTAGTTAGTTATGATGTTCATTAGTAATATCATCTATTTGTTTGTTGGGTTTTTTGGGGGTCTCTTTGTCTTGTTTTTTGTTTAGTATCTTTTTTTGTTTTTTGGTTCTCTTTTTTTCCTGTTGACATCACTTTGGTCTTTGTTTTCTTTTGTATACCTTTCCTTTTTGCATTGTGTATAAAGTATAATTTCTTCTTCCTCTTATCAGTGTTCAAGGTTGTTAAAATAGATATCCGAATTATTTCATTAAACCATTTTCTTATCTATTTTTCTATGCATCACCAGGTAGCTCTGTTAGCATATCTATGTTTTTTACAAGCTCTTTAAATAGAAATGATAGAAATATAAAACCCTATTTGATGCTTAGAAAGATAAGAATGAAATAACATTTGACTTGAGCTGTTTTCAAGGAAATTATATGCAAAGAATATGAAAAAAAAATGTTAACATACTGCTGCAAGGTATTTTTGCTCTATCACAGATATTAATATATTTTTGTAAGAATATTCTAGAATAGTGATTGAGCCAAAAAAGCTGAGTCCTATAAAATGTCTTCCTTATGTCAAAATAAATTATTACCATTGTGAAGATATTCTGCAGAAAAGAAGGCCCATGGTATAATGGTTACTATTGCAGGACAAGTTCAAATCCTGGACATGGCTGTTTGCATTTCATATAGTGCTAATACCCTTGGGAAAGGTATGAATCCAAATATTCTACCTCCAGTTATAGGTAGATAGTAGGACAGACTGGGCTCTTTAACCTTGGTATGGCAACCAGTCTAGGAGAAGGAAAATTCTGAATTCAAACCAAAGGGGCTCTTTTCTTGTTAGTCAAAACTACTTTCTGAGCTCCTCCACCCCCTCCTTTTTTAAATTTATTATAGATTTAGTTGAAAAACATGTAGTGATTTTTGGTTTGAACTTTCCTGGAATTTTCAAGGGAGTTTATTTTTCTTTCTTTTTGTGGTGCCTCTCTAAAAGTATTCATTTTTTTAATAAGAAAAAATCACTTCTGTAGTTAAAGTTTAACACATTACTTTTTGAGCTTTGTTAGAGTGCATTAGTGCAAATTGAAATGCACTAAGCTTCATCCAGAATTTGAAATTGGGCCCTTGTATCTATTTCCATAGAGCATTAATCATTACATCACTTGCCTCCACCAAAACTAAAATAGAGTTAGATATTTATTAATCTTTGACATAAAAAGTTCAATGTTATAGCTGATAGGAA
>CM042139.1:129679817-129852317 GCA_023376005.1 Doryteuthis pealeii
ATGATTTGGGAATATTCTCCACAAGAATGAACACAAATAAGAATTCTTAGCAATTTTTTCCCCCCAGATTTTCTTTTGCAAGTGTAGTTTTTTCTTCTTTTAGTTAGAAGAAAAGGAATTTTTATGTTTTTAAAGAAAGAAATTTGAACTGTTTTAAAATTCTCCAAATGTATGCAGTTTGTGATTATTGTTTTTGCAAAGAATTAAAATATTAATGTTCATGAAATTACAAAATAGCATGAAAATATTTGTGTTTTCCTTTCTCTAAGTGGATGTCATGATCTGGTTTTGAAAATATTTAATTTAACCTAATCTGACACAAGGCTGAAATACTGGAGCACTTAGTATGGACATAATTCACTAGTTTTTTAATCATCATCATCATGGTTTGGCTTCATGAACGAAAATTATGGGGTTGGACCACATTGACTGCAGACATGTTCTTGGCTGATAAGGCCTATGCAGGCACAGTCACAGCTGCTGCAGCTGAAGGTTTGGTCAGAATTTGATGGAATTGTGTTGTGGTTCTTCTTCCTATGTCTTTTGTTCTTGAGAGTGGCTCTGCAGGAGTTTTCAAGGGAAGAGACACTATGGTTAGTGGTAAGATGACAGGCATCAAGGTTCTCAGATATATATTTTTGAAATTCTCTAAAAGAATGCAATTTTTTATTATTGTTTTTGCAAAGAATTATAATAATGTTCATGAAATTAGAAAATAACATGTAAATATGTTTGTTTTCTTTTCTCTGAGTGGATGTCATTATCTGGTCTTAAGAATACTTAATTTAATTTAATCTGATTCTAGGCGCCAATAGTGGAGTACTAAGAACAGACTTAATTCACAAGATTTCTAATAATAGATTTCTAAACAAAGTTTTTCAAGAGTGACTTGAATAAGATTATGGATATTCATTTAACTAGCATAGGGATACAGTAAAAGAGCACCCAGTGAGAAACAATCTTATTATATTAGCAAATGATTGTAAGCCTAGCTTCTTTAGCAATCTTGTATGGTTGGATTTTTTCTTATACTCAACTCAGTTTAGCACAACTAATAATAATAATAATAAGTCTTAGTAAAGAATATATCACCATCATCAACATATCACACTGACAGCACAGATTACCATGTCTCTTTCTCTCCCTATTGATCATAGCAAGTCAGTCTACTCTGGTGAGTCTATGTGTAGATATCCATAGGAGAACATCACGTATGAGTCTGTCCTTATTTCTCCAGCATGTCTTGATTGTCTTAGAAGGTATGTGGCCATAGAGCTGAGTTTTGTGAGGTGCTGCTTCCAAGATTTGTTCAAGACAGCACAGAGCATCCTTGTGCAGTTCCCATCAAGCTTTTTCTCTAAGTGTTTCACTAGAGTCCAAGGAGTGCATCCATACAGTAGCACTGACATGACTACAGATTGAAAGAATTCTCTTTATCTGATCAGAAAGATCAGATGTCCATAGAATCAATAATCTTTCTACAGCAGTCCATGCCTTTCCTATGCATATATTGACATCACTTTTTTTTTTCAGATGAGTTATTACTGCCTAGGCTATGCAGTCTGTATCAATTCTAAAGTTTTATTATAAAAAGTCAATCAAGCTTAGTTTATAACAGTCACAGCCAATGGTGGTCTTGGACAGAAGCAACAGGATCACTAATCTATAGGGACCTATTGGCAGGGCTTAGAAAGTTTGAAAATTATTACTACTAACAAAAGTATGCACCCTCTGGACACAAGTATTTAAGTTTTAATGTAATAAAATATTATACTAAATTAGAAAGACTAACAAAACTGAAAAAGAACAAATGTAAAAATATTACTTATTTTAATGTTATTTTAATTGATTTCTATAAAAAATTATATATAGGATTGCTTTTAATATATTTGAGAATAACATGATATTATTAGAAATCAGTTGCAGCGAATAATTTTTTTTGTTAAAATCATTATGCAAATCATTCCCAATATATACTCTATAAATATTTATTTTTAAAGATATATAACACATATTTCAGGATTTTAAATGCATGGACAGTTTTGCGGCAAATCTAACTCAGCTAGACTATAGAGACATTGTTGATAAATAAGGAGTTAATTAAGATTAAATAATGAATATTTCATAATCATTGAGAATATAACTTAAATAACTAAGGAAATCGTGACATCAGTTGTGACGTAGTTTTGGTTACAGAGACAGTTATATAATCACCATTATAATAAGATTAGATATGAATACTTGAAACTGTACAACTGTGTGCAAGTTATTTGAATTAAGAACAATTATGTATATAATTGTATATTACGTTTTTGTTTTTTATAATTTGTCTTTGTAAATGTTTACAAATGATAATTATCACTTACTTGAATCTATACTCCCTGAAAAAAATTAGTTCCCTATGGTGAGGTTTTTAAATTAAATTTTTTTTTTTTAAATTGAAATAGATCACTAAGTAGGCCTGATTCTATTCTAGTAGCGACTAGGTTTGAATTTAGAGTTTTTCTTCTCCTAGATTGGTTGCCTAACCAAGGTTAAAGAGCCCAGTCTGTCCTACTATTTACCAATAGCTGGAGGGAGAATAGTTGGGTTCATACTTTTCCCAGGGTTTATGTGAACTGTGGTTTCGTCCTGGAATTGAACTCGGGTCGACGAGTCCATTTCCTGTGACTCTAACTAGTACACCACTGCACTTTGCTCTTTTTACTTGTAATTATTTGTAATTTTTTTTAAACTTCCAAATCTAGTTTACATTTCTTTGTAATAAATAACAGTAGATCTTAAAGTTTAACTATGCTTTGCATAAAGACACACAATGGCATACTGATAACCCAAGAGTGCGTCCTAATATATCGTTCTATAATATATGGTCTGGAATAAATAAAAGGTGACAGATTTAGCAATGTCAATATTTTCCAAAAAGTTTGTTAATTCAATCAGTATTTCCTGTAAGTAAGTAAATTTCATTTTTTTTTTTTTTGCAGACTCTGTCCTACTTTTTAACCTCCTGCTTTCCTATAATGAATTTATGATCAAAATTTGAACATTCACAATCTGGCAGTTGTCTTTTCTATTTTAGCTCAAGAAATATTTTGCCAATATTTCTGAATGTTCATTGCATCAAAGAGTTTTATGTCCACTGGAAATTAGGTTACTGTAGCAACTTTTCCAAGGAAAGAATTGTGTTTGTCATTTTAATGGTACATGTAGGAGTGTTCGGCTTTTACAAAAAAAAAAAAAAAAAAAAAAGGAACTTCTTTCACTGATAAGTCAATTGAACAACACAAAATGACCCAGCAATGGAAAACATTTATAATTATTGGCACTTGAACTGGTCATTGTTACTCTGAATCATTTCTGTAATTTTATTATAAGTCAATGAAGCTTAGTTTATAACAGTCACAGCCAATGGTGGTCTTGAACTGAACCAACAGGATCATTAATCTCAGGGCTTGTAATATGCTGACTGTATCCCCCTTCAGATGGGTAAGACTTCTTACCACCAGATCACCAAAGTTAAGCAGCAATATATATTTACCAACCCCTCCACACGAATAGGATGTGACACAAGGTCAATTTCTTATTAATAGTTTTGAATTCAGTTTTCCTTCTCCTAGACTGGTTACCTAGCCAAGGTTAAAAAGCCCAACCTGCCCTACTATTTACCCATAGCTGGAGGGAGAGTAGTTGGATGCATACTTTTCCCCAGGGTATTAGCGCTATGTGAAATGAAAACCGATTCATCCAGGATTTGAACTTGTGTCGACGAGTCCATTTCCTATGACTTTATTCATTACATTACGCACCTCTATTAAGCAGCAATGAGCTTGCACAGGGCTTAAATGAGTGACCATTTAGTAACAGTAGGTACTAAAAACAACCTAAGGCTTGTGTGCCAGAATCATCATCAAGGCATGCCAACAGAAAAGATCCCTTTCACTCTCTTGCAATCCACCCCTATCAACAATCACTCTTGTTAGGTCCTTTAGATTGCACCTAGTGTCCCCACAAAGCAGATGAATGTAAGTTTTTGCTTACATTCTGGTCAGCCAACACTGGTTCATTCATTTTTAGGTGTTGACAGAACATCACTTATGAGTTTGTCTTGCTTCTCCAGAAGTGTCCAGCATGTCTTGTTCATCTTACTTGGATGGTTTGTGTGATTGGAGGTATGTGGCCATACAGCTGCTTTTTTGTAGGGTTCTGCTATCAAGATGTGTTCTACTTCAACAAAAATAATCTCTCTGGTCTAGCACTTGTGAAAAGGGGATAGACTCCCTTTCTGTTCAGCTGATACCAACAATAGGCCACTCCATGGACTTTACTACTTTATTGATATACTTTCACTAGTGCTATTTATGCTAGTTTATGGTTTTATACTTATTCATTTATTCATATATTTATTATGCCTCCTTGGGTATCTACCCTTTCTTTCTATCTTCATACATCAGCCTGAGAAAAAAAGAGAATCTTTGCTCAGAATATATACAATATCAATATGATATCGATATATAGATCAAATTCTGTTTAGTAATTCATATGGTAGTTCCCAAAAACGGCCTCTAAAATTCTTCATTTTACCATTTTTTCTGAAATCATCTAAATTAATCTTAAAATTTTGCATGCTATTGCTGTTTTAATATATATATATATATATATATATATATATATATATATATATATTATTCAATAAATCAGGTGAACATTGTCTAAGGAGTTGGCAATAGGAAGCACTTTTTACAGTTGCATCTTTTTCAATGAAATCAATAGTGTTGAGTCCTTTCATGACCCAGAAAACTGTCAGCATGCACTTATAGCTTGTAGACATTTTACCTAGATGCAGAGAGATGCAGAGAGAGAGAGAGAGATGCAGAGAGAGAGAGAGAGAGAGAGACAGAGATTTTATCTATAAATAAATGAGAAGAGCAAATCCAATGATAAAAAGAAACAAAAATGACAAAGAGAGAAAAAGAGAGTTTATTTTATTATATATATGAATAAATGAAAGAACAAATCCAACAACAAAAAGAGACAAAAATGACAAATATGCACATACACAGAGAAAGAGAGAGATAGAGATTTTATCATACATATAATATATATAGATTTTATCATACATATAAATAAAAAGAGACGAAACTGACAAAGTTTGCCATTGTATTGTTCTTGTTCCATCGATCATGCTATTTCCAAAATTTTCCAAAATTATAAAAGCACATTTTTTGTTTGGATTTTTTTTTCAAACCGTTTTTTCCTGAATGATCCTCATGTTGAGTAAGAATTCAGAGTCTGCCTACTCTGAAAAGGTCAACATCGACATCATCAACTCGGCCATCAGTAACACTCCCAATCCTCTTGTTGCTAAATGCAGACAAAAAAAAAAACACTAAAATAAATTCTAGACATATTCCTTGTCCTCACTCAATCCGCACTAAACATTATCTGTTACCTTATTTCAATCTAAACAAAAAGGCAAATTTTATTCAAAATAAAATATACTGGTGGAAACTCGACCCAAGTTCAAATCCTGAACAAGGCTGTTTGCATTTCATTTTGTGCTATAAAAATAATTGGGTATTAGTTTATAACCAACATCATCATCATGTCATGCTAACAGCATGGATACTCATGACTCTTTCACCAAACATTCCCTGGCAGGTCATTACCTGTTGGCAGGTCCTCCCTCTACACAGCATCCAGAATCTACACAGAACTGATTGATGTTGGTTCTTGCTGGCATGCCCATGCGTAGGTGTCTACAAGAGAATGTTACTTATGAATTCATCCTTGCTTCTCCAGTAGTGTTCAGCATGTCTTGTTTGTCTTATGTGGATAGTTTGTATGATAGGAGGCAAGTGGCAAGTTCTTGTATGGATTAAATTGTCCTTGTATATGTGTTTGGAAATAGTATTACTTTTAAATGGGAGAGTTGGCTCTAATTTTTCTGCTTACAAAAGTGAATTTTTGGTCGACACAGAAAAAAGTGTTGGTTTGATATCTGGTCAAGCTAGTGTGTCAGCTGTTTGGATGATGTAAACCCTAGGTGACTCCAGTGGCATGATGAAGCCAAGAGTGTTTGATGAATAAATTTTGGCTTTATTTATACCTGCAATGTTGGCAAAAGTGGATCCAATTCAAAATCTTTTAGTTTCAGTGTGAATCATTCTGGTTGATTAGATAATACAATTAATTTGCCAAACTCAATCAGAAAGGGAGCCTCTTGTACACAAATGAACTTTTGTCAGATGACTTAGCTTTTGAAGTGTTAACTTCCGTAGACTCCCACAAGGGACCATTAAAGCTGAAACATTGATTCAAATTCTTTCTTAAAATCTTTGACAATCTTTACATTGAGTTTGTTCCTGATTTTTTTCTGTGATTCTAACAAAAGGTAGAATAAAATTTGCTTCTAAATTACTTGTTATTTTCTTCTCTAAATTTGATTAGTATTGAAATATCTAAAGGCTCTTTTTTTTCTTTTTCTTTTTAAGAGGATAAAGTTGCTTTCAGCTATCAGCTAACAGCTATGTTATTTACTCTCTTTAAGAGGATCATTTAAAAAATACATTGACATTCTCTAAGATCGCATATAAAAAGATTACACTTATTTTAATTTTATTTTCATTGAAAATCTTTATAAAATTACACATATGATTGATTTTAATACGTTTTAGAATAAAACAATTATATTAGAAATCAATAACGCCAAGTATTTATTTATTAGACCCAGCTTTGTTAAAACCAGTATGCATATCATCTAAACCATAGACTATATAAACCTTTATTTCGTAGTGATATAAAATACACATTGCAAGATTTTAAACACATTAATAACTTATGGAGACCTCTTGTTTTTGATTTAGAGTCTTTGACCTCTAGACAATTAAATTAATCACATGATCCCAGGAGGCCCTCCCCACAGGCAGCACCTTCTCCCTTGTCTAAAAGGATCAGGCTTGGTGCCTCGAAAGGGGAATACTGATGAGATCCCCATATTTTTTAACTAGCCATCACATGAGCTTTGGTTTGTGTGGGGCTTCCACATGTTAAAAAAGACCTTGTGTACTATCTTGGTCTGGTGGGGGCTTAAGGTAAATATGAAACACCGTAATAACATGGGCTGTTTTAAGACAAATCTAACTCAGCTCAACTTTAACAGATATAGTTAATAGACAAGATGCAAATTAAGATTGAATGATGATTAATGATTGAGAATAACATAAATAATTTAGGGAATTGTGATGCTGGTGGTAACAAAGTTCTGTTTACAGACAGACATATCATATAAGATGTATGTATTTATTGATATGAAAAACTTTGCTGGTTTGTTCAGGAGAGATAATCTGTTATTTCAGATAATTGCAGATGTTAGTGCCCTATGTGATCACTTAGTTTGTCTAAAAGTTAATGCCGGTCCTGCCTCTATCAAGGGAAAGGTGTGACACAAGGTGAATTTTTAAGTGGAGCAAAGCTGGTTGAATTCAGAGTTTACCTTTCCTAGATTGGTTGCCTTACCAAAGCTAAAGAGCGCAACAGATACTTTATGCAATTACCATCTCAGGTTGTGCTGACTGCACAGATATCTATGACTCTTTCTCTTTCCAGCTGTCTCTATCAGTCAATGCCCCTAAGAGGTCTTCTACATAGCATCTAGAATCTGCATAGAGCTGATTGATATAGATTTTTGCTGGTCAGTCTCCACTGATGTGTCCACATATAGCTTGCCAGAGGATAATATCACTTATGAGTCCATCCTTGCTTCTCCATAGAGTAAAAATTTCAATCAATGTTCATCTTACTCTGATGGTTTGTGTGATAGGAGGCAAGTAGCTGTACAGATGTTTTTATGTGGAATGCTGCTTCCAAGATTTGTACACAACATCATGCAGCATCTTTGTGTAGTTCCCATGTAGCTTTTTCTCATAGTGCTTTGTTAGAGTCTAAGTGGTACAGCCGTACAGTAGCACTGATACGGCTACAACTTGGAAGAATTCTCACTTTATCTCACGATTAATTCAAATATTTAGATTTTTTACTGTAAAGAATAATTTGATTTATTTTGGTGAAATTGGAATTTGTCTTCGACAAGCAAAGGATATAAATATTTTAGAACCTCTAAACAAGTCAATGGAGATTAACATTTTGGAATTTCATAGACAAGATAATTAATATTTTCAATTTATTATGTGAGGCCAGGGAACTGGCTATTTTTACATTTAATATTCTATTTTATTTGAACCTGTAACTTTTTCGGACAATACTTAACTGGCCACCTAATAAAACCATTTCATTTATTCAAAATATTTTCTTATTTTTCCTAAGGAAAAAAAAATGGGGAAACAAACTTTTGATTTCTTTTAAATGATGAAGGAGAAAAAAGTAAATTAATTAAAAGATTTTATCTCCCTGTTCATTTTCATTGACACAGCCAAAAATAATTTTAGTAAATATATTTCCTTTGCTTTCTTCTTTCAATTAATATATTTAACAAAATGAAAAAAAATGAGGACCAAATTAGTTTAGAGACATTTTCTTAAATAATAAAAAAAGAACCATTAATTGTTTTTTATTTTTAGTCATAATGGAATGTCTGAGCTTATTCTAAGTCAAATTTTATCTTTCCAAGAAAGATAAATAGGCTCATACAAAACAATGAATAATGTTAAATATTCACTATGTGCCTAAAATTTCTCTCCTAAAATCCAGTATTTCAAATTTTAAATCAGTTTTCTGTGCATACGGATAAGTGTTCCCTATTTAGATGATTAATCATGTTAAATAGTCTTCTTCTTCTTCTTCTTCTTCTTCTTCTTCTTCTTCTTATTATTCTTATTATTATTATTATTATCTTCTCTCATTTACAATATATAAATATTCACTATGCGCCTAGAATTGTTCTCATAAAATCCAGTATTTCAAATTTTAACTCAGTTTTTACAGCATGCAGATAGGTGCTCCCTATTTAGATAATTAGCATTGTGTTAAATAGTCATATTTTTATTCTTATTCTTCTTATCTTAACTTGTTTATTCTAAACCTTCTAGCCAGGTTGAAATCTCAGGTCTTATGGATTGACTTGGGTTGTGTCCATTCCCTGTTAGTTTTTAATCATTAACTCAAAGACATAGTTCATTTCCAGATGTTTCCCATTCCCAAGACCCAACATTTATTTGGGAAACTCAGAGAGACACCCTTTGTAACTGCTAAGCTTTTCTTGACAGATTATTGCTATCATGCTATCACATGTAATTCTAGTAATTAGAATGCCATGTCCCAGTCAATAAGCTGTCAGTAACAGTCAATAATATATATGGAATTTTCCATGTCTCTTCTTATGAATTACCAGTTAACTTTAAAATTAAAATATTACACTTCATTACAAAAGGAATAGGCTACCTATCCATTATGTTACAATAGCACAACAGTGCTTTTTT
This sequence comes from Doryteuthis pealeii, assembly GCA_023376005.1. NCBI lineage: Eukaryota > Metazoa > Mollusca > Cephalopoda > Myopsida > Loliginidae > Doryteuthis > Doryteuthis pealeii. The sequence goes on from CM042139.1 coordinate 129,689,252, forward strand.
TTTTAGAGCTGAGCACTAATTGAAATATAGTTAATGCGAAATTTCATTATGTTAAACTGGGTAATCAAAAGGGCATTCCATCGTAGTATAATAGTTAGCAAGCTAGTCTCACAGATCAATTACTACTAAATAGTGAGTTCAATCCTTACTGTATTCCTCCCATACTTGCGACCTTGTGTAACATCTTACCTGTGGTGAATGTGTTGGGTAATAAAAAGAGCATTCCATTGTGATGTAATGGTCAGCAAACTAGTCTTGCAGATCCATTACTACTGAATAGTGAATTCAACCCTTGCTGGATGCCCATACTTGCGACCTTGTGTCACATCCTACCATCTAAGCTAGTCTTGCAGATCCAATACCTCATACTCGCAACCTTGAAACGGTTTGGATGAGAAGGGTGTCTCTTCCTGATGTAATGGTTAGCAAGCTTGTCTCACAGATCCATTGCTAGTGAATACCGAGTTTGATCTTTGCTGGATTGCCCATCCTTGCAACCTTGTGTCATATCCTACCCGTGACGAATGGTTTAGGTAAATAAGTATGTTTATAGTAACATATATTTCAATAAAGATATAATCAGTGGATATTTGCAATGACCTGCAATGTTTATGCATTGTTAGAAAAACTGTGTTCTAAATTTAATTATCATTATGAGCAATTATTTTCTTCTGAGAACACCTAAATTTAAATTTGCATTCTAAACTAACTTAACCTCAGAAACCATTATTTTCTTTTTAGAAGACCTCAATTTAAATTTACATTCAAAATTGAATTAACCTTAAAAGGAAGTTTCTTTGGGGTTTTTTGTCCAATTCTTTTCAAAGACCTCAATTTAAATTTGGTTTCTAAATGAACTTAATCTTTCAAGCAACTATTTTCCTCTTAAGAGACTCTAATTTAGAGTGTCCTGATGTTAAACTGCATCTAGCAGTGAGGTCCAATTCTGGAGCTCTGTGGAGTGTGAAATACCCCTTCATTTCTATTACTCTCATATCCTCTTTGACCTAGAATGGTAGTACCTGTTAGGGTTCCATCTATTGGTTAAATAGAACAAGAACAGTTTGAAAAAAAAAACTGAATACCTAAAAAGAATGAATAAAACAAAAACGCCCTTGTATAAAATAATACAAGAGTTTATATGCTGTAAAATCCCACCAACCATCAAGAATGAATAAAACAAAAATATTCTCAGTATAAAATAACCCAATAAAGGTTGACATGATGTAAAATCCAACCAACCAACTAACATCAAATTTAGAGTTAAAAGAAGAAAAAGAGGAATAAAAAACCAACAACATATTCTGGGCAGCAATAAATTTTTCCTCATAAACAACACGATTATCAGTTTTGACTGATGTTATGACTGTGATGACAGTGAAGGTTGTTGTATATATTTATGCCAAACAGGCAAACAGACAGACAAACACTGTTCTAAATAGTTTTGCCCTTCAGCCAATCCCAGAAGCTTTAAATGTTGGTCATGAAAAAACATATTCAGTGCATCAGTAATAGCAGTAAACGACGTGCTTCACTCATTGTTTGATTCCAGGTTGAAACAGAGAGAGAGAGAGAGATACACTTAGTTATGCCAACGGGTAAATACACCTGATGTGTATTTGCCTGAGGAATCTGAGATCTCAATGCAGTTTGTTGTGCATCATTGTTAGCACAGTTAAATGGTACAATCAACTCAAGTCAAAGACAATTGCATAATATATATATATTTAATAGTCAACATACAGTAATACCGATAAATAAATACATATGACATTATAATTTGTATGGCTTCAAGTATTCCTATTTAATACAAATAATTTGCCCACAGATATATTTTTTCAAGTATTCCTAATACAAATAATTTGCACACAGTTATATGGTTTTAAATATTCCTAATACAAATAATTTGCACACAGTTATATGGTTTTAAATATTCCTAATACAAATAATTTGCACACAGTTATATGGTTTTAAATATTCCTAATACAAATAATTTGCACACAGTTATATGGTTTTAAATATTCCTAATACAAATAATTCACACAGTTATATGGTTTTAAATATTCCTAATACAAATAATTTGCACACAGTTATATGGTTTTAAATCCTCCTATCTAATAGGAATAGTTTGCACACAATTAAATGGTTTCAAGTATCTCTATCTAATACAAATAATAAGCACACAATTATATGATTTCAAGTATTCCTATCTAATACATATAATTTACATAGTTATATGGTTTCAAGTATTCCTACCTAATGTGAGTCAAAAGTTTTGCAATATTTGCATGAATGCTAATTTCTGGAATAAACTCCAGGAACTTATGCTAAATAAATACACTCCTAACATTTTTCATAGAAAGTTAACTTTCTTGTAAACCAAAGATACCATTATCCTGGGTACGTCAGTAAACTGCATACAGTAATAATGCTCTAGTAATAGAACTCTGGTAAGTGTGGAGTACCATTTTGTTGCCATTACTGCCATGTTCACTCTGACCCTGAATGTTAGTACCTATTTGGGTCCTATCTATGGGTCAAATAAATCTCTTTGAAAATTAGCATTTTGTTAAAGTCCAAGTGGTACAGCCATATAGTAGCACTGATATGGCTACAGAATTGGATTTTAACCAAGAAAATTTCAGCATTGATATTCTTTCACATACTGTTAAATAAAAATACAGGTGAATGATTCATTTGTCTGAATATTTGAGATGAGGCTTGATATTAAATTGTTTTTTAATATAAATTACTTTAAGAATTAAAATATTTGGAGAATAACTGATGCATTGTATTTTACACCACAAATTTCCAGGAAATGCCAATAAACAATACATATATATTTAAAATAATAATGACACTTCTTGGATTGATTGGCATGCAAAAACAATGTCTTCATTATTTGAATGAGTTCTTCATAAGTTCTTCAACAAGGTAGCTAAAGAGTCAAACTATTATATTCAAAACTGATTTCCCCAAGTTAAATAATTGATATACTTGGATATACAAAGTATATCTGAAGAAGGCCAGAGGGTACATAGGGCTGAAATGTTGTGTTTTTATATATTACAATAAAGATGAGGACAACAGTCCAAAAAATCAAAATAATTCATTCATTCATTTCCTTTTTTCTTTTTTTTTTTCATTCAACCTTTGTAGAAAACTGATTTTCCCAAGTTGAATCATTGCTATACTCAGATAGACATGGTACATCTGAAGAAGACCAGAGGGTACATAGGGCTGAAACGTGTTTTTATATATTACAATAAAGATAAAGACAACAGTCCAAAAAATAAAAATAATTCATTCATTTAATTTCTTTTTTTTTTTCATTCAACCTTTGAAGAATTAATACATATCTCATGTTTTGAATGATATCTTTAAAAAAAAATTTTAAAAATGTCTTTTCCAAGATTTACTCAAGGACATCCCATTCTAAATATAGTTGAGAGATTATCTTTGTGTTTCCAAATCTCAGACGGGTTTAATAAATACAAACAGGCATGCAGCCAAATCATGCAATTGTCTGATTGCGTTCTTCAAGCTGAAATTATTCCCTTTATAATAACAAAAGAAACTGATTTATAAAATTGGAATAGGAAAAACCAAAAATGAAATTCTAGTAGCTCGACTCATTAGCAAAATATATAATGAATACATTTGATTCTTAAAACTTTTCTTTTTTTTAGGTTTTCTCTAAGTATTATAGATACAGGTGTTTACTGAACTTAGTCTACCACAAAATCACAATAATATCTCAGACTGTAACACTAGTTTGGCTAATGATTACTCTTTAACAGGTCGTCTTGAAATATATATATATATATATATATATATATATATAATAATGCATTAAGAAAAAAACTTTAAATTTGCTTCATTGTAATAATTTATTTCAACTGCATAATCACAGCATCTTCAGACATGAGCAAAAACATGATTATTCCTGAAGGAATTGCACAGAAGACAAGGATATAAATTTCTAAATCTTGGCACACACACACACACACACATATATATATATATATATATATATATATATGTGTGTGTGTTGTGTGTTTATAAATCTTTGGATTTCATATTGCGCTAATACCCTAGGGAAAGGTATGAATCAATATATTCTCCCTCCAGCTATGGATAAATAGTAGGGCAGATTAGGCTCTTTAAACTTGAATATGTAACCAGTCTAGAAGGAAAACTCTGAATACAAACCTGTTAAACTCCGCTTAAGAAACTGACCTAGTTTCATATCCAGCTCGTGCAGAGGGGTTGGTAAATATATATATATATATATATATATATATATATTAGACAAATAACAAAGATATTTGAATCCTTTGACATGCACATATATGTATATATATATATATATATATATATATATATATGAGTGTGTGTTTATAAATCTTAAATGTCTTTAATGACAATGTTTGATACTAACTGGTAATTAGATTTAAGAACTTTATGATATTTTGTTATTAATATCTAAATTCCTTAATTGATTTTTAAACAAACATTATCATATTCTTGGCAAATGATCCTATTTCATTAAATATTTATTCAGTATTCTCACCCTCCAAGGTAGGTGTAGTCCCTGTATGGTGTAGTGGCCAACATGCTGGACAGTGACATCATAGTGAGTTCAAATTCCAGTTGCACTATTACATTCACTTTCAGACTAATAAGCTTGGCAAAGGTATGGATATCCTCACCCCCCAGCGATGGGTTAAATAGTACCACTACTATTCTGCTACAAGGATTGCTATGGAGGTGTTTGTCATGTAATGGTTATTGTTGTAGGAAATGGACATAGCAAACCCAGTTCGAATCCTGGACGGGGATGTTGCATTTCACATAACACTAATACCTATGGGAAAGGTATACATCCAACTATTTTCCTTCTAGCTATGGGTAAAATAGTAGGGTAGACTGGGCTCTTTAACCTTAGTATGACAACTAGTCTAGGAGATGAAAAATTCTGAATTCAAACCTGTTAAACCCATTTTAAAAAAATGATCTTGTGTCACATCCTGCTTGTGCAGGAGGGTTAGGTAAATATATATAAGATGGTTTTGGCATGAATAACCCACATAGGTTGATATGCCATTAAAAAAAGAAACCAAACCAAACCATCATTCTCCAAGCTTTATTCCTTGCATTTGTACCTGGTATATTTTAATCTGATTTGTTTTAGTAGAAATTAAGAATAAAATAAAAATTGAAAATTAGAAATGTATATTTTTGGACTTGTTTCTTTTTTAATTACCCACAAATTTCAACAAAGAAACCCATGATACAATCAAACAAGCTCAGTGGTTCTTTGATTTACGAGTTCCCCAACTTACAAGTTTTCCAAGTTACAAGCTTTCATTCAGTTGATATTTTGCTTTGTGTTGCGAGCTAAAATTTGAGATACAAGTGAGCTTAAGATACACTTATGTTTATTAACATAAGTGTATCTGAACTCTAAAAACATTTATATTTTCAAATTTACAACACCAAAGAAAAAGACTATTCATTTATAAAAAATAAAACATTAAAACATATTAAAGCACAGAATTAGCTCAGTCAGTAGAGTGTCCAACTAGGAAATACAATGTTCCGGGTTCGATACCGGCCCTCGCCAACTCAGCATATGAGTAGCCCAGGGATCGGTGCGGGAAAATGAGGAGCTGATGGTAGGTGTATTGTTCCACTTCAGACACCAAAATAGTCTTCTTGGTCTAGGGCTAGTGAAAAAGGGATTGACTCCCTCGCTGACTGGCTGATACCGACTTTAGGCCACCCCAACAATTTATCTTTTTATATAATAATAATAATAATAAATTATAATAATATTGAAGTCAGTCAGTCAATCTATTATTGGTTTGAATAACAGCAATTGGCCAAACACAACTGAACCAGTGTCAAGACAACTGGTACTGATGGGAATTCAGAATAGTCCACTCATGCATTTGGGTGATTCCATTCTGTGAGTCCTGATTGGCTGCTTGGTTTGTATGATGTTCTGAGGCTTCATAAATAACCTGCCATTTTGCAGTAGTCTTTGCATCAAACCAAGTTCGTATTAAGTTACGTCTGCTTGCTGCCTTGTCTTACCAATTCGACAGTAATTGGAACTAGTATGATTATTCTACAACAGTGCTATTTTTATTTTTTCTAAATCCTAACAAAAAATAGTGCGCCTTTTTGGGTTGGAGCTAGAATGAATTAATAGTATTTAAGTTTATTTCAATGGAAGAAAATTGATTTTATATATGAGAAAATTGAGTTACTAGTGGAATTAATTAAACTTGTAAGTCAAGGTACCATTTTACTAAAAACTGTTTACTTATCATTACACAATTCAAATTTGTATTGATTTTATACTTGTTAAAAACATACTGAATTCATGTATATGGGAGAAATAAGAAAACACTTCATTCGAAAGGTTTAAAAAAGACAGTGATAAAGTAATTTTCAAGTTTCTATATTATTAGAAAGTAAATATATCTTTACTAAAAGAGCTTAACCACTTACAACTGGCTGTCAAGATATCTTGCCAGAATTTTCTTTGTCTTGGAGTGACTAATGAGATATTTTACCAATATGGTCTCATACATTGACAGGTCCTGTATCTACTGTTGCTGGACTGAATATAGTACAATTTAATTTTTTTGCCTTGCTGAATTTGTATACTTATTTTTTGTCTACAATTTGAAGAAGCAGAAGGTTAAGAGAACTGTTACAAAAAACAGTTTGTGAAGGAAAACTTTCATGTGTTCAACTGCTACTAATATCTGAAGTCTAATAATGTTTTATTATAGTAGTATGTATTCACTTAACCCCTCCGCCACGGATGTACACAAGGTCAATTTTAAAGCTAGGTTTAACCAGGTTTGAACTCAGTTTTTCTTCTCCTAGACTGGTTATCTTACTAAGGCTAAATAACCCAATCTGCCCTACTATTTATCTATAAAGTCAATAATACTTGGAAATTCACATATTTTGACTGATTGATTGATAGATTTTAATGACATCTCAGCCTGTCATGGGCTATTTTATGCCTAAAGGTTAAGAATCACGTTCATTGTACATTCATATTTACATTTCTTGTGTAGTTGTTTCTTAAAAGGTTTTTTCTTGTTGCCCATAGTCCTATCGAATACAAATGATTTTTAAACAGATCTATTTAACCCATAGATGGGACCCTAACATGTACTACCACTTTGGATTAGAGTAGAACTGGGAATAATGCCAATGAAGGGATACTCCATACTTCCAAAATTTCCAGAACTGCAGCCTCACTATCAGATGCTGCTTAGTTTCCTAGCCAGGACTCCCCTTTGCAGGAGATACAATCAGTATATTCTGAGCCTTGCAGACAGGGCTCACCACCAAGTTTATTCACATCATCATTGGTGCACAGAGCATCAGACCCAAAAGATTCAAGACTTTTCCAGAATGACCTAACATTTCTTATGACAATGGTTCTCTCCAAAGTCAATGATAATTGGAAGTGCATATATTTTTATAAAAATACTTTATCTAAATATACAGACCTGATGCCGAGTAAGAAACAACACCATATATAGTTCTGATCAATACAAAAATGTAGAACAATAATCTATCCAGTATTATTTGGATTATTCAGACTACTGTCCTCATCTTTATTGTTATCTGTACAACATTTTGGCCGAGGTGCCCTCCGGGCTTCTTCAGGTATTTCTTGTTGCACTCAGAAGTCTTCTCGAACTCAGGAACCTTCTTGTCAGACTCGAGAGCCATCACGGAACTTTGAACCCAACCCTTTATCAATCCACAAAATACCTGAAGAAGGCCAGAGGAGACATCGGCCAAAATTTTGTACAGATAACAATAAAGATGAGGAGAGTAGTCCGAATAATCCGAATAATACTAATTATAAAGCCTCATTTAAAAAATTCAGAGAAATAATAATCTATCTGATAAAATAAACTGGATATTCTCCCCAGCTGTAGCCACATCAGTACTATGGTATAGTTGTATCACTTAGACTTTAAAGAAACACATGCAAAAAAAAACTAGATAGAAACTATACAAGGAGGCAGCATGCAGTTTTGAACAAATCCTGAAAGCATCTGTATGACCACTTATCTTCTATCTCACAAACCCTCCAACTAAGACAAGCAAGACATGCTAGAGAAGTAAGGATGAACTCATAAGTTAAATTCTCCTATGGGTTCCTACACATGGACACCCCAGTATTGACTGACCAGTAAAAAATTAGATTCCTTAGCCCTTTGTGGGCACTGGATGCCATCTAGAGGACATACCAAAAGGTATGGATATCAAATGAGAGAGTCAAGGAAATCTGTGCTGTTGAAATGCCTTGATGATGTTGATGAGAACAGCTATAATAATAATCTGAAAAAATATATTTAAAGATAAAACTTTCTAATGATAGTAAAGAGATAATGGAATATTAGTTTTGTAAATGCTGTCATTTTTTCATGTTACTAAATTTACTTAAATAATAAAATCAAAAATTGATCAAGACCTATAATAGAACAAATATGGAGGTGCTTGGTGTAATGGTTAGAGTCATAGGAAATGGACTCGCCAACCTGAGTTCAAATCCTGGACAAGGCTCTTTGCATTTCACATAGCACTAATACCCTTGAAAAAGGTATGAATCCATATATTTTACCTCCAGCTATGGGTAAATAGTAGGGCAGACGGGGCTCTTTAAACTTGAATAGGAGAAGGAAAACTCTGAATTCAAACCTGTTAAACTCCGCTTAAGAAACTGACCTTGTGTTGCATCCAGCTCATGCAGAGGTGTTGTTAAATATATACACACACACACACACACACACACACACACACACATATATATATATATATATATATATATATATAATATATAATATATGATAGAACAAATAACAAAGATATATAAGTCTTTGAATCCTTTACATTTTAATATAGTGACCGTTCTTCTCAATAACATCCAGTAATCTATTATCCATTGATTTTGTTATTTATTTTTACTTAAGCAAGTTCATTTTCCAATATAGTAGTTTTAATTGGTTTCCTTAGTTCTGCTAAGCTGTTATATTTTTTGCCACTTTCATATAATTTCATCTTCACAATTGACCATGGATTTTTGATCAGATTCAGATCAGGACTTAATGGTGGCCATTCCATTATCTTTTCTCCTGTAAATCTTTTATGCTCAAAGAATTTACTGTTAAATTTAGATACATGAGAAGGAGTATTATGTTTTCATGTTATGTACTTTTGAAAAACCTTTGAATACTTTTTAATATCCATCGTGTTTTTCTTACTCTGAGAGAGAAGCAAATAATAATTCAATTTGTGATGAAGGTAATGAAAGAAATGATTACTTGGGAGATAAAAATATTTAGATGTTATGAGGTCACACATTGGCATTGATATCAGGGAGAAAATTTAGAGGAAAAAAATGATATTTTTCTCTAAACTCAAAAAAAAATAAAGAAAAAATCTTGCCAAGCCGCAAAAACAATTATGATATCCCAACTCCCTAAATGATTAATACGCAGTATGTACAAAATAACTTGCAGAGTAATAACCATTTAGAAAAATGGAGATTCTATTTTTCTAATTTTATCTTTTTCTTTCACTTCTTTATTTTTCTCTCAGTTTTTCTTCCTCTCAAATATCATTAGTTAAAACAAATACTCAGAATTTAATTTGTTTGAAAGAATTTATTCTTTTTATTTTATTTTTTTGAGTTAATGGTGTTCTAAAATTATTTGTAGCCATTCTTACCAACATCTCCGTACAGCACTTTTTCCTCTCTTTGATGTCTAGACTGTTTTTATAAATAAATTCACAAAACACTTTATTCATAGTACTTTAAAATCACGGAATCTGTTTTTCAATGAAGTTAAAAACAAACTCTGTTTTAACATAGTTAGCAAGTTTATAGGGGCTGGTTTACCTCAGGTAGTAGAGCATCTGTCTAGGAGCCACAAGATTCTGTGCTTAATACCGGCCCTTGCCAACTCCACACATAAGTAGCACAGTTTGGATCTGTGCAGTAAAATGGGAACCTGATGGTAAGTGTGGCGCTCTACATCAAATGCACAATCTCCTTTGTCTAATGCTAGTGAAAAGAGGATAGACTCCCTCACAGTCACTAAGAAATAAAGATTTACATATATGGTGTACTTAATTTGCATACTGGTTTTAACAAAACCAGGTTTAATAAATAATTACTTGGTGTTATTGATCTCTAATATTATTGTTTTATTCTCTAATGTATTAAAAATCAATCTTATGAATGATTTTATATTGAAACAAAATATAATTAAAATAAGTGTAATCTTTTTATATGCATTCCTATTCAATTTCGTTAGTCTTTCTAATTTAATATATTTCATTACATTAAAACTTAAATACTTATGCCTGGAGAGGACATATTCTTGCTAGTACTTTAAACTTGCATTCATAACTAATAGTAAAACTTTAAAAGTAATATTCAAAATGCTGTTTTAAATATGATGTATTTACCCCCCCCCCACACACACACACATACACCATAGGAAGGATGTGACACAAAGTGAAATCTTCAAAATCATAATATGATGAATAGATCAGTATATCTCTGATATTATACAGTGTAGTCTTGGTTAAGTGTTCTTATATAACTTGAGCAAAATCATCAAATGAGTTTTCCTTCTCCAAGATTGGTTATCTAAGCAAGGTTTAAAAAAAACAGTTTTCCCTACTATTTACCCATAGCTGGAGGGAGAATAGTTGGATGCATAACTTTCCAAAGAGCATTAGCAATATGTGAAATGCAAACAGCCTCATGCAGAATTTGATCTTTAGTCACCAAATTCATTTCCTATGACAATAACCAACAGAGAAATAATAGGAATAAACACAAGTATCAAGGATATGGTAAAAAGGTTAACTAAGCAAAGATACAAGGTGAACAGATTAATAAGCAATTGCTAGGTTGAATTTACTCATCCCAGGAGATCTCATTGTTTCTCTCCTCCAAGGTTTCATCAGACATTATTCATAGAAAAAACAGATGAGTCAATTCTTATTATTTAGGTATACTATATGACCAAGATTAAAGAGCCCAGTCTATGCTACTATTTATCCATTGCTGGAGGGAGAATAGTTGGATACATACCTTTTCCAAGGGTATTATCACTAAGTGAAATGCAAACAGCCTAATCCAAGATTTGAACTCAAGTTGCTGAGTTTATTTCCTACGACAATAACCATTACACCATATTGCTGATATTAAACAGTTTAATCCTTGTTATCCATACTAAGTCTTGGTTAAGTCTTATATTAGTTCAGCAAAATCATTTTTTGGGGGAAAAGCTACAATACTGAGAGGTTTAACTATGTGGCTCTACATAAATTTATGTGCTGACAGAGAACAAATAGAAGCTCAGTACAGTACATAAGTTACAGACCGGAAATATAGGCTGATAAAACTGCTAAAAAAGACAAGGATGACTTGAACTTATGCAAGCTAAGTAATAAATTAAAAGTTTTATTTGCTTTGTTGTTTGTTTCTCCTAGAGTATGGCCATTATTAGTTTGACAAAGTTTTAATTAAAATTTTCTCTCAAAGATCTTTCGTTCATTCATTTTGAGACATTTTTTTTAAACACAAGAATTATGATGCATTGCATAATGACTCTATTTCTGATAAGATTCAAGGTGATAGCATAGTGGTTAAGAACACGAGCTGCAGCTTTTAGTGTTTTACTAATTATAATTATATTGTTGATACTGAACAAACAAACAATTAAGATTCTTTAATATATTCTTGTTTTTTAGCTAATTTAATTTTAAAACAAAATAGACAATTAATAAATAATTTTTTTTTTTTAAATTGAAATAAATCACTAAGTAGGCCTGAGCCTATTCTAGCAGTGACCACCCCAAGCGGAGATTTAAGAGGTTTGAATTCAGAGTTTTCCTTCTCCTAGACTGGTTGCCTAACCAAGGTTAAAGAGCCCAGTCTACCCTACTATTTACCCATAGCTGGAGGGAGAATAGTTGGATTCATACCTTTCCCAAGGGTATTAGTGTTATGTGAACTGTGGCTTCTTCTAGGATTTGAACTCAGGGAGACAAGTCCATTTCCTACGTCTCTAACAGTACACCACATGCCTCTCTAAATAGAAATTGAATTGATTAGATTAAAGCAGGCTGGGCAACTACAATATTCTTATTTGTCTTAATTTTTTAAATGAGGCTTGATATGCATTATTTTGATTTTTTGTGAAATAGACATATATAATGTTTTATATTTTTATATTTATTGTGAAATAGACATATATAATGTTTTGGTCATTGTACCCTACAGCCTTCTTCAAGTGTTCGTTGTAATCCATCGGAGTAGACTGCTCTCACTCCGCTACAAGTGTCAAGACTTTTTCTATCTGAGCATAATGATTCAGCTGGGAAAATCATTTTGAATAATTTGACTGTTGTGCAAACAAAGTGTTGAAGAATTTATGTTGATCTCATTTAAAGGATGACGCCATTCATTTTATACCCCAATCAATTTGAAAAGCGTCAAAATCATTTTTAAAAAAAATTTAAAAAAACTATATTACTGGTGTTTCTTGCATAATTCGAAGTGTAAAATCCAATGGCATCCATTATTCTTTGACATTTTAATGTTCAAATAAACTTGTTTTTTTTCAACATTTGCACAACAAACAAAAGAAAAATTATGGACTACAGTCATTCTATTACATTCACTTTCTGACTAATACCAGAGATGCTGATAGGTACGCATCCTGCATCCCTGACGCATACAAATCTAAAAGGACGCAGTAAAATCGTATCCATACATCCCAGTGTTTTTCTTTTTTCTTCCCTCACCATTTCAAGCTAACTGTAAATACATTTCAATAGTTTCTTAGAAACGAATTACACAGGATAAGTTACAAGGTAGGAGTTAGACGGCTTTAGTTGTTTCTCCAGATCAGAAATAAAAGCCCTAAAATCTATTAAGAAACTTTAGTTGAGACCCATAAATTTTTACATGGACTCATTCAAAGCAAATCTGTGCATCCCAGGACACACTAAATCAAAAAGCTATCAGTATCACTGAATATCCTAGAGAAAAGGTATGAACACCCCCTTCATCTACCCAGCTATGGGTTAAATAGTACCATAACTGTTCTTCCACAAGGAATGCTTTGACATGGAGATTGATATGCCATTAAACAAAGAAACCAAACCAAATCCTTCAAATAGATGAGGTAGATAAAAAATTAGTGGATTCTAATGTCATGTCAAGACATCTAGGGTTATTTTATGCTAGAGGTTAGGTAATTGCACACATTGTATATATTTACATTTTTGTGTAGTTGTTTCTTCAGAGTTTTTTTGCATACTGTTATATGAGATATCAAATATTCCTATTTAATACAACTTGTAACATAGCATAACCATTACTTGAATGATAATTATTTTTTGGTATCCAATTGTTTTAAACTGGACACTTTATGATCTCTGCTTTTATAAAGACCTGGCAGTGAGTTCTACACTTGTTGGGTGACAAGTATTTTAGTGTTTGGTTTAAAGGTGTGTGGTTATTTCTGGTGCGTGTTAACAGATTTTCCTTTTCAGCCCCATCTTATTTGGTGATCATGCTGAAAAGGAATTAAAGAAAAGGAAGAGACAAAGTCAAAAGGTAGTTTTAGGATTCAGGCTTTATTCACGGGTCATAGTCACCACATGGAGAGGAAATTTCTATATGTCCAGTAATAGTGTCTGGTCCCCGTTGAGGCTCTTGTTCGAATGGCTGAGAGATTATCTTGGTGGTCGGAAATGGGTCCGTTTTCCTGCACATGCTCGGAGAGTACTTCCTGTCTGAAGACTGGTGGGGGATTGTTATTTTAATTCTTTTTTATTTTAATTTTATTTTAATCCCCACACACTTGGAAGATATTTGTTAAGATTGGACAGGGTATGTCTCAAATTAAGCATAACTGTTTTGGTCATATATGTAACTTAGGCATGTGTTTATTTAGGTGTTTATCTGCCAATTCTGTTCATCCTAATTCAAAGCAGTGTTTTGAGGATGGTTTAGTTTGATGTTAAAACCATTTGAGGTCAGTGTTTGAAGATGTTTTATTCATTTATATATTTTTTTCCTCTTATCACCATGATATTGTCTAATACATTTTTAAAATTCTTTCTATGATCATGAATCTTGCATCTTTGTTAAAATTGTGACCAATTGAGTGGAAACGTTTTTCTACAAGTATTATTTTGTTTTAATCCATAGATTTGATTCTGTCTCTATTGTTATTTAGTCTACAGTCAAATGGTCATTCTGACTTTCCAATGTATTGTTTTTGTCCAGCAAATAAACCCCATTTTTGCTTCTGCAATTAGATTTGTGGGAAATTTTGGTTGTAAAGCTAGTGAATGAGTCAGTTGACTTCTGTAATTTATTTGTGGTCATTTTTTAAAGTTTTTTAGTTGTGAAGCTAGTTAATATGTTTGTTAATTTGAGGTGTTTGCAACATAGGTTGTTCTTAACATTAGATGTTATCAAAATTTAGTGGATTTTATTGTGGGCTTCTTATGGATTACTTTCTTATTTACTATGTTGTGGCTTCCTATCATTTCTCTGAGGTTATTTAATTGATAGGCCATTAGGTCTGATTCTTGAAAAATATAATGGGGTTTACTTTGAAAAGTAGAATCAACTTTGTTTAAAAAGGAATATTTAATGTGTCCAGGCTTATATCATAGTCCTTTGAGTAAGATCTGAATAGTGAGGTTTAGTTTCTTTGTTTAATGGCATATTAACCTTTATGGGTTATTTAATGCCAAACCCATCCTAGTAGAAGAACAATAGGTTTAAATAGTGAGGCAACTAAACATCTTGTCACTTCATGCTTGTTGAGAAAGTGAGATGTTTATAGTTGATTGTTTGTTTTTATTTATACTGTTTTCCATGCTAACCAAAGTCATTGCCCCCTCTGAGTCGGTAACTATGAAAAAAGGGCATATACCTTCAAATTCTGGATATATTGGGTGCAACAGTAACATATTACCTACCTAAAACCGTCAGCCCCATAGACAACTTTGTGGACCCATTACTCATGCTCATATTAACTCAATCCACAATGTTTGCAAACTCAACCTAGGGCTGCATTTGACAATATATTGTTGTTTTACATTTCCCAATAATGGCCTGTTACACCTTGAATTGTATTAAAATAAATTAATAATTACTGTTTGAAATTCATTTTCACCTCACCGATATTCGAGACCATTGTGGGAGAAGCTATTAATAGTTCTGTAGGAAGAAGTGCATTTTGTAAGGAACGACTATACTTCTTGTACCAGGCCATCATTATTCATTATTATTTTATTTTTTTCTTCTGTCTCCAGAATTTCTGAGACTAATTGTCATTAAAAGAGAGAGAAAGTTTTGAAGTATAATAAATATTAGCCTTGATAGAATTGGTTTACAGTAGCTAGAAATAACATTTAAAATTATTTAAAAAGTAAAAGTATGTTTGCATTATTTTACATTACATTGAATATTTAAGCATAGTCCAGTTAACATAATCACAAAGTTTCAAGAGAAGAAAAACATTGAATATTTAAGCATAGTCCGGTTAACATAATCACAAAGTTTTCAAGAGAAGAAAAACATTTTTTCCCCTCGTCATGGATATTTTGGAGCAACCTATTTATAACCAGGAAGCTAAAGCTTTTCCCCTTGACGTAATAAAAATATCAGTTGTTAAAAATGTCGTCTCTTCAACACTTAACCCACCCTGACCCCCGATAGTCAGGATATATACTGCTTCCCCTCCACCCATCAATAGTACTTACTAATTCCATTCTCCCGCACGACATACACTACTTTTACGTACCCTGTCTTTTCAGTCAACTTATCACAGTGCTCATCAACCCTCTCTCGTGCACAGTCAGCAATTAATAACTTCGAAATTGAAGAGCTCCGAGCACCTCTCGTGATTTGCCAAATTTTGAACATTTACTGTCATAACCCCCCTTTTTAGAAAACAAGTCAATGTTCTCGTAATAATAATAAAATTAAAATAATAATTTTAGTCGAATAAAAATTTGCATAGGGAAAAAAAAAACTAAAAAAAAAGGAAAGGAACTGTATTTATTGAGTTTTTTTTCTTCTTCCAATATTTTTGACAGCATATGAGAGTTAGTGAGTAATACTGGTTGTTTGACAAAAATATAAACACAACTTGGGTCATATTCCCCACCCCCTGCACAGCTGCAACAAGAACAACAACCTACTATCATCTCGAAATGCATTAAAAATAAGAACGAAAAGTATATCAGTGCGATGAGAAGTTAAAAAAGATGTTTTTTTAATTTTTTTTCCCTTCCTTTTTGTTGTTGTTGCAAGTCAGTTTTCTTTTTGCTGTTCATAGGATTTTTGAATAATGTCATCGACTCGTAAAAGTTTACGATTTCTTTGTCTTGTTCGCCGCAGAGAGATTTCCCCGAAATAAGCCAGAAAACGGAATTTGAGATTTACTTTTTTTCACCCTGGGTATGGCAAAGAAGAAACCAGCAACATGGGGAAATCACAACCTTTCATTTTTCATCAAATTTGGCAACGTCTGTTGATAATTTCTTCTCTGTTTTTTCTTGCAGATGGAGTGTCTAAACCATGTAAGTATAAGCTCTTTTGTTTTTTAAAATTTAGCCATGTGCTTTGTTTTTAAGTAAACAAAAAAAAAATCACAAAAACAAAACAAGTAATTACCATCTGTATCGATGTTTGTTGCATATTTTTTATTATCATATGTTTATTGTTTAAAATATCGTTTGGTTTTTATTTAAGGTTTTCGTTGCATGAAAAAGAAAAGTATTTTAAAATAGTAATTAATTATATCGGTATGTTGTTGTTCCCATAGATTACTACACTCTTCTTATTGGATCGACCTATTAAATCATCATTCTTTAATTATAGGTAGTCTTTCTCTTTTTAATTATTTAAATGCAATAAAATAAAATAAAAACTATTATTAACTGTATGTACTATATTATAAATAAATAAATATTCCTTAATTTAAGTAAATACATAGCAAAGATAACTAAGTTTGTTGTTTACTAAAAAAAAGTAAAATGAAACAAAACTGTTAAATTTAATGTATTAAAAGATATTAAATTTAATGTTTTAAAAAAAAAGTCCTCAGTACTACTTGTAATTTGCGGTCCATTTCGAATGTGCGATGACGTCTCCAAAACATGCATGCTACGCTGAGCACTTGATATTGTTGGCGAAAATTACAAACTTTGAATATAATTTTGTTTTCTAGCAGGGTTTTAAATTAAGAAAGAAAAAAAAATGAAATGTGTGGAAATAACTTGGTTCTGTTTGCTGTATACATGGTGTGAAATGAGAATCTCTTAATTCAAAGTTATTTTAACATAGAAAAAATCATTTTGAAATGTAAACATAAAAATGTGTGAAATAAAAAAAAAATATTTTGCATGAAATCGATTTTATTCCTTTTTTAAATTTTTTTATACACCAAGTTATGTACTTTTTAACTCCCCCCAAAAAAGGGTAGTTATTTTTAAAATTTTTGTTACACTTTCTATTTGAGGCGTATTGATTGTTTACTGCTAGTGCTACCTTCTTTTCGACTAGAACGAAAAACAACCTTTACAGGAACTGACTTAAAAAGAACCCCAAAAACAACCAAATACCAAGCCTGTGCCCCCGATTTTTTCCTGTGGGTGTTTGTAAAAAAAAAAAAAAAAAAAAAAAAAAAGTAGCAGGCACCCACTTCCTTTAATTTCCTCTTCGAGCAAAATACCTGCTAACGAAGTAGCAGTCCTCTTATCCTTTGTTTAAACTGTTGATGAGGTACACCTAATGTTTTGGAGAGAAAAAGGAAGAGGTTTACAAGCCACTGCCTTTAATTTTCCCCTCGCCTCCTGGATAAAATATGTAGCTGTACCTCATTATCTGTTACTAACGTAAGGACAAAGACCTGAGATTGGGAGAGGAGGGGGGTAAGCAAGAGAAAAACTTGCATAGTTGTCTACTGTTGGGAGGAAATAGACAAAATCCTTTTATTTACTTTTTCTGACTCCAGTAGCAGATGTTTTTTCTTTTTTTTTTTTTGTCAGGTTTTCTTTCTGTAATTAAAAAAAAAAATGGGTTCAACTGGATTAACAGTGGGAAATTTATCATCCAAATTGAAATAACAAGTGAAATAAAACAAATTTACCAGCCTACAAATTTTAATTTTTATTGATTATTCTTTATCTTAATTTATCTTGATTGATTAATTTTACATAACTAATCTTAATTTATATCTCTAGTGTACACATTTCTCTCCCCACACACACATTCTATAACTATTGCCCTATGTCCCTATCTTGTTCTATAAAAAGCAAACAGTATATATCACAAATTATTTAAATTGAGTCAGTAAAAACAAATGGCTTGAATGTTTTATTATCTATCATTAACATTAGTTAGTGAGCATCTAGTTTCTCTCCCCCTCCCTCTATCTATCTATCTGTCATATATATATATATATATCACATACACACATACAATTACACATTAAGGAAAAACTTAAAAAACAGTCATTTTGGCTTATTGTAATTTATTTCAACAAAACTCCTTTTTAAGAGAAGTTTGCATCTTCAGACGGCCAAATACAAAATCTGAAGATGCTGGCTTCTTTTAAAAAGGAGTTTAGTTAAAATAAATTATAAACCAAAATGACGCGTTTTATGTTTTTCCTTAATATGGAATTGTAAATATTGCTCTGTATGAAATTATAAGATTGTCATGCATTGAGCTCTTCTGAGGACTTTTAAGAATCTTTCTATATGTCTATATGAATGAAGGTACCTATATATATATATATATATATATATATATATATATATATATATATATATATGTATGTATGTGTGTATGGAAGAAAGAGAAGGTCCTGAATAGAATCATTCCCACCACCTACTCATCTGATCTATTGGATGGATATATATATATAAACCCATTTTGTGTCCACTATTGAATAAAGTCTGCGGAGTGGCTTATTGTATCAGCAAGGGTATCTAACCCTTTTTTTGTTAGTGCTAGACCAGATAGTGTTTTTTCTCAGATGGAGCGTCAAACCTAGTGTCAGCTCCCAACTTTACTGCACAGATCAGATTACTTAAGCTGTGCTACTCATGCACTTTGGTGAGGACAGTTGGTGAGGACCAGTATTGAACCCATAAACTTGTGATTACCTTCTTCCTTCTGTGATGACCTTCATTGTTCTAGCATCTGACATATCTTACCAGGAAAATCCAGTCTCATCTCTCTTTCATACTGGTTATATCTCCAGCTATGAGTAAATAGTAGAGTATATGGGGTTCGTTAATTTTGCTTAGCCAACTAGTGCAGGAGAAAGAAAACTCTGAATTCAAACCTGTTAAACTCTGCTTAAGAAATTGACCATATATCATATCCTATTGTTCTTGAGGGTTTAGTATATATATATATATATATATATTATATATATATATATATATTTAACATTAACATTTCTGTGACTCTGGGTTTCATATTTTTACATATTCATCAGACAGTCACAACTGGGGTCTCAAAAATTCCCATGACATATATATAATTCAGGAATATATATATATATAGTCTCCGATTGCCACTTAAGCATTTTCTATTGTAGTGGCATTAGTAATTTATCCAAGAGTGCTCAATATATCATAAAAATAGAGCTATAATATATATATATATATATATATATATATATATATATATATATATACACACAACACACACACATATATACACACACACACATATATATATATATATATATATATATACACACACCCACACACACACATACATATATATATATATATACACACACACACACGCACATATATATATATATATATATATATATATATATATATATATATATATATCTTATTATAATGGAGATTGTGTGTTTGTCTGTCTGTAACCGAAACTAAATCACTATTCAAGTCACAATTCCCTTAGTTATTGACATCACATTTACCATGATTTTATTTTTATTTAAACCTCAATTATTGATAAAATTGTTATACCTTATTAATACTGTTGACCATATCTACGTACTATTAACATGTAATTGTATTTATATATACAACAAAATAGCAGTTTACAGTGTGATTGCATATTGATATTTAAAATTTGATTTTAATAAATATATGCTTTGTATTATTGATTTCTAATTGTTTGGTTTTCTCTTAACGAATCTGAGCAAAAATCTCGGGGATAAATCTTAAAAGAAATCCATAAACAAGATGAAAGAACTGTAATTTATTAAATACTTTATAATCTAACTAAATAGATAAATTAGGAAAAATGAAAGACGGGAGTGAAAGAAAGTGATGGAAGAGTTAAATCTAAAGCTGTTCTATTTTTCGATTATACCCCTCAGTTGATCATTTTCTAAAGAGTTTATAATTTGATACAATATTTTATTACATCAAAACCTAAATACTTGCACCCGAAGGGTGCATATATTTGCTAGTATATATAAGGTTTTTTTCTTGGGTACCATTCTATCAACCTTATGTACATCTCTACATGGATCATGCACAAGTCAATTTTGCATTGTTTAATAATTTCTATGATATTTCTCTTTTTATTCTATTATTCCTAGTATTGCCTTTAATGTCAATCTCTGTTTCTTTTGTAGTGATTTAGTTCATTTAGTTCATTAAAGCTGATTTTATACTTTATGCTTTAAGCATTCTGACAATCTTTGTCTTTATTTTTTATTAAATGCCTTCTAACATAGGATTTTTCATCGTTTTTCTTCTTTTTGCTTATTTTTCCTGATCTTTAAATTTAGCATTTGCTCAAAGTAATGTGTGTATATTAAACACACACACACACACATATATATATATATATATATATATATATATATATATATATATATATATATATACATACATACATACATACACACACAAACAAACCAACTTCTCCATATATATACATAACCTCTCTTTCTATCTCTCTCCCTCTCTCTCTCTATATATATATATATTAAAAAAAAACCCGAAATACTTAAATATCGACATAAAAAGTTTCCATCGTTCATGATATCCTGTGTTTGTTTTCTTTAAAAAATTTCTCCACATATATATATATATAGATAGATAGATATTCATTGAGAATGAAAAATAAACGTTTCTGTGATTTCTAAATGTTTTGGTGACCTTACCTTTAGGATTACCCTTGTACAACTATTGGGGTGGCTGATGTTATGGAGGATACTTAGTCAAGTCCCTACTCACTAAAATCCTGTATCAGTATATCCAATGATACACTATCAATGAATAAACAGAAGAAAAGACGAAAATAAACTCATTTATACATATAGTAAAAGTAAAGACGTTTTCCAGTGGAAACTTGCGCATGGGTACTTTAGTGTGGCCATCCAGCAAAGACATACATTGACCAGCTCTAAGCGGATACTGGATGCTGTGCAGAGGACCTTCTAAGGGCAATGAGTGATAGGGACGGTTGGTGAGAGATTGTCATGGATATCCATGCTACTAGCATGACCTGTTGATGATGATATCTAAAGCTTAAGAAATAGACCTTGTCACTTTCTGATATATATATATATATATATATGCACCAACCCCACTGCATGAGCAGAAGGTGACAAGGCCTATTTCTTAAGTGGAGTTTAACAGGTTTGAATTCAGAGTTTGCCTTCTCCTAATCAGGTTGCTTAACCAATTTCAAAGAGCCCAGGTTTCCATAGTTTTTACCCATAGCTGGAGTGAGAATAGTTGAATGTATAACTCTCCCAAAGGTATTAGCACCATGTGAAATGCAACCAGTCTCATCCAGGATTTGAACTTGTCCATTTCCTATGATAATAACCATTACACCACGGGTGCCTCTCTCTCTCTCTCTCTCTTTCTATCTATCTATCTATCTATCTATCTATATATATATATATATATATATATATATATATATATAATGTGTGTGTGTGCAATCATTCTTAATTTAATCTACCAGTTACATCTAATAATACTGAGATGATTAAAGAGCTACAGAAAGAAAATATTTTATCTAGTATTTGTTACCTGATATGTTTAAATTGTTACACTGACTTGTGCATTTTTTTTATTTTTATTTTTTGGTTTTTATTTTTTTACCTTCAAGCTTAGATTCGTTCATTTTTCATGTTTCCTATAAAAGATCTGAATCTTGTTCTCAGGAATCTCATATTTCTTCAATGAGAAAATCTTGTTCATCTCTGTAAACAAATACTAAGCCTACTTAGCTCAACTGGACAGGTATTTTTTTTTTGAGTGTGAAAAAGTTTTTTTCAGGAAGTGAAAATTTGATTAAAAAATACAAAGGTAATCCCAAAAGTAAAGTCTCCAAAGTGCTGGGGATGCAGCGAAACTGTTTGTGCGGCTATTTACAGCAATTTGTATGAGGGTAATCCTAAAAGTAAGGTTTCCAAAGTGCTGGGATGCAGCAAAACTGTTGTGCGGCTATTTACAGCAGTTACAGCAATTTGTATTAATCCTAAAAGTAAGGTTTGCAAAGTGCTGGGGATGCAGCAAAACTGTTTGTGCGGCTATTTACAGCAATTTGTATGAGGGTAATCCTAAAAGTAAGGTTTGCAAAGTGCTGGGGATGCAGCAAAACTGTTGTGCGGCTATTTACAGCAATTTGTATGAGGGTAATCCTAAAGTAAGGTTCCAAAGTGCTGGGGATGCAGCAAAACTGTTTGTGCGGCTATTTACAGCAATTTGTATGAGGTAATCCTAAAAGTAAGGTTTCCAAAGTGCTGGGGATGCAGCAAAACTGTTTGTGCGGCTATTTACAGCAATTTGTATGAGGGTAATCCTAAAAGTAAGGTTTCCAAAGTGCTGGGGATGCAGCAAAACTGTTTGTGCGGCTATTTACAGCACTTTGTATGAGGGTAATCCTAAAAGTAAGGTTTCCAAAGTGCTGGGGATGCAGGGAAACTATTTGTGTGGCTATTAGCAACACTGTTGTGTTTGTTGAACACATGCTCAGTCTTGGCTCAGCACTCGTTTCTGATGGAGCTCCCAATTGACACTACTGTCAAGTCTAAGGTTTGTACAGTTATTCAGTTTTTGAATGTAAAAGATATTAAACAAAATGTAGAGAGTTTGCAATGATGATTAGATACAATGCTTCTTCAATGACATAGCTGTGAGTTGGTATGACATGGCCATACATAGTATGACATGGGCATACTAAAACTGCCCCAGCACCTGTGAAAATGCATTGACCAAATGGCAATTATATAAAATATATATATATATATATATATATATTATATATTGTTGAAAGTTTCAAAGGATGTAAACATGATTAATAATGAAAAATAAACGTTTCTGTGATTTCTAAATGTTTTGGTGACCTTACCTTTAGGATTACCCTTGTACAACTATTGGCTGGTGTTATGGAGGATACTTAGTCAAGTCCCTACTCACTAAAATCCTGTATCAGTATATCCAATGATACACTATCAATGAATAAACAGAAGAAAAAACAAAATAAACTCATTTATACATATAGTAAAAGTAAAGACGTTTTCCAGTGGAAACTTGCACATGGGTATTTCAGTGTGGGCCATCCAGCAAAGACATACATTGACCAGCTCTAAGCGGATACTGGATGCTGTGCAGAGGACCTCCCGAGGGCAATGAGTGATAGGGACGGTTGGTGAGAGATTGTCATGGATATCCATGCTACTAGCATGACCTGATGATGATATCTAAAAATTATTATTAAAGAGCAATATATATTTGTGATTCTTTCATAATACTATAAAATTTAACTAAAGATTATTATCCAGAAATATATCTGTAAGATGCACCTGACTATATTGTCAGTGATGTTATCCAAGAATCATTCGGTGTTTCAGGTCTTTCAACATCATACGCTTTTACCTAGATGACCCAGCTGGTGTTGATCAAGCACAAGCTTATGGTCAGTTAATGAGATCTTTAACAGCTATAGGTAATAGTAGGGTTCACTGGGCTTTTTGACCTTCATTAGGTAACCAGCCTATGAAAAAGAAAACTGAATACAAACCTGTTAAACTCCACTTAAAAAAATGACTTAGTTTTACATCCTACTAGTGCAAAGGGGTTGGTAAATATATATAAAATATAACTAAAGATTATCATTAAAATTTAATATAGTTTGTAATGCATTTATTATACTATGAGATATAACAGACAATTTTATTGAAGAATCATATGGTTTGTGATTCATTCATAATACCATAAAATATAACTAAAGATTATTGAAACATAACATAGTTTGTGATTGATTCATAATACTATAAAATATAGATGAAGATTTTTATTGAAGAATCATATCATTTGTGATCCATTCATAATACTATAAAATATAACTGAAGATTTATGAATCCTAACATAGTTTGTGATTCATTCATAATACTATGAAATATAACTGAAGATTTTTATTGAAGATGAAAAAATATTGCAGTCTTTCACTTTCCTTTAATTTAATCTATTACATTTCTATTTATAAATATTCTGTTTTGTCTTAATAATTGGGCTCAAAACGGACATTACAGTAACTGGGTTCTTGTTATATTGTTTGGTTTCAGATTGAGGCAGATCCTAGACATTTTCGTTTGGTAATTTTTTGATTATGTGGTCCTTATCAAGATCAAAGTTATTATATCACTAATCCATGAGTCGGTCAGACTAATATTCTCATCCTTGTCGGTTTTATCAATGAATTAGTCACACTCAACTTGTGTATATAATTTATCTGGCAGGAGGGTTAGTCTAGATCATTCTAAATCTGTCACAGATTTCTAGAGGCAGCATAAATATCACCACTTACTACCTTAACCTAACTGAATTAGACAGAAAAAATATCCATTTAAGAAGATCAACACATACACTAATCCTCTTAGTAAACTCCCCCTCTCTCTATCTCACTCATGATAGCTTCTCTCTCTCTCTGGCAGAGGTTTCTGTGTATTTTTCCTTTTTTTTATTGCTTAAACTAGATACTATACCTTATGCAATTTGGGAGATGCTTGTGGTGTAATGGGTTATTATCATATAAAAAAGACCCGTCAATCTGAGTTCAAATCCTGAACGAGATTGTTTGCATTTTACATAGTGCTAATAATAATAAAATTACAATGAAAAGTGATTATCTGCTCCTAAAAACAAAAAAACCCCTACTTTTTAAAAAGATTATTGCCAATAATGGTGCAGTCTTAAAAAGGTTCCCCACTCCTTCTATTTACCAAGGACATTGCCTTAACCCTTTTAATAGGAACTCCACTGATAAAGCAGGGCATAAATCTGCAATCATTCAGCCTCTCCACCTCTTCATGTCTTCTACTTCTTTCTTAAAAATATCTGCATCTATAAAGAAGACAATATTCTTTAGATATCTGTAGAAAGTCTCAATTGAAACAAAGGTTGTTTTGTTTCATGTGATGGTTGTGTAAGTTGCCATTGCAATATAATATCTGTGCTTGTGCACATTTGAGTTTGTCATATGGTCATCACTTAAGTATATTCATTAGTTAGTCTGTACATAAACAATAGATGGCCGTCTTGAAGAAAATATATTTCTTGGAGGGAACCAGAATTAGTGACATTTAGTTGGTGTGCATAGAACAGATCTTTTGTGAGAGAGTAACAAAGATTGTCAAAGGAATCAGATTTTATCTGTGAAGGAGGAATGTGAATTTTGTCTACCATTGTTGGTTAGAGGATATGAGAAACAAATCTTGCAGTATTGTTAATATATATCATAATAATTGATTTTTAAATTAAACATTTTTTTAGTATTATTTCGATTAATGGGACTATGGATCCCGATTAATGAGGACATTAATCCAAATATTACTAATTATCAAGCCTCATCTAAAAAATTCAGAGAAATAACATTTTTTTACATTAATTCGTCAGTAACTATTATGAGAGTGTGCTGAAAAGTCCTCAGTCCGAGCAAGAAAGAAATAGCCTCCTTTTTAAAAAAAAGTTATGTCAATTTTTGAAATTTATTATAAAAGTATTAAAGAAACTTCAGAAATGTTCTGAATTTGTTGAACTGTGGAGGGAATATGTAGAATAGCCTATATATCTCATGGCTTAATATCATTTTCTTTTTGGTTGGGTTTGTGAGAACTTTTCAAAACATCTTCATATAAACATTACCAAGATACAGTATTGGATAAAAAATAGTGAAAAAACTGAACCAATTTTTATTATTGCCACAAATTTTGATAAAACTTCAATGGCTTAGACACACAGAGGAATTGATTATTTTCCTTGATTATTGTTGTGAAAGTTCCCTTAGTTATAGAGAAAAATTATACTTTTCTTAAAAGAAAATTCCCAGAAATATAAAATAAAAAAGGAGATTTCTTAGAATTGGTGACTAATATAAGACTTTGGCAAAATCTTCAATATTCAAATAAATTATTTATGCAACAACATAAGTTTCCTGGGAACTGATATCTCATAAAAGTTTACACATCAACAACTAATAAGCTTAAGTTTTTTGTTTGTTTTTTTTTTTTTTTTTTATTGTACAAGAATTTTTATGATATATTTTTGCTTTTTTGTTGCACTCTATAAAATGGAAAGTCTTTTTCTTTTCCTTTTTTTGTCTCATATTAGCTTACTGAATTTAATGCCAATCGAAAAAATTAACTTTCTCTCTCTCATTTCTCTCTCTTCTGTCTTTGTAAAAAAACAAAAACCCAATAAACTATTTCTTTTTACGGAGAAGGAATAAACAAAGTAAAATATTTTAAAATTGATGTATGGTACAGAATTAATAGTAAATCTTCCAAAGATTTGCCTGACTGAGTGTCGGACACTTGCCATTAAAAACATAATTTTTCAAGCCAAAAACTTTTGCTTGTATCTTTATTTAAAAGAAAAAAAAAGACATGATGGCAACTGTAAGTCATTTAGTAGTTTTGTTAGAAACTTAGTATAAAAATTTGCACAAATGCTTTGGCTGGTCACTATTATAGAATGCTTACATCACAAATTCCCATGGCTCTTTCTCACCATTCGTCCCTATCAGCCATCACTCTTGGCAAGTCCTGTAATGGCACACTGTTTCCAAACAGAGCTGATGAATGTAAGTTTTTGCTGGTCGGCCAATACTGGTGTATCTCTTTGTAGGAGTCCATAGGAGAATGTTACTTCTGAGTTTGTCCTTACTTCTCCAGCAGTGCCCAGCATGTCGTGTCCATCTTACTTGGATGTGTTGTGGCATTGGAGATAAGTGGCCATACAAAGTGCTGCATCTTGGGGTTGTTCAGAACAGCATGCAGCCTCATTGTGTGTAGTTTTCATCTTCTTGAAATGCTTCATTAGAGTCCAACTATTGTAACCATACAATAGTACTAACATAGCTACTGCTTGGAAGAATTCTTGTTTTATTTTATCAGAGATCAGATTTTTTCTTTCTGTTTTAACACTACTAAAATAAAGTAAGAATTCTTCCAAGCTGTAGCCATGTTAGTGCTACTATGTGGCTGCACCACTTGGACTCTAACAAAGTGTTTAGAGAAAAAGCAAGATGGGAACTACACAAGGATGCTGTGTGCTGTCTTGAACAAATTTTAGAAGTAGCACCCCACAAAAAGAAAGAAGTTGTACGGCCACTAACCTCCTATCACACAAACTATCCAAATAAGATGAACAAGATATGCTGGGTGCTGCTACAGAAGCAAGGACAAACTCATAAGTGACGTCTTCTGTTGACACTTACACATGGAAACACCAGTGTAGACTGACCAACAAAAACCTACATTAATCAGCTTTGTGTGGATTCTAGATGCTGTGCTTAAGACTTGTCAGAAGCAATGACCAATAGGGATGGATGGTGAGAGAGATTCATGTGTATCTGTGCTGTCAGCACAACTTGATGATGATGATGATAAATATCTTGAAAGATGAGTAATTAAGATGAAAAACTAATATATATACAAGGTGTGTCAAAAAAGTATTGAGATTTTTTGTACTTTTTGACACATTTTGTCTTCTGAAAATATTAACATTTCATTCATTGTTCATTCCTATCTTGTTAAATACAGCTTTAAACTTGGTACTTTTTGATACACCTTGTATTTTGAAATAAATTAACATTCCATTTATTGTTCATTCCTATCTTGGTAAATACAGCTTTAGTCTCAATACTTTCTTTGACACACCTTGTATTAATTTAGTTTGTTTCTATGTTAATGGATTTTAAAGTTTTGAAAGTCTTGCAATATTCGCAAAGACTGATAGGGATAGGTAGCAAAAGAGTCATGGGTATCCTTGCTGTCAGTGTGATCTGATGATGAAGCCAAGTGATTAAGATGAAAAACTAACATATATATTAATCGAGTTTGTTCCTATGTTAATGGACATTAGTGTTTTGAGGAACTTGCAATAGCTACAAAATATCTATTTTTAATTTATATTGATTTGTCTTCTTTCATTTGACTATTAAATGGCTATTAGTTCATAGAGGTGTAATTAGCTTTACCATTTCTTTGCTTCATTATTTTAAGGTGTGCTTTAATTTACCTATTGGCTATTGATACTATCTACAGCTCATGTAAAATTACTTAATTCTTTATTTTTTATTTATGGGTACATTAGATTCGTAATGGCTGGATATCAAATAACATGATTCATTAAAGTTTAAGTATCAAGTCTCTCTTTATATATATCAAGTTGTTGCAAAAGTTTCCAGCATTTTTGATGAAATATTTTGGTCATCATTTTTTACAGCAGTCTATATAAACCTATATTTATATCTGTCTGGGGATATTTTATACCAAGATTGATTGATTTCTTTTAACAGCATATCAACTTGTCTAGGGTTATTTTATGTCTAGAGATTAGGTAATCACATCATTGTACGTTCTTATTTCCTTTTGTTATACATTTGTTTCAGAGTTTTTTTCAAGTTTTTTTGCACAGTCTTATCAAATATGAATAATTTTTTCAAATGGGTCTATTTGACTTCTTAAATAGTTCCTGTTAGAGAACTATTACCCCAGGTTAGAGTGGACTTAGGAGTAACGGCAATGAAAAGGTTATTCTCAAGGCTCCATAACTGGAGCTTCCCCATTAGATGCAGTTTAGTGTCACAGCCAAGAACACTACTTTTTGGGGGAGAGTCTTACCCCTCTGCAAGGGATACAGTCAGCACCAGGGCAATGGAGTCTTTGAATTAGGCTATATATTATCATCAGATCATGCTAACAGCATGGATACCCATGACTCTCTCTCACCAGCCATCCCTATTGGTCTTTGCTCCTGGCAGTTCTTCAGTACAGCATCCAGAATCTGCACAGAGCTGATATATGTACGATTTTGCTGGTCGGCCTACACTGGTGTGATCATGTGTAGGTATCCACTGGAGAATGTCACTTTTGAGTTTATCCTTGCTTCTCCATTAGTGTCAAGCATGTCTTGTTCATGTTACTTGGATGGTTTATGTGATAGGAGGTTAGTGGCTGTACAGCTGCTTTTTTTGTGGGGTGATGCTTCCAGGATTTGTTCAAGAGAGAATGCAGTGTAGTTCCCATCTAGCTGTTTCACCAAGCATTTTGTTAGAGTTCAAGTGGTGCAGCCATACTTACATCGCTACCACTTGGAAGAATTCTTTCTTTATCTTATCAGATTTTTATATGATTGATAATCTGTCTATAACAGACTGTGCCTTTCCTATGCATATATTTACATTACTTTCTGTAGATGAGATAGTGTCCGGCTGATAATCTAAAGGTTCCTGGTTCGATACTGGCCCTTGCCAACTCAGCGTATGAGTAGGGCAGGGATCTGTGCGGTAAAGTGAGGAGCTGATGATAGGCGTGGCACTCCACCTCTGATGCTAAAAAACAATCTCCTTGCTCTAGTGCTAGTGAAAAGGGGGTAGACTCCCTCACTGTCTGGCTGATACTGACTTTAGGCCAGCCCGAAGACTTTACTTTACTTATATACATATATAAAATGAATCATCTAGTTTTCTAATGATTCGCACAGCACCTTTGAAAAGTAGGGAACAAAAACAAAATAGCTAAAACGAGATTTCTTGAAAAATTGATTAAAATCACAAGAAATAAAAGAAAAATAACCTTCAGTTTCAATCTGACCAGAATTTTTTTATTCTTTAAAAATCAATACATTATAATAACACATTGTCTCAAAACTTCAGACGGGAAATGATGGCCATAATTTTGCTTTTCTGTTTATTTTTATTATTATTATTTATTTTTTTAAATTCAATATTTTGTTTTACAGTTGTATTCATTATAACTAAAAAAAAATCTATTATGATTAATGGAAATGAACTAACACCAACATTATTCCCAGACTTATTAAAACTGTCAGAGAAGATGAAAAAGATATTGATTTATTACCAGAATGGTTAACACATGTTTTTAGTTTCCTTATTCAAAATTATGTCTATCTTTTATTGCTGTTTTGTTAACTGATCTATATAAGCCACCCATAGAGATGAGTAGCTGAACTGTTTGATCCTGGATGTTGACCTTTGAATTTCATCTGCCCAGTATCTTTTGAAGCATGCTGTTGACCTGCTTTGGGTTCATCCACCATGCTGCTATACATGGTTTCTGGTGGTACATGCTCATATAATACTCTCCTCCACCTGAATCTTTTATCCAGTGAATATTACTGAGAGATTATGGAGATTACATGTTTGTTTTAGCACAGTTTGATCTTTTCATTTTTTTTTTCTTCTTTCTTTTTCTCTTTTCCTTTTTTTTTCTTTACCTTTACCTTTTTCTTTCTTTTATCATTATTTTTTTTATTGCCGGTGGAGTTATATTCATATAGGGTTTTGATCATTTGACTTTCCCTTCTCTGTGAAAAAAATACTCATGCCTTTAGGAATTTGTAAGTTTTAACTTAATATAAGTCCACATGTTCCTTTCTTTAGAAAAAAAAGAAGCATACACACATTTTTTTTTTTTGATTTTTCTCTTTTTCAAAACTTTTTTTTACTCTTTCTTTCTTTACCTTTTCTCTTCTGAATATCTATGACATAATGTTAATATACTATGTCTGGCAAAAGATATGAACTCAACACTGTTAGATATCATTTTTCCATCATTTCTAATCCATGCAAAAATATGAGACAAAACGTATTTCATTTGATAGCCAAACTTTCTGGCAAATTAAATAAAATACTGTATTTTAATTAATGATTGAGATTTTTCTCACCATAAGGTATAGGAACAATTATTGTATTTGTGCTTAGTTTATTTTTCATGGATTAAAAATAATAGAAAAAATATTTTCAAAAAGTGATGAGTCCATTTTTTTTTTGCCAGATGTAAAATTGTTTTTAGCACTGAATGAAAATGCAAGACCAGGTTTTTTTAAAATTAACCAGGTTTTTAAAAAATTAACCAGGTTTTATTTAACAGGATAGAGAAATACTTCTTACCAAAGAAATACTTAAGAGCTCAACTTGTGTACAACCAGCTTGCATACCAATTCATGTGTTTCATGGCAGAAACCCCATTTGCAGTTCTAACTCCCACAAGGCAACTGTCTCCTACTGATCCAGGGCAGCAATTCTATATTTTTGTTAGGTCTGATCCTAACAAAAATAGAATAACATTTGGCCCTTGGTTGGTTGGTTAGTTGGTTGGTTAGTTGGTGTTTAATGGCATATCAATCCTCATTTGGCTCTTGATTGAAGGCTGTAAAAAGACAATAATGAAAAGTGTGGCGTTTTATTTGTCTGAATTTTTTAGATGAGACTTAATGTGTATTATTTTGATTTTTCAAACTGTTTTCCTCATCTTTAATTTGGTATGTAAAAACACATTTCAAACGCTGTATTAAAAAATTCTTCAATGACTTATTTGATCAACTGTCAAGCTATTCAAAATGATTTCCCAGGTTGGATAACTGCTATGCTTGGATAGACAGGGAACACCTGAAGAAGGCCAGAGGGTGCAGCGGCCAAAACCTTGTGTTTTTTTATACCACATTAAAGATGAGGACAACAGTAAAAAAAATCAAAATAACATGACTTCTTTTTTTATGCCTGTAACATCTGTCATACTAAAACAGACAGATATATAAAATTATCAAGTGAATTTTGCTCTTGATTCAAACAATAGAGGTGAAGGTAAGCAGACATATTACATATTCACTTGGCCAGCATCTTTCTTCTGTTTGAACAGCATAGTAAAATTAACCTGGAAATACTAAATTAGAAAGAGTGCATAGATGTTATATAGATCAAGTTATCATCATTATCAGTTCATGCTGACAGTGTTGTATACTGGCATCAAATTCTATATGTTATATAGCGCCTTCTTCGTGACCCTAAATCGTATATGTTAGTAGTCGTTGTGATATATATGGTCACGTAGCGAAGTATGTAGTAGTCAGACCTAGAAAATCACAACACATGGGTATTGTAAAAACTTTGAGTTTATTTCTTCTTCCTCGCGTGGTGGGTGGCAAGTGTTGACAATGACTACTACTATTGTTGGGATGACTGGCGATGTTGAGGTAAAGGGGTGGCTGGTGGCGTCTCACCGCCCTTGGCCACGACGGACCGTGAGCATCGGTCACTCACTGTTCTCTGTCCGCTGTCTGACTCCAGTCGGCTCAAACCCTCAGGCCTTTTATATTGATAGGTACTCCTACGCATCTTTATCTTTTGATCTGATAACGGGCATTTGTTATATATTTCTTTATCTTCTCCCTGCTTCTTTTCACCTTTACCGTGAAAAAAGTCCTTTGTCATTTTTTCGTCTTTTCTTTGTTTAATTTAACTGGAAATTCCTATTTTCGTTTATACAATATACAACAACAGCATTGATTCTCATGACTCTCTCTCACCACCTGTCCCTCTCAATCATTGTTCCTGGCCCTGGTAGGTCTTCCATGCAACATCCATAATCTGCAGAGAGCTCATTAATGTAGGTTTTTACTGATTAGCCTACACTATCATGCCCATGTGTAGGTGTTCACAGGAGAACATCCCTTAGGAATTTGTCCTTGCTTATCCAGCAGTATCCAGCCTGTCTTCTCCATCTTACCTCTGATCACATAAATCATCCAAGTAAGTGGTCATACAGCTGCTTTTTGTGGGGTGCTGCTTCCAGGATTTGTTCAAGACAGCACACAGCATTCTTGTGTAGTTCCCATCTAGCTTTTTCTATAAGCATTTCGTTAGTCAAAGTGGTGCAGCCATACTGTAGCACTAACATGGATACAGCTTGGAAGAATTCTCACTTCATCTTATTGGATCAATAATCTGCGTAACCTAGAGAAGGCAGCAATAATGATCTGATGGAAAACTGATTGGAGGCCTCTATGTGAACTTAAATTAAACCAACTTCATGTGTTTTAATCAAGATAGAGACATCTCCACACTGAATAGTAAGCCACTGAAATTAGTAAACCAGTTTGTTTTGTTTTATGGCAAACCCATTTCAGGTCATTTAATGCCAAATCAAGTCATTATGATAAACAAAGGACTCTGGTTGCTTACAGTACCGGCTCTTGCTTAAGTGGTCACCCAATTAAGTATTGAACAGGCTCATCGCTGCTTAACTTTGGTGATCTAGCAGGAACCAGTGCTTTTAGTGAGTTTTTACCATAATTTAGTAGACCAGTTCACATACCTAGGTAGTAAAATTTCATCTATAGAAACCGATGTTGATCAAGTTATACAAATTTAAGATTGCATGATTTTATAATTACCCTGTATATCTTATTGTTTTTCACTGACCTAGATCTTGCATTTGAAATAATAAAGTTGAAAACCCTTGTCCCAAAGACTCGGATATGTGAAAACCTATTTGACACTTTTATGCTAGGATGTGAGACAGAAGGTTTATGTATTGGGTTATCACTTCAAGAAATGACACCATGTGGTAACTCAACCCAGAATTTAAATCTGATTGGTTTCTTTGCAATGTGGCAGTTATATGGTTTTTTTCTCTGAACTACCCCATTCTCCCTTTGCATGGACCTCTCACTCATTAAACATAACACTATCATGACCATTGCTTTACATTATCAGTCTAATCTTAGGCTCAATACAATTACTGTGTTCTTAATGCTGTCTCACTCTATGCAGACACTTTTTGACACAATCTTTTCTTACATACAGAACATGGGCACCAGCCAATGTTGATTATTATTTTCAAAACAAATCTGAAATGAGACCATTAAATATTCATGGACAAACTGTTCAAAACAAAAAAGATCATCATCATCATCATCATCATCTATGCCTTGTTGATTTTGAAACTTTATTCTCTCTCCACAAGAGTACATACTAAAAGCAATTTTCAGCAATAGATCACATTTATTAAACTGTATTCTAATACCAGCATATATCTTAATACCTATCAAGCCTTTGTATACAATTTAATAATTTTAGAAGAATGTACTTTTTCATAACAATGGTATATATATATTGACCACACAATGTGACACAATGTCAATTTCTAAGTGGAGTTTAACAGGTTTGAATTCAGAGTTTTCCTTCTCCTAGACCAGTTGTCATACCAAGGTTAAAAAGACCAGTCTGCCCTACTATTTATCTATAGCTAAAAAATTACTAGTTGAATGCATACCTTTCCAAGGATATGTGAAATGCTTAAATTTTCATGAGTACAATTGTAACAGAGTAGTACCAAGAAGAGATATGTAATATAACGTGTTATCAGGAAGTGTACACAGCACCAGGGATACGTCTCAAAACGTGTGCCTTCCATGTGTGGCACTTATACAAGAAACGGTTTTCAGGAACAGTCTAGATCATCAGTCTGTTTACACAACAAACTCCTCGACTCACGTCGTTCTGTCAAGGGTCTAGTTTTACTGCTACTACTGGACAAGGCTTGTCGACTTTTCATTTATACAGCCTATTAGTGCCGTTTATACTGGCTTATTTTTATTTCATTCATACATTTTGACAGAATGAAACCGACAACAGTAATTTCTTCTATATAATTTATTTGTCACTTCAAGGATGAGAGAGAGGGATTTTATCTTCAACCAGCTAATCATTGTTAGCTTTTTGTTCAACTATCAGTGTTTTTCTCAAGACATCAGCTCTTGCTTCTAGCATAACCCCTTCTGTTGTGTGTCCGAACCCTTTCTCCTAGCGTAACCCCTTCTGTCATGTGTCCGAACCCTTTCTCCTAGCGTAACCCCTTCTGTCGTGTGTCTGAACCCTTTCTCCTAGCGTAACCCCTTTTGTCGTGTGTCCGAACACTTTCTCCTAGCGTAACCCCTTCTGATGTGTGTCCAAACCCATTCAACTAGCATAACCCTTTCTAATGTGTGATTTCAAACCCTTGTTGCCTTTCTCTAAGAAAATGTGTTCTTAAGTAATCTTTTTCTTCTAAGTTTCTATAATCTTCTGAGCTTATTAGGAGATATGCGTCTTTTTCCTTGGGTTGTCATTCAAGAACGTGTTCTTCCCCACCCCAATTAGCTTTCCATCAGATCATTCTAGCTGGTGTCAACTTGTCCCCGAATTAATTTTTTTTTTTTCAATCAAAATATTTTCAGTCACCCTCAACTTTTTAAAATTTTTTTAAGTCAACTCAATGTTTAGGAACAGTTTATATTTAGAATTAGGTGGCATTCTCTAGAATCTTCTGTCATATTGAAGTCAGTTAGTTTACTGTTGGTTTGAATAACAGCAACTAGCTAAGTACAACTGAAGCAGTGTCCAAGACAGTTGGGATTTATAGAAATCAAGAATAATCCATTCATTCATTTGGGTGATTCCATTCCCTGAGTTCTGATTGGCTGCTATGATATTGTGGAGTTTTATAAATACCCTGTCATTCTGCAGTGGAATTGCGACAGGACGGGATTGTATTAAGTTACAATCACTTGTTGCCATGTCTTCCCAATTCGACGGTAATTGGAACTTAATTTGATTATTCTTCAATAATGTCTATATATTCAAACAATCTGTTACACTCTGGTGTCAAAATATCTCTGAATTAAATATTTTTCAGTCAAACTATTTTGAGTCATCCCCACGTTTTTTTAATTTATTTTTTTAGGTCACTAAATATATTAATTAATATAAACTATTTCTAAACATTAAGATGTTTAGAAATAGTTTATATTCAGAACCAGGTAACATTTTCTGGAATCCTCTGTCATTATAATGTCTATAAGTTCTAATGATTTGTTACACAGTTACTACATCCTGATCCTAGAGAGCGGCTCTTTGATCCTAACTAGGGTACACAGAAATTACAGATGGACAAAGAAAGAAACAGAAAAAATGTCACTCTTCTTTTTAGGAATCTGCTGAAAAGCACTCTGTCTTGCCAGGGTAGGTAGTTAACTTAACCTAACCTGGTGAGGCAGTAGAAAAAAAAAGCTGTTACACGCACTACAAGCCTTGACAGGAACCAGTTGTCATAACCAGATCAATGATTTGTATTTTATTTGCTATTAGAATCGTTGTTCAATATGTGATACAACAGAAATGGTTAATGGCTTTTTATCTTTGTCATCTTTTGTAAAATCTCAAAGGAAGCAGATTTGAACCCACAGGTTATTTGCCTTTTGATAAAGAAAGACAAAAAAACAAACAAAAAACCAAAAAAAATCAAACATTTCCGCCTTTTCAGTAAAAGATATTTTTTTTTTTTAAGCTGAAAATTGTGAAAGATTTTTTTTTTTGTAATCCATGTTGATATTTGCTCATGGTATCTGATAAATTCTCATGTTATGTATAAGGCCTGTGAGGTATTTACCTTAAGTTTAAAATTGATCTTAATTATTTATGCCAACAATAAAAAAAATGTGTGTTCAGAAATATTCAAGTGATGTAAAATGTATGTATATACACTACATTGTATTATTATATATATATATATATATATATATATATTCATTGTTACCAAACATAGATATAAAATCAAATGATCATGTATTTAAATTCTTACAAGTCCTCACTTCTTATACAATTAAAATTTATTCTCACATATTTTTATAAATCTTCAGAGTATATATCCTGCCTAGCTGTACTTTGGATCTATTTGGTTTAGTTTCTTTGTTTAATGGCATACCAATCTGTGTGGGTTATTTAATGCCAAAGCTATCCTTGTAGAAGAATAGTCGTAGTACTATAGCTGGAGGATGAAGGGGTTCCTCCCTTTCCCAAGGGTATTAGTCTGAAAGTGAAAGCAATAGCTTGACTGGAGTTTGAACTCACTTACCACGATATCGTGCTCCACCACATTAGCCATTATGATATATGGACTCTTCCAGTTTATTTGGTATATACGAATAATATAATACAATATGTATGACATAATCGATTAAAAAATGTATATTTAATTAAAAATTGTAATTAAAGAAAAAATAGGAATAAAAGTGAAATAAAACATAAAATAATGATAATACACTAGAAAATAATAAATTAAAACATAATAGAACAGATAATTTAACAAATCACAAAATTAATTTAATATAACCACATAAATACCCACACAGTATAAACTAGACTGCCCTTCCCAGAATGCCCCACAAATTAGATCACCCTTCCTATCATGCCCCACACAACAGTATATAAAGGGATACCGACTATGTGGGAACCACTTGGCCCAATGATTGCATAGGCAAAAAACTGACAGTCACCAAGCGCCATTGACTCTGTCTCTATGCTAACTTAAGTTTATATATATATATATATGCAACAGAATTGATTAAATGTAATGAACAGATAAACAACTCTACTAAGAAAGAAAATTAGACTCATTTGAAATTTCATAAGAACTAATAATCAATGCAAAAGAAATTTCTCTTTTATGCTCTTTCTTTATTTTTGGATTGCATATCTCGAAGGACATTAGGTATTAAAAATACGAGCAAATATATGCGCTCTCTGGGGGCAAGTATTTAAGTTTTAATGTAATGAAATATTATATTAAGTTAGAAAGGCTAATGAAACTAAATAAGAATGCGGATAAAAAGATTTGAAACAGAGTGGTGTGTAATTGAAAAATAGAACTGAAACTTTATCAAATTTTTAATATCAATATGTAAGTTAGCCTTCCCATTCACACTGTAAACCGTTATTTTGTTGTATATA
The DNA here is from genome assembly GCA_023376005.1 of Doryteuthis pealeii. NCBI lineage: Eukaryota > Metazoa > Mollusca > Cephalopoda > Myopsida > Loliginidae > Doryteuthis > Doryteuthis pealeii. The sequence goes on from CM042139.1 coordinate 129,727,446, forward strand.
TAAATACAATTGCATGTTATTATTATGTAGATATGGTCAACTGTATTAATAATGTAAAACAATTTTATTAATAATTGAGGTTTAAACAAAAATATAAATCATGGAGAATGTGATGTAAAAACCAAAAATAATTGTGATATAGTTTCGGTTACAGACAGACAAACACACAATCTCCATTATAATAAAATAATAATATAGCAAAATAATCTTTAGAATTTAAACAATAGAAAATGTTGAGGACTTGTTCATGAGTGTTGATATTTACAGACTGCCATTGTATTTTGTCATATCTAACTGTATCAATATGATATCTGATTATTAAAATCTAATGTTTGCATGTTTTCATTTTAAATATAGTTAAATTTTCTGAAATTAAAATAGATAATGTAATTATTCTAGTGAGGTATGGGTTGTAATTTGAACCAGCTACTGCCCTCAAATTGAATGTACAGGTCACTGTAAATGTATGTGAACTTGTACAAAAAGTTAAATGTGAGTAAAGATAAAATAGAAAAATTATTTTTTAATTAAATGCCCAGGTTTTAACAAAATACAGGTTAAGAAAATTGTTCTGCTGCAGGCTATAGACAAATTGTTCACAAGTTACACGCAGCTTGTTAGTGGTGCACTTCAATTAATGATTGTTATGGGAAATGGAATCTGTGACACAAATTCAAATCCTGGATGAGGTTGTTTTCATTTCACTTCACACTAATACTCTTAGGAAAGGCATAAATTTATCTCTTCTCCCCCCCAGCTATGGGTAAATAGTTGGGCAGAGCGAGTTCTTTAGCCTGGGTAAGGCAACCAGTCTAGAAGTGTTGTGTTGGCATCCTTCTGTCTACGAAAGACAATGGAGTAGTGTCAAGGTTTTTGCTAACTTGAACTACATAGCCTAGGTGGGTTCGTATGGAGGATAAGCTGTTGCCCATGCAGCAAATCCCCCCTCTCTACACTGCTGTTGTGATCTATGAATTCAAACCATCTTTACTCTATTGAAAAATTGACCTTGTGTCCATAGTGGAGGTGTTGGGTAAAGACATGTATTTTAGATTTTTGTTTTAGCTAAAAGTTTTCTGGTGAATTTAGTCTGCTAGTTGGGTAGCACCAAGGCTGCTGGATACAAAAACAGCTTTGTTTTAATGCTTTCAATCTTTGCCCCCTTTCAGTTCTCTGTACCAGGGCTTCCAAAATTGAACACAAACTTCACCCCAGATGATAAAACTATCCTATCAAAAGAATACTTGTGAATAATGATTATCTTTTATCATATGCATTTAATGTGATCACATTAAGGCATTGGGCTTATGTTGTAAAATAGTGATCAATCTGAGATATGTATTCTAAGGGTTGAGGTGATAAAAAAAAGCAGTTTTGTTTTGAATATTTTTTTCAAAGAAATGGGGTGGTGAAAAAAGGAACACATACTGGTAGACCATGAAATATATGAAAGCATTAGGATATAAAACTCAAAGCAACATACCTTGAAAACAGAAAATGTACAACAAAGCAAATGAAAAATAAATGAGTATACAATTATGAATGTCTTAAATTTATAAGATATGTGTGACAGAGCTTTAAAAATTGGCTGACTGAAATAGGATTTGCATGTATGATAGACAAACAAAAAACAGCACTAAAATATAAACAAAAGAAAATGAGATTATAAGTTGGCTAAAGAGAAACAATCATGGTATATAGAAAATTTTATGAAAGTGATATTCATTTTGTTTTGGTTTCTTTGTTTAATGGCATAGCAATCTTCATGGATTATTTAATACAAGAAACATCTTTGTAGAAGAATAGTGTTACTATTTAATCCATACCTGGGGATTATTTAATACAAGAACCATCCTTGTAGAAGAACATTAGTGTTACTATCTAACCCATAACTGGGGGATAAGTGGGTTCATACCTTTTCCAAGGGTATTAGTCCAAAAGTGAATGTAATAGCATAACAGTTTGAACTTGATTACTATGATGTCACAATCAAGAACATTAACCACTTATGCCATGGGGATTACCCCCTGTAATCTTTTAAAAACTTATTTTGCAGAATAGTGCTAAATCTGAGATATGCATTGAAAGGGTTGAGGTGATAAAAATAACAGTTTTGTTTTGAATAATTATCTTTGCTGTAACAGAAACATTTTCAAAGCATTAAGAAATGACACTTGACATTGTACAGAATTTAATTAAGAAAAAATACTGAATTGAAACATCAGAAATCCTTTGTGAAGGAATGCAGAACTAAATGATTCTGAAGTTAAACGTTTGATCTTTCTTTTTTATTAATCCGAAAAATCTAATTGCCAATTTAGGTAAAAATTGGTTCAAAGAGTACACTTTTCTCAGAATCAGATAAGAAGCGGGAATGAGCTGAAATGAAAAATGCAGCCAAAACATTTGGTTAAATGTAAATTTTCTTTCTTAATTATTTTTTTAAATTAAAAGTCAAATGATACAAGTATTTTCAAAGCTAAAATTAATGCTGAGTGTGTCACCAGTTTATAGCAATGTATTATCAAATTTACTAACAGAGTAGAAAACCTGTAGCCTTAAGGCCATACACAAACTTTTAGACCATAATATATAGCCTTCTATGGTTTTGATAAAAGACCAATTAAAATTGTGTACTTCTACCCTTTTAGTGAGGCTTAGAATACTCCAATTGCAGAGGGGTAACCCCCTCTCCCCCCAAAAAAAGGTGGTGTCCTGGGCATGACACTAAACTGTATATAATGGTGAGGTTCCAGTTCTGAAGATATGGGTGCATGGACTTCTCCCAGATCCACTCTGATCTGGAGTGGTAGTACCTGTTAGGATCCTATGTATGGGTAAATTGATCTATCTAAAAATTTTCTGTATTTGATAGAACCATGTACAAAAAAACCCAACAAAATCTCTTAAGAAACTAATACCCTTGGGAAAGGTATAAACCCCTTCATTCCCCAGCTATAGGTTAAATAGTATCACTACTGTCCTACAAGTATGGCTTTGGTATTAAATAGTCCATGAAGGTTGATATGCCATTAAACAATGAAACCAAAACCATTATGGGCAGAATGTGACACAAGGTTATTAATTTTTAAGAGAAGTAAAGCTGGTTTGAATTCAGAGTTTTCTTTCTCTCGGACTGGTTGCCTTGACAAGGCTAAGTAAGCCTATTATATACCCATAATAGCTAGGGGGGCGATAGTTAGATTCCTAACTTTCCTGAAGGATATTAGTGCTATGTGAAAGGCAAACAGCCTAATCCAGGATTTGAACTCAGGACACAGATTCCATTTCCTACAACAATAACCATTACACCACAAGCACCTCTTTATCTGGTGTAAACAGTCAGTGACTGTATAAAATATTTTATTGGTAGATACACATGTAATTTACTTTTGAAAATCTAGTAACAAAAATTAAACTCAAAATTGATTATAATTAAGTTAACGTACCTTAGTATTAAAGATATATGACTAGAGCCTTTTTTTTGTTTTGTAGTTGAGAAAGTTGCCTATTTCTCCTGTGATTAACAGTGAGATTTTGTTTGAACCATGATTTTAAATGCATTTTTTTAAAGGCAGACAGGCCTTCCTTATTTGGAAGCTTCTTCCACTGTTTATTTCATCCAAATTGTCCTTGTGCTAAGCTAAGGCTAAATTTAGTAAATATCAAAAAGCATGTAACCGAATCAAACAGACACCTGGAAATAAAATCTGAAGATTATAGCCAAAGCAGAAAGGAAAATATTTTTTCTAAAAAAACATTTTTTTCTTTTTTTTCTTTCTTTTTTACCTGGATGTAATTCAGTTGGTAGAGCATTCACCTAGGAATCCAAAGGTTCCGGCTTCAATACCGGTCCCTGCTGTTATATAGTGGTGTTTTGTGGCTATCAAAAATAATGACACACACATCTCCGATTTATAACAAACTAGAAGTGGCTACCCGGCATTTCCTGGGTAGAGGTAGAGGGGTTAAAAAAGTAGTCTCGCAGATCCATTATAGTTGAATCGTGAGTTGGACCCTCGCAGGATGCCTCATTAAAATCCCTACGTAAAAAAGACCTTGCATTGATCCAGACACTCTGAAAAGAAAAAAATCAATGTCTCCTATTTAAGATATTAAAAACAAATCATGCTGTTATCATTTAAATTTTATTTTTTAATTATTTTCACAAATATAAATCAAATCTTCATTATTTTTACCCAAAAAGCAAGATCTGATCTGTTGATTTTGAATGTTTATGTATATTTACTTTGTCATTAATTGTTTTATTTTTATAGTTTCCTCCAGACATACATACACACAAACTGCGCTTTATATATATATATATATATATAGATGGTTTATCATTACAAATCTTAGGTACTGGGCAGCTTGGCCACCAGTTAAGCTATATTTAGTGGATTCAGCGAGATCTATATCCTCCAGTGCCAGAGAGAGAAACAGAGTGAATATCTTTCGGCTCATTTTGATTTACACTTTTGTCATGTGATATTCAGGTCTTTTAGTACAGTACTTAGTGACCAACCCTCATTTGATCTTTCAGGTGCCTTGGTATAGAACTCGTAAACTAACGTGCACGTACACCACCATTCCCGTGCCGCAAAGTCATCTGGTTATTTCTATTACTGCACAAGTGACTATGCATCGCTCCTGTTCATGGTCTGTCCAAGTCTGGCACAGGGCCCCTCTTTCTCAGGCACTCTCCTGACATGCCCTATCTAACACCACTAATTCAGTGCATAAGTAGCACAGCTTGGGTAATCTGATATGTACGATAAAACATCTGAGGGCTGACGGAAGTTGTGGCACCCCACCTTACCAAAACAATCTTCTTGGTCTAGTGCTTGTGAAAAGGGAATAGACTCTCTTGCTGTTTGTCTGATACTGACAATAGGACACACTGCATACTTTACTTAATGCATATCCAGAGACTGATAACTGGAGATTTACAGGCTCAATCCAAATTCATTTAATTTTTCCACTATTACTAATAGTGGAAAAATTAGACGAATTTGGATTGAGTAGTACCACTATTTTACAATCCAAGACTTTAAATTGCAGGAATTTGAGGGGGAAAAAATCTTTCTTCTTCAACTGAATATATTCCCTTGCAGCTTCTTTACATTGATTCATCTGCTCATCAATTTGTTTCTAAAAAGAAGTTTTTCATTCAAAGACCTGATAAATCAATTGAAGGATTTTTTCAGTTTGATCTTCACTGGAGAAGTTCATGCCTGTAAGGAAACCGTTATAGATCTGCGAAAAAAACTGGTAATCGATAGGAGGACATTGGCTGACTCGGCAGGGTGCAATAAAAATCTCTATTTTGAATTGATTCAGCTTTAGTGATGCTGGTATTGGAACATAAAGACAGATATTATGATTTAATAAACTGTCATCTGTTATGTTCATTAAGTTAGGTGATGCTTTGAATCCACTCTAGGGAAACAATAAATAATTATCTTCCTTAGAGAATTGTCTTGTATTTGGGTCGTCATGTGAGTAAACTCTCATCTGTTTACTTCATTAAACCAGGTATTGCTTTGAATTTACTATAGAGACCATGAATAATTATCTCCCTTAGAGAATGGGTGTGTACTTAGGGTGGTGTCACATAACAGTCTTAGAAAAAACATTCTCGTCCTCTTTTGCCTCTGTTCTTTGAACAGTAGAGATGTTATCTCCAATAAACCTTCCTTAAAGAAACTAAGAATGTCACCTTCAAAGGATATGATGTCTATAATAAGACAAACAAATCAGCAAGCAATAACCAACCTATTGGTGGTACTTCAATATCAATAAAAAAAATCTTTTTCTTTTTTTGTACTGCTTCTGCATGATCATAGAATATGTGCATATTTGTAGCTGTTACGGCATGTTCATATATTCTTTAAATATTACTTGGGGATGAGCTCATAAGCAACTTTCTCCTGTGGAAGCTAACACATGGACATGCTAATGTGGGCAGCCCAGCAAGGACCTACATTGACCAACTATGTGAAGATGCTAGCTGCTGCGCGGAAGAACTCCCAGGGGTGATGAATGATAGGGAAGGTTGGCGAGAGATTGTCATGGATATCCGTGCTGCCTGTGTGACATGATAATGATAATGATGATGTGTAAATGATCTTATCTTGTCTTTCCTTCTGTTTATCCAGTATTAGTATATTACAGATATACTCATGCTGACATACCAATATCAGCCATACCAATATCATAGATTAAAATCAGAATGGCAATTTTTTTGAATTGAACAATTGGCAGAAAATAATGGAATATTGCCCTAACCATTCCAAGAAAGTTGGTATAATGACTTATCAACCGTTGTGGATTATGTAATACCAATATTTTTTATATTCCATTTTTATTTTTTATATTAATTGTTTAACAAAGAAATTTTCATTACCCTCATATGTATTAATAAATACTGGTGGTTGACCTTCAGTACCTAGCACCTTTATGATAAAAAGGAGAGGGTGTTTGCCATAAGAGCAATTTGAAGAATACAGGTGGGACAATTATATAGCTGCTAGGGATTGACATAACCTCCTGATGGATCAGATAGGCCCTCTTCGACAGCTCATCTAGCCCAAATAAGAGCCAAAGTGGAGTGTTGCATGTCATGGGACGTCTTAGTATCCAGGTCGCAGACTGCTAAGCCACCACAAACCTGTCCTCAGGCATTACAGGTTGTCCCCAAGGTCAACAGGAAGCCTCATTGTGGGGTGGAGTGGTGTCTTAGCCCTCTGCAGAGGTGCAGTTGACATATTTGACTGTCCCAGCCAATAGGGTGGTCCCAGACTGTGGGGCCATCAAAAATTCCATTCCAATCTTAGCTGTACTGTAAAAAATATTTTTTGGAGATCAGTCTAGGTATTTACCCAACCTGTTTGCAACAAGTAGGAAGTGACACAAGGTGTAACTATGGGGTGTCCAGCAAGGATTAAACTTGCTATTCAGTAGTAATTGATCTGTGAGACTAGCTTGCTAACCATTACATCATGATGTTAAAGTAGGTATTTACCCAGCCCGTTCACCACTGGTAGGATGTGACACAAAATTGCAAGTATGGGGCATCCAGTGAGGATTGAACTTGCTATTCAGTATTAATGGATCTACAAAACTAACTTGCTAACCATTACACCACAATTGGATGCCCTAACTAACCAATCCCATTCATCACATTTACAATGTGACACAAAGTAGTAAGTATGGAGCATCCAGTGAGAATCAAACTCACTATTCAGTAATAATGGATCTGTGAGACTAACTTGCTACACATTACAACATGACGGAATAAACTTTTTTTTTTTTTTTTTTTTTTTGTAGATAAGTCAATGTACCATATTTATTCTCTGTTATATCATCAATGGAAATCTTATTTGCTGCTGCAAATGACTAAGTCTTTATTTGCTTTTCCCTTCATCCATGACAAATGGCAGCACAGTGTACAAAGGAAGAATTTCTGAAACATATTGCAGAGATCATTGAACCGTATGAAGTTGAGAACTTAGAAGCTGTGAAGCCATCACTTTGAAATCTGGTTAAAAAGGACAAAATGATGCATGCAAAGATTGAAGCTCAACCCCACTGATCTACTTCCTTTTGTTTGACAGGATATTCCTATTGATTTAACTTTACCTGAAACAAACCGCAAGTGGAAAGGTCCTTCAGTGCACCGAGAAGAATAAAAAGCTTGCTAAGGTCAACAATAACAGACACACGTTTATCTGGACTGTGAATGATAAGTGTTTATCAAGTAAAGGTTTCCAACAACAAACGTAACCTCATTCAAAATGTGATTGATAGATTTGGACAAATCCCAATATCTTTGCATTTTTTTTATTAGATAACTGAATACCTGATTGCATCTTATACAGTGAGGTAAGACACTCCCACTCCCACCCCAAGGTGATGTCTTGGGGATGACACAAAACTGCATCTGGTGGTGAGACTACAGTTTGGAGATCTGATTGGTTGGTTGGATTTTATGACATGTCAACCCTTGTTGGGTTATTTTATGCTGAAAACGTTTTTGTTTTATTCATTCTTGTTGGATATTCAATATTTTTAAGCTCATTTTTTTAAATACATTTTTTATTGATTTATCCCATAGATGGGACCCTAACAGGTACATCCACTTTGACTTAGAATGGACCTGGGAGTAACAGCAATGGCGGTCTACTCCCCACTCCCCCAGAACTGGAACCTCACCACCAGGCAGTTTAATGTCATACCCAGGACACTGGAGCTCTGGGGAGGGTGGTGTGGCAATACAAGTTAGGCTTTCATAGATCTGTTTAAGAATATTTGATAACATATAACTATGCAAATTATTTGTATTAGGTATAGTTTCTTTGTTTAATTGCATGTCAACATTCGTGGGTTATTTAATGCCAAAGACATCCTTATCGAAGAACAGTAATGGTACTATTTAAACCATAGCTGGGATGCTGAGGTGGTTCATACCATTCCATAACTGAATATGCTGAAAGCATCCTATACTGAGTGGTAAAACTCCCCCCAACCTCCAAAGTGATGTCTTTGGTATAACACTAAACTGCATAGAGTGGTGAGACTCCAGTTCTGGAGCTGTTGGCTGGGTGGAGTGGTAGTAACAGTTAGGGTTTCATAAATCTGTTACTTTGTTTAATGGCATATACATCCTTGTAGAAGAACAGTAATTGTACTATTTAACCCTTAACAGGGAGGATTACAAGGTTTGTACTTGTCCCAAGGGTATTAGTCCAAAAGTGGACGTAATAGGAGGACTAGTATTTGATCGCACTTACTATGATTTTGCAGTCCAGCATGTTAGCCACTACTCCCATGGGGACTCCTCATTTGTATTTAGCATAGTTACTTGAAGCTATAATTGTTTACTAATTATTATTATTATTATTATTAGTTAATTGAAACCATAGGTGAAATAGATCCTGTTTAAATATTCATATTAGATTGGAAAACTTGATTCTGTATTACCATGTACACATTTGTATTAAGAATAGTCACTTGAAGCTATAATTATTTAATAAGGATTAGTTTAGTAGTTACTTTAAACCAAGTAATTGTGTATAGGGAACAATATTTTGCCCAAGTTAAAATTGATAAGTTATTTGTACTCTGATGAGTCAAAAGCTTTTCAATATTTTGTTACATGCTAGATTGTAGTTTGTATGAATAAAAGCAATTCAGATTCTGTGGTTGGTGGTATTGTAGTAGTTGGTGTACTGACAGGTTGTTCATTGCTTCATTCCATATGTGATTTGAAAGTGACACAGATAAACCTGCAATGTAGCCTAATTTGGGAACTTATACTTTGAGTTTAAACTTGGTCATAAGTCCATGGAAATCACCAAATAGATTTGTTGTGCATAAAGTGAAGTAGCAGTTGATTACAATGTAATAACCAGATGGTTCAAGAAATTTCAATCAGGTTGCAAGAACGTCAACAATTGATCTTGCAGGTATTTTACAGATCAGTATGGTTCATCACAATCAGGAACTCGGTAAAAGCAGCCAGAGATGCCAAATTGTGCCTCACGTTACCAAAATATTGCAAAACTTTTGACTAACCTGTGTAATATAAAAAAATTACTTTACATGTATCAGGCAAGCTCGACATCTCACAGATCAGTGTGGTTCATTACTTTTATGACCCCAGCAAAAACATCCGGAGCTGCTAAATTGTGCCTCCTGTTACCAAAATAATGCCAAATATTGACTCACCCTAGTAATAATGAAAATACTCAAAATAGTTTAAGACAATCTCTTTACCAAGAGACTATCTATTAGTTGTGTATCTTTGTTTTTGTTTTTTCATTTTTTTTTACCATATTTTTAAGTAGTGAAAAGAATGAAAGTACAGTCTGAAGGAATAAGCTGCTGACAGTCTGTTGAATTTTTAATCTCAGCTGAACACACTAATTTAATTATTTGTAAACTTTCATTTTGTTTGAGGTTTGCAAAAAAAAAAAAAATGAAATGAAAGATAAAAAAAAAGAAATGTTTATACTTAATTAGAATATTATTTAGTTGTGCACCTGCAATAGATAATTCTGCTTCCATCTTTGATAGCTTTCTCTCAGAAAACATATTTTCCCCTTCCTCTTGAAGCAGAATATTGAAAGCAAGAATTATCAGCAAAGAATACAATGTAGTAAATGAAAAAGATACATCATACAATCATTGTGATTTTGTTTCTATCTATCAGTGGAGTAGCCTATTGTCTGTACCAGCTGGACAACGAGGGTCTATCCTCTTTTCATTAGTGCTAGATCAGGAGTTTGTTTTTGCATCTGAGGTGGAGCCCCACACATACCATCAGGTCCCCACTTTAGCACTGTGCTACTCATGTGCTGAGTTAGTGAGAGTGGTATTAAACCTGGGACCTTGTGGTTTCTAAACAATTTTTATTTTTACAAAATTAACCAAGTTTTGCCACTGGAAGGAACGATGACCTCACCATAGACATTTATTTATTTTTAAAATTCAAAAAAAAATTAGAGCAACAGTGTCTTGAAAAATTGTAATTTCAATAATTTTATTTCAAATATTTTTTTGCGTACAGTAGAATTTTATATACAGATGTCAACATTTAAAAGTGTCTGTACAGGTGTACACATACAAGCATATATGTGCTCACACACACACACACACACACACACACACACATTGTTGAGTATCTAGCAGCCATCCTTCATTCCAGATGTAATGAATAAGTAAGCAAGCCAGTAAGAATCCAGTGTTAACGTATTCCTTGTAAGTCCTTCATCAGAGATAATCCAAATGTCAATGAAGTAACTTAGAGTGGTATGTCTATTAATACAGCAGAAGCAGCAGCAGCAGTGCCAGTGATTGGACAATAGAAATCCTTCTCAGGTCACGTGTTTATAGGCGAGTCTATAAGTAGAAGTGACCATTTGCCTGATGCCTTATATCCAAAAATCCAACACGCCCCCTTTTTTGATATATCGGCTATCTTATTAAACAATATTAAATTCCTCCATTGAGGAAATTTTACAATCGATTACAATCGACAACCTTTTCATTCACAAATGTTTATAATAAAGTCATTAAGAAATTTGTAATTTCATTTTTGTAGTAAAAGCAAAAATACTGTTACTAATCTAATATTCTACTAAGCTTACTTTGTAAAAAAAAATATTAATTATTATTATTTTTTATTTTTCCTACTCCGTTACTATCCAAAGTTAGTATTGGCCACTTTTTGGGGTTTCTGGGTTTTTTTTTTTTTTATTTTTTTTTGTTTGTTTTTGTTTTGTTTTGTTTTTTGTGGTGTTAATTCAAAAGAATACGGTACTATACAGCACAATACAATCTAATTAATACAAGTTAATGAATTAGTAACTTATTGAACAGGTTTAATGTCATTGCCCAGGACATTCATTTTTGGGGGGATCTTACCCCTCTGCATGAATACAGTCGGATTATTCTACAGCCCAAACCGACAGGGCAAAATCTCAAGTTTAATTTTGGGCCCCCCATGATATCTCTTTTAAAATCATTCAGCTTTATCCTGTTCAACGATCCTGTGAACAGATCTGAAATGTTAATCTTACCCCTCTTTAATTTCATTCCTTATAAGTTGATATTTTATATCAATATGTTTTGTTTTCTGGTGTATGAGGGGGTTTTTGCCAGTAGTATGCTTGACTGACTGTCACAATAAATAGTTACAGGGTTTTTAACACTAATGTTTGTAAATAAAGGGCTTCGCGGACTGTTACCGCCATATTAACAAATTCGGCCTCACATGTTGACAAAGAGACCACTGGTTGTTCTTTTAGATTTTCAGGAAATGCTCGAGCTTTCGTCCGATAATTTAAAACAGTATCCTGGTATACTTTTTCGGTCATTTGAACCTGCCCATTCGGCATCACATAATCCTGTTCAAACAGGTAACTCTGGAAAATATTATTCCAGGAACGCCCACTTTGTTTATCATACTTGATAAAAATACCCTCCTTAGAACGAGGATCCAATTTCTTTTTATTTTGCACACAGCAAAAACAAGTCGTCCCAAAAATATGCATACGACTTAAATTCGGTCTAGAACCGGTAAAAACTTCAAACTTTGCCATATTGGCTTACATCTGCTTAGTATTGTTTCGTAACTAGCAGAGTATCAGATTCATGGGCTAGGAAATATAACATCATAAGTCCAGAAAAATCGTCAATAAATTTACAACATACCTTAAATTGGATTTTCCAACATGTTCAATTTGACCAGCTGTCGCAAAAACGAGCGACAATATCTTCGTATCTCTTTTCTTTAACACTTTGTTTTTAGTCTCGGCCATTTTTTTTTGAATACATATATTACAACAGTTAGTTTTTAATGAGGGGGTAAATTTCATTTTCCTTACATTTACTACTATTGGCAGTTTTTTTTTTTGATATCACTCATTTTACAGAGTTCCAAGACTATGGCACGGATTAATATCATATTTCGCAGTCTCGGAAGAATTAATATCTTTTTAGATAATACAAACAGCCCATTCTTACTATATTAAATATAGTACCATTTGGGTAGATCAACTTTGATGTTTTGTGTCCAAAATTCATGTGGGCCCCGGAAGCCGTAGCTGCCCTTACTGAAAAGATGTTTTGTTTAAAAGTGGGGATATACAATACCCCTTTCAAAATGCTTTCGCAAATTTGACTTTTACTATTTTTCAAATATACACGCGCGTCACCACGTCCTTGCACTAAGCCAGTGGATTGACTTCCATCAGCCAATTCCACGAAGTGATTCTCAGATTGAAAATTGGGGTCCCAACTGATAAATTTAGTTTTATCGTTGATGACATGTTGAGTGGCCCCGCAATCAACGAGCAAATGTTCTTTATGTGCTAAAGAATCATATCCAGCAGAAAAGAAATATGTCTTTTTTCTTTGGGGGGAATATTTAACATTTTGACAAAAGTCTTTCCTATTCCTGCAATCATAGGACATATGGCCCTTTTTCTGACAAACATAACAAATAATATTTGTTTTTGTTGGCGACTTCTTGGTATCCTTCCAATTGCTTCCCTGATAATTTTGGTAGTTGGTATATCTAGTTGATCTGTCCTCATAGCGAGGGTTGATTTTACCCTTTTTGAATTGGGTCTTTAGTTGTATAGTTCTATTTTTTTGGTTCCCCAGAGTACATACTTTCTGTCTCCTCATAACTACGAAGACTGACTTTGAATTCCGTAAACGTCATAGTCTTATCCCTTTGGGTTATTACTGTTGCAAAGGGTTTGAAATTTGAAGGCAGGCCCTTCAATACCATAGCGATCAACAATCCATCGCTTACAATCTCCCCGGCCTCCTTTAATGAGCTAGCAATGCTCTCAGTTTGGATTATGTAATCAGTAATTGATTCATAATCGTTTCTACTCAACGAACTTAGTTGTCGATACAACCCCACAATTCTTGGTTTGCCTTTTGACAAATAGTGGGTCCTTAATATTTCCATTGCTTTTCTACCATTATCACGAGCTTCTCGCATTACGAGTGAGAGACTTCGGTCATCTAAGCATTGTATTAATTCTGCGTATATTGCAGCATTTTTATCTACGAAAACTGGGTCCTCCGGGTGGTCAGATGGTGCATTGATTATATCATGCAGTTGAAGGATTCGAAGGTATCCATCGAACTTAGTTTCCCAAATTTCGAAGCTGTCATCATTGCCATTGAAAAAGATCCGTGCGCGTCTGGTTCCATAACCTGTTGAGTATCTAGCAGCCATCCTTCGTTCCAGATGTAATGAATAAGTAAGCAAGCCAGTAAGAATCCAGTGTTAACGTATTCCTTGTAAGTCCTTCGTCAGAGATAATCCAAATGTCAATGAAGTAACTTAGAGTGGTATGTCTATTAATACAGCAGAAGCAGCAGCAGCAGTGCCAGTGATTGGACAATAGAAATCCTTCTCAGGTCACGTGTTTATAGGCGAGTCTATAAGTAGAAGTGACCATTTGCCTGATGCCTTATATCCAAAAATCCAACACACATATATATATATATATAAGGACAAAATCCCCCTGAAAAAATACCCTATGGCTTTATTAGAGAAATAAGGGCAAATGAAGAAAGAAGAAAAATAGACAAAGAAAGAGAATTCCCTGATAGTAAGTCAGTCCCTTACAAATGACCTGATTTTACTTCATCTCATGTGTTGCATTTGTTGTGGCCATAGTTATCCCATCAAGTCCACAAGGAACTGTAGGGTCAGAGCACTGGCTCGCATGCTCACTTGAATGAGTGGTGGTACCAAGCTACCTCCGTGCAATAATGGCGGAAATCCTCTAAACCAGAACTGTAATTGATATTGCCATGATATTATGAAAGACATCTAGAGCCTTCCATAATGGTTGTGTTAATTAATGGTAGGGGGAACAATTGCTTTGTTTTTTTTTCTCTGTGCCATGGCGTGTCATCATTGCATATATTATGGCTTGTGCAAACTGGCCAACTGACTTAAGATCTGCAACAGGTGGGATTTTGCCATTGCCATCTTGTTTCAAACCCTCTGTGGAGCATAAGTTGAGGGATCACTTGTAGACTATTTTATTTTACAATTGGACAAAGCATATTCCCCTTGACCTTATATACTCCATGTTAACATAAGCAGATATTAAACAATGAATAATTGAAAATCTTTCTTGTTAAATAAGATACATTATAAGATTGAGAATAAAACTTCCCTTCTATGCAAAATAAACATTTCCTCCACATGCATTTACCAATTTTCTTTTCTTTTTTTCTCTCTTCCATTATACTTTATTTTCTTTGGTTCTTTTTATATATTATGTTGAGTGTTTGATGTAACAGGAGTGGTGTGGATACATACACATTTTCTTTCATTCTTTCATTGCCATGTGCAAAAATAGTCAAATTTCTAATGCTGTGCAAACATAGTTGAATTTCAGACTTCATTTTGGTTGCTGGTCTATATTTTCTATCCAATGGGAAATTCTCAAGTAATTTTTCTGCTTATTATTCCACCAAAACTGTCTCTTCTTTTATTGCATTCAGATTGTTGCCATGGAAACTTGTAGAGGTAAAAAAAAAAAATTCAACCACTCCTACTGAGGAGATTCTGGAGAACTGCATGATTCAGATTCAGAATTGAGAGCAATTAGCAACTATGAGGTCGATTTTGATCTCAGTGATGCAGATACGGAAAATACACATGCTGCTGTACAGTATGTACACAAGCATTACACACGTTAATCATACAAAAAAAGATTTTTAAAAAAGAAGATGGGAAATTAACTGATTCTATTCAGAAAATATTCTTTTTTATTGTTCTAAAACTAGCTCATGAGATTTATATTGATTATCATAACATTTTATGGTGATTAAACTAATGTTTTACAGTAATTCTTTATTTATTTTATCTTGTTTTCTTTTGCTGGAAAATGCAGCAAAGAAAGCTATTAAATATTGGAAAATGGTTAAAAGTTGAAAACAATTCTTGACTTGATTAAAACAGCAGGGTTAAAATGCAATCATGGCTTGCTTAGTTAGTAGAAAAAATATCAATGGAGAATGACTGTTTTCAATCACCCCAGGCCATTGGGCAAAATAACAGCATGGACCGATGGGATTCACGCATTTTTTTTACTACGCATGAGCTTTGGTTTGCTTGTGGCTTCCCACATTAAAAAAGACCATGTGTCACATCCTAACCTGGTGGAAGATCTTGGTAAATCCAAGAGTATCATTGTATTGGTGCATAACACTCATTTTGCCACCCTGTCGGCAGGATTTACGATACTCTGTCTGTACCTTCAGCAGGAGGTATGTCATCCCTAACAAAAAAAAAGGAGTAACTGTATCTGAAGGTGAGACCCCAGTTCTGGAGATCTGAAGAATAGAGTACTTTCTCTTTGCTATGACTTGCAGGTTCCCTCCAACCCAGATTTGTTGTTTCTATTAATTGCATCTATGGGTCAAATAGAGTTGAAAATTATTAAATAAGAATCATCATCCGGTCTCACTACTCTCTGTTGACACCTGTCTCTATCAGTCATCACCCCTGGCAGGTCTTTTGGACGGCATCTAGAATCCGCACAGGGCTGATTGCTGTAGGTTTTTGTTGGTTGGCCAACACTCGTCTTGTTCATTTTACTTGAATGGTTTGTGTGCTGCTTCCAATATTTTTTCAAGGCAGAATACAGAATCCTTGTTTAGCTCCTATCTATCTTTTTCTCTAAGCACTTTAATAGAGTCCGAGTGGTGCAATCATACAGTAGCACTGACACATCTACACCTTGGAAGAAGTTTCACTTTATCTCTTTCAGTGGTCAGTATAATCAGATTTCCATATAGACAGATTATAGTATATCAGTATAATCAGTATATAGTATCCTATATAGTATATCAGTATAATCAGATTTCCAAATAGACAGACAAGAATACTTGATACCGTATAACTGTAGAAGGAAGCAAATGAATAGTTACTTGAATCTATTATTGTTTACTAAGGATTATTAGTTACTTGAAATATTTATGCCATTAGGAGAACTATGAATCAATCTCTTCTCCCCCATCTATGGGCAAATAGTATAGCAGACTGGGTTCTTTAGCCCTGGTTAAGCAGCCAGTTTAGGAGAAGTAAAACTCTGAATTCAAACCAGCTTTATTCCATTTAAAAATTGACTCTGTGTCACATCCTGCTCATGTTGGATAAATACCTACTTTTGTTTATATAACATTAGTGCATTTCATTTGAGAGCACTTTGCCAAAATTTAATATAAATAAGAAGTAAATTTATTAATCTTAATAAGATTATTTCCCCCCTGTACCTTTCTCAATATTTAAATTGCACCATGAAGATGTTTCTATCACATGTTATATATCTCAAAAATCAATTGAAAAATCATTGTGATAACTGGAGTAGTGTCTATAAAGGTTAACGCTTCGAGAAAATTTAACATTTTCTTTGATTTCTAACCTTGTAAAAGCCAAATTAAACTGCTATCCTGAGGTAAAGAATTTTATTTAAAGAAATTAAAAGTATTTCCAAAACCATTAAGATTTCTACAAAATAGCATTTAAAATGACCCTAAAAGGTAGAAATTAATTTTTAAAAGATATATATATATATATATATATATATATACATTTATTGATTGAAGATATAGAAAAAAATAATCACTCTCTTAGTATTCCATATTTTTGGAAAATGTCTGTTGAATTCATATAAAACTAACACTGAGAGAACAAGAAGCCCATTCAACAAGAAAATTATGTTGTCTGTATCTTTGGGCAATATTTCAAGACCCTTTTGTCTACAATCTGACTTGGAGAATCGTGTTCTCAGATATTTTTATTAATCATTCCAACCATTTAATGTGAAAAAATGTGTTTAGTATTATGGCTTCTAGAAACCTTTTATGAATGGAAAGCATGTATGAATGACTTATGATGGATGGAATTGCAGAGATCTGAGTAATTCATTTTTATTTATTGAATCTCAGCATTTGCTATAGATGAGTATAATCATATACAGGCACATACACATGTGTACGCATGTAAAATGTTTTAAAAACAATTTTTTAATCAATTTTTATGTATGTACGTATTTACCAAACCTGTTCACAACAGGAAGGATGTGACACAAGGTTGCAAGTATGGCACATCGAGTGAGAATCAAACATGCTATTCAGTAGTAATGGATCTGAGAGACTAGCTTGTTAACCATTACAACACTATGGGATATCCTAACTTAGTTAATCAATTTGCCATGGGTAGAATGTAGCACAAGATCTTAAGTACGGGGCATACAGCAAGGATCGAACTCACTATTCAGTAGTAATGGATCTGCAAGACTAGCTTACTAACCATTTCAGCATAATGGGATGCCTATTTATTACACAGCCTGTTTGTCATGAGTAGGATGTAACACAAGGTCACAATTATGGTGCGAATCGAACTCACTATTCAGTAGTAATAGATTTGCGAGACTAGCTTGCTAACCATTACACCATGATGGGACACTCCATTCTTTATGTATGTATATATGTGTATATGATTTTATATGTATGTATATTTTTTGTTAATTTGGTTTCTTTGTTTAATGGCATTTCAACCTATATGGGTTATATAGGGGATGAGGTGGTTTATATATTTCCCAAGGGTATTAATTTAAAAGTGAAATAGCATAATGGGATTTTGAACTTCTTACGATATTGCAGTCGATTATATTAGCCATTACACCACAGGTACTCCCCCACCTTTTTGTCAAGTATATACAAGGGTGTCAAAAAGTTATGCCATTTTGTTTAGGACACATATAATTACTAACACAGGAACATGTATCATACATTAAAATGAAGCTGGTTCTCTTTGGATATCATCCCGACTTCTCCACATAGTCACCGTTTCTCTCAATAATAATGTTCCACCTTCGAATGAGAGCGTGTATCCCTACCCCATAAAATTCTGTTGACTGTTCTTTGAGCCACTTCTGCACTACATATTTCACTTTATCATCACTTGAATAATGTTTGCCTCTCTTCGGCCCCATGAAACTTAAATTAATGGGAATTTACAGCTTTGGTATAAAGTAGGTAGACCCTTTCTTTGTAAAAGGATCTAATTTGGATTTTATTAGTCAATAATTTTGGCAGAAAAGCAAATATTCTCTAGTTTATGTTTTAGCCTATCTCTCACTAACATCTTTTAAAATATTCACTTTGCTAATATCGAAGTCAGTCAACAATTGGTTTGAACAATGTGACTGGCCAAGCACAACTGAACCAGTGTCAAGACAACTGGTACTAATGGGAATTCAGAACAGTCCACTCATGCATTTGGGTGATTCCATTCCCTGAGTCCTGATTGGCTGCTTGGTTTGTATGATCCTCTGAGGATCCATAAATCCTGCCACTTTGCAGTAGTCTTTACAGCATACCAGAATTGTATTGGGTTAAGACTGCTTGCTGTCTTGTCAATTCGACGGTAATTGGACTTAGTATGATTATTCTACATCTCCCCTTCCTCCCCCCCTCTCCCATTGCACAAGCGTATTGGCCTTTGAGGAGAAGAGAAGTAGCAGTAGTTGACAGTGGTCCTGAGAAGGACCGTTGTAAAGGAAGAGGCTGGCTCAGGAGATGGCTGAGTGGAGTTGCACTGGATGGCTAGATCTGGGTCTGGAAGGACTGGAACGTCAGCGGGCAGGAACGGAGTAGTAGCAGCTAGCTGGCTGGAGACAGGTGATTGGAGGCGAAGACAGAGAGCCGAGATGTGGATGCAAAGCCAAGCCGAGGCCGAGAAGCGGCCGAAGAGAGAGAGCGAAGGGTTTTGCCAATAATGGAATAATGATTATTCTACAGCTAAAAAATAAAGAGAAACCTCAATGAGGTCACCACGGGTGTAGATGGGATGTTATCATTGTCCCCCACGGGTGTAGATGGAATGTTATCATCGTCCCCCACTACCAGGTCTTGGGTATATGAAAAATCTCTCTTTCTAAAACACTGCTTCTAAACGACAATATTTATTGCTGGATGTGTTTATGCCAGCTAGATCAAAGACAAGCCAGCTATAAACATCTCTAAAATTTTCTTCAAAGGTTTAGACAGTTACTGTAATGTCAAAATCCAATAATTAAAAAAAAAAAAATAGTTGGGCTAGACGGGTGGTCGGAGAGACCCTCTCTGATCAATCGGCTGGCTATGTCAAGCCCTAGCCCCTATGTGTCCCTACACTATTGCCCCTATGGCAAGCCCAACTCTTTTTATCATATGGGTGCTAGAAGGTGGTGGCTGAGGGTCTTCATGTCCTGGGTATGATGTTAAACCTTAACATGGTGAGGTTCCAGTTCTGGAGGTCTGGGGAATGTGGAGCACCCCTTCATCAGCATTGCTCCCAGGTCCACTCTGACCCAGAGTGGTAGTACCTGTTGGGGTTCCATCTATTGGTTAAATAGAAAAATGTGTTTATAAAAAAAATTGAGTATCCATTAAGAATGGATTTATTTCAAATCTTTGTCGGCATTAAATGATCCACTGAGGTTGATATGCCATAAAAAACAAACAAAACCAAACAAACCTAATTTTAAAAAATTCTAGCCTGTTGGTTTCCAGAGACAACTTACTCTTTTGTAAGTTTGTGTTATATACCCCTTAATATTGGGTATACAAATGGTGAGAGAGAGAGACGGATGAGGAGATGATGAGGGGTTCTTATTTGTTTTTTCTTGTCTACTTGTTCCTGGAATCTTCTCTCTGGCTGATTCTGTGGGTTGCTTTCTTCTTCCTTATTCAGGTTGGGTGTTGTGCATTTCTTATTTGTTAATTAATAAAGCAAGACTTTGTTGTTTTTCTATTTAGCTTTTATTAAAACAACCCCAGCCCACAAGGATTCTCAAAACTGCACGGTGAGAGTGGCATCTTGAGAGCCGACAGCGTTTTCTCTCAGCTAGTAACTGGTCGCAACTAGACTAAAAACCTAAAAACTGTCTCATGCATCCTACTGGCGTGTTCTTTGGTGGCTCAAGTGGATGTCACCTCTAGTCACTCATAACCATAATGGTTAAGGTAATTTTCCACTCAACCTCCATTATTTTGAATCTAACGAACTCTGATTCAAAAATATCTATCTACAGTACTTACATAATTCATAGGCTATCTATGAATTATATAACATATGTTTGTGAGTTGGTTCACCTTGGTCCTCATAGTGCTTCACAACCATCTGGAGTGCTATGAAGGTTGGAGGACATTTTCTGCTGTCCATAAGTGCTGAAAGGCACAGGGCCACCCACCCCCATATTAAAAAAAAAAAAACTTGCATGGATCAGCAATTAAATCCCAATTCTAGTTAGTTGGACTTAGTTTAACATTTTCTTTGATCCCCTAGTGTTTAAAAAGGCCAATAAGGCGCTATGGCTTAACATTACAATATTTACAACTTCAGGTATGGTTCTTGTAAAAATTAATAAATAATAATGTGGCAACTTCATTTTGGTTGCAATATCTATAACGTGAAATTTTAAAACGGAATTATTGCCCTGAAAATGTACAATTTATTTGCCTAGTGGGAAGGTGCTTGCAATACTTACTCCCAACCCCCAGACTTTGCATGTTTTATATATATTATATATATATATATATATATATATATATATATATATGACATTTGATCAATAAGTCTATAGCCTTGAGTGAAGTAACCAGTTGGCTATTTTCCAAGTAGACAGTAAGTTGTTGAATACTTGGTTATTTTTTTTTATTTTTTTTTTTTTTGAATGGGGAAAATAAAAATGTATACAAGAAAGCCTCATTGTTGTTGATGTATTTTACCTACTGGAATTAGGTAATTTCATAGACTTTTTTTTTTTTGGCTGTTAGAGCAAACATTTTAATGTCAGATTTTTTGTTGAGATTTTTTTTTCAAATATAAAACTTACAGTTATAAATCATTTTTGGTTTCACAATACTGGAGAGTTTTTATCCTTTCCAGAATGGCATAAAAATCTGCTTGCCACATGCACACACATTTATCTGGTTAACAAATAAGATTCACGCAAGCAAATTGATTTCACCGTAACATCCATAGTTTATTTTTATTTTATGTTTTTTTTTTTTTTGGCAACCTTGGTGGTACTAATAAATATTTCGGTCACATTTGACACTTCAGTGTTTTATACTGTAAATCATTGCATGAGTGATTCTACTTACTATCATTATTATTTATACTAGTGAGACCTGTGGATATACCATAATATGGTAATTTGATTATTACATCATTTGATGTTTACTTAAGAGCTATTGTGGAATAGTTCAATATGTAAAAAGTATAATAATCTTGATTTAACTCTCTCACACTCTTTTTTCTTTCTTTCCTTCTTTTCATTATGTTTTGAAACAGATTAATGTTATCTCTTCTGCACACTCACCCCCTCTCTTTGTCTTTCTCCTCTCTTTCTTTCTTTCTTTCTGTGTAGCATGTCTTTTTTCTTCCCTTTCTTTCTTTATGACAAAAATGGAATGGTCCATTATTTAGTTGAGGTGATGACACTCATTTGGATAGTCTCATTTTTAACCAAAGGGTGTTTCAAAAAGAGCAGGGCCGGGTTTATTGCCCGGTGCCTGAGGCACTCCATTTGGTTTGTGTGTGGCTCCCCACATTAAAAAATCCTTGTTTCAATCCAGCCAGATGAAAGGTCGGGAAAATACTTACTATTATTATTATTTAAATTAATGGCTGTGAATAAGTTATATGTTATGAATCCAAAAATACTTTTGAAAAATTAAAGTTTAAAAAAAAAACGAGAAAGAAAAAAAAAAGGATCCTTTAATAGCAATATTGAAAAATTCTTTGTATTGGATACTGGTTTTGTTTCTTATCTCTTCTACATCTGCTATCTTCTTTTGTTGGCCATGTTAATAATAATAATATCTTTTTTTCAGCTAGTATATTATAGAGACCTGCCAGCTGTTCCTTATAAACATTCATCTTAATTCCACAGAATATTTATAATCTTTCCACAGATTATCTAACATTGCCTTAAAGGAGTTTAGAGATAGGGCATTCAATATTGATGATGGTAGTTTATTCCATGTGTTCACCACTCTGTTACTAAAATAATTTTGTCTTGCATTTGCTTTACAAAAGAGTTTTAATTTATGACCCCTGGTATTGATATTTTGAGCAATGTCTAGTAGATCAAAGTTTGTTGAATAAAATCCATGTGTATATTTGTAGACTTCAATCATATCCCCTCTTGTACTTCAATAAACCAAACTTGGTAAGTCAATCTTCCTAAGTCTTTCTTTATACAAAAGGGTTTTTAAATCATTCATTAACTTAGTAGTTCTCCTTTGAACACCCACAATGAGTTTTGTCCTTGATTTTTCTTGGACTCCAAACCACATTAGTAAATTCCAAATGAGGTCTTACCAATGCAATGAATAAATTTTTCAGCATTTATCTTCATCCATGTATTCATATGACCTCTGTATTAATCCTAATATCTTGTTGGGTTCGCTGAGGTTTATTCTTTGGGGTGTTGTCTCCCTCCACTTCCATCTTAGTTCTTGTAAATCAGGAACACAGAGACATATTCTTTTGGTGTACACATAACATTATTTCTCCTATACCAATAACTCTCACATGTTGAAGGGGGGAGTAGAAAAGCACAGTACACAAATATGTATCTAGCTACAAGGGCTCACTGGTCAATTTTGAATAATTCTACTTTCCCAGATTCCTCCAATCATATGATCCTCCTAAACCAATCAGAGAGGACTGGTCGAATCACCTCAGGGTGAAGGCTTCTTAATCAAAACTCTAGTGGTTTTCCATGCGTCTACAGTTTACCATTAAATTTAATTCCTACATTTCATTACAAAAATGATAGGCTGGGCCAATTTATTATGTAACATTAGTTCTGCCTGTTTCTGGATAGTCTTCTGAAATTGTCAAATCAATTTAAAAGAAAAGAAAGACCTTTGCTGTGATATCATGCCTCTGAATGTAGGTATTTATCCAACCTGTTCACCACAGGTAGGATGTGACACAAGGTCGCAAGTATGAGTCACCCAGAGAGGATCAAAATATTGTAATAGATCTGCGAGACTAGCTTGTAAATCATTACACCATGATGGGACACCCTCATGCCCTTTAATCACAGTAGAAAAATGTTCAATATATTATCGACCTTGAGTCTAAAATTACCTCCCTTGTTGATAATTATTTTTACCTTTTTGAGAGCATTTTGATTTGTTTATAAGTGATTTATCTGCTGCCAATTATAAAAAGATTGCATCAAAAGCAACAAACTTGTAAATTGTAGTGTACATAATCAAATTGATCATGAAAAGTTGCATGTGCATACTAATTTGAAACTAGCTGATAGCAAAAAATAGGACTTCATAAACACATACATGCACACAAACTTTCTCAAATTGAACAGTTTTTAAACTGCCTTCAACCGCAGTTCCGAAATTTTGTTCACCAAAAGAAAAGCTGAATAAAAAGCGAACCACCAAATCCTTATGTCATTTTATATATATATATATATTTTGATCTTGTTCTCTTTGTTGAAGTGAGTCAGTGTACTGTTGGTTTGAACAATAGCAACTAGCTAAGCACAACTGAACCAGTGCCAAGACAGTTGGTACTTATTGAAATCAAGAATAGTCCATTCTTGCATTTGGGTGATTCCATTCCCTGATTAGTTGCTTGGTTTCTATGATGTTATGAGGCTTCATAAATAACCTGTCATTTTACAGTGGTATCGCAGCAAGTTAGGTTCGTATTCAGTTATGATTGCTTGCTGCCTTGTCTTATCAATTCGACGGTAATTGGAAGTAGTATGATTATTCTACACTCTTGAGCTATGATTTTTGCAATAGCTGTAGCTAGGTTTAAGAAACCTGGCCTCTGTTTCACCACTCCACAGTTTGCAATGAGTGCCGATTTGCATAGATAGTGCAGGCTCTTATTCTGTATGGGTTTGAGCAGCGACATGTTGCGTCTTTGGTATCCTGGTTTGAAAATCGCATATCACATAAGTAGTGAAGACATAAAGTCAACAACACAAATATGTATGGAGAACTGGTTTATTATTAATTTTAAATTTTAAATTCAAATCCGTCAAAGAAATAACTTCTTAATTAAATGATTGATTTTTGTAAGATATATATGCTCTATCAATGATATTGAACACTCTTTACTTTTAAATCTAGCAAACTATATTACCAATCTCTCTCTCTCTCTCTCTCTCTCTCTCTCTCTCTCTCTCTCTCTCTCTCTCTCTCTCTCTATATATATATATATATATATATATATATATATATATATATATATATATATATATAACCATTTCCTCAAGATTAACAGGAAAGCTGTAGAGTTTTGTAAGAATACTGTTTTCTTTCCACCCTCATCCATGGGGAATATGTTCCAAGATCCCCAGCAAATACCTGGAAAAGTGGTTATCAAAATATTACATCCTGCATATGTGGAGGGGTTAGGTATATATATAAGGAAGCATTTTACATCTTCTCTTTGGCATATCTGAATTGTCAGCACAACTGATCATGTTATTTTGGACTAAGTAAAAAGTAAAGTCGATGGGGCGGCCTAAAGTCGGTATCATCCAGTCAGCAAGGGAGTCTATCCCCTTTTCAATAGTGCTAGACCAAGGAGATTGTTTTAGCATCTGAAGTGGAGCGTCATTTCTACGACGATAACTACTACACCATAAGTGCCTCTAATATATAAATTTATATATGTAAGTAAGTAAATTCGTCGGGGTAGCCTAAGGTCGGTATCAGCCAGACAGTGAAGTAGTCTATCCCCTTTTCACAAGTGCTAGACTAAGGAGATTGTTTTAGCATCTGAGGTGGAGCGCCACACCTACCATCAGCTCCTTACTTTACTGCACAGATCCCTGTGCAACTCATATGCTGAGTTGGCGAGGACCGGTATCGAACTAGGAACCTTGTGGTTTCTAGCTGAACGCTCTACTGACTGAGCTACATTCTCAAGTAAATATCATGAATTATTTATTTCTGGGATTAATCATAACGGAAATAAGAGAAATTTAAACCTAACATACCTATGGAGAGATTGTTACGTTGTGGTATATTTTCACGGTACCAAAATGATATAAGTAACGTTGTCCTTTTTTCCGAGCACTAAAACGATAACTGTAATGCGGCGGCAGCGGCAGTGTATATTGTATAGCGGGTCTCATCCACGTGCCTCCAAATTCACAGTGCTAAAATGGTATTGATAGAAATTATAACACGAGAAATATGTAGTCACAACTGCTAGCCTTTATTATCGTGCTCGTCTAGTGGGCTCGTACCAGAGAGGAGGAAAGGCAGAGAGAAAGAGAGAGAGAACACTACTTGATTACTGTGACCCCATACTAGCGGCCTGATCCGTACCCATGATGGCGGAAGGCAAAAAGAGGCCGATACCTTTCTTTGTTTTTTTACGTCACCACGTGACATCCGGTTCCGGTCAACACCCGATTCTCCATTCGGGGTCACACTATGGTCAAACCATCGTTCATCCTGTTTTGGCTCATCACTATTTTTTAAACCTTTATCATCTCTTATTTATTTATTTCTTCCTCCCGCTTCCATTAGTCGTCCTTGCCAAATGAATCTTGCTACAGAGATGATGCATTAATAACTTTTAAATTTACTTACCTATTCAAATCTGTTGAAGAAAATTAATTAAACGATTGATTTTATTATCATCCAGACATTGTTTACCACGAAGACTATCGGTCATTTTAAATATTTCTATTTGTCACAGTGTCTCTTCATAATTTGCTAATATACGAACGTCAAAGCTTAAACCTCTTTTCTCTATTGAGTTTCTGAGTCTCACCTATCTGTCACCCTAGGCTTTCATAAAAACATGCAGAAACTTCTTAGTTTTGCCAGAACTTTACCAAACAACACAATGTTTTGTACATAGAAGTGAGACAACAGTGTCTTCTCGGCTTAATATAGAACAATGGTGTCCTATGAATAAGATGATAAATATCTTGAGACCCTCCAAGACACCTAACAAAACTAGATTTGTGAATATTGTGTAATACATAAAAAGAGCCACTCACAGATCTAAAGAGTAAGATAACTGTGTCTTCTTTTGCTTAAATTAGAACTCTTGTATCTGATAAATAACATGAATATATTGCTACCCTCCAAGATATCTGCCACTGCATGAAGTATAGGTATATTATTTAGGCTGGAAGAAATGCAATCTCAAAGCACCTATAGAATCCAATTTTTTCTCCGCCTTTTTGAAACAAGGCAGGAAAACACTTGCTACAAGCAATATCTTATATTAACTATATTTGGAGTGGAACTTTCTTTTGTTTGGTAAAAAGAATTTAGTACTTCACTTGTTCCCTTTTCTTTATTCATATTTTTAATTTATTATTCACTTAGTCTTTCTTTCTTTCTTTAAAAAAAAAATAAAAGTATATGTAATTGCATTTTAACAATCTCACTGTTAAAAAATATTGCAAATGATTTTACTATAGTATTTTTCTGCTGTGAAATGCATTAAAAAATAGGAAAAATGTATTGTCTGTTGTCAGAAATAAAATTACACATTACAAACGGAAATTTTAAGAAACATTTAAAAAAAAAAATAAAAGTATGTGTAATTGTATTTTAACAATCTTACTACTGAAAAACATTGCAAATGATTTTACTATAGAAATGTATTATAGATTATTTTTCTACAGTGAAATGCATTAAAAAGTAGGAAAAATGTATTGTCTGTTGTCAGAAATAAAATTAAACATTATTAACAGAAATTTTAAGGAAGATGGAGTGAAAGAAGAAATGAATTACTTTGTGAGACTAAGCAGGCACCCGCATGTCATGCATGCAAAATGTCTGTTTATCTCTTAAGTCGTTGAAGAAAAGGTGAAGCGAACTGTACTACCCAGCAGAGAGATTGAACTCACAACCTCCATGTTGTAAGTAATGCCTTTTTATAAGTGTTATAACTCAGGTATCAGAGTTAAAAGAGAAATAAGTATTATGGATAGGAGAAAAGGTTTAATTAAAAAGTAATTAGCAATTACTAGGTTGAATTAACAAGTCCTGTGAGATCTTGTTTCTCTCTTCTGAAGTTTTGTCAGACATTATTTACAGGAAAAACAGACAATTCAGTTCTCATTATTTAGGTGCTATATGACAAAATGTATTATAAATTATTTTTCTGTAGGGAAATACATTAACAATCTGGAAAAATATATTGTCAATTGTCAGAAATAAACGTAAACATTACTAACTGAAATTGTAAGGAACCTGTAGTGAGAGGAGAAATGAATTACCTTGTGAGGCTAAGTAGGGGAACACATGTCTTGCACACAAGATGTCCACATCTCTCTTATAAGTGGTTGAAGAGAAGGTGGCATTAACTGTACTGTCCAACACAGAAATTGAACTCACAGCCTCTATGCTGTAAGTAATATGTTTTATAAGTATTCTGTCACCCCTGTTAATTGAAATGGTTTGGCCTGTGAAAAAGAGATAAAAACCATTTACAGTTTCTATCAAGGAGACTTACTTTTTCTGTTGCCTGGAGAACCTTTGCCACTTTATTTTACTATCACTTTTTTGACAATTGGAATAGCAGAGATTGGAATAGAAACAGCAATTTTTTTTTTTTTTTTTTTTTGAGATTTTAGATTACATACATAACCTGAGGCTTGTGTGTCAGACTAAGTTTTCGTAAATATCTACTTTGAAATAGCCCTGTCAGCTGGGGCAGAAAAATACTCCGACTGCACCTCTGCAGTAAAGTCATTGGGATGGCCTAAAATCAGTATCAGCCAGACAGCAAGGGAGTCTAACCCCTTTTCACTAGCGCTAGACTGAGTAGATTGTTTTTTCATCTACGGTGGAGCGCCACACCTACCATCAGCTCATTAATTTACTGCACAGATCTCTGTGTTACTCATACACTGAGTTGGCGAGGGCTGGTATTGAACCAGGAACCTTGTGGTACCTAGTTGGATGCTCTACCGACTGAGCTAAACAGGCTCTAGAGTGGCAAAATCCCCCCTAATGGGGTCACTTTTTGGCTGTGGGTGGTGACCCGTGATGTTTAAGGATGGAATCTTAGTGGCTGAGCAGTCCATGACATGCAATACTCTACTTTGGCCTTTATTTGGGCTAGATGGGCAGTTGGACAGTGCCCCTCTGATCAGTTGGCTGGTCACATCAAACCCTAGCACCAATAGGATTGTTTCAACCCTTTTTTATCATATGTGCTAGAAGGCAGTGTCCGAGGGTCTCAGCATACTTTAAAAACAATGTTATGTTAAACCTGTCCATAACACAAAAGCAAGGTAGATAACTGTTAACATGATAGGATTATGATATATGAGATGGTTCAGGTTTTAAAAATGGTTAGATGACCCTGTTAAAAGAATTGACCTTGTGTCACATCCTACTTCTGTGGAGGGATGTAAATACATATGAAAAAACAACACTTTACCAAAAAATATACATGTTTTATTTTTAGATACCTTGGTCACTTTTAGGAGACCGTGTGTATTTTATATTGACATTTTAAATATGCGCTTTTATGAAACCTGAGAAAATATTGATTTAAAGAAAAATAAATGGTAAAAAAAGAAAAACAGACATAAAAATGTATTAATAATAACTAAGAACCGAGAACGCTTTGTAAATGTTTAGCATAACCTAACTTTGGTGTGACTCTGCAGATGAAAAGTTTCTAACAAGAGAGATCACATGACAGATTATGTCAGCCATATTAGATCTTTTAACAAGAGATCAACACATCAACTTGAGAACAAAAAACAGCAAGAGAAACGCAGCATACAAAATAAGTTCAAGTTGTGCATTTGAAACAGTATCGTCATTTTAATGATTGAAATTGACAGGTGTGTGTGATGTCGAACGTGAAGAGAATTGGAGAAGCTAGTCTGGAACATTTGTTTCATTAAAGGTCAAGACAGTCATAAATCTGCAAACATTTTTCTAGAATGCCTTTCTATCGTAGATGGCCATATAATAGAAACAAACAATTGTAAAATCTGGTTCTTTCTCATACAACTTGAAAAGTTGTGTATGAGGGTCATTCAATTAGAAAGGTGAATTTTTTTTTTTTGAAGAAAGCAAAAATAGATTTTGATTACTGAATTTTTTTTTCATAAATCTAAACCCTATTCAAAATGGTGGCAAATCAGAGTGCTCAAGGCGTAAAAAAATGGTCTGTCATCAAATTTTTGGTTTGGTTTCTTTGTTTAATGGCATATCAAACTTGGGTTATTTAATGCCAAAGCAAATCTATCCTTTGAGAAGAACGGTAGTGGTACTGTTTAACCCATAACTGGAGGGATAAGGGGGTAAATACATTTCCCGAGTGTATTAGTCTGAAAGTGAACATAATAGTGCAACTGGAGTTTGTCCACAGCTTACTACAATGTCCCTGTTCAGTATGGAGTACCCCTTTGCCATTAATCTTAAGTTCACTCTTACCTGGAGTACTAGTAGTACTTGTTAGGGTCCTATCTATCAGTTAAATAGATCAAAACATGAGTTTTTAAAAAATGTGTTTTAAAAAAAAATTGAATACCCAACAAGAATGCATAAAATATTCCAAGGATTGACATGTCATAAAATCCAACCAACCAGTTTTTATCAATACACATGAAGTTAATGAAAATCATTTCTTAAACAAATCATATATATATATATATATATATATATATATATATATAAACAAGATTTGGTATTAAATAACCCACAAGAGTTGATATACCATTAAACATAACCACCAAACCTGCTCATGTTAACTTTCTTAAGCATAGTTTGACAGGTTTGAATTCAGAGTTTTCCTTCTCTTAGACCAAGGTTAAAGAACATAGTCTGTCCTATTACTTATCCATAGCTGGAGGGAGTGTAGTTGGATGCATACCCTTCCCAAGAGTATTAGTGCCATGTGAAATGCTAACAGCTTTGTCCAGGAATTGAACTTGCATCGGCGAGTCCGTTTCCTATGACTCTAACCATTACACCATGTACCTCCATTTCTTTTTCATATATCTCTGAATTGTTCGATTCATTTTAGCAGACAGAAAAGTTACAATAGAAGACATTTCTGAACAAGTAGAAATTTCTATTGGTACAACACACAAAATTGTACCTGATGACCTTGCCATTTCTAAGGTCAGTTCTTGTTGGGTTCACAAAATGCTGATGCCAGAGCACAAACAGAGGAGAGTAGTTGTCACAGTCAGTTTTGGTTTACAACAGCTGCCATGTCCTTTTTACAGTCCAAATCTGGTCCCCCTCTGATTTCCACTTGTTTGATTCCTTCAAAGGTATATATATTTTACCAACCCATCCACACAAGCAGTATGTGACACAAGGTCAATTTCTTAAGCAGAGTTTAACAGGTTTAAATTCAGAGTTTTCCTTTTCCTAGACTGCTTACCTAGCCAAGGTTAAAGAACCCAGTCTGTCCTACTATTTACCCATAGATGGAGGGAGAGTAGCTGGATGCATACCTTTCCCAAGGGTATTAGCTTTATGTGAAATGTAAACAGCCTCATCCAGGATTTGAAATCTGGTTGACAAGTCCATTTCCTACAACTCTAACAATTACACCATGCACCTCCAACTTTTGAAGGTATATAAAAGCTTGTTCTTCAATGGGGAAAGTGTTTTTTCCTGGGTGAAATGGGAGTTGTTCTATTGCAATATTCACTTTATTTATTGAATGACCCTCGTATAAACAGATAACGTTATTTGTCTGATTTTTTTTTTCATTTATCCCTGAATTATACTACAAAGCACCAGATGACATTTTTCCTAAGATGCAGAAACAAAAATTACAATGTTGATATAGAAATAAATATTATGGAGAGAAAAGAAAAAATTAAATAAGAGAATGAAAAGAAAAGAAAAAAACACTGAAACAACAGGCTAATTACATTTTGTGAGAGAATTTTTTAGAGTGATAATTTAATTATAAATATTAAAATTTCTCTTTTTTTTTTTTTTTCTTTTTTAGTTTAAAATAAAAAAAAATTACTTTTTTTTCTTCTTGAATTATTATTTTTTCTTCCTCCCACCGAACTTTGTACCCATCTTATTTTGCTGGCAGATGACAAAGCAGGTGCAAAATTCAATAATTCTTCACCGAGAGAGAGAGAGGAAAGATATTGAACAGTTACCAATAGGCGGAAATGAATGTCATCATGTTATTATCAATAGACATATCTATTCATGCGTAAACAAATCCGTATTCATATGTTAAGTATGTGTACAATATAAGAAAAATGATTTCTATGCATTACTTACATGTACAAATAGCAGTTTTAGATGTATGATTTGTGCTTGATTCAAAACATGAGATTTGAAGAAGAATAAATGAATCAATCTTTTTTATTTTTTTCAAATTTTGTTCCCTCGTCAGTAAGATTTTATTAACAGCCAAGAGAGTCCAGACCAGGTTATGAAATGCCTGGAAAAAAGGCTACATGGGAACTACGTAAGGACGCAACCAGGACTGGATTAATAAGGGGGTAAAGGAGGCAATTAATAAGTTATGTAAACTATCTAAATACTTAATTTGAATATGTAACCTGATTGGTCTATCTTTGTTGTGTATGTCTTTTAGTATTCTACATTTTCTGAGTATTAATTTGGGGAGGAATGGGTAATGTAAATTGTAAAACCCTGGATGTAAGTTGACTATGGAGGAAAAACACTTCCTATACATAGTGTCATTGTAAATTTATAAAACATCTTTATAAGTATATGATTAAAACCAAATGGTAAAAAACTAGACCGACTCGAGTTTCTTGTTAGCATAGCTAATAAATCTTCAAGGTAAAAGCTGTTTCTCTATCATTGTTGTTTATAGAGGTGAGTTGTTCCCTCTTTCATTGTGGAGGGTGTTTTTACCCAACCGTCCTTACTCCTCTGTGATACCTGAATTCATTGATAAGTATATGACAAAATCTTTGACAAAGAAAAAAACATTTAATAATTTTTTTTTTAAAGTGGGACACCCAAATTTCCTTTATAAAATTTGTATTAATCATAAATTTTATTATTGAAAAAATAATGGTGATTTGCTTCCAGCCGGAAAGAATTATATCACTTTGTTTTATAATACAAACTGAAAAATGTAGTAAAAATTATTCTTATAGTCAATATAATTGAAAAAAAAAAAATAGAATGAAACATTTTTCTTCTGAACTTAAGTTATATATTTTTTTCTTTTAGGAAATTCATTTTACTTCAATCTTTAAAAAAATGTCTCATATACCTAATTTAATGTCTATGTTGAGGCAACATGACAGGCCCCTAAACCAGAAGTGCTTCGGGCCCCACCAGATCTAAATCCAGGTCTGGATTCTGTGTGATATTTTAGACAAATCTTGAAGAGGCACCCTACAAACCAGCAGCTGTATTACCACTTGGATGTTTTTTTTACAGCTGGCAGTAAGATGAGCAAGACATGCTGAGCACTAATGGGGAAGAACAAACTCATAAGCAATGGACTCCTACACTTGGACGCACCAGTGTTGACTGACCAGCAGAAATTGACATTCATCAGCTCTTTGTGGACACTAAATGCCGCCTAGAGGACTTACTAAAAACAATGGCTGATATGGATCATGATAAGAGAGAGAGTCAAAGGAATCTGTGCTGTCAGGTTAATCACTATATAGAAATCTCTCTGGTAGAATATAATGGGAATTTTACCAATCTGTAGCCATGTCGGTACATTTGTATGATTGCACCATTTAGACGCTCATGAAAAGACATGCTGGGCACTACTAGAGAAGTAAGGACAAACATAAGCAACGTCCTCCTATGGACTCTTACACATGAACACACCAGTGTTGGCCAACCAACAAAAACTTCTGTTCTTCAATTCTGTGCAAATACTGGATACCATCTTATATAGATAATGTATAAAATTCATGTAATTATATATTTATTGATTTGTGTTTGAAATTGAAACATCTTTCTATAAAGTAAGTGTAAAGTTATTCAATAAAAAAGAAAAGTGGATTTACATATTTATTTCCATCTTTTAAATTCATTCTTATGAAGAGAAAAACTCTAATAATCTTAGCTATGTTTTAGAAATAATATCTATTGAATATGTTTAGTTTTGAGAGTATTTTTTATTCTCTATTATTGTCATTCCTTTTTGCTAGTGTTTTAGAGAAAATTACTGGTAATTGTATATTTCTTGGACCTGCACACATGAAAACGCCCTCCCATCCCCCCAATAAAACCGCAGAAAAATCCCACAGAAATTATGTCTTTGCTTTTAATGGATTTACTTCGGTTTCATTGTTCCTTATTTTATTAATATATATATATACAAAAACACAAATGGAATTTGCAGCACTAGGCCCTGCAGGCTAAGCTCACACCTGTGGCTCCCATCCTTTCTATACAGTATTTGAAATATCGTCACACAATCTGAGACATTGTCTTCTCCCAAAATGTGGAAAGGCATGCCCTCTATTATCTATAACCTCAAAAAATATTCTCTATATTCAACCCATATAAAACAATGGTTTACCTAAGCACAGCTGTATAAACAATATTACTTACAGTTTTAGATGTTAGATTAGATGTTACTTCAATCTTGCTTCCTTTGAGAACTTAAATTTGACTACTGTGTTGACTTACCAAAATATTACTTACCAAGGTGTTTTAGTTTGGTTTGCATCAGCCAGATTTTACCTGTAATCTATTATTCATATTTTACCTTTGAATGCATTATGGACAAGTCATGCTTTAAAGCACCACTTCGAACTAGATCACCAAAATTAAGTGACAATGAGCCTGTTCAGTACTTAATTGCATGACCACTTAAGCAACAGTAGGTACTGTAAGTGACATGACTTAATTTGGCATTAAATGACTTGATAAGAGTTGATATACCATAAAACAACTCTCTAAATAGCAATGTTCCACCTCCAAATGAGAGCATGTATCCCTGCCCCTTAAAATTCTGTTGACTGTTCTTTGAACCACTTCTTCACTACAGATTTCACTTCCTCGTCACTGGAATAATGTTTGCCTCAGACTATCATTTTGTCGGCCCCATGAAAGAGGGTTTGAGAGGCAAACATTATTCCAGTGACGAGGAAGTGAAATCTGTAGTGAAGAAGTGGTTCAAAGACAATCAACAGAATTTTATGGGGCAGGGATAAATGCTCTCATTTGAAGGTGGAACATTGCTATTGAGAGAAACGGTGACTGTGGAGAAGTAGGGATGTGGTCCACAGAGGACCAGCTTTATTTTTATGAATGATACATGTTCCTGTGTTGATAATTACACCTGTCCTAAACAAAATGGTATTACTTTTTGACTCACCCTCGTAGTATAAGATTACATTATTACAGATACACATCCTATATTGTGTAATACATGTTACCTATTATCATTTGCTTTTGACTTGGTATCTTTTTACTTTTTCATATCTCTTTTTACTTTTTTTATTTATCTATTCACTTGGCCATTAAGAGAAAGTGGTTACAAAATTTCCCTGACAGAATTATATTCTATATATATATATACTAATATAATGAAACTAGGAGATTGTTTTTCTGAGGTGGAGTGCCACACCTACCGTCAGCTGCCAGATGCTTTATCGCACAGATCAGATTACCCAAGCTGTGCAACGCATGTACTGAGTTGGTGAGGGCTAGTATTGAAACCCGGAACCTTGTGATTCCTAGGCAGATGTTCTACTGACTGAGCTAAACCGGCCCCTTACATAATCATAACCAAAATCTGAGCAAACCTGCTTCCTGTGCAGTTAAGTTGTTGATATATTAAAAGTTTAAAAGTATGATGGTGTTTCCTTGGGGAATAGCTGGGGGGACATGTGTGGGGTATCATCTGTAAGAAATCTGTTATTGTCATCAAAAAGATTTTTAGAGGGATATTTCTAAATGTATTGGTTTGGTTTGGCTGACAAAAGAGATTGTGGTTGAAAAGCTTTGTGAAAGGCAGATATAACCCTTTCTAATATTATTCCTGGAATAACCATGAAAGCGCATGTAGAAAAATATAACAACTCTCATTTATTATTTATGTGATGTGTGCAAATCCCTTACTTCAAAGCACAAATCTTTTCTGTATAGATTCAACCTTATTGGGGACTTTCTTTCTCTCTTACCTGGCTGGCCGGTTATCCAAATTTATATTCTAGCATTATTTATATATACTAGCAAATATATACACCCTCCGGGTGCAAGTATTTTAGTTAAATTTTATAATAAAATATGATATTAAATTAGAAAGGCTAATGAAACTGAATAAGAATGTAGATAAAAAGATTTTGAACAGAGGGGGTATGATTGAAAAATAGAACAACTTTGAAACTAACTCTTCCATCATTCTCCATTACTCCCGTAAATGTTCCTAATTAAACTGTTTAGTTAAAATAGGAAGTAAAGAATAATATTACAGTTATTTCTTCTTGTGAAGGGATTTCTTTTAAGATTTATTGAAGAGATTTTTGCTCATATTCAATAAGATAAAACCAAACAATTAGAAATCAATAATACTAAGCATATATTTATTAAAATCAATTTTTTAAGATCAATATGCAAATTAGCCTTCCCATTCACACTGTAAACCTCTATTTTGTTGTATATATAAATACAATTGCATGTTATTAGTATGTAGATATGGTCAACAGTGTAAATAATGTAAAACAATTTTATTAATAATTGAGGTTTAAATAAAAAATAAAATCATAGAGAATATGATGTAAATAACAAAGAGAATTGTAACTTGTATAGTAATATAGTTTCGGTTACAGATAGACAAACCCACAATCTCCATTATAATAAGATATATATTAGAATATAATATATATATAATTATACAGTGGTACTTTGACTTACAAGTTTAATTGGTTCTGATTATAACTCATTTTCCTCATATATCAAATACATTTTCCCCATGAATTAAACTGAAATGACATTAATCCATTCCAACACCATAAAAAACATCCTAATTTTTTTTGTTACGTTTTTTTAATAAATTATATATATATATATATTATATATATATATATATATAGTAGTACCTTGACTTACAAGTTTAATTTGTTCTGCTTGTAACTCAGTTTCCGTATATATCAAATCAATTTTCCCCATTGAAATAAACTGAAATGCCATTAATCCATTTCAGCAACTGAAAACATGCTATTTTTTTAAAATTTTGTTTTTACATTTTTTTTAAATAAGAAAAATAAAACTGTATTGTATAAGACCATAATAAAATAGAATGTAAGGAATTATGTGTTGTAACTAAGTTATAGTAGTGGCCTACTGTCAGTATCAGCCGAACACCGAGGTAGTCTATTCCTAGTTCACTAGTGCTAGACCAGCAAGATTGTATTTGCATATGAGTTTGAGCACCACACCTACCACCAACTACCCACTTTACTGCACAGATCCAAGCTGTGCTATTAATATGCTGAGTTAGCAAAGGCTGGTATTGACTTGTGGTTCTTTGGAGAATGCTCTACCAACTGACCTAAACTGGCCCTCTATTTTATAAATAATATTTTTCTTTGGTTTAATAGATTTGGAAACTAAAATGTTTTTAGTGAATTTATTAATACTAGCAAATATATGCACCCTCCGGGTGCAAGTATTTAAGTTTTAATGTAATAAAATATTGTATTAAATTAGAAAGGCTAATGAAACTAAATAAGAATACAGATAAAAAGATTTGAAACAGAGGGAGTATAATAAAAAAGGGAACAACTGAAACTTACTCTTCCATCACTCGCGTCTTTCATTGTTATTTTTTCTAATTAAAGTATTTAGTTATAAGAGGAAGTAAAGAATAAAATGACAGTTATTTTATCTTGTTAATGGATTTCATTTAAGATTCATTGAAGAGATTTTTGCTTATATTCATTAAAATAAAACCAAACATTTAGAAATCAATAATACTAAGCACATATTTATTAAATTCGATTTTTTAATATTAATATGCAAATTAGCCTTCCCGTTCACACTGTAAACCGCTATATTGTTGTATATATAAATATAATTGCATGTTGTCAGTATGTAGAGATAGTTAACAGTATTAATAATGTAAGACAATTTTATTATTAATAATTGAGGTTTAGATAAAAATAAAATCATGGAGAATGTGATGTCTATAACTAAGAGAATTGTGACTTGAGTAGGAATATAGTTTCGGTTACAGACAGAAAAACACACAATCTCCATTATAATAAGATAAGCATATTATCTGGAGCTCACTTGTACTTCAAAATTTAGCTCTCAACACAAAGAAAAAACTCTTCCGAGTGACAAATTGAAACTCAGAAAATTTGTAAGCTGTCCATTGTATATAGTTATCTGTTTCCTCATCAGTGTTAATTAATATCATACTGCTCAGATATTATTGATACCACATGATGAGAAGTCTTCAGTTTTATCTCAAGACATTTCAGGCACATATGCATGAAAAGTTTTAACACCTTATCTTTTAATATACAGATGTTCCTCATGTTATAATATGCTTACTAACAATTTTTTTTACTTTAAAATGCTATGATATTAACAAGAATTCCTTAGTTGTTAAACTGATTATTTTCTTTGTCATGTTCGAATGATGGTGTAAGGTATTTTAACTGATACTAGCAGAGGGTAACAGCATTCTGCCCAGCTTCCAGTTTCACTCATAATTGTCAGGGTATCTTCCAGTATTTAATTCCATACTGTCTTTTTATTTTAATCATATTTTCAAAACCCTCACAACA
This sequence comes from Doryteuthis pealeii, assembly GCA_023376005.1. Lineage (NCBI taxonomy): Eukaryota > Metazoa > Mollusca > Cephalopoda > Myopsida > Loliginidae > Doryteuthis > Doryteuthis pealeii. Next base: position 129,765,761 of record CM042139.1, read on the forward strand.
TCTGCTAAATATTCAAGCGTATGTCCTGCCTGTGGGGAAAAAAAGAGTAAGGAAGATATTCCCTTGAAGAAGAAACTCAAGATAATAGCTCAGCTATGATTGGCCCAACAGAAAGTAACTCCCATCTGAAGCAGAGGAACATATATGTATATATATGTATATATATATATAGTGCAGTTTGAAAGTTTGTAATCCCCTAGACTGGAGAAAAGTTAATACCTTCTTCCTGATGTCCTCAGATATATCCTTTCCTCTTGGCATCGTTGATCTGTGAGGCATTACAGTAGCTTAGCTGGTTTCTCCTTTCTTTTAATCTGCATTGCCCAACCAATTTACTAAGGATGAGACTTTTCACTGATCAGCTTAAATTGAATAATTGAGCACTCAAATATGTTTCGGCAGAATTCATTACCTACTTGACTACACCAATCCAGAGCAGGGTTCACATACTTTTGCAGATGTCAGATTTTCAGTTTTGGAGAAATAAATCCCTTGATAGTAGTAAATTGTTCTAAGAGAAGAAATTGTAGAAGTTCCTAGGTTTTATTTATTTTTATATATATATATATATATATATATATATACTAAATGGGAATTTTTGTGACCCTGGGCTTCATGCTTTTGTGCATTCATCAGACAGAATGCACAAAAGCATGAAGCCCAGGTTCACAAAACTTTTCATATAATATATATATATATATATATATATATATATATATAGTTTTTAAACTGTCTACAGCCAAAGTTGTAACATCTTGTTCACCAAAAAGAAAAACTGAATAAAAAAAAAAAAATAAAACTCTAAATCCTTGTCTCTCATTTAAAAAAAAAAGCAACCTATAACAGAATATGCTGCCTAAATGTTATATATATATATATATATATATATATATATATATATATATATATATAAATAATTCTTACAAAAAATTCTAAAGGAATTATTTCCTTATCTTCTGAATATACAAATCTTTTTCAATTTCTCCTGTTTTCCTTCTATTCAAAATAATATTCAGATACTCTTACCAGGAAGAATACTAAATCCTTTATTTGTATATCTTCCATTTGAATGAATGATATTTGTATACAAAAAAATGTTGACTTAATAGTAATATTTTATATATTAAGAAAAATAATTATGTCTCTCAGATATATCTTCCAAGTTGTGCTTGAAAATAGCTTTTTATCCATAAAAGCTAAAGTTTCATTGCACAAGTTGAAACTAGAAGATTCTAATCTGAGTTAAATTGTATTTTTTACTTTTATCAGGAATTATAATCTTAGAAAAACATTTTTTTATGTAATCTCTTAAAGTCTGACCATGGCAACTATTAAGCTGAATGTTGAGTTAAATTCTATTTATCAAAATTATTTTAATTAATTTCAAATAAAAAGGGGAAGTACTCTATAACTAGTGTTTAATAATAATATTTCTTCCTTGAGAAATTATAATGATTAGAATGAGTTTGAATATAAAAACCTACACTATTATCTCTATATCAATAATCTTGTTCCATAATCTTCCGACTGCTATCATCTTGTAACACCCTCAGGTTAAAAATGAGATTGTGCAAATCCTCCAAGATGAAATGCAAACAAAATGTTAATCTTCGTTATCTGATGTTGAATTATCACCAAATTCTTATTTCTCATGAGTGTCGACACCTCAGCTAAATAATGTACCATTCCGTTTTTATTATGAATAAAGAAAGGGAAGAAATAGGACATGCTACTCAGTTGGCCAGGTTAGCTCAGTCGGTAGAGCGTTCGGCTAGAAACCACAAGGTTCCTAGTTCGATACCGGCCCTCGCCAACTCAGCATATGAGTAGCACAGGGATCTGTGCGGTAAAGTAAGCAGCTCACATACAAAAACCATTTTCTTGGTCTAGCGCTAGTGAAAAGAGGATAGACTCCCTCGCTGATTGGCTGATACCGACTTTAAGCCACCTTGACAACTTACACAGAAAAATATGATAAGAAAGAAAGAGAGTAGGGGAAAGATAGAGGGTGAGAGCGCGTAGAAATGATAATGCTAATCTGTTTCAATCAAACAATGAAAAGATGAAAAGAAAGAAAAAAACATTGAGAGAGAGTTAAATCAAAATTAATATACTTTTTACATATTGAAGTATTACGCAATAGCTCTTAAGTAAGCATATCAAGCATTGTAATAATTAAATTATCATACTGTGGTATATCCACATGTCCTGCTAGTTATTATTAATAGTCTACAACATCATTGAGGGTTTTTTTTAACACTATGTATTGATGTTATTGGGAGATAATTATAGCTTTGATGAGTAGAGAGAGAGAAAAATATTTTCATTTGCAAAAAAAAAGATTTCAATGTGCTCTATTCAAAAATATAATGGGTTTAAACTAGCAATAAAATCTTAATGAGTAAAACATAAAATAGTCCTCAATGGTGTCATGGACTGTAACTTTCGAATTGGATTGGAAATTTCTTTCTTTTCTTACTTAAAGCAATTAAGTACTATCCTGCTAACATTGTCTAACTTGAGAAGAGTCATTAACATTAATTTTTTTTTAATGGAATTCCTACAACTGAATCTTCTCTTTGTGTCTATGATATTGAGAACAAAACTTTTGACCATTACATTCTATGGTCTTCTACAGGTGTACTGTCTGCATCGTAGAGAAAGATATAGGATTTAGTTGGACACAGATCAGTATTCAGCTCTATCACAAGTTGAGTCTGTTCTGAGAATACCAGAATGAGTTTGTGGGTGCTTTATATAGCAGGTTGGGATATTTTGAACTGAGATGCAAACTAAACACAGAAAATAGATTAACATTGAATGTTATTTTAATCTAATGAATCATTCAGACTAGTATCCTCATTTTTATTGTTCTGATTACTACATTTTCACTTTGTGTGTAAATAGTTGGGAATACTGGGCTCTTTAACTCTTAACATCCTATACCGCCTCATTCCACCAAACCGGAAGTCGTATTCATTTTTCTAATCTACTCCAAATTCATTACTCAATAATAATTGATCTGAGAGACTAGCTTGCTAAACTATTACACTAATGATGTGGTACATACAACAGTGAAAATAATAGACAACTGATGTCGAGAAAATTCAAGAGTGTCGAAAGAAGTGTGTTGGGCAAGCTTATTCTCTGGGTTCTGATTGGCTGCTGGGTTTGGTGTGGATACTTTGATCAATATATACCCAACATGATTGTTATGGGAGTTAGTACAAGGTCTGTATTTGGTGTCAGCCTTTGTCTGTCAACTGGATGATTGTTTAAAACTTCTTGTGAAGGGAAGTATTATATGTTGATTCTACAAAAAGGTAACTTATTGTGTAACAAGCTTACAAGTAAGATATTTCTGGCTCTTTCTTTTTGCCCTTATAAATATTGTAGCAGTGTCTTGGGGTTCAAAACGGATCTTGTAGGGATAGCGTCTTTGATTAACTCTATTGCTAATTGTTGGCATTGAATATAATGCTATTAACAGGGAAGTGATAATTGGTGAAACTAAGACATTATAATCAAATTATGTTTATATAATAAAAACTTGAATATGTGGTCATTGTATTGCACTTTAGTCACAATAGTGAGAACACCATCAATTGATATAATTTTGAGATTTCAGTGGCATAAGCACTTCTGAGTTCAATTGAAATCAGTGGTGTTTTATTACAGCTGATTAATATTTGTTCATTATGATGCATTTGAAAGGAGTTAGAAATGAGATGGTTTGGTCAGCATAATTACACTACACACTGTCAATATCCATGTCTCTCTCTCTCTCTCTCTCTCTCGAATTGTCCCTATCAATCATTACACCTGGGAAGTTCCAGTTTTTGCTGGTCAACCTACACTGGTGTGTTTATGTGTAGGTGACCACAGGAGAATGTTACTTATAATGCCCTTACCTATCTAGTGTGTATTGTTTATCTTACTTGGATGTTTTGTGTGATAAGGGGCAAGTGGCCATACAGCTGCTTTCTTATGGGGTGCTGCTTCCAAGATTTGTTCAAGGCAGCATGCAGCATCCTTGTGTACCTTCCACCTAACTTTTTCTTGAAACTCTTTGTTAGAGTCTAAGTGGTACAGCTATACAATAGCACTAACATGGCTACAGCTTGGCAGAATTTTTGCTTTATTTTATCAGTGGGATTTGCATATAATTGATAAATTGTCTATAACAGTCCATACATTTCCTATGCATATATTAACATTGCTTTCTGTAGATGAGATATTACTACCTAGGTATGTGAACTGGTATACTATTTTGAGTGGCTTACCATACAGTGTCTTTTGGATGGAGTTCCACAATTGTTAAAATTTTACCAAATGTGAATAACTTCAACTGTTGAAAACCAGTGGATATTTGAGAAGCAGCTTTACAAGAAAAAACAATAACCATGAATTTGCATATTTATGATAGTTGTATGGTGGTTATTGCTAGAGATTGAATGATAGCAAGTCTCCTCAAATCTTCAGCTCCTTCTTGAGTTTCTTTGCAAAATAAAGCACTGTAACAAGGGAGACTACTTCATTTAGTCCCTTACAGTAGTAAAGCAATTTGTGACAATAAAGTCAATATGAAATACTAAAACTATGAAAAAGTATTTATGCTGTATTTTTTATTTCTTTTTAATTTTTATTTCCTATTTACTCACGAATTGTTCTTTTCTTTTTCTTTTCTTTTTTAAAACCATCAACCAAATGCTGTTGTTCCTGCTGCTTTCTCGGACCATTATCAGCTGTTCACATCAGCGGGACGGCCTACGTGGAGAACACGGAAATTATTGAGATCACATGCAACGCAACCAGTGGTGGCCGTCCCCCAAGGGACATCACTTGGTTTAAAGATGGAGAAATTATTACTCCAGATCCGAATAATGACCGAATACAAATCCATACACACATTCACATGGTAGCACGATCATTGATTAGCAAACTGGTTATCGAACGAAGTCACCTAGAAGATGCAGGGATTTACGTTTGCAGAACTTCAGATCTTAAAGCCACAGAATTCAAAGTACATGTTCTTAATACCTATGGTAAGTAATATATACCTTTTTTTTCTAACCAAATATTTATTATATCTTTGACTTTATGTTGTTTTTTTTTTAATCCTTTTTTTTTCTTTAAAGGCATTTTTTTTTTTTTTTTATTATTATACTCACCTTTTGCCTTCTTGCCACTGATTTTTCAAAAACTAATTTTAGTAATTTTTGTTTGTAATTAACATCTGAAAATCAAACTGTTCTTTCTGAGAGCTTCTTGGAACCATCTTTAAAATATGCAAATTAAGTTATTGCAACTCATTAAATATTCAAAATGGCCTCCACCAGGATATTCAATTTTGGAACAGTTGCTTCTTCTTTGGCTTTAGTTAAATGAACAATGCAGGTTTTGAGTTTGTGGTTAATTTGTTGGCAACATTAGCAGCCAAGGGATCTTTTTTGCTGACCTGCTAAGAAAATGGTCAGTAGATAATCTTTAGCATTGGTATTCTTTGTCCTTTGCTAGTGCCTGAAAGAAATCTTTTGGAATGAAATAAGTTGTTATGGTGGTTCCATCCATTAGAAGTAGATACTGCTTCAGTGCATATCTCAGGCTAAAGAATTATCTCTCTCTTAAAAAAGAAGAAGAAATGGTGGATTGGAGGTAACAATTGTAGTAAATGAAATCAGAAGTGGATTCATATATCAGTACAGGTAGGTACTTAAATGCATACTGTAGTGTATATCTGTGGCAAGGAGGTTAAAATAAAAAAGAATAACAAGAATACAGTTTTTTTATTTACTGAACAACTAAAAAAAACTTATGTAAAAAAAAACCCTGAAAAGATGCTTGTAGATAATATGTAATTAACAAATAAGAAGTGTTATTGTGTTAATATTTCAATATATATTAATATTCTAATGTTGCAAATAATGATTAAACTAAAATACATTCTGTAATTTTCAAATGTGTCATAATTTAAAAGTTATTTACTAAGCTTAGCTTACTTTGGCACAAGATAGAGCAAACTGTGTTCTTTAGCCTTGGTTAGGCAACCAGTCTAGGAGAAGGAAAACCCTGAATTCAAACCTGCTTTACTCTATAAAATTGAACTTACATTCTGTACATGACACAGGTTGGTTAAATACATACTTTGGTACAAAGCCAGAAGTATGGGGCACTTAGTGAGAATCAAACTCAATAACAATGATCTACCAGCCTAGCTTTTTAACAATGTTATGGGAAGTGGGTGAGTCCCTAAGGTATAACTGCAGCATTGCAGTAACCGAGTTCAAACTCCAGGTGCACTTTTACGTTCACTTTCGGACTAATACCATTGGGAAAGCTATTAATCCCTCTCATCTGCTCAACTATGGGTGTAATAGTACCACTAATGTTCTTTTAGAAGTATAGCTTGAGTTCAAATCCTGGACAAGGTTTTTTGCATTCATGTAGCTAATACACTTAGGAAAAGTATGAATCCAACTATTCCCCCTCCAGCTATGGTTAAATAGTAGGGCAGATTGGGCTCTTTAAGCTTGGTTAGGCTACCAGTCTAAGAGAAGGCAAACTCTGAATTTAGACCTGTTAAACTTTGCTTAAGAAATTGACCTTGTGTCGCATTGTACTTGTGCAGAGGGGTTGGTAAATAAATATACAAGGATGGCTTTGGCATTGCATAACCCATGAAGGTTGATATGCCATTAAACAAAGAAACTAAACCAAACCAAACCAAACTGAAGTGCCTTAAAAACTAAACATAACTTAGATTTGGTACTAAGCTGAAATATGGGGTACCTAGTGAGGATTGAACTTACAACTCAGGAATTGTCAGCTGGGCACACTTAGTAATCATTACCACATTATCAAGTTTTTGGCTGATCCACTTTTCTTAGTTCATATCAAATAATGGGAGTCTGATCAGTATATTTGCTACCATTTTGTTCATCTATTTTAATGATATTAGTGACTACTGAAAAAAAATAAAGAAAAAAAGCACCCTTTTTGAAAATACTGTTTATGTGACTGAAGAAGGCCAAGAATTATGAATAACAAAAAGAATGCAATCAATAGACTGAATAACTTTCAGAATTAACAAAACCAGTCACAGTTTTTGTTTTTAAATCAAATATAGATTATTTACAAACATCTTTTCTGTTTTTTGTTTCAATATTAATTCTAAATTATTGAAACAATGTTAATACCTGAAACTCCTAAAAAAAAAAAAGGAAAAAAAAAAATCCTTGTTAATGAACCTACCATTATTGTCTTCAAAGAATCTGTAGCACTAAGGAAGTTTGCTTTCATTCTACTAAGTTTATCGGGATCACAGTACTACTGAAAAGGTCAAAGGTTATTTACTGCTGATTATTTCTATGGTGCCCTCTGTTGCCTTTTGTCAGACTTTGTAGAGTCCTAGTTAACAATTTCATGTTGCAAATAACTGTCTGGAATATATTGTGTTCTTATTACTAATATAATAAATTAGATGATATGTGAATCCAGTGGGTTTCCATTTTAACACCAGTTCATGATGATATTGATGCTTTTATTTAAGAAAGAGCAAAAGATTCTAATAAGCATTTCATAGTCAATTCCCTTATATCAAGAAAGATTACAAAATGATCAGTTACAAATTAGACTGGAAATTGTTATTCTCTCAAAGAATTTTAAGTGTATTACTTTCATAAAAATCTATGTGATGTGCTATTTGTGCTGGATATATATATATATATATATATATATATATATATATTCTTTTTTTGAATTATAAGAGTTTTGCATATGCTCTGAATATTTGTTGTTTGGGTTATAAAAAATAAGATAAAAATATTAGTTTATATATATATATATATATATATATATATATATATATATAGGAAAAGTGGAAGTAAATGTTCTACAAACCGAAACACTGCAGTGTTTGTTTATTAAGCATCACTTGTCAATGAAATTTGTGTTTTATCACTTTTTATAAAATTACATATATATATATTATATATATATATATATATATACACACACACAGACAGACACTGAGAATTTTAGTTTTTTATATATATATATAATGAGAATTTTAGTTTCATATAGATATAATCTTTGCTTATTAAATGAAACCATTAAAATAAAATTGGTTTGCTTATAATTTTGGCCTCAAGTTTAACTAAGATAAAATGAGGAATTTAAACAACAGAGACAGTAAATTAAGTTTATCAAAGCACTTTTGTGAAATCTGTGCTGATAAATTTCCTTTTGTTTATGATAAAACGGGTCAAAATCATTTATCTATTATAGTGTTTAATTTTCTTTGTTTTTTATTTTTTGGAAGCATACAAAAATAAATCATTTTTTACATACATCATTTCTTTTAATTATATTTTTTTAAAAACTTTTATAATGCCTGTGAGATTACAAGTTCAAAGAGAGAAAGAGAAAGAGACTGTAAATATCATGCAACCCTGTCCAGACTTCAGAAAAATAGTTTATCAGATAAGAAAGGAATCATTTAAATTTAAATACATTAACTGTTACCTTAAAAATTAATCAATCATTCTGTCTAGCCTCAGCCAAAATGCGTTTGTTTGGTGGGGATGAAATGAAACCCAGAATATAAAAAATAAGAAAATGGAAGAAGGAAAAATATAAAAATAAATTTCAAACTTGGCTGAACACTGTTATGTCCGTTTTTTGTTTGTTATTTCTATACAAAGCAAGTGTTTCTCTCATACAAATATCAGCATTGTGTTTTTTAATAAGTAATGATTTACTTATTGTTTCATATTTTAGTTGGATTCAAAACTACTAAAGTTGATAAATAAGTCCAAGGAATTAGTGAAATCTTAATAGAATTTGATTTTTCTGTTTTTATTAATTTTTTTTTTACATAAAACCATCTATCTATCTATCTATCTATCTATCTATCTATATATATATATATATATATATATATATAAGAAGTCGCATCTGTTTTAGTATGTATGTGTGACTTATGACAGAGATGTCATTAAGCATTAAAATCATGCCTACACATTAATGTTTGTAATAAGGAAAGTACAAAATTTAGTTTTTGATTTTTACTTATTAAATGATATTGTTCAATAATTATAAATCAATCAATTGAAGTAGAAGAAAATAGGTTTCTTCTTCTTAGGGAGACCATCAAATATTTGAAACCTAAAATCAGAGCTGGTGTTACCCTTTAGGCAAACTAGGCGATCACCTAGGGCACCAACATCTAAAATCTAATTTTTTTCTTTTTCTTCATATTATATGATGTTACCTCTTTAAGTCAATAAAATATTAATTGGTGCTTGTAATAAGTTTTTAATGTAAATAATATTTTAATGTGGCTTGGTTAAAATCCAAATCATCTTACACTAGCCCTGCCTAAAATGCTTGGCCTCCAGATACCCTATACATGATCTTGAAATATAAATAAAAATGTTTCATTATAAAATGCATTGAAACTTGATCTCAAAGCACAAATATCTTTTGGGTTTTTGTTATAAAAAAACCCAAAAAACTCTTTCACTCTCGTGTGCAATTACAGTTAAATTCCTAGCATCATACTGTGTGCAACTAAAGTCAAATTTTATATGATGTTTTATTTTGCACCTGCTGGGAAATTTTGCAGAGAAGTTTCTCATTATTTTCACATAAAATTTAATTATTTTTGCCAGATTTTTTTTTTTTTTGATTGTTATGATAAAAAATACCCATAGCGGTAAATGATATCATTTACTTCATACTGAGCAGAATCTGGAAGAAATTATGTGATTTGGAATTGACTGATATCAGTGACTACTAGAGCTCCAGACTAACTTTTTTTCAGCACTATCCTAGAAGTGTCTTAAAATATTTTGAAACCTTCTTGAAATTAAAATATTGTTTTTTTTTTTTTTTTTACTTTTATCATCTGTAGTTGATAGTAACATAACAAAAACACCATTAAAACGTTTAAGCAGTAAATAATATTTATTTTTGTTTATCTAGTCTTGAAATTGTAGTGGGGGATGAAATAAATATTCTAATCATGTCTTGCCACACATACTGTAAGGATACTGTAATACCCAAAATATTAGGAACAGCAACTTATAAAACAAAACAGTTAAATGTATTTTAAAACTCACTGACTATGGTACAGGAGGTTTTATATGAATAAGACATTTACTGTCCACAGATGTGTGTCATGCAGCTATTTAGTTTTTCCCCTTTATGTATGTGCCCTTTCTGATGTTACATTTATTAATCTTTACTTAAAGAGTTGTAATGTTCATTAGGGGAAATTTATCTCCCCTAACAGATACCTTAGGAAAGTCTGGCAGATAAACTTCATTTGTAAAGCAGCCAGTAAAGAGTTAACTAACAGTCTTGAGAATGGCATAACAACCACTATCTATAACATGTAGCCTATGTTAAGAATTGCTTAATTCTGTTTATTGGATAAAATTTATATAAAGGGATGGTATTAAAAAAATGAGATTATTGATATTATGCTTTTTTACTCAAAGGAATAATAGGAAGTTTTGTTAAAAAATAAATCGATCATAGAATTCTCATAAATATTTTTACATTTTTATTTTGTTGATTCATTGCTTTGAGATTATTATCATTTGGTAAGCTAAGCCTAGTCTGGCAAAAGGCCAACGATTTTGAGCACCCAGTGAAAAGGATCAGTATGTTAATATCTTGTTCAGAAGTTATAAATGTTGTAAAAATGAATTTGTACAAAACTGCTATCTTAATATTTTGTTGTTTTTGTTTTGATTTTATTATTGCATTCTTCTGTTGATACAAAAAAACAAAAAAACATTACTCATACTTCAGACAACTTTCTGACCCTCAAATGGAAACATGATTTAATTTCTGACTTTTGAGAAATAAATTCTGTGAGTGTATTAATTATTATTTTTTTTTACAGTACCAGTCTAAAATGGTAATATTTATTTATGGATCAGCACTTTTGCCTAGGATCAGTGTTACTCCTAGCCCTCAGCTTAGGATGTGTCACTACCCAGGTCTTTGCCTAGGATCACTGTCACTCTGTTGATCCACTGCCTTGTGTCAGTGTCACTCTGTTGATCCACTGCCTTGTATCAGTGTTTGTTTCACAACCCTCTGCCCTGGACCAGTGTTTGTATCAGAACCCACTGCTCTGGATTAGTGTTGCAGTCTGGACCCATGGCTCACAATCATTGATGCTGTCTGGACCCATGGCCCACAATCAGTGTTGCTGTCTGGACCCATGGCCCACAACCAGTTTGGCTCTCTGAACCCACTGCTTTGGATCATTGTCACTCTCTGAACCTACTACCTAGGATCAGTTTTGCTGTCTGGACCCAATGTTTTTGATCAGTGTCACTGTCTTAACCTACTTATGAGGATCAGTGTCACTGTCTGGATCCACTGCTTAGAATCATTGTCATTCTCTGAACCCACTGCCCAGGATCAGTGTTGCTGTTTTGACCCACTGCCCAGGATCAGTGTTGCTATTTTGACCCACTGCCCAGGATCAGTGTTGCTATTTTGACCCACTGCCCAGGATCAGTGTTGCTATTTTGGCTCGCTGCTCAGGATCAGTGTTGCTGTTTTGACTCGCTGCTCAGGATCAGTGTTGCTGTTTTGACTCGCTGCTCAGGATCAGTGTTGCTGTTTTGACTCTGCTGCTCAGGATCAGTGTTGCTGTTTTGACTCGCTGCTCAGGATCAGTGTCACTATCTTGACCCACTGCCTATATCATAAATGATTAAATACTTAGAACAGTATGTATTTTTTATGGACAAATTATGCAACCTTGAGGGTAGTGTATAGCAGAGAATGGAAGTATTTTTGTTTGACATAGAACATGGAACCCTGAAGGTTGCCAAACAAAAGGAAATGGTTCCAGACTGTGGCTTGTAATGGAGAGACACAAAAAGACAGAGTTAAACATTGTATATAGAAATCTGACTCTTGTTGATCTAAATATAAATGTTATTAAATCCTTTTAAGGAATGATTTGGTAAAATATGGCTAGATTTGACAAATTATCAAACATCTTTGTTGATATGCTATCTCAAGTATTTACCAGATTATTTTTTGGACTGTTTTTATGATTATTCATTAATGCCACTAAAATATTATCCTGTTTGCATCTGAAATGAATTTCAGGAAATTTATTAGAAACTTATGCTAATGTCTAACTTGACAAAACCTCATTTACAGTTGCTTATTAAAAGCTGCTATAATGTGTTGTTAATAATTTTCTTGACGTGCCTTCAACATCTGGTACCATTATTATTCTTATTTGTCTATTTCATTAATAGCTTACTGGGTTAAAGAACATGAGCTCAGTAAGCTGATATAAATAAGGAACCTTCTTAATTTGATAATATATTTGACAATATTTATTTTACAAATACATAAACAACAGAATTGAAGACAGCAGTTTTAAAAAATAACAAAAACATTCCTATGTTGTGTATCAATCTTTTTATAGCAAAAAAAAAAAATTTAAATATTTTATGAACAAAAAAATGGCTTTTAAATATTTCAATGCTCTTTTAATTACATTATTTATAATCATTCATTTTGTTGTATATGTTATTAAATGCTTTAAAAGATCTTTGTTTAAACATGAATACCTCTTTTTTACCAAAAAGATTTCTTTGGAAAGAAAAAAAAACAACAAAAAAAACAACAAAAACAAATAATGTCCATTAAAAAGAAAGAAAAATTGTTTTAAAAATTACTATGTTCAATTTGTCTTTGTTTTGTGAACTGACTATACATTTTTATTTATTTATTTTTTGGGGAAAAAAATTGTTTCATCAAGCATTTTTGTTGAAGAAAAAAGAATATTTATTGTCTTTGCATAATTAAAAAAAATATGGTGACATTCAACTTGAGAAAAAATATTTCATTGTCAAAGCTTCAAGTTAAAATATAAAATGTTTTCCTTTTTCAGTACGTTTTTATAACTAACACTTTTCAACAACAACAAAACAAGCAACCAAACTTACAGATTTGCTAAAAAAAAGTTATTAGGTAGTTAGATTAAGTCAAATTATTTTTATAACTGAAATAATTTTAGTAGATTTAAACAGCAGTTTTTATTTTTGATAATTTCATATTTTGCTGATGTGTACTTTTATTTTTTTAACAAAATTATGCTTATCTGCATAAACCATATTATCAAAGTTGCTCAATTCTACCTGTCTTTTTACTGTATTTTGAGATATGAGATGTTCCTTATCAAGGGAATTACAAATAAATTAGCTATTATTTGTGAAGGAAATTTTAATTGCTGCTTTGTAATTTATATCTTGTAAGTCATTACATCTTATCTCATTAAAATTGTAATTAGGATAAAGTAGTTTGAAATTGAAATCATTAGTTAATCGGTGCTTTCCATTTTAAAAAGATTTTTCTTGCAATTATTCCTACACACTTATTAGTGATAAGGATACAATAAATTTCTCTGGTGTGAATTAAATTTATTTCTATGGTCCAAAAGTCTTACAAAAATATAACTCCTTGTTAATCAACTATAATTACATGAAATAAGCAGCTGGAAATGAAATAGAAAAATATTATTATTATTATTATTATTATTATTATTATAATTATTGACATACTATATTATTAAAACAAAAAAATAATCAAAGTTAAAACAATATGTAGGAGAGACAAGACTTTTGGACCAACTTGTAGAACATTTCTTTCACATCCAAGAAACTAAGATTTTATGTTTTTACAAAGATGTACAAGGACAGTTTTTAGCAGCGCTATTACAAAGTTGAATAGAGGATCCATGTAGAGCCCCCATTACAGCTTAGATTTTTTTTCTTTTTTTTTCTTTTAAAAAAAAAAACAGATTTTGACTTTTTCATTTGCTTTTAATTTTACCTATCTACCTTCCTTTATAAATAAACACACATATACACATGCTATATAAGATGCAGAAAAGTTCTTATCCCAACCAAGAAGAGCATGATCTTGTTTATTTTCTAAGGCTTAAAGAAACTTGATACATGATGTGGTAAATAGTTATTGCTTAGATTTGTTTGGGCAAAAAGCCAGATATTTTGGGCACCCGGTGAGAAACTAACAATGGTCTGCTAAACCAGCTTATTAACCATTGCCATATATGAGGTGCCCATGTGTGCTAAATATGCTGAATTAGGGGATGAATTTGTGGAGTAGGTTTTATCGCTTTAGGTCATTTCCTTTGAGGTTGGGCTGAAGACTTTTCGGCATCCCTTCATTCATTCATTCATTATATATATATATATATATATATATATATATATATATATATATAAAGCTTGTATTCTTTCTTATTCTGTTTCCCATTCCACGCCATTTAAAAAAAAAAAAGAAGACAAAAATAATTCCCTTCTTTTCGATTGGGTCTTTACTCTATTCATTACCAAATCTGCAACCTATATTTCTCTGATTTCTTTTTCTTTCCTTTTTTTCTCTTGTGTTTGTAAGTCTTGGAGTATGTGTCTGACTTAGGCCAATGTCCTTGCCAATTGATGACATTTTTCACTCAAGCCAGTCTTCAAAGAGGACATTTGTAATATGACTAACAAAAAACTGACCATCATTTGCAAATAACATTTTTTATCTTAAAGTACCAGGGGCAGATCCAGAGATCATTTGACCTCTCTTAGATAAGTTTAAACCCCTAAAACATTTTTGTTATTAATTCTATTCAAGACCCATCTTTTTTTTTTATTATTCTAAATATCTATTATGATTTCTTCCTATTCTTTATTTGACTTTATTTTCAGTTTCACCATCACTAGATCATGTCCAACAGATGTACTGTTAATTTTTCTCATTCAAAAAAAAAAGTTAATTGATTCTTTGATCAAAAGAAATTCCAATGCTCTTCATCTTGTGTAGAACCTACATATAAGCCAGTTTAGAGCATCCGCCTTGTTACCACATGGTTCCAGGTTTGATACCAGCCCTTGCCAATTCAGGGCATGAGTAGCACAACTTGGATCTGTGCAGTAAAGTGGGGAGCTGATGCTAGGTGTGGCCCTCCACTTTAGATGCAAAAACAATCTCCCTGGTTTAGTACTAGTGAAAAGGGGAAAGACTCTCTCACTGTATGGCTGATACCGACAATAGACCACTCTGTCTACTTTCCTACATTAGAGCAACTTCTTTTGGTTTAATAGTTAGCTAACTGGTCTTTTGACTTTGATCCCCACTGAGTGGTACATACAGATAAACCTTTTAAAAGTTTAAGAATATTTTCACACAAATATTTTATACACCATAAATCTATTATGAATTATAAGAAAGATTTTTAGTTACAATATTCAAAAATGCATAAAAAAACATACACAATTTTTCAAGTTAGATTTTAATTATTCAGTCTTAATTTACAAAACTACTTTATTACTTTACAATTAACTAGTTCAAAAGACTTTAATTTCTAAATTATAAAAAAAAAATTTCCGCAATATTTTATGCATTATGAAGCAATTAAAAAAAAGGAATTAATTAGCTTTTTGTTTTGTATTTTAGCTGTTAGCATTTTAAGAAATAGGACTGTCTTTTATTAATCTCACCTGGGTCTGCCACTGAGTATTTTTCTCTTTGTCTCATTCTCTTTTCAGTACTAACCTTGCCTTGTTTCCTCAAATATGACAAAACAAATCAAGCACTCTGCCCACTTTCTTTTTATTAATCATCGAGCCTCACCAACCTTGTATCTGTTTGTTTTGCAGACGTAAGTCTCTTATACCCACCATAATTATATACTCCGAGAGTTTATTGGACCATTTTTGCGTTGCTTTGTTGTTATTACAATATTTCAACTGATCTGGTTTTTGGGTGTACAATCCAAAATGAAAGAGTAGTCTATTTTTTTCTCTCTCAGAAAATAGGGGTATTGAAGGGGTTAATGGTTATTGGTGCTAGGGAGGAAATTTAGTTACATCCCTACTTACTAAGGTCCAATATTAGTATTAGTCGATATTTACCTAACCCATTCACCACAGGTAGGATGTGACTGAAGGTGGCAAGTATGAGGCATCCAGTGAGGATTGAACTTGCTTTTCAATAGTAATAGCTCTGCAAGACAAGCTTGCTAACCATTACACTAGGATGGGATGACAAATATTAGCATTAGTATATCCATTGATAAACTAACATTGAATATAATGGAAGGAAAGACAAAAATAGGTTCATATACATATTTACCAACCCCTCTGCACGAGCAGGATGTGACACAAGGTCATTTTTAGGCAGAGTTTAACAGGTTTGAATTCAGAGTTTTCCTTCTCATAGACTGGTTGCCTAACCAAGGTTAAGGAGCCTAGTCTGCCCTGCTACTTACCCATATCTGGAGAGAGGGCAGTTGGATGCATACCTTTCCCAAGGGTATTAGCGTTATGTGAAATGTAGACAGCCTCATCTACAATTTGAGCTCAGGTTGACAAGTCCATTTCCTATGACTCTAGCCGTTACATTATGTGCCTCCATAAAATATATACACATATATGTTGGTTATTTTGTTTAATGGCATATTAAACCCTTGTAGGCTATTTAATGCAAAATCTTTTATATATATATATATGATTTGTAAGCAAATAGTTTGAGGGGAAATATTTTGGGTTGGTTTTGTTTTATAATCTGGTAGAAATAATTTCCATGTTATATTTACCATTAACTTCATGTGTATCCATAAACTGGTGGAAATAATTTTGATTAACGTGCAAACAGAACTATTTGACTCATAGATGCGACCATAGCAGGTATTACCACTCCGGGTCAGTGAACCCGGGAGCAATAACAATGAAGGTGTACTCCACACTCCCCAGAGCCTCAGAACTGGAACCTCACCATCAGATGCAGGTTCAATGCAGAGGCAAAACAAAAGTTAATCATTTCGAGAAAAGGTCTATTTTCTTTTCAATGAACAAAGATAAAAAGGCAGGTCATATCTGTTTAACGAACAAGTGGATGAGAAAGGATTCTGAATTCTCACATGACCAATGGAAATGTGATGTTCAAAAACACATCCACAAATCCAATGGAAGACAATCATTAGTTGTCTCCCCATGGGGTGATTGAAAAAAAAGAAAGAATTGTCATGAAATATACTTGACTGGCCTGGCTTGGCTCTTTCTCAGCATCAAGAGTCACCATTTCCTTTCTGTACCATCATTTTCTGAACTAAAACAAAAAGGAGATCTGTCTCTCTCTTTCATTAAAGACTGTACAAGAGAAGAAGGCTGTAGAATTGGATCAGTCAAAATGCCAAGGTAATAACAAAGAAAACAAAGAATGAGTTCAGTAGTCCAAACAACTCTTGGAATAATAATGACTTTCCTCAAAATTATAGAAGTTAAAAATATTTCCAATAAACCAAACTTATATTATTGGCTCAAGTTTTGTAATGAAGGTTTCAGTTGAGTATTTTCATTTATTTATTGTTGCTTCTAAAACAATGCTTTTGATTGGTCAGCTCTCCAGCCATTATCATTTGATAGACATACAAACACACACACACACATGTATATATATATATACAAGGTGTGTCAAAAAAGTATCGAGATTTTTTGTACTTTTTGACACACCTTGTATTCTAAAAAAATAAAATTCCATTCATTAGTTTTTTTTCAGAATACAAGGTGTGTCAAAAAGTTTTAAAAAAACTTGATACTTTTTGACACACCTTGTATGTATGTCTGTGTATATATATATATATATATATATATATATATAGAAGTTGATTGTTAATGTGCATACATATACTTAGTATAATTTTACTGTGTGCCAAGTTATTATGCAAATGCATTTTTTTTCCTTTTGTAATTTTGATAGAATGTAAGAATTTAAATAATTTTTTACACAAATATTTACATTGCATTATGAGGCAATGCCTACAAATATTGAACATATAAATAAGAATTTTTTCAATTCTTCCATTTTTATCTTGCCAAATTATTAAGCATGGGTAGAAACACACAGTAAGACATTTATTATATATTTATAAAAATCAATAAAATGGCAAATAGAATGAAGAAAGATTAAACAAACAATAATAAAAATCAAAGGTGAAATACTGAAACTTTAAAGAGGGAGAAGAAAAGAGGCTGGCTGAAGAGGGGGGAGATAAAGAGACAGAGTTGATGAGAAAAGAGGGAAGGGAAGGAAAAGGGGGAGAGAGAGAAAAGCATAAAGAGCAAGAGATGAAGAGGGGAAAGATAGAGGACGACAAAATGAGGAGGAAAAGGGGGAAAGAGAAAAATGAGAGTGGAAAAAAGATGAATAAAAGATATAGACATAAAGAAACTGAAAACTGAGAGGAAGAATAGGGGGAGAAGAGAGAGAGAGAGAGACAAGGGGAGTAAAGAGGGGGAAAAGAGAAAGATGAGAGGAAAAAAGAGTAAGGGGAAGGAAGAGGGGGAAAGAGAAGGTGTATGAAAGAGAAAGATAGTGGTTCTCAACCAGGGTCCATATGGTCCCTGGAGGTCCATATAAGAATTTTGGGGAGTCCACACAAGCAAAATAGTAATTTCGGGTTGGGGTAAGATAGGATTTTAGTTGTTAATGAAAATAAATTTTGCTTTAGACATGATTATTGCAAAGAATAACTATTTTTTTTTATTTCTCATTAAATTGTAGAGTAATGAAGTATTTCACGCAAGATTTAAAGATGGGAAGCATAATATTTGGAAAAGTAATAACCCTGCTAAAAAATATCCACTACTTTGGGAGAAAGTTCCGTTTTACTACTTTTCCTTCATCATACTTTGTTGAATCTGGTTTCTGCTTCTGATAAAAATTATTTACTTTGAAATCTAAGATCCTTGTTGTCAAATAATTGATAATGAATAATCCTGCATTTGTTACATAATGGATAGGCATAGCTTATCATTTTTAGCAAGTAGTGTCATTTGAAATAACTGTGAAACAGTGGAAAATTAATGTGAGTTAAATAATTTGATTGATAGGTCTTGAACTTATGTTTGTCTAGAGTGTGCCCCTCATTGACCTAGGGAGTCACATCATCAGGCAACACTGGGAAAATAGTTTTTAGTTGAGTTGTGACAAGTAGCCTGAACATGGAGAATGTGGCTTCTATCTCTACACTATCCATGTACATGAGGGTTGGCAATGTATCTGGTAAAAAGGCATTTGGGAGGAATAAAGTTGTATACATAAAGAAAATGTCTCCGTATCATTTCCTGATAAAAGAACACAAGATGGAACCCTGAGAGAGAGAGAAAGAAAGAAAAAAAAAACCCAAAAAAAACCTCCTAGCCGAAGAGATAAAACATAACCCTCAATACAATGAAGAACAGAAACCATGATATGAATTAAGATATCAAAAGGAGCTATGAAACACATTAACATTATTAAATTTTGAATTTCTTCAACTCTAATAGCTTCCAAACTAGTTACCATCAGTTGCCATAAGTCTGTCACACAGGCTTACAGCACATGCTGTTACTAAATGGTCACTCATCTAAGTACTGGGCATGCTCATCATAGCTTAATTTCTGGCAGGAACTGGAGCTTTAAGTGTGATTTGACTGTGATTTAACTTGCTCCTTAGATTGCAAACTGATAACATCTTCATATATCTTCTCTTGAGGATATTTATTTCGGTTCCACTTAGAAACCCTCTGATCTAGTGGATTTTGCTGTTCCATCAAACCGTTGAATGGAAATTTAAAAAAAAACAAACTAGTGTGCCGCTTTGACCAACATCTGAAAAGATATTTGTTATAATTATATTTTAATATAGACTGTCATGTTTACTGAACAACATTTGACTTACTTGACAAAGTCAAAGTTTATATATGTAGATATTCTAAATTTACCTGACTATTTAGGTACTGTTTCTCACAGCTAATAGCTCAAAATTAACAACAGATGAGATAAACAAAAACAAACAAAATGTAAGCTCATTGCCTTAAGAGTTACCTTAGGCTAAAGAATGTTTGAAGTCAACATCTGTTGATTCCATTTGGTGGAAAGATTGTAAGTAATTGAAACAGAATCAACGTATGAAAAACAATCTTTAAATTTCTTTTAATAAAAATATTGTAATGTTAAAAAAAATCCCTATATATATATATATATATATATATATATATATATATATATAGTATACACTTACCAGATGCATGTTTTCCTATCCAATTAGGTTGTTTAGAAAAGAACCCATTTTGCACTTAAATATATAATAAAATCAATCATTACTTCCCAAAATAACTTAATATATTTTTCTAAAAGGAGAAAGATAGAAAATTCTACATAAAGTGTATGTGTTTGTACATATAGTTCAGATATAGCATTGATAACATAGTGCATGTGCATAAGTATGTGTATATATATATATATATATATATAGTCCACAATTTACTGCTGCATGTGTATATAAATACATGTGACCAGTCATATATACATATGACCTAAAATACCCCTAATAGGCCAAAGCTGTCACTAAGTTTCATGCCATAGTGCTTTCTTTTTATTTTAAATTCAGATTTTTTTTTAAAGCATCTTAGTTTTTTTTTTAGGTTTTAAACCAGCTCTGCTTAGTGTGTTTTTAAAAAAAAAGTATTTTTTTAACATAAACACATTTTTTATAATACCTGCTACCCAATTAATCATAAACTGTCACAGATCCTCATTCTTCAATTATATATATATATTTATATTAAATATTTTATATTTTTGCTTGAAGGCAATTACAATGCGAATATCGCATAAATTCGATAATTATAGAAGATAACAATGACAAGTGAATTTCGCAAAGAATTACTCGGTGTGTAGAATATCGTACAGACTGTTTCAACTTTATTAAGTCGTTATTATTCACTCAGCGCCTCCCTTGCCAGAGATGCTAGTATCATTGACAGGTTAATTTTGCAAGTATTTCTCAGTGCTGTATCGTGGCTGAAACAGTATAGTGTCAAAACTATCCTGCTGAAGTCCCGGTTTCGATTTCTGTCGGAGGGAAATCGTTAGTATATATCGCTGATGAGACTTAATAAAGTTGAAACAGTCTGTACGATATTCTACACACCGAGTAATTCTTTGAGAAATTCACTTGTCATTGTTATCTTCTATAATTATCGAATTTATGCGATATTAGCATTGTAATTGCCTTCAAGCAAAAATATAAAATATTTAATATACATAATTTATTCAGCAATGCTTCTATAAATAAACAGACATCCAAATAAATAAATCTTATATATATATTTACATACACTGGTATGATATTATGCTTGTTGTATATGTACACACACACACACACATATATATATATATAAGGGAAAATGGACGTAAATCTGATGGTATGTAAAATATGAAAAGACAAGGTATTCACAGGATGATTTTATTCTAATTGGAGTATCTTCCAATGTTAAACATTCATTTCTTTTATATATTAAACTATTATAAGGGCATTGTCAATATGTGATGTTGTATCCTCTGAATTATATTCAATTTTAAATATGAAAAGAAAAATGAGAAAACATTTAGCATTCAATTTCCATTAGAAGCGTTCTGTTTCTAAAGTATGTGTTCAAAATTATTTAAAAAAAACAAAAAAAAACGTATTTTCTAAAAAATGCATGTATATTTATTCGTTCAAAATGTTGCTTATATCAATGCTCTTACTTTATTTTTAATTTATGTAGTGTCCAAAATTTCTTTTTGATTTTAAACTCTAAATATTAAGCATAACGTACTTACAAGAATATATATGTGTGTGTGTGTGTGTGTGTATGTTCTGTGAATATATATTGTATTGTACATAATTTCCACCGGATATTAATACAATTTCTTTAAACTGAAGTGAGAAGATACCAGTTCATGTGTCAATTGTGGTAGACCCTTAGGGATTTTTCATTTTCAATTTTCGTTATTCGTCAAACTGAAATTGAGTTTTCTTTAATCCTCTTTCAATTACTGAACACTCTTCTCTTTAATTTACCTGCAACAGAATGAACTCACAAGTGTTAAACTATTTATCTAATAACAGCTTCATCTCTTCTTATCTCTTTCAACTGCAATGTCCAAAGTCACTGGAAACACAGATGCTAAGTTCATTCTCCTACTCTTCTGGTTTCTTTCAACTGCTACAACTTAAAAAAATAAGATCTTTGTCTCATCAAAACTGTCATTGGCTGAAAACTTTCTACATCTGATTCTAAGTAATTTTAATGGAGTATCTTTGTGAATACTGAATGATATTTACTGTCTTTGAAGACGACTCATCCGGCTCAAAGAAAAGGTTAAAGATAAATTCTGTTGGATCATTAGACAACAATGCTTAATGACAAAAAAAGATTGTCACTTCAGAGGATGTGTCTACGATTAATTTAATTGATTGGTTGGTTGGTTTAATGGCATATCAACTCTTGTGAGTTATTTAATGCCAAATCTTGTTTTTTTTATATACAGTGGAACCGTAGTTCTCAAACGACTCTAAAATCAAAATTCAGACTTCAAACACACGAGTCGAGTCAAAATCACACAAATGACTGCCAAGGCAAGCCAAAGATGGCAAGAACGGTTGGTCAAACCTACCCAAGCAGCATCAGTTAGCATCAGTTGCTATCTTGAATGAGTGTCTGATATTGTTTTTTGTTCAAATTCTTCACTTAGCTTGTGTTTATTCTCTATTTTACGGCTACTTTAACTGTTATTCATGGATCCTAAGAAAGGTAGCAGTGATAGAAATGATGGAGATAATTGCTAAGTTTGAGAATGGTAATCGAGTCTTTGATCTTGCAACCCAATATGCCATAGCGAAATTGACAATTGAGTGGTTGTACAATGCATTTGCCCTCCAAATGAAAGAATATCTCCAAGTGCCTCCTATATATATATATATATATATATATATATATGTGTTTTGGTGATTGGTTTTGAAGGCTATGACAATGCAAGTCTAAAGAAAAAACATCCTAGGGACCTCATTTTTCTTTACACTTGCATTGTGATAGCTTTCAAAACCAACTGCCAAACCAATATACACACAATGCTTCAAGCAAATTATAAAACTCTCATTCATATATATATATATATATATATATATATATATATTTAATAGAAAATTGATGATAATTATGATTAAACTCTTCACAAGATGAAAATTAATTTGCAAGTTTGATGAAAAAAAAAGTTGTAAATGTAAGTTTCCTCAATTGTTCATTTAATAATAAGTGACTAACTTTGCAATTTTCAATTGTATTTTATTTATTTCTATATTTGATAATTCATCTTCATTTGAAATGTAAGATTCTTTATTCAAACATTTGGCAGCATAAACTATTTAATTAGATGAAAGGAACAATTCTAAAATAAATTACTTAAAGTTGAGTTTTATCAATAACCATCCTGATCAATATTTAACATAACCTAATTAATACAATAAGTGGACTATTGATCACCCACTCATTTTAATTATGAAGTAAAACTAATTGTCTAAATGAAAACAAAAGATTTTATTTGTAAATCAATTGAAATTATCATTATTCTCTTAAGGAATTTTGGAATTTAGTTTGTTGAATGAAAAGATTTAGATAACTGCATTCATTGCATCAATAAGCAAAAACATATCAAATAAAAGAGGTAAAAATGTTTTCTGTACCAAGAAATTTGGTACAGAAATTTGGTAAAGAAGTTTGTTGATTATTGTTGATGACAACACATTTAGATCTTTGTGTGAAATGTTTAATTATACAAGGGTGAGTCAAAAAGTAATGCCATTTTGTTTAGGACAGGTATAATTACCAACACAGGAGCATGTATCATACGTCAAAAATAAGCTGGTCCTCTGTGGATCATATCCTTACTTCTCTACAGTCACCATTTCTCTCAATAGCAATATTCCACCTTCAAATGAGAGCATGTATCGTTGTCCCATAAAATTCTGTTGACTATTCTTTAAGCCACTTCTTCACTTCAGATTTCACATCCTCGTCACTGGAATAATGTTTGCCTCTCAAACCCTCTTTCATGGGTCCGACGGGATGATATTCTGAAGGCACTAAATTTGGCAAGTATGGAGGATGCATTAAGTTGTCCAGAAGTGACTCAATATCATTGAAAATTTTGGGATGTCAAAATCTAATGAGAACATGTCAAAATCGGCCTGTTTTCACTTTGTTTTAGCATTTATTAAAAAAAAGCAAAAAACTTGTGTCAACTGTTATTTATAGGAAGTTTCTATAGTGTTGCATCATATCTGATAGTCGTTATGTTCAAAACCTTATGGAAAATTTTTCAAAATTGTTAAGAGGTATGAGGATTAGAAGAAATAGAAATGTCAGTTTTATCAATAATTACTTTTGAAACAATGGGTACAATGGTCATCTAGTATGTTTCTAAAAACTCATTTCATATAATTTCTGTCAGAACTTTTGAGATGTAAATGATAGTTAAGTCTCTGCAATTTGCCAAGAAGTCGTGAGTTTTTGCTTGGTTAGTTTTATGTACTTACAATGAGAATTTTAGTGATATATAGATTTTTATTATCTCAAATCAACTAAGTGTATAGAAACAACAAGAGAAAAATAATATTTTTTTAAACCAACGAGGAAATGCTTTTCATATTTTAAAAAATTTTTCTTACTAAGAAAAAAGTTTCTCAAAAGTGAAACAGTTAAAATAACAGAAAGTAACTTGCAAGTTTCAAAGGCTTTGAAGTTTGTCTTTATTTTATGTAAGTACTGCTTTCCTCTTTTCTTGTTTGTTGAGATGAACACCATATTGTCTGTACTATCTAAGTTGCTGGTTGGTAGATTTTTTTTTCTGATTATAGTTTGTGAAAGCTCTTTTGAAAATTTTCAACAATACTTAAAGACCGTTTTTTAAAATTTTTAAAGCTGATTGTTATCATAACACGTGTTTGGTTTAATTGTTCACATCGCCAAGTTTACTTACTGCTTAAACTTTCACAAATCTTCCAAGAATCATAAGAAATGAGAAACTTCGATTTCTGTCTTATTAATGAAGTTTTTAAACTCAAAAGCATTTTGTTGATTCTAGTGTAAATCACAGGAATATAATGTTTTATAGTGTTTGTGGAAATTAAATCCCTTGCCTACCAAAGATTTCTGCTATTTGCTGCTAGGTGACACAAAATATTATTACCTCTCTTGTCTGCTAAATATTACTGCTAATGACCACTAGATAGCATAGACAAAGTAGTATATACATCTTCATTCAAAGCTTCTATTTTCTCTTATATGTATGTATACTAAAGACTCTTCTAAACTCATTAGGACATTTCCAGATACACAAATACATCTGTTCATGCACACAAACATACCAATCGAAGAGAAGATATGGTATATTAGAAATGTTTTTTTTACTTGTAGTAGTATTTCCTGTAGTTTTTTTCTATTCTATGTTGAAGATTATTGAACTGAATTAATGTAACATTGTATGAAAGACTTTTTATTCTTAACATTAAAGACCATATTACCTTTACAAAAAATTGAATAAAAATTCTCATATCAAATGAAAGAAATGATGTATCTACGCTTCATATTTCATATACCAACTGTACTTTCCTGGTGGATATTAAATATCAACTTTAACTTTGCTGTGTTTCATAGACCATAACACATTAATTTAAGCTAAAAGCTATTTTTCTCACCATTTATGAGGTTTGATAAAAAAAAATATCGAGACGTAATCTTTAATCTTTAAAATTGTATATTTTCAAATTTAAATGAAGATGTGTGCACAACATATAAAATAGGAAAGTGCGACATATATAATAAAGTGATTATGTCTATGCATTATATAATAAATATGCTTATAAATCATATACTAAATATTTCTATACATTGTATAATGAATATGTCTATATATCATATAATAAATATGTCTATACATCATATTATGTTAACTTGCAGACAAAGGTAGGGACCCCTTATCCCTTCAGCTATGTGTTACATAGTACCACTACTGTTCTTCTACAAGGATGACTTTTGCATAAAATAACCTATGAACACTGACATACTAATAAACATAGAAACAAAATCATTATTGATCTGCTGATTTTCAATCATGTTTGTTTACCTGAAAAATAAAAAAAAAAACAGTTTTATTACTTTCTTGACTGATCTTGTATAAAACATACAAATGTTTATGACTATAGAAATTTAATAATCCTACTTATCTCTTTTATTTATAAGATACTGACTATATTTTCACATTGATGAGAATTTCTCTAATTTCCTGCTATTTCATTTCACAACTCTCGATCTTGATCGTGTGAAGATCTAATTTGACTTGTGTTTATCAAAGCCTTGCTTAATTAACAGACTTTCCACAAATATAGAAGAAATATATATATATATATATATATATATATATATATATTAGTCATCCACAGACACAGTGTTTCGACATTTACGTCTCATCAGTGCAGCTCAACTTTAACATCTACTTCTAGCCGGGAGCGAAACCAGACTGAATTTTCGTCTGTCAAGCTCCTTACCCTCTCAGCCATCGGTAACTGTCAGATGCAAACAATTAATTAGTACATACTTATGTAGATGTATGTTTTTACAATCACCAGAGAACTCAAGTCTGTAATCAACATATATATATATAGGACTGGTTTAGCTCACTTGGTAGGGTATCGACTTAGGTATCACAAGGTTCCAGGTTTGATACTGACCCTCGCCAACTCAGCACATGAATAGCACAGCTTGGATCTGTGTGGTAAAGTGGGAAGCTGATGGTAAGTGTGGCACTCCACCTCAGATGCAAAAACTATCTTCCTGGTGTAACACTAATTAAATGCGGATAGACTGCCTCACTGTTTGGCTAATACCGATAATAGGCCACTCCACCAACTTTACTACTATATATATATATATATATACAATAGAAAAAACAAAGTATTCCAAAAAGAAATATTTATCATAGATAGTGAAGTTGGCATTAGAACATTTTGGTTTTATTAAACATTTATCAGGACATTAGGATGAAAAAGTGATTGAAATCTTCTAAAAAATTTTTTTTAAGATCACTGTTTAGAGAAAACTTTTTTTCATTTTAATGTCCTGATGAATGTTTAATAAAAACTGAAATGTTCTACCATCAACATCTATAATAAATTCATCTTTTTGGAATATTTTATTTTTTCTATTTTCTACATACTATTGGATTTATTTTCATATTTTCAACCCATTCATTATAATTGATGGGTTCAAAGCTTATGAATCATATATATATATATATATATATGTGTGTGTGGATGATATCAAGTGTTACTTTGATATGATTCAACCAAAATTGAGAACTCGGACGTACATATAAAGATTTGTGTATATATTTTTACATATACAGAGTATTATAATGAAATAAAGAAATGGGAAACTCCCACCAGTAAGACCAATGGTGAAATAAAAAAAAACCCAGAACTGATGAGATGGCAAAGTTGAAATAAATTTATTTTCTAAAGGTATATATCCTTTATTCATATATTTATTTATTCATGAAACATATATATATATATATATATATATATATATTGAAAGGATAAATAAGTAAAGGAAAGAAAATGTTGAATGGATAATAAATATGAAACATTTTTCCCTGAAGAAGACCGTTTTCTTTGTATACTTAAATATTTTATATTTTTCTATTGTTATTATTATATTTCACATTTAAAATAATAATAAATAGAATACAATGTGTACATGGAAAAACTCTTGGCTGAAACACATGTTGGCATTTCATTAAACCATTTTTATCCATTCAACATTTTCTTTCCTTTATTTATTCATTCTTTCAACATATTGTCGGATTCATTTCCATTTTTTCAACTTACACACACACACACACACACACACACACACACACACACACACACACACATATATATATATATATATATATATATATATATATATATGAGTCATAAGTTTTGAATCCATCAATTATAGTGAAATAATTTGTCTTGTCCTTTTATGGAGAACTTTCTTGATAGTGAGTTTGTGAATAGGCAAGTCTTTCTCTGACATTCAGGCATCGACCGTATGGCAGGCAGGAGTAATCATCAGGTCCTCTCATAATACTACAGATTTTATTGTCCATAAAGAGTGCATTTTATGGTAATGTTGCTGCACTATATTTATGTATGTGTCTGACTTTACTACTAAAGTCTGTGATGCATAATATTAGGGTTGAATGTTGACAACTATAGATTTGCATGACTATTCATTCTTTTTCTTTACTGGCAATTATATTTGCATAAGAAAGATCTTAATTAAATTCCAAATTCGCATCAGATGGGAAATCTTTTGTGGCTCTTCTTAGGGCTTCTTTTCCCCCAGCTTGACATCTGCATAATTGCTTGAACACCGATACTATCTATCTTAATATCGGCTCCTTTGAAGGTATGGCCTCAGTTCTTTGCCAAATGGAGATTTCATTGAGATATGCCTTTTATTTCTACTCCAATTTATATTGCTCATGCTGTTTTGTTTCTCTCGTTGCACCGAGTTTGGAGAATGTATCTCTTTAACATCCAAAAAACACCAACTGCCACATATTGATTTATTTCATTGTCATTATTATTAATTTTTGATTAGGATTTTCTTTCATCTTTTTAATCTTACTTTTTTTTTTAAATGGCAATACAGGTGAGCCATTATTTCCATGATGAGAGACAATGATAAACGATAAGTTCCTGGCTAGACTCGAACTCACCCCCCCGCCCTTGCCTCAAGGAAGCCTGGTTAACTCTACCTGATGAATTACCAAATAAGAGATACGCGTAGTGTAATGGTTATTGTTAAAGGAAGTGGACATAACGACACAAGTTCAAATCTGGAATGAGACTGTTTCCATTTCACATAGCACTAATATCCTTGGGAAAAGCATGCATCCAATTATTCCCCCTCTAGCTATGGGAAATAGTAAGGAAAACTGGGGTCTTTAAAATCTTTGTATGGTAACTGGTCCAGGAGAAGGAAAACTCTTGTTAAGTTTTTATGGGCCATCCTTTGGCCTTCAAGCAAGAGCACTTGTCCAGTGGAATTCGATCCTTGGTAGAGAGTCCTCCGATAAAGAATCCTTTTGGTCTTCTGGTAAAGAGTCC
Organism: Doryteuthis pealeii; assembly: GCA_023376005.1. Lineage (NCBI taxonomy): Eukaryota > Metazoa > Mollusca > Cephalopoda > Myopsida > Loliginidae > Doryteuthis > Doryteuthis pealeii. Next base: position 129,794,850 of record CM042139.1, read on the forward strand.
TCATTTCCTTCGTCAATGCTTGTAAGTTCCTCCTCAATGATTGCAAGTGAACTGTGGCAAGTATCTGTGTAAGTAATGTATCAGCCATGCAGTATGGCTTGTTGATTGGCTGGAGGAGTAAACCACATGACCATGGCTAGTTTATAAATCCAGGTGGAAAATTAGAGCACACCTTGTATCATAAAAACTCCAACAACTCTGAATTCAATCTCTGTTTAAAAATTGACCTTGTGTCACATCCAGCTCATGCAGAGGGTTTGGTGAATACATACACTATAAGCGAAATGGGTATTGCAGAAGTCTAAATCACATCTACAACTCATCCCCTTCCTTGTCTCTTGATCTTGATTAGTATTTTCTTTTATATCTTTAATCTCATTTTCTTTTGTGTGGCAACTCAGCCAAGCTGTTATTTCTATGATAGCAAGAATGTAGTAATGAGAGACAGTCATAATGGATAAGTTCCTGGCTAAACTCAAACTCACACCCCTCTCTTTTTTCTCAAGGTGGCCTCTACCTGTTGAGAGGGAATCTCTGCGGCATAGTGACTAATGTGCTGGATTGTGACATTGTAGTTAGCAAATTTGAACTCCAGTCATGCTATAAACATTCACTTTCATTCTAATACCCTTGGGAAAGATATGAATGCCCTCATCCCTCTAGCTATGTGTTAAATTGTACCACTACTGTTCTTCTACAAGGATTACTTTAGCCTTACAAAACCCAAGAAGGTTTATATGCCATTAAATAAAGAAACCAAACCATATATACCTGCTGACTACACAATGAGAAATTGGTATTGCAAGTCTAAATCACACCTATTACTCAATCGCTACTTTGTCTCTTGATCTCATGTTATTGTTTTTGCATATGATGTAGTCTATCAGAGGCAAAGCAGAATATTGGAAAGTTGTTAACAAGTCCAGTTCCAATGTCCTTTCTTTCTCTCTCTCTATCCTCCTTTTTTTCCTTCCATACTTCTTCCTTCCTTTAGTCTTTTCTTCTTGGTCATTCCTTCCATTTACATATCAGGAAAAACCTCTGTCGACTGGCAAAATCCCAGTCTGTTATGACTCTCTCACATGAAATGACCTATGGCCAAAACTCAATCAGCACCACTCCTATGCAAATCAGTCATATGACTACAATGGTAGACTCTAAACAATTATTTGTAAACCAGAGGTCATGAGTTTGATTCACACAAGTGGCCCTAATTGTGTGAGTGGGAACTCACACATCCTTTTGCCTCAAAGAAGCCTGGTTACCTCTATCTGTTGAGGGAGAGTCCCTGTGGGATAATGGCTAATGTGCTCGATTGCAACATCGTACTTAGTGAGTTAAAATTCTAGTTGCGCTATTATGCTCACTTTCATTCTAATACCCTTGAGAAAGATATGAATCCCTTCATTCCACTAACTATGGGTTAAATAGTACCACAACTGTTCTTCTACAATTATGGCTTTGGCATTAGATAACACATGAAAGTTGATATGCCATTAAACAAAGAAACCAAACCAAATCTCTTTGAGTGCCTATTGCACCAAACATACCAAACTCTGAACCTTTTGTCGGTTCGTCTTGCTTTTCCACTACATATTATTCATTTTTAGATGAAGCATTATGATTATGGATAAATTGGTATTGCATATCTTACTAAAGAGTATTTGAAGCTTTTAATATTAAACTAGTTTCAAAAAACATTTTTTTTCTTTTTCTTTCATAGTTAATCAATGGCATATCGGATCCCATCTTAGAATGAAGACTATACTTCTATTGATTGGTAAAATTTAATTAGTAAATTTGTGTTCAGAAGATTCAGGATTCAATCATTAATTCTCACTGGATTTGTTTTTCTCAAGAAGGCTTTCATGTAATAACCAAAAGTTTTGTTGTCTTTTTTTCTTTTTTTTTAAAAACCCTGAACAAAAAGGTCAATGATTCCCATCTGTTATTTCCACATTTTCCAATCCAATCCTGAGAGAGCTACTGAATCCAGATAATAAAATATAAAAACAAAAATCTGCATATGGTACTGTAAAAACAGTAAAAAAAAATTGTTTTAATATTAAAACCTTCCAAGTCACTTTGTGATCCGTTTTAGTTATAGAGATAATCTTTTATTGTTACTATCATTCTGGTAACTTGATTTTATCAGGAATACAAATTGGTTTGAAATGTAGTTTCAGCTACAAATAAAGCTAATTGGGTCTAACATGAAAGTGAATTCTTTGACCAATTACAAATCAATTATATAATGAGACCAGATGATGTTTAAGATTATGCAATCTGGTTCATTCTGTATCTTAAAGGATTTTTATCTGATTTTATAAATCTATTCTGCTTTCTCTGGTTACATTTCTAATTGTTGTGCTTCTTGAGGTGTAATGGCTATCATTATAGGAAATGGACATGGCAACAAGAGTTCAAATGTTGGACAAGGCTGGTTACATTTCACATTGTGCTAAAACCCTTGGGAAAGTTATGCATCCACCCATTCGCCCCCAACTATGGTTAAATGTTTGGGCAGACTGGGCTCTTTAGTCTAGGCATGGCGAGAGGTTGATAAATACATACAGAGTGTATTTGTATGGTTTTTGTGCTTAGTATATTTTTGGAGAGCTTCATTACCATTTTGGATTTACTTTATTTGTGCTTATATTGTATGAGTACTAGGGATGTTATGATTATCATCATAGAAAATGGAGATCCTGGACAAGGCTGTTTGCATTTCACATATTGCTAATACCCTTGGAAAAGGTATACATCCAACTATTTTCCCTGCAGCTATTGGTTAATAGTAGGGCAGATAGGGCTATTTAACCTTGGTATGGTAACCAGATTAGGAGTAGGGAGACCCTTATTTCAAACCTGTTAAACTCTGTTTAAAATTTGACATTGTGTCACAACATACTTATGTGAAGGGATTGGGTTAATACATATATGTTATGTGGGCTATATACTTGTATTTCATGAATATATCATAAGTTTTGAATTGTAAGTCTAAAATATAAGTCATGTGCATAAGATCTGATTATATGCGGGTGAAATTGGTAAGTAAATATATACAGGTGAATGTGTAAGTAAACATAAATTTGTGTGTGTGTGTATATATATATATATATATATATATATATATATATATATATAACACACACACACAAATAAAATTATTATTTATACATATACATGTAAAATGTGTGTGTATATATTTATATATACATATATATACTATAATTTATATATATGTATTCAAATATGTGTGTGTATATATTTATATATATATATATACTATAATTTATATATATGTATTCAAAATATGTGTGTATATATTTATATATATATATATACTATAATTTATATATATGTATTCAAAATATGTGTGTATATATTTATATATATACTATAATTTATATATATGTATTCAAAATATGTGTGTATATATATATATATACATGGCTATTATTCATACATATGCATTTAAAATATCTGAGTGTATTTATACATATATGCAACTGGTGAATTTCACAGCAGGTATTTTAAGTAAGGTATAGGCAGGGTTATATGAATGTGAATAATAGAGATATTCAAATGAAAGATTGCAGGAATTTTCTTCTTTTATTATGGCAAAAATAAAAATATTAACACTTACAGAGAAAAAAAAATCGGTCATTGCATTTTGTCTCTCTCTCCCTCTACCAAGTCTTTTGTTTCTACAACAGTCAAGATTCTTGTGACCTTGTTGGGCTCTTTGTACAAGTGTTGATTGCTTGGCTGCTGGTTATAAATTGTTTTAAGGGTTTTTCATTTTGCTGACTCATTATTCCTTTCTGTGATTGAAATCTTAATTAGCAAACTCAAAATATTCTCTCTGCATTCAGTTGCATGTTTTAACACCTCATTTTGGTTAAAATCACAACAAACTCAATCATATGTGATGTCGTAATCATATGATCCTAACAGGAACATTTTTCAAACATTAGCATTAGCGTTTTAAATTGTTTGCACATGATGCCATTAACATGTGATGAAAAAACTCATTTGAAAATTTCATGATGTTCCTTGATAATATTATACACCAAAACAATTTAGTTTCTTGATAATGACTATTGATGGTTGAAAAAAAAATCAAACCCCAAAAGAAAAGGAAAGTAGATAAAATTTGCCGGGATGAGAGCATGAGAAAAATTAACTGAAATAGCTAATTTTGATATTACATATATTCTTAGAACAATTCTAATAAAACATACACACACACACACACATGCACACATGCACATATCAAAATATCTTGCCCTGAAGAAGACCAATTTTTTATATACTTAAATTTTATGTTTCTCTATCATTATTATTTTATTTTATTTTGAATTTAAAATAATAATGAATAGAATACTAATGTATACTACAAGGACAAACTCTTGGTTGAAACATCTGTCGGCATTCCAATAAATAATTTTTATCCATACATTTTCTTTCCATTTATCTTTCAACATAATTGTTGGATTCACTTTCATTTTTCAACCTACACACACACATATATTTATATATGTGCACACACACACACACACACACACACACACACACATTTACCAAAACCTCTCCATGAGTAGGATGTGACACAAGGTAAATTTCTTCAGCAGAGTTTAACATGTTTGAATACAGAGTATTCCTCCTCCTAAATGGGTTGGTACATTAAGGTTAAAGAGCCCAGTCTGCCCTACTATTTACCCATAGCTGGAAGGAGAATTGTTTGATTTGTACTTTTCCCAAGAGTATTAGTGCTATGTGAAATAGAAACAGTTTCGTCCTGGATTTGAACTCATCTTGTCATGTCCATTTCCTACAACAGTAATCATTACACCACATGCCTCCAATATATATATATATATATATATATATTGCTGTATTTATAAGTAAAAAGTGCTCAATATCAAGTGAGTTAAGTAGCAAATCACAAAATTGATAAGACAGTAGATTAAAACACCCTCACTTAACACCCACACAAAGAAAACAAACATTCTTATCATGCCTCACAAACTAAATTAGCCATAAATGAAAAATAAAGTATCAAATCACAGAATTGATACAACAGTAGATTAGAATATCCTCCCTTATATCACACAGAAAGAAAACCAGTCTCCCCACCATGCTCTACAAACTAAATGAGAATCAACCTTTGCCCCTTCCCATAATGCACCATACAACAGCATCTTGAGAGAAACATGAACACAAAAAAATTCACTTGGTTTGAAAATTAATCAGTTACCAAGTGCCATTGACTCCATGTCTTTGTTATCCTAACACACACACACACACACACACAACACACACACACACACATTCATTGAATTGTTTAACATTTTCATATTGCTTTTAGTAGTTATCTGTTGACAGATTACACATGTATTTTATAAAACACATAGTATATGACCCTATTGCATGATATGTCTTCTTTCACAAGTTTTACAAGATGAAATAAAAAAGGGCAAAAGAATAATCAAAGTTTCTCCTTAACTGGTTTGAATCTTTTTTTATTCCTGTATTTTTTTTCTTACTGATTTGTTGCTTCAGTTTGGAGGATGTATTCTATACAGATAGCAAAAGGAGACTGGCAAGAATCGAGCAGAGAAAGCTACAGATTGATATTTTGCCTGACATGAAATATTACCTCCTGATTGATAACTCTTGTCCCGATATTCTCATTTCAATTCAGATTGAGTGATCCCTTTGAATTACTCATGACACAATCGCCGCTAGTGTTGAATTGCTCTAACTTTTTTTATTTGGTCACATTTGAAAAAAAAAAAAAAGTAACAAAAAACGGAAGTCTTTTTTTATGCTTCTCAAAGTGATATGTGCACAGTCACCTGCATCTATCGACAGAGATTTATGTCAACCGACAATTTTCTGAAGTTTGGATGAAAAAAAAGACAACAATATCTCTTTTGGGAATGATTTCATTTCAGATATTTTTTTTTGCAGAGATAGGTAGATTTATAGTTTGAGAGAGGGAATGAATAGATCTATCTATCCATATATATATATATATATATATATATATATATACATGCATATATATATGCATGCGTGTGTATCTAATATATATATGTGTATATGTATGCTCCCCAATACACATAAAAAGATATATGTAAATACACACTTACATGTTTACTCATATCAGCAGTATGCCTATTGATTCTTTATATTATTTATTTTTTCTCTCTTGTCTCTTATATGTTTTTATGTATGTATACACACACATGCATATATATATATATATATATATATATATATATATATATATATATATATATGAAGACAACCCATGTAGTGATTGAATTCTCATTGTAAAAGTCTATGATGATCTTGATGCTTCTGTTTAGGAAGAAGTGAAGGATTCATATTAGCACTAATAGTTATCTAAATTATATTAAGGATTTAGTTGAAAAATGACATTCAGTATGAATGCAGACCCCACAAATGTATTATTCTTTTTTCCAATTGAACTAGAAATTGTTTGACTGCATAAGTTAGTGCCCTCAGATTTTATACCAAATTTTCCCGTAATATATATGGCATAGCTATTATCATAGGAAATGAACTGGCAACCTAAGTTCAAATGCTGAATGAGGCTGTTTGCATTTCATTTAACTGATAGATACTTTTATTTTAGATTATTTTTCCTGGGGATTTTTCTTGTGACTTTTGGATTATTTTACCAATGATATTTTAAGCAAACCAGTTATTTTTTTTATTACTTGCTGGTCAACCTGACATCTTTGCTCTCAAATTCAGTGGAATGGATAGGGTGTGTGAGTGTTTCAGTCTACCCTGAAAATACTATGACCGTAGTTATTTGATAACAAAGGTAGTTGGCACAGTATTGATTATACCTTGCTTTATATTTCTATTGTGTGTGTATAAATATTTATTTACTAAGCTTAATTTTGTGTATATGGGGGAGTGGTTTTATCTGTGAAGAAGATAGAATTTGGGAGCTGGGTTCAGTTTGAATGAGGCTGCCTGAATCCACCGCTTCTCTACAAGGGCAAACTGGGCTCTCTAGCTTTGCTTAGGCTACCGGTCTAGGAGAAAGAAAAATTAGATTTCAAACTCCTTATCAACATATTGTGATGTAGGATGACAGGGTAAAACTCATTGTTTCTTATGTCTATAGGGCATTGGGGAAGGACTAAACCCTGCAGTGGATTTAGAAAAAGCTGATAGAATTAGAATATATATATATATATATATATATATATATATATAATTGCCTTCAAGCAAAAATATAAATATTAATATATATACTTTATTCAACAATGCTTCTAAAATAAACAGACATCCAAAAATCTTATTTCCTTCGCTGAAGAGCATAAAGCCCGGGTTTGTTATTGTTCACTCAGCGCCCCCTTGCCTCATATGGTAGAGACGTCTCAGTATCATTGACAGATTAATTTCGCAGGAATTTCTCTCTGCTATATCGTGGCTGAAGCAGTATAGTTTCTGACTATCCTGCTGAAGTCCCGGTTTTGATTTCTGTCGGAGGGAAACCGTAAGTATACATCGCTGATGAGACTTAATAAAGTTGAAACAGTCTGTACAATGTTCTGCACACTGAGTAATTCTTTGCGAAATTCACTTGTCATTATTATCTTCTATAATTATCGAATTTTATGCGATATGCACATTGTAATTGCCTTCAAGCAAAAATATAAATATATATATATATATATATATATATATATATAAGCAACCTCAGAGTGCTCAGACATTAGAGACTGTGAACAGCCTGAAAGAAAGTGATCCAAGAAGGGTATATAGCATTTGAAGCAAATAAGCATCTTGTAAGCAGGATTTATTCTCATTCTCTGACACTTAACAATATGAACATATTTGTGACATATGGAGGAGGGTGTGTTTGTCTAAAGCTGGACTCACTAGTCATATGAAATCTCATGACAGCAAACTATTAAAGACTCATTTTTCAGAAGTTCTTCAGCAGCAATTTACAAGTACTTCATTTGGGGTTCAATATTTGAAAGTTTAAACTACCAGATGTTAACTGTTATTTTGTTTGACTTTGAATGTTAATTTTATATATATAATATATATATATATATATATATATATATATATATATATAAAAGAATAATAGTATTGCTATTAAATCTCTATGATTATTCTGCTTTCTTCTTCTACTAAAACTTTACTCTTCTTTTGGAATGTTACTCATCACCTCTTCTTCTTCTTCTTCTTCTTCTTCTTCTTCTTCTAGAAATATACTTTTCTTCTAGGACTTTACTCTTCTTTTTTTCTTTTGCTAAGAATGAAGTAGTGATTGAACTTTTTAAACATATTTTTTGTCATATGTCTAAGCTTAGATGATATTGGATATGTTTTGTCAGAGAAAAAAACAAACATTTGTGGGTGCCATCTGTCTTTTTTTAGATAGTTTTAGTTGTACTTGTTGAACCTTTTGAAATTGGTCTGAAACGAAGAATATCTGAGATAAACATTGACTTAGAAAAAAAAAAAATTGAGTAAGTATATGTTCTTTACAAAACAATTTTGAACAATAAATGTTGGATTGTATTATACAAGAGGATCTCTTTTTGCGTTTAAGATTTTAGCTAAAGATTAAAAAAAAAAAAAAATTTTTAAAATCCATCTTATATTTAAAAAGGAAAATAAAAAGTTTTTTTTTTTTTGTTTAGTAGAAAAATGTATTTGCTTCAAAGAATTCCATATCTTCCTTTTTTTTTCTTTTTTTTTTTCTAAATAAAAACTATTTTTCTTTATTGTTTTTTAATATTAAAAGAAAAGGTTAACCATTGCAGAAAAAATAAAAGAATTAAAAAATGCTCTTATCTTCACTAGGAATATTGTTAGATTAAATCTAAGAAAGTTAAGAAATTAAGACCCCCCCCCCCCAAAAAAAAAAAGCAAAAAAAAACAAACAATGATTTCTTTTTGTGTAGTGATTGTTTTTAGAATACAAGAATATCATTTTAGAATTCTTTCTTGATCAGATCTTCTTCTTGAGGGTTATAAAATTCATTGTTGGTAAAAATCAATTTCAATGTGCATATCAATATTTTAGCATTTGGCATTCTTTTAAAACAAAAGAAGTTAATTTTGAAAAATATAATTTGTAATAGACACCATGCCATCAATGACCTTTGTGCTTTCACCAAAAATAGATGCAGGTTTTTATGTGCATTGTTTGCAACAAACTCTGCAATCCACCTACACAAATTTGCACATTTCTCATTTTCACTAAAAGAAAAGGAATAATGAATTGCAGGCTGCAAGAAAAATCTCTGATTCTCTCTCTGCCGCATCAAATCAAATATGAATACCAATAAGGGCAAAGGTGAATATGTTTCTGGTAGAATAAACATTGGCTCTGTTTATGGTTCACTGATTCTTAGACAGATTGTTCCATGAAGTGGAACAGTCTATTAGGCCTATGGTTGACAGAACTGTTTTGTATAGTTCTTATTTTATTTATTTATTGTTCATCAATATTCATTTGTTTATCATTAAAAAAAAATACTTTTTTGAACATTTGTATCTATTTATTCTTATTTAGTTTATACTATAAAATATGGTTACTTGAATCTTTTTTAAATTTGTACCATTGTAATATCCCCTTAGGTATAAAGAATATGAATTTAGTCATCTGAATAATTGATGTCATCCACTCATTTACAAGAATATAACTTCAATAATTCAAAGCATTTCAAATTCTAAAAAAACATCTGTCCATTTTTAGAGTTATATGGAGCAAATACTGTTACACAATGGATAGGCATAGCCTATCATTTTTGTAAAGAAATGTAATCTAGATTTTAGAATTAATGCTAACTCAGTAGAAAATCACAGAGTTACATGATCAGTGAGTCCAGGAAAGTAAAATTAGGATCTCCAGTGTTGAGCCCAGGTTTTTATCTTTGGGCAGATGTATATTTTGTCTCTGCTGCTGATTCTCCTGTGTGCATGCAGCAAGAATATATCAGAAATTGGGGTAATAAAAGTGTACATGACAAAATATCTCTGTGTTTCATGATTAAAGAACAAAGATGGAATCCAGAGAAACAGACAACCCCAATGGAAGATGTCCTACCCAATACAAATAAGAAGAGCAGAGAATCCCAATGAGAGATGACGGTCAGAGAAGATGATGAACATCCAAGAAGAACTTAAGGAGTGTATAACAATTCTAGCAAATGGTCTTTCCCAAAGAAACTGTTAGAACTATAATGATTCTCTACAAAAACCTGAAAGCAATGTATTGCTTACTTGATGGTGCCACTAATTTCTTCCACATTGTCACTCAGAATCTTGCAAGGAGATATATTGACACCATTTCTATTTATAATCTGTCTAGATTATGTACAATGTACATCAATAGATCTAATGAAAGAAAATGGTTTTGCACTAAAAAAAGTAGCAGATGATATCCTGCAGAAATTATCACTAATGCAGACTATGCAGATGATCTAGTGCTATGCATATACACCTGCTCAAGCTAAATCTGTTGCATAGTCTTGAGCTGGCAGCAAGAGGCATTGGTCCATATGTGAACCCAGATAACACAGAGTTCATATATTTTAATCAAGATAATTTAATTTAATCTTCTAATTAGCAAGAATCTGAAATTAGAAGACCAGTTTACATACCTTGGTAGCAATATCCCATCTACTGAAAATGATGTTAACATACATATAGGTAAAATGTGAGCTGCTATTAACAGCCATATAGAAATCTGAGCTCTCTGACACAGTAAAATGGGAACTCTTCCAAGCTGTAGCCATGTCAGTATTACTGTATGGTTGTATTGTTTTCACTCTAATGAAATACTTGGAGAAAAAGCTAGATGGGAAATGCACAAGGATACTGCATGCTGTTTTGAAGAATTCCTGGAAGCAACACCCTACAAAACAGATTCTTGTTTAATGGCATGTTTACTCGTTATGGGTTATTTAATGTCAAAATGTCATTAATTTGTAAATGTTTGATTTTAATCATAACTAATTTCACAGTTTGATTGAATTTTTTTTAATTACTCTTTTTTAAAGATTTTGTCAATAATAATTTGTTTGCACAGTTATATCAAGGATTCCTATCTTTTACCAATAATTTGCAGACAGTTGTATGGTTTCATGTATTCTTATCCGATATTAATAATTAGAAAACAGTTTTATTAGACCCTAACAAGTAATACCACTCCTGGTCAGAGTGAACCTAGGAGTAATGGCAATAAAATATAGTCTGGATAGTTTTGATTCTTCGTTTGATTTGACACTACCTTTTTTTCATGACCGTCCCGAACAAAAATTATCAACCGTCCCAAATGGGGTTTGGACCGTCCTGAAATCAAAATATTTTTGTTTAATTCATTAGCATCATCTATACTTGTCAGTCATCAGTAGCATAATAACATGTAATAAAACATTAAGAAAAGCTGAAGCAGTGATAATTCTGGATATTTGGACAAGAAATCCATTTCCTAGTGTGTTTTGTGCTAAAAAAAATACTTTTTTACTTGTAAATTTTATCGTACTGGGTTGTGAATCATAATTGAAAGAATTTTGTCCTCGCACAGTGTTTAAGGATTTGGAAGGAAGAGAAAGGAATGGTTAGTAGTACATAATTTGGTCCTTTTAAACTATCTCCCTCCACCATTATTCATTACATGGCTTTGAGAATTGACCTGTGGTGCCGTAGCCTCATTTTGAGGTCAGCATTCGGGCAATCACTGAACGGCCAATATTGGAATATAGTACTAACTTTTAGGAAAATTTTTTACCGTCCCTGGCAAACTGTCCCGGATGACGTACTGATCGTCCCGGATGTAATTTTTCTCGTCCCCGGGATGATGGGACGGCGTTAGTGTCGAGCCCTGATTCCAACTATATTTACTATCATCATCATGCTCATTTTCCGCACCTTATTCATCTCTCTGGCAAGATCTCATTATTTCTCTATATTTTCATTTTTCTTCACTTTCACTTTGTGAATGGGAAAGATCACAAGAGGACAGCTTCTATTATTAATGTCAATAGTTGGGTTGGACTTCTAGCCGGGATTTTGGGATCCATTTGTATTGACATCTTTCTTGATCCCTTTTATTTATTTCTGGCAGGGATTTTTTTGTTTATTTGTTTTTCGATTCCTTTCCCTCATATTTTCTTTTGTTCATATTTTATTTATTCAATATGGCTTACAGTAATTCTTAGCACGTATGTCATTCTCTACGTGCATTACAGGCATGTTTTAAGTATTTAACTATATTTTTTCAATATCACAATCAGATTCAATTTTAAAAGAACATGGAGAATTTTATTTTCAAACTGTTTTTTAGTTGCTTTTATTTAAAATGAAACAAAATTCTGACATAGTTTAAATCTACTCAAAAATTCAAGCTCTTTTTAAAAAATATTTCTTTTACCAGTAAACAAATATTACATTGATTTTCTGGGAAGAGTAATCTCCCTTGATGATTGCTTTTTAAGTGTGACACTAACTCTAAAGAATAGACTTTGATGTTGGCTTATGACAATGCTTTTGAAAAGAGGATGGCTTGAAATGAACAAACAAAAAAACAAAAAGGCACTACTTAGACTCAATGATGATAATTTCTTCTATCTTTGCAATCTTTTCTTCTTTTCTTCATGACACAAATGTATAAAATCTTTGAAGAATAAAAGGATTGTTTTAAGAATTATAATAAGGTCAACATGTTTACTAGGATTTGTTATCGAAAAGTATTGAGACTGAATCTATACATTTGAGCAACCTATAAAAGACATCTCATGTCGACAAATTAGTGCCAATTTGGAAAAAAATAAAAAATGAAACCAATCTCATTCTTAAATAAATATTGTTATTTGTCTTATTACTTTGGTTGTGTGTGTGTGTGTGTGTGTGTGTGTGTGCATATATATATATATATATATATATATATATGTGTGTGTGTGGACATGGAGTCAACGACGCCTGGTTACTGACTTGCCTATGCAATCTTCATGGTTTGAAGATTGCATAGGCAATATACCACAGCATGATAATCTAATTATTACAACATTTGATATGTTTACTTAAGAGCTATTGTAAATGGTTCAATATGTAAAAAGTATAATAATTTTGATTTATTTATTTCTCTCTCTCTCTCTGACACATTTTTTTTCTTTCTTTCCTTTTCGTCTTTTAATTATGTTTGATTGGAACAGATTAGCATTATTGCTTCTGCACGCTCACTCCCTCTCTCTATCTTGTCCCTACTCTTTTTCTTTCTTTCTTATTATATATTTTTCAGTATCACATGTAATTTTCCTTCCCTTACTTTCTTTATAATAAAAACGGAATGTTCCATTATTTAGCTGAGGCGATGACACTCATAAGAATTTGGCGGATAAGTAACACCAGATAATCAGGATTTATATTTTTACATTTCATCTTGGAGGATTTGGATGGTCTTATTTTTAACCAGAGTTTGCTGCAAGATAATAACAATTGGAAGATAAAGGAACAAGAATATCATATATATATATATATATATATATATATATATATATATATGAAAGGTAAAATGGATATGAATCCGACAATGTGTAGAAAGTTTTAACATCTTGTTTTTTCTACAAACTTTCTACACACACACACATATATATATATATATATAAAGTTTGTAAAAAAAACATGAAAATATGTTGAACATAGTGTTTCGGTTTATTTAAATCATCTTCAGGCCCAATATTCATTAATCATATGAAAGAAAACTTTGGACAAGCAAGAGCTTGTGAGACTTTGTTTAAGATGTTTGTTGATACTCGACTTGTAAGAATAAATGAAAATTAAAATTTCTGTTATATATATATATATATATATATATATATATATATATAAAACAGAAAGTTTGATAGGCAAGTACCAGACCATTTTGAATATTTGAAAATCTGCCACACGGTGATGATGAAAGGAGTTGTATTGTGTATTTGTTAATAATATTCTAAAAATCTAATATGAAAAGGCCTGTGTTGTTTTTTGAAAGTTAGAGATAAAATAGGTTCAAGACATTGTTGTTATTTTATAAAAATTTTTTTGATATTGTCTGAAAAGAAAATTACTACAAAAAATTCACCCATTTCTTTTGTTTTGAGAATGATAAGGAGAAATAGAAAGAAAAAAAAACCCAGCATTTCTTGTTGTTTAATTGGTTATTAATTACTTGCAAGTATATTTTTAAGTTACCTGCAACCTTTACAAATGCTCAAGTACCCACATACCTTCATGCACTTGCATTATTTTATATACATTTGTGTAAACATATGTTTTTAAGTGACTACCTACCTGTGTTTTTGTGTTATATATATATATATATATATATATATATATAGGGTGGGTGTACAAAAGTAGGTATCCAGTTATAAAAAAGAGTAAACACATACATTACTCATTGTATTTATTATACAAACAAATGTTGCATATACATGTAGTAAGAAGCTCTAATCTTTCAGGTACTCAAATTGCTGCTTTCAGAGTTCACACACTCCTCTAATCGAGAACAGATACACTCTGGAACAAAGATCTTTATCAGCATCAATTTCACGACAAGCCTCCAAAATGAATTGAATTATATCTTCAATTGTGCGGGGCTTGCGTGAGAGAACCTTATCTTTTACACTGCCCCAAACAAAAAGAAGTCCATAGGAGTTAAATCCGTCAAATTACCGGCCATGGTTAAATTGCCAATTTACCTGAAATGAATAAAAGGAAACGAATAAATGTACATGCATTTTTATTACTTAAGATATGTCAATTTCACTTCAGTATAATATGACACTGATTTCACTGATGTGACACTACTATATACCTAATTTTGCACCGCCCTATATATATATATATATATACACATATATGTATGGTTTAATAGTATAGACACAGTCGTCAGTACGCTTATCATAATAGTTATTGTAAAAGGAATTAGCAACCTAAGTTCAAATCATGGATCAAGGTTTTGCATTTCATTTTGCACTAATGCCCTTGGTAAAGGCATCAATCCACCTGTTCTTTCCCCACCCCAACACTTGGTAAATATTAGGGGAAACTAGATTACTTAGCCTTTATGAGGCAATCAGTCTAGGAGGAGGAAGAATTTTGAATTTAAACCAACTACCAACTTTACTCACTTAAAAATAGATCTTCTCTTACATCATGCTCATGGCAGTATTTACCAACCCCTCAACATGAGCAAGATGTGACAAAATGTCAATTTTTTTAGCAAAGTTTAACAGGTTTGAATTCAGAGTTTTCCTCATCCTAGACTGGTTACCATACCAAGGTTTATGAGCCAATGTATTTATTATTTCCCAACAGCTAAGGGAAGATTAGTTAGATTCATACCTTTCCCAAGGGTATTAGCCCTATAGGAAATGCAACCAGCCTTATCTAGAATTTGAACTTATGTCACCGTCTTCATTTCCTTCGACATTAACCATTACACCACAGGCATATATATATATATATGTGTGTGTGTGTGTATACATTTCTTGTTGGTTCATTCTTTGTTTATTGGAGATCAGGGGAAGGATGATATATCTGCTGTCTTTTTTGGGCTCTTCACTTCCACCTGTGCTGGCTTTTTAAAGTAAAGATCAATGCACACCAAATCTTTTGTCTATACTTGGAGTTGATTTTTTGTTTTCTTTCACTTGTTCAGCAAAATAAGATGGCCTAGCCAACTGCCAAAATATCACTTTTGTCAAAGTAGCATTCTCTTAGATGGTCTGCTTCTCAAGTTTGAAAAATTCCATCTGCTCTGCTATTTTGTGTTTGTTGAAATACTTATACACTTAAGAGGAAGCATGGTGGTGTACTGGTTAGAGTCACAGGAAATGGACTCATTGACCCAAGTTCAAAGCCACAGTTCATAGCACTAATACCCTTGGAAAAGGTATGAATCAAACTATTCTCCCTCCATCTATGCGTAAATAGTAGGGCAGACTGGGCTCTTTAACCTTGGTTAGGCAACCAGTCTAGGAGAAGAAAAACTCTGAATTCAAACCTGGTCACTACTAGAATAGGCTCAGGCCTACTTAGTGATCTATTTCAATTTAATTTATACCAGTTTTTTTCTGTAGCCTAATAGAATGTACTGCTCATAAGTATTTGAGCATGCTTCAAAACCAGTTTTTTATTGTTTCTCACATGATATAAGATAAAGCAATAATTCTTCCAAGTAATAGCTGTATCAGTGCTACTATACAGCTGCACCACTTAAACCCTTACAAAGTGCTTAGAGAAAAAGTTAGGTGGGAACTACACAAGGATGTTGTGTATTGTCTTAAACAAATATGGTAAACAGTATCCCACAGGAAAACAGCAGTATGGTTACCTGCCTCCTATTACACAAAGCACCCAAGTGAAACAAGACATGCTGTATACTCTTAGAGAAGCAATGACAAATTCATAAGTAATGTTTTCCTATGGACAACTACACATGGACATACCAATATTGGCTGATCAGCAAAAACCTACATTAATCAGCTATGTATGGATTCTGGATGCCATGCAGAAGATCTGCCAGTATCAATAAAAAAAAAAAGTCATGGGAATCTGTGATAATGATGATTGCCTAAGATTGCAAGGATTTGGAAATTCATCCAAATTGCAATATTTGTCTTTTCAGTCTTTTTGATTGATTCTGAACAAGATTTTACTTGGAAAAGCAAAATTATTTTTTTCTTATTTTACCATGTTTATAGAGAAAAAATAACTTTTCCAAATGTTTAGCATTTCATCATCATCAGGGCACACTGACAGCATGGATTCTCATGACTTTCTCTCACCCCCCCCCATCTCTATTGGTCATCGCCTCTGGCAGGTCTTCTGCACAACATCCAGAATCTGCACAGAACTGATTGATGTAAATTTTTGCTGGTCAGCCTACACTGGTGTGTCCATATGTATGTGTCTACATGAGAATGTCTCTTATGAGTTTGATCTTGCTTCTCCAGCAGTGTCCAGCCTGTCGGGTTAGCTCAGTCGGTAGAGCATTCGGCTAGAAACCATAAGGTTCCTAGTTCGATACAGGTCCTTGCCAACTCAGCGTATGAGTAGCACAGGGATATGTGCGGTAAAGTAAGGAGCTGATGGTAGGTGTGGCGCTCCACCTCAGATGCTAAAACAATCTCCTTGGTCTAGCGTTATTGAAAAGGGGATAGACTCCCTTGCTGTATGGCTGATACTGACTTTAGGCCACCCCGTCGACTTTTTTATTGCAACAAATAGCTTCATGTTTTCCCAAACATCAAGCAATATGAAATTCTGAAGAATTAAAATTATTACAAAAGAGTAGTATTTAAAGAATGGATTATAAAATGGTTTCAGAATTACAAAAGATCCAAAAAGTTCCATTAGAAATTTTTGCATATTAACCCTCATTTACCCATAATCCAATATTACTATTTTTTGAAATGGAATGAGACACAAAATCAACAGTGTTATTATTTTTATTTTTAATATGAAACTTCAAAGACTTAATCGTGAAATCTAAAATGTTATTCTATTTTTGAAAAAACATCCATCTTTAGAATATTCTGGAATTATACAACATTTATGTTTTCCTATTTTTCTTGTAGCACTGCCGGCAATTTGGTCCTTAGTGACCACAATTAAATTCAGGAGTAAATATAAATGCCACCTATGCAATTCTCCTATTCAGTTCTCAAACTAAGTGCACTTTGTTTGACAATCACATAGGTGATAAACTGTCAGTAACATTGTGCCGTTAACTTCATGTCTACTCTACCCTAACTTTATAATTCTTGCCACTGATGTTTTTTTAGTATTTTTGGTTGACAACTGGAGAAAAGATTTGTACATGAATATTTATATCATCTCTTGAAATATATTTTTATTTCTCTGTTGTGGACATTGTTAAATGCAGAGCTGTTCACATAAATACTGACATACCAAGATAGATGTGTATAAGGATACACATAAAAATATTTATACTAAGGTGTATATATATATATATATATATATATATATATATAATATTATGATATATCTTTTATATACATAGCAAATATATATGTGTGTATATATATGCTCAAATAGTAATCAAAATATACTATTTTAAACCATCATGAATTTTGATATGTATTGTTTCCCTTATAGTGTATATAGACACACATATATACAAGTGTGTATGTGTGTGTGTGAACATGTATATATATATATGTGTGTGTGTGTGTTTACATGTGTAGATATTTGCATGTCTACACGTATATATGTGTGTGTTTACACATGTAAATATATGAATATATATGTTTGTTTGCACATGTATGTGCATATATATATGTGTGTGTGTGTTTGCAAATGTATATATGTAGATACATATATGTGTCTGCAGGTATATATTCACATATAAAGATATGGAGTTAGGTGTGTTGATATACACATATGTAAGTACATATATATTTACAGAAGTGGTAATATGAAAAAGGAACGTACGCATACTTACATTTAGCACCCCAACAACTCCATTACACACATACACACACACATATATCCAATGTATAATTTTTGATCGACACAAACACACACGTCCCAATAGTGAAGTACGAAAGGAAAATCTCAAAATTATTTAAAGGAAAAACAAAGAAAAATATGTTCTATTTTGGCAATTGTCATGCATCATCCCCTTTCCACTGTCAGTTTTAGTTTCACAATCTTACTTTTGGCCTACAATCAAATTAGGTTTGGAGTACAGTTGTTCGGCAAAGCATATAAATATTCATTGTCCAGTCTCTTCATCCATGTATGTGAGATGCAAAGGTGGTGGACAGACACTGACTAGTATCTGTCTTCTTTCATCTTACAAACAATTAATATTCATTTTTACCATTCTTGGCATTTCCCTAGATTATGCTTTCACTGCTCCATTTGCCTATCGGCAGAATTTTGACAGATTTCTGATCACTTTTTGTTTTTTGTCCTTTTTTTTTTTTTTTTTGACATCCCCTTTTGATTAGTTTTTCTCCGAGTGTCTTTGACTTCTGACTTTTATGTTGTTTTGCATTTATTTTAAAATTATGAATGTTATTACTTGCTGTACTATCATTGAATCTATTAAAAATATGGATTGCTGTCATATACCTCTTTTATCTGGCTTCTGGGCTCGGATCAAAGTGTAGTATCTGTGCCTTGGGCCAGGAGGCTGTAAAAACTTCTTGCCTAATTCCAGGGGGCTATTAACCTAGGCAGCACCTGCCCCCTAGCCCTCAAAACAAAGGACAGAGCGGGGTTTATTGCCCGGTGCCTGAGGAATGCTGATGGAATTTTAAGCAATTTTTAGAGCCTGCTTCATCCATATTAAACAACCTTGTGTCACATTTGACTTGGTGGGAAGTCAATACTCAGCCTCTGGGTGTGGATTAAAGTGTAGTATCTGTTCCTATGTAATGTTCTTATCTTCTGGTAGAACATGTTAAAATGAAGTGAACCTGGCCCCAGGATTCTAAACCAAAAATGGGCAGGACCGGGGTTTATTGCCTGGTACCTGTGGCAGCACCCCAAAACGGGAATGCTGAGGGGACTACACATTTTTTACACTGGCCATTAAATGAGCTTTGGTTTGTGCATGGCCTCGCCTGTAAAAATGACTTCATGCTAATCTGACCTGGTGGGAGGCCTGGGAACTAAATCTGAGATTCCAACCTAATACGACCACTTCTCACATTGAGTGATAATCCAACTATTCTGATGCCTTCATGATCGTGATTGTAGAGATCTGGCCAATTTTTGACCTTGTCCATGCATACATGTTAAAAAGAGGACATGTTGCATATGTGAACTGAGGAAAAGTGCACCTACCATAACAGAGTATTTGGTATGTTTCACCCACAAAATTATTGCCATGTCATTCCCTAAATTTGTTCAAAGTTCAGAAAGAGAATACATACAAGCTTTCATTCTTAAAGTGACAGAGTTAAAATTCATTATATATGAAAACTTGCTAACCTGAGGATTGGCAATGAGTTTTTATCCTATTTTATTATAATCTTATTTTATAATTGAAATTGTGATATTGCTCTGCACTTCCATGCATAAGGTACTGTAAAGATTTTATCATTAAATTTTAATGATAATTGGATAATATATATCTTATACTATATTTGTTGTGTCTCTGTCTATCTATCTGTCTGTTTAGTGATCCAATTAAAAACAAATATCAGATAAAACTTTTTGAGGGTAAAATATTATGAGGAACCCAGTAGGGGTATTTATATTTACCCCTGAACTCATTTGGGGTCACTCTAGGACCAAATTACCGGCTATGGTATGAGAAAATAAAGAAAAAATAGGCTCTTGAAATCATTTCAAATAATTTCATTTAATTTATTTTTTGTTGCATTACTTATTTACTTAGATTGTCGATTTCCTCTGTATTGCTGAGGTGACACCTGCTGCAATCACCAAAACATGTCAATCATTTTCTGCACCAAGGTGGGACTTAGAATTTCATTTTAGCTTTTTCTTTTTTGTTATATATTTTCTCTCTTCAATAGGGTTATCCTGTTACTTTAAAAAATGTGCAGAGATAAATAAACTACCATTTACTACTTTAAAGGTGTCCCGTTGATATCATCAAATAATGTACTCATCTTTTTACGACAATCTGTCAATAAAAGCTGACAGTGAAGAAATTTGAGATGTTCATTTGTCAGGTGTCTGATTAAATTTATTGGTGTTGCATTATGGGAAAGTGAACTCACCATTGTTGGTCACAGATTGTTGAGAGTTGTGGACATCTATTGCTAACTTTGGCCAGACTGTCCAATACTTTTCAATCAACCTAATTAACTGACCGAATGTTGTACAAAGTGCTGGATGGAAAATAGCATTCTAATCAAAGTTTCTTGTTTACTTTGTATGAAAAAAAAATTTCATTGTCTGTAGTTGTCATAGATCTTTAGGATAAGATTACAAAATTCTTCAGTAATTCAGTTTCAAACTGGAAATTGCTGTATTTTAAGTCTATTGCTCTAATAGGAATCTGGTTATGTGTCATTTTTGCTAGGTTATAAATACATGCATACACACAAAGTGGTGCACTTTGTGTAATGGTTATTGTCATAGACAATGAAATTGGCAACCAGAGTTCAAATCCTGGTTGAGGCTGTTTGCGTTTCACTTTGTGCCTTGAAAGTCATTAATCCATCTGTTCTCTTTTCAGTTGCTAGTAAGGCAGTTTTGATTCCTTAATCTTGATTTGGTAACCATCTAGGAGAAGAAAAATTCTGAATTCAAACCCACTGTACTCCAATTAAAAATTGACCTTGTATCACATTCTTTCCATATTGGAGAGGTTGGGTAAATAAATTATTTGCATATGTACACACACACACACACACACACACACACACACACACACACATATATATATATATATATATATATATATATATATAATCTGACTAAAGGATTAAGTTGTAAATAAAAGCAAAATTACTGACAATTTTGGCTGACAATATTCTTTCAGCTTTTGATATATATATATATATATATATATATATATGTGCATGTGTGTGTGTTTCTTACCTTTGATGCTTTAAATACAAATAAATGTTTTAAAAGAAAAGTAAAAACTAGAGTTGCATTTAAACATTAGTAATATCTTACTAATATATATATATATATATATATATTGTTATGGATTAGATGTTTGAAGGAAAAGAAATTGTATTTGATGTATTGTTGTCAGTACAGATATTGATGTTTTTATCTTTGTTTTCTATGTGAGAGTTTGCTTATCTGTTAGTTTTGCCTTTGATACATTATAGGAAAACATATGAAGAAATAAATAAAAGGAAGATATATATTTAATTGCAATTATGAGAGAAAGAAAGAATACTGAAAAAGAATACACATAAGAATTTATAATACATACAATAATAAAGGAAAAATACATATATACAGACAGACAATGTAATAAGTTGTGACTCACTATTAGCAATTACTTTATAGAAAGATTTGGTAACAATAATTTACTGACAAAATGTTAGTAATGTACTGGAAATGGAATTACTATCATAATTTAACCAAATGACTAAATATCTAAGAAGTCTGGTGGTAGTACAGACAGAAAAAGGATACAATTTCTATCAAAAGCCTTTTAATCCCCTGCCATGTCAGCTGTGGCTACAGAATACTCTTACTTGCGCCTCTGCAGAGAGGTAAAACTCCACCCACCTAATTGTTGAAATTCACTTTAGTCAGTACAAATTAACACTAACAGACTCTAATAATAATAAGGGTCAGAAGTTATCTGCCCTAATCCATTTATTGTACGCGTGAGTTACTTGCCCTTTGACCTATTAATTTCAGTCATTGTTTTTAAATAAATAAAACACCTCGTGTTATGAAAAGCAGTCGTAATGTGTTGCTTTGTTAATACAATGGAAGATATCTCAATTGGAATATGTCTCGATGAATAACTGCGCTTGCTAAAGACAAAAAGGTATGTCTCTTTTCCTGTGGGATTAAGTTATTAAATTCACAACACTAATAATATAAAGAAAATAACACTAGCGTCAATACTCCGAGGTTTGAATGGAGTTAACCGCGAGTGTGGCAGTCAGGTTAAGAGTTAAAGAAGTAAAACGAACGACAGAATGTGAATAAAAGACTGTATTAGATATAAAGAACTTGCAAACTTTTGTTTCGTTTGCACAAATATATAATATGTATATAATACGTATATAATATGTATATAATTGTCACTTAGCTGTTTATCCTGGGATATGGGGTATTAACGGAGCCCCTTGCTACGGCCTTCTGATATAGTTCGGATATAGATGGACTTTTGTTTGCGTCCGACTCCAGTTCTGTGATTCTGTTGAAGAATAGTAGGAGTGACCTTTTGTTCGGTCCGTTCCCTTTCGTTGCTGGTACAGAAGAGACATGAGTCTGCATATTTGGCTTTGGCGCCAAAGTATGCTGGCTCATGATTGGTTGGTTTGAAACAGAGGCTCGCAGACAAGGGACGATAACCCCATACCCCAGAATTCTTAATAATAAGGCCACTTGTTGGTCTTGTGTGGTGACCCATGATGCCTGCGGGACAGGATTGTAGTGGCTGAGTAGTTAGAGACCTGGGTATTAAGTGGTTCTTTGACATGCAACACTCCACTTCAGCCCTTACTTAGTTGGTCAGAGAGAGCCTATCCAATCACTTAGCTGGTTATGTCAAGCCTTAACAAGTATATGATTGTCTTGACTGTATACTTCTACTTGCTCTTATGGCAAACACCATCTATCATATATGTACTAAAAAGCAATGGCTGAGGGTCAACCACCAGTATTTTTTGATACACATGAAATTAAATTATTTCTACTAATTTGAATATATTAAGAACTTGAAACATAGAAACTTTTTTCAAAATGACTTGATTCAGCAATAAATGACCCAAAAGGGGTTGATATACCATAAAACAAAACAAAACAAACAAAATTTTTAACTTAATACACAGAGGAGCTACACCATGGTAAGGGTAAGAGAGATTGAAATGACCCCTGTTGCATACACATTTATAAGGAACATGTGGAAGTTGTAGGTAGGTATTTACCCAACCCGTTAGCCAAAGGTAGGATTTGATACAAGGCTGTAACTATTGGGCATCCAGTGAGGATTGAACACACAATTCAGTAATAATTGATCCATGAGACTAGCTAGCTTGCTGGCCATTACACTATGAGGAGATGCACAGAGAGTAGGTATTCATCCAGCCTGTTCACTATGGAGTGGATGTGACACAAGGTTTTAAGTATGGGGCATCTAGCAAGGTTCAAACTTACTATTCAGTAGTAATGGATCTATGAAACTAGCTTGCTAACCATTACACCATGATTAGACACCTAACCTGTGGATGTTGTAGATAGCAAGAGTATGGGAAATTTGCAGTCTCAAATACTGCTAAGAAAGGAATAAAAGACAAGACAAGGTTTGTATATTTTAAAAAGGATTTAATGATGCATAAGGTTACTAAAACTTATTGCTTTTTGTGGTCATAAGTCACATATATATAAAAGTAACAGTTTCATGAACTTATCTTTAGCTAGAGTTTTTGCGGCTTCTGTGCCAGTTGTAGTAGTTGTCATTTGTAGTTGGGGGGGCTGCGACTATGTTGGTTCAGCCAAAGTTGGTGTGTGTCTGTGTCGCACTGTTGAATCAACCTTCTCTACCGCTGTCTAGTTCTGTTCTGAAGATTTCTAAGGTCTTCAGCCATGTTGTCTCTTTGACTATTTTTTGTGTTCTGAGAATTTCGGCCCCCAGCTAGTTCCTACTTTCGGGCTCTGTCAGGTGGGGATAACCCATATTTTTTATAAGAGAGTCTATGCATTGATTTATAACAAAAAATAGTTTAATCTCACAAAATTTTGTGAACAGCCTGTTCACAAAATTTTGTGAGATTAAACTATTTTTTGTTATAAATCAATGCATAGTTTACACTTATGGACATTTAATTTATTTTAGGGTCAAAAGTACAATCCAGCCATTAAATTTGTTGCTAAATGCACCACACCAAGATGAATAGGTTTTTACTAAACACTGATATCATCTGTTAGATCACAGTGACACAATATCTAAATGTTTAATATCTTATTTGATAAAAAATGAATAAATGCAGAGTTATCTTTTCTTTTTATCTTTCTATGATTATTCTTAGAGATGTTTTTCTTAAACTGAATTTTGCTTCAAGTTTAATTAAAAACAATTTATTTAAATTCCAAACAAATAGAGCCATTGTCTTAACCGCCATATTGAAATCGCCATTGTTTTCTCTTATCCATTGTGTTTTTACTAAAAATCTTAACCAAAATCTTGTTTTAATTATTTTTTTTATTGCTTTCAATTTCTATTATATATTTTTATTAAGAAATCTTGACATAATGCATCACGTCAAATGGTTTTATTGCAAAAATCTGTATTTTTCAAATGAATCAATTTTACGTTCACTTGACTGAAACTGGGTGAGTCCCCATGGCATAGTGGCTAATGTGCTGGACTGCAACATCATAGTAAGAGATTTCAAACTATAGTCATGCTATTATGTATTTACTCAATGCCCCCATGTAAGCAGGATGTCACAAGTTCAATTTTTTAATCAGTTTACCAGGTTTGAATTCAGAATTTTTCTTAGACTGGTTGCCATACAAAGTTTAAAGAACCTAGTCAGCCCTGCTATTTACCTATAAATGGAGGCAGAATAGTTGGTTTCATACCTTTCTCAATGTATTATATTCAATTTTGGACTAATATCCTTGGTAATGGCATGATCCCCTCACCCTTCCAGCTATAGGTTAAATAGTACTACTAATGTTCTTCTATAAGGATGGCTTTGGCATTAAATAATTCATCAAGGCTGATATACATTTAAACAAAGAAAGCAAACCAAAGAAAGACATTTGTATAACAATTTTCCTTGTTTAAAAGTCCTGCTACTTGAAAATATCTGTTCAAAATTCTGTAATTCCCTAATTTGGGCTCAAACACCAAATTTTTTCATTGTTTTCTCTATAATTACTAACTTTAGCCAAGTATGACACAAGGGGAAAATAGAATATAGTACACAGACTATCTGAATCCAGTTTTCCATGGGAAAAACTTATCCACTCTAAAAATCAGCATTTGAAATTCAGTAGTATGCCTCTCAAAAATTGACCTAGTGTCACACCCTGCCCATGGTTGAGTGAATACATACTTTACAACTAATAAAATTTAGAAATAAATTTAATCTGGAAGTTAATCATATCTTAAATGTTGACTGATTAAAAATAGGCAGTTGATCATAAGCTATTTACTAAGCTTGGCTTAGTTGTGCACAAAGCCACCTAGTGAGAATCAAACTCCCTAATAATGCTCTGCTAATATAGTGTGCTAACCATTACAGTGCATTACAATGAAGTCACACTGTAAGCACTGGTTTCAGCTAGATCACAAAAGTTAAGTAGTGATGAACCTGTTCAATGCTTAGTTGTGTGACCACTTAAGCAACAGCAGACACTGTAAGCAATACTGTGTGCCATATCTAAGCAAATAGATATGAAATTAAACAAATCATCTATCAAAATGACATGATTCAGCATCAAATGACCTGAAAAGGGTTGGTATTCTGTAACACAAAATAAAAAGTACAACATGTGAGGTACCCTAGGCAATTGATAATAATCTTTGCTGTATCTTTGTGGAAGTTCATAATGTAATGGATACCGTCGTAAGAAATTGACATGGCAAGAGAAGTTCAAAACTTGGACATGACTATGTGCATTTTGCAGAGCAATAATACATTGAGAATGGTATGAATCCAAAAATTCTGCCTCCAGCTATAGGTAAATACTAGGTCAGACTAGGCCCTTTAATTCTGGTATGGCAACCAGTCTAGGAGAAGGAAAAACCCTGAATTCTGACCAAAGGGACTTTTTTCTTGTTAGACAAAAACTACTTTGAGAGCTCCTCCTTCTCACCCTCCTCTTCCCTCAATTGTATTGTTCTTTATAGTATATGTGATTCTTTGTTGTGTACAGAGAATCCAAGCCAACACTGGAAAGCAAAGATGCTAAAAATCTGCCTACGTCAACATTATTACAACAGTTTGCACATTGGATTTCTCTTTATGAGTTGATGATAAGATAGTAAAAATAACATGTGAAAAAAACATAATACAAGAGATCTCTGTTAAGGTGTATCTTGTAAATTTTCCCTCTAACAAGGAGAAGAAACTTTTCCTTCAAATTTTTTCATTGTCATTTGTATTGGTTTGGCTGAAAGGTTCATTCACTTTATTAAATAAAAATAAATGAGAATTATTTTATTTTTTGCATTAACTTAATTGAACAATGCAGTTATTGTTGCATTCTATGATCTTTTAGCATCTTTTTCAATTTGATTCTCTCAAAGCTTTAAAAACAAATTCTTAAAGAACTGCTTTGGGTTCTTTTGAAGTTTTTTTTGTTAAAATCAGGAGAATTCTGTTAAGACTGGAATAAATAGTAATCTGAACATATATCAGCCAAACTAACAATTTTTGTCTGGTCATCAAAAAACTAGCTGTAATAGTAATTGAGAGTTACCTCCCCTATTTTATTATTACCTTCACTTTGGGGAACTCTTTGGTGTTTCTGAGAGTATATAAGCTCTCAGTAAACTGTACCATTATTCTAAGTAGAATAAAGCTTTCTTAAGCCTAACCATGTTATCGTTTATCATTACACATGCTATGATAATATCAGATTGATATTTCTCCTACTTTAAATTTGTGAAGACAGTCCCCGTGGCATAGTGACCCTATTGTTCTTCTACAAGAATGGCTATGGCATTAAATAACCCCCAGAGGTTGATATGACATTAAACAAAGAAACCAAACCTATAATAAGTCCATTTAATTTTGAAGATTTTTACTACTTTTCACATTGCTTAGCATAACTATTTTCGTGATAGGAAATTGAATCAGTGACCCGAGTTCTAATCCTGGACGAGGCTGTTTGCATTTCACTTCATGCTAATACCCTAAAGAAAGGCATGAATCCATATATCCTTCTCCCAGATAGAGAAATAGGTAAATAAATGGGTATATAGTGGTACTGACTGGGTTCATTAGCCTTGATTTGTCAATCAGTCGAGGAAAAGGAAAACTCTGAATGCAAACCTGTTAAACTCTTAAAAATTGACTTTGTGTCACATCGTGGTTGTGCCTAGGTGTTGGCAAGTACATAGGAAACAATCGAACAAAAATGTAAATATTAACATAAAATGAATGCAATTCCCTAACCTCTAATCATAAAATAACCTAAAAGGGGTTGGCATGCTGTTAAAATTAAACAATTCCTTTTTCTTTGTGGTAGACTAAGCTGAGTTGGGTACATAAATAGCTATATCAATCTATCTATCTGTCTATATATATATAATATATATATATATATATATATATATATTGTGCTATATTTCTAAGTAAAGAGTGCTCAATATCATGGAAAGATCATGTATATCTAAGTTAGGGTAGTGTGGACATAAAGTCAACAGCGTTTGGTTACTGACATATATATATATATATATATATATATAATATGGTGTGCTATATTTCTAAGTAAAGAGTGCTCAATATCATGGATAGAGTATGTATATCTAAGTTAGGATAGTGTTGACATGAAGTCAACAGTGTTTGGTTACTGACAGTTTCTTGCTTGAAAATTGCATAGGTGAGAAACTGTCAGTAACCGAGTGCCGTTAACTTCATGTCCACACTACACTTAGATATATTCTGTTAATACTTCAAGATCTTTTCCTGCGGTTTATGCTTTTGAATTTGCTAAAATTTGTTTCATGCAAAATAAGGAGAGGTTACAACTTTTAAAAAGAAAAAGAATATATTTTGTTCTGAACATATGAAATTCAAGACTCTCCCCATCCTCCGCCGCCTTAACTTGTGCAGATATTTACAAAACTACTCAAAATAAAACAATGTCTATATTTCCAGCAAAAACTGAAAAATCTACATGCAAAACTTGAATTTCCGTAGAAAAATGCTTTTGTATATCTTTGTAGGTAATTTATTTGGTGTGCGATAGAATTACTTGGCAAATTGATCTTGGTCGTATTTGTTTGTTTTTCATTACGTTTGTTCCTCTGATATTTTCTTTTTTCTTTCTTTTTCTTCCGTAATGTCAGCTGTCATTAAGTTATTGACACACAACATAAATGAACAGGGTTAGAGGTTTAACAGAATGCTATTTGTGAGCATTGGACCAATTTGTATGTTTATAGATAAGACAGCATCGGTGAGTTTACGAGGAGAAAAGCATAAAAACAAAAGATTACTAAGAATGTTCGGAGTTCATCCATACAAATAGATGAACACTTTAAGGAGTTTGAGAAAATGATTTTTTTTTTGTTTTCTTTATTCTGAGAACAAATTTTATTTTTTTTGTTCTTTGATTTTGGAACAGGTTTTTAAGTTTTGATTTCCAAAATATCTTGTGTTTGCTTTAATCTATAAAGGGGTTCTGGCATACACACACAAAGAATTATATTTTTAATGTAAGTAATTGGAAACCTCTATGCAAAGAGTGCATTTTCTATGTATTTAGATGCAAATGCGTAACTATCTCTATACAGATAATATATGCCGGCGCACATGCAGTAATTTGTATGTGTATATAGTATATATATATATATATATATATATATATATGCAAACACACATCAGAGTAGACTGACAAGTCTGTAGCCTGATACATCATTATAAAATGAATTGGGAACTGATATTTTTACTTTCCATTGGATAATGTTTGATTTATGAGATTAATATTCCCAAATGATAAGGAAGGGGAATTATATTGAAAAATAAATATTTGTTTTAATTTCACCATTAGACGATGGACTTATTGACTTTTCTACATATATTAAATTTATATAAACAGTTGCTAAATGCATATACACTTTTAAATGTTTGTATTTCATATATACATATATATATATATATAAATGAAGTTATTATGCATAAATATCTAATTAGGAAACCTATTTTATTTATCTATGTGTCTATCTATATGAGGAATATTATTCAGAGAATATGTGGTGTACAATGTCACCATTTTAATTGTGGAGGATTTAATAGGCAGAACCATGACTAATCTGTGAAGAATGGTAACTTGCTGGTTCGCCATACCATGTTTTGAGCTTGCTGAATTTTCTCATCAGTGATGGAGGTTGATGGGCATCCTGCTCCCACTTTGTGTATCACAGTTGTCCGGCCACTCTTAAACATATCTACCCACTCATACACACTTCTACACAGTAGTGCACTGTCCCCGTATTGTGCTAAAAGCCTCTGATGAATTTCAGGCTCTGATACTTCTTTTGACCAGATAAACTTGGTCAATTCCTTGGGGCATAATCCTAGTGGAGCGGCCATGTTTAAAACTGTAATGACAGCAGGCAAAATGTTGCAATCAAGCTCAAACTCTGATCATGTGACCACAACAGTGCTAACTACGAGCATGCATATGCAGAATGCAGTGTGAAAGATGTGTTGTGGCGAAAGTGCAGGGCTGGTTTAGTTTTCGGTAGAGTGTCCGACTAGAAACCACAAGGTCCTATGTTCGATACCAGCCCTCGCCGACTTAGCGTATGAGTAGCACAGGGATATGTGTGGTAAAGTGAGGAGCTGATGGTAGGTGTGGCACTCCACCTCAGACGCAAAAACAATCTCCTTAGTCTAGCGCTAGTGAAAAGGGGATAGACTTCCTCGCTGCCTGGATGTTACCGGCTTTAGGCCACCCCAATGACTTTATGACAAAAGTGCGGATGATTTTTGATAAACACTATTAAATGATTGTGTCTGTGTGAGAGAAGGAGTAAAGAATAATTGCTTAGTTGTGGCTAAAAATTAGTTTCCTGACTTAGGAGAAACATTTGGCAGAAATGCTTGTTGCATGGAACCTGTTGGAAATTGGAAAACTATAAATTCTCCTAATTTGGTAGACAGACTGATAGAAATCAGTTGGCAAGCAGAGATCGACATTGCGCCAATACCCGGTAAACTTGTATAGACTTTCATTATTAATCATTCATCTCAATTCTATACATCTTTCTTTAACTCAGTATTAAAAAAAAAGCAATTAAGAAGACTTACTTTGAAAACTTTCGTGTTCTGGTTTAATAGCTTATGAATTTGCTTCTGAAAAAGATAGATAATTATAATTACAAACTTATTTTCATTAAAATTCATTTTATTTTTTATTTTTTTAAAGAATAATCGTGAAATGTAATTCTTGATAATTTTCGTGTTTTAATTTCTAAGTTGATGAATCTTTGAAGTCTGAATATATCTGTTTGTTTTGTTATGAAAATGATAGCAATCAGTTTCCTCAGCTTTACATTTTGGTAAAGTGTGTGTGTGTGTGTGTGTTTGTTTATATATACTAGCAAATATATGCACCCTCCGGGTGCAAGTATTTAAGTTTTAATGTAATAAAATATTGTATTAAATTAGAAAGGCTAATGAAACTAAATAAGAATACAGATGAAAAGATTTGAAACAGAGGGAGTATAATAAAAGATTTGAAACAGAGGGAGTATAATAAAAAATGGAACAACTGAAACTTACTCTTCCATCACTCTCGTCTTTCATTGTTATTTTTTCTAATTTAAGTATTTAGTTATAAGAGGAAGTAAATAATAAAATGACAGTTATTTTATCTTGTTAATGGATTTCATTTAAGATTCATTGAAGAGATTTTTGCTTATATTCATTAAAATAAAACCAAACAGTTAGAAATCAATAACACTAAGCACATATTTATTAAATTCGATTTTTTAATATCAATATGCAAATTAGCCTTCCCGTTCATACTGTAAACCGCTATTTTGTTGTATATATAAATATAATTGCATGTTATTAGTACATAGACATAGTTAACAGTATTAATGATGTAAAACAATTTTATTAATAATTGAGATTTAGATAAAAATAAAATCATGGAGAATGTGATGTAAATAAATAAGGGAATTGTGACTTGAGTAGGAATATAGTTTCGGTTACAGACAGAAAAACACACAATCTCCATTATAATAAGATATATGTAATATATATATATATATATATATAATGTTTGTATGGGTATAGCGTGTATGTGTGTGTGTGTGTATATATATATATATATATATATATATATATATATAAACATGTATTGTACATGGAAACAGAAAACCCCACAACGTCTGATGAGACTAGGCTCATATTGAAATCTGGTCAAAATAAATTCATAATAGCCAAATGATGGTTTGTTAAGTTTTTCTTTCTTATTTTCATCCTCTTTTACCTCTTCTTTGAGTGTACTTGGTATGACATTAAACTGCATCTAGTGATGAAGTTCCAATTCTGGAGCTCTGGGGAGTGTGGAGTACCCCTTCATTACCCCCAGGTCCACTCTGACCCAAAATGGTAGTACCTGTTAAGGTCCCATCTATGGGTTAAATAGATAAATAAATGGGTTTTAAAAAATGTGTTTAAAATAAAATCTGAATACCAAAAAAGAATGAATAAAACAGATATATATGCTCTATCAAATATATTGAATACTCTTTACTTATAAATATATCAAACTATTTTGCTCAGTTGGTAAAGCGTCCAACTAGGAACCACATGGTTCGGGTTCGATACCGTTCCTCACCAACTCAGCATATAAGTAGCTCAGGTATCTGAGCGGTAAAGTGAAGAGCTGATGGTAGGTGTTGTACTCCACCTGAGACACCAAAACAACTGACTTTAGGCCACCCCTATGATGATGATATATGCGTTTGCTATCATGATTTTTCCTTCCAAGGACAGTGTCAGTGTCAGTACTTTGCCTTGTTTTTTCTACATCTCTAAATATTTGCCATACTTCAACTTCTTGTGAATAGTCCTTGTCACTGAATGTGGATGTTTATAACTGGCAATTGATCCTACTACATAGCAGAGTTGCACAGAAGAAGTGTGCTGGGACTACACACTGATATCATAAAGATTCTGAGGGAAACGTTTTTGAGGTCCTCTTAGCAGTAGAAAGTGAAGTGTTTTAGAGAATTTTCAGCAAACTTAAATGATGCTCAAGGGTTAAATCATCTTGGAATGAAGGGAGACAAACCTGCTGCTGCTTTGAACACAACCATTAAGTCTAGGGAGGGGTAATGTCAAAGTTAACAATATATATTCATGTGAATAAATGAAATACACAACACTGTCCTCAGATTTCTGTCAGGGTTTTGTGAAAAAATGATCTACAATGGAAGCATGCTGGGCCCATAACCCAGAGGTTCACAGATTTGGACTATTCTCTGCTACCATTGGTGTTAAATATAAAGGGTTTGAGTGAAAAGTTATTGTGTTCCTCTTAGCAGTAGAAGGTAAAGTGTTTTACAGAATATTCAACAAGCTTAAATAATGTTCAGTGGTTAAGTCCATATTAAAATGAAGGGAGACAAGCCTGCTGCTGCTTGGAACACAACCATTAAGTCTGGCTAGGAGGAATAATAAAGTTAACAATAGATATTCTTGTGAATACATGAAACACTGTTCCCAGATTCATACCAGTTTTTTGAGAATCCCTTAAAGGAAGAAAAATATATCCAATTAATAATGATCAACTTTGTCCTATTTTTATTTACATTTATTTTTGCTACTTTCCAATTATTATACTGTATGCTTTTTTTAATTTTTTTTTTTTACTTCCTTTCTTTGCATAGTCATCGAAAAGCAACTTCTGTCTGACATTTTTTGATGGACATTTCTTATAATCCAAATACGACCATAAAGAAATTGAAGAGGTAAAAAACTAAAAAAAAAAACAAAAACAAAAAAAAAAACGGTTAAGAATATTCATAAAATAGATTACTGGTTTAATACTATTTCTTTTATGATTTTTTTTTTTTTCTTACAAAATTCTTTTTTTCTTTTCTGAAGAAATAAAATTCCTTTTCTGAATTTAGTCATTGATATGAGAATTATTGTGTTGGTCGCAAATAAATTAACCTTTTATTATGTTCTGCATTATTTGATGTTTAAACATTGTGTGTTTACCTGTTTTCAATGTTTTGTTTTTTTTATAATAAAAAGTTTAATCTGATCTGATTTTGTATTTAAAAGGCAAAAATTTATTGGTTGAAAAAAAATCTGCAGATAAAAACATTTCATTGGAGTAAATTCAAACATAGGAAATTTGAGAATAAACATTGAACTCTTCAACTTTTAAAATGAGTTAAAAAATCAATCATTGATTAAGATTCAGCAAGAAGTTATAACATTCCTCAATATCTGCTTGCTTCATATTCTAAATAAAGAATTCTTTTATTTGTAGAAACTTAAATATTGGTTAAAATAATCCAAATGCATTCAAAATCCATAAAAAGTATCTTTAGCATCTAACTAAATGACCCATGAACCTGTTGGGTTTCCATTTTAACAGAAGTATATGGCGACATTGATGCTTCTACAAGGTGGGGAAAAATGATCTTTGTTGTATTAACTGTATGGAGGGGTAAGGTGGAAGTGGTACTATTTAACAAATGTTTAATGCTATGAAAAACAAAGTTGTTTACACTTCGGTGAAATGACATTCACTGAGTCTCGAGCTTGCTTATAACAATTCCTTATAGATGCATTACCATCTGAAACTACACACACGCAGTTTCGGGAATGCCATCTCTTGGAAAACAGTAAGAACTTAATCAAGGTCCTAATATATATATATATATATATATATATATATATATATTAGTAATTATAGATGTCTGAGTGCAATTCTACTTTGACAATTCTAGTTTGAAAACAGAAAAAAAAGTTTTATCAAAAGAACAAAAGGTTGATTATTTAAGCATGTTGAAACATGAGTTTTACATTTGTAATGAAAGCCAAGCCTACTTTTCTGTTAGAAGCTCATAGGATGATTGGAAACATTTTAAAAAAATCTCAAAACTCAAATGACAGCATTCTATGAATTATTTGGAACTATATCAAAACCCTCCCTTAAATATATCTATTCCTCTTTTTATGACAACTGTAAACATAGGCTTGTAAACACCAAAGTATTTACTGCTCTGTCTGCTTGAGCTGTAAAATATGCCAACTGCACCTCTACAGAGATGTTAGACCCCCCCCCTATGGGGCCACCTGTTGACCATGGGTGGCAACTCATAATGTCTGAGGACAGGATTGTGCTGGTTGAGCAGTCTGTAACCCTGGTAATAAGTTGTCCTGTGACCTGCACACATTCCACTTTGACCCTTACTTGGGCTTGACAGCCGTTGGAGAATCATCATCCTATCAATTAGCTGGTCATGTCAAGCCATAGCAACTATATGATTGTCTTGACTGTATTCTTCAAATTGCTCTTGTAGCACCCCTCTCTTTTATCATATAAGTGCTACAAGGCAGTGGCTGAGAGTCATGCACCAGTATTTATTAATAAACATGAAGTTAATCAAAGTTATTTCTACCAATTTATTAATACACATTAAGTTATATAAGAATGATCTGGCATTAGATAACCCACAGGGGTTGATATGCCATTAAATACCAACCAACCAAAGTGTTTATGTAAGGACTTAGTAATTAATAAATATTATTGAGATGTTAACATTTATATCTCTGTGGTGACAATTGCTTAACTGCAAATGCCTACAGATTAACTTTTACACTTCTTGATTTTTGGAAAAAGTCATCTGAACAAAATTACTGAAAAATTTAAAAACTTTGGTTTTTAATGAGAATATGTTCAGCAAAATGGCTATTTTATATGATGAAGCAAACAGTTTATCTAAGCTGAGAAATACTGAATATCTTCATGCACTATCTGCCTGATAAGAAACTCAGACTCCCATATCCCAGGCTATGGATCTGATTGACTTGTTACAATCGCTTTCAATCATGGTCTGGATCTTGACAACACATATGGGAGTTCTTTTTCTGGCAGCTCTTATCTTATAATTGTGGAGATAGAACTCACTATACTAGAAAGTTAGATTAGGAGGCATCCATGGTTTAATGGTTATCATCATAGGAAATGGACATGGCAAGTTTAAATCCTGACTGCATTTCCCATAGCACTAATACTTTAGGGAAAGGTATGATTTCATTTATTCTCACTCCATCTATGGGTAAATAGTAGGGCAAACTGGGCTGTTAAAGTTTGATATGACAACCAGTCTAGGAGAAGAAAAACTGAACCTGCTAAATTCTGCTCAAAAACAACCTTGAGGCTGGTTTCATTTCCCATAGTGCTAATACCCTATGGAATGGTATGAATCTATTCTCACTCCAGCTATGGGTAAATATTAGGGTTGACTGGGCTCATTAACCTTGGTATATTTATGTTTTTTTATCAAAATGTTTTTATTAGTATGTTCCTTGGAATTCCATAGCATTCAAATTTCTCTTGGTAATCTTTTAATCATAATGTTATGTTTCTTGATATTTCTTGAGTTGTCATTCTTTCTATTCCTGTATATTCATTTCTACCCCCCCCCCTTTATAACTTGAGTGCTTATAAAATCTATGTGCCTTAGATATTGTCTAATTCCCTTTCCTACACATGACAAATATCACAATTTTTCCTTAAGAAGAAAACCCCACTTTTTGGCATACATGTACGATACGTAAATTTTGATCCCCGTCCCAATGCTACTCCATTTCTATTTCATCTAAGAAAATAAAGTTCTTTTTTATCAACACAAAAAAACATTTGCATAATGAAAGAAATTAATGCATTTTCTTAGCATAATTACTATATATGTGTTTCTTTGAGTATAAAGCCTTGTTAAATATTATGCTACAATGGAAATAAAGAGAGGAACTTACGCATTCTAGTCATCAAAGTCACTCTCATTTATGTCTGGGGTTGGCTTGTTAGCCTAGGATGTTAGACTTACTATATATATATATATATATATATATATATATGTATATATATGTGTGTGTGTGTGTGTGTGTGTGTGTGTAACTCGAAATAAGAAAAACTTAGAACTCTGTCATGTTGCAAGTTACAAATTTATTTCAACTAGAATTCTCAATTTTTTTCTCAAAATAAATCTATATTGGAAAGATATTTAAAATTTCTTTATATATATTTATATGGAAAAAAAGAGTCTGAATAGAATCATTCCCACCAAAAACTTATCGTTATTTTTGTGTGTGTGTATATATATATATATATATATATATATATATAT
Organism: Doryteuthis pealeii; assembly: GCA_023376005.1. Taxonomy (NCBI): domain Eukaryota; kingdom Metazoa; phylum Mollusca; class Cephalopoda; order Myopsida; family Loliginidae; genus Doryteuthis; species Doryteuthis pealeii. Next base: position 129,831,625 of record CM042139.1, read on the forward strand.
ATATATATGGAGAAGGATTGCTTTTTTCCTTTCTTTCTTTTTTCTTTTCCTTTCATTTCTTTCCCTTCCTTCTACCAACAAAATATTCGTCTATTTTGGTGGACATTTAAAAGAGAAAAGAAGAGACGATCTCTTATTTAGTTACAAGATAACACAACCATAAATTTCACTGAATCACGTTGAAAAGAAAAGGTTACCTTAAATAACATTCGTTTAATCATCAAATAGAATAATCTCCTAAAAAACTCTAAATGCATAAAAAAATAATCTAGATAAACACTGAAAAAATAAAACACAGGTGGGCTGGATGCTGAATTTTAGACCACACATCATGATGCATCGGATTTTCCAGATTTTATCGTAACAGTGAATTTATGAAGAGCTGGACAAATTATGGCTCAGTAGTGTCCAAAAATTTATCTTAGATAATCTTAAATAAGATAAATAGATTTGTATATCACATTTGAAAAAAAGAATGTGATATGTAAGTGATTAAAGACTTGGAATTGTAGACAGGAAAGAAACAAATTTGGAATTTTAGATTTTGACTGATAGAGGTGGGTGGTTTACCCCCCCCCCCAATTTTTTTTCCAGTTTCATCTGCACACCAAGATTTTTTTTACATACTGATATTGTTTGGTGTAGTGCTATTACTACTGAGTGACCATATACAAGTAGACACAGTTAAAATAGACTTTTCGATTCTAATAAAATTAATTTTATCAACATTTGTACTATTGTAAGAGGAAAAGATTGAACAAAAATATGATCAAAACATTTAATTGGCTATTTTTAGGAAATAAATGTGAAATCTATTTTTTTACAAAGGAAATAAAAAAAAAAAAAAATAAAAAATATAAAAAGGAAATACGGCAGAAATGACATGGTGTCTGAAAATTGGTTTCCCTATATATCTAATCATCATTACACAAGAGAATGAATGGTTTCCTTAGAAAGAAAAAATACTAAATTAAAAACTGAAACCAAACTAGAAACCGAAGTATCAAGGAAAAAGCAAACAAAATTAATACCAAAACCAAAATTACCAAATTAAATAAAAATAACCTGATCTGTGTGGTAGAATGGGAAGCTGACAGTAGGTGTAGTGCTTTACCTCAGCAAAACAATCTCTCTAGTCTAGCATTATTGAAAAAGTGATAGACTCCCTTGCTGTTCGGCTGATACCGACAATAGGCCACTCTACTGACTTTTGTTTTTTATTATTTATTATGAATTGAACTCTCTCTCTCTCTCTCTCTCTCTCAGCAATATTGATGATAATCTTGTCACTGGCATGTCCTGTATAGTAAGTAGTTCAGCCAGATACCCTGATATTGGTTTAATGCAATTCAGTACTATCTACTACACAGAGAGGAAGTAATGAATATGATTAAGTAATTCTTCTTATCAACAGAAATGTCAAACCCTGAATGGTACCCTGATAACTTAGGGGAGAAACAAACCAACCAACCAATCATAGTGTGAATGTTAACCATTTGACCACAGAATCATTTCTAAATGATTTATACTTTTATTCACAGATGTGAAATTCTTGATAGACTTATATTCATTGAAAGTAGTCCTGAGTCTAGCTCTGCAGTGTGAAATCTCTGTTTTGAACCCACTAAGTTGAGCCATAGTTTAGTGTCAAACCACTTGTCTTGATCTTGCTTTACTGACTTCACTAATCTGACAAATCAAAGCACAGATTCAAGGCTTTCTATCCTTATAATATTATAATAATATTTGTTTCCTTTTTTTAAAATTGTATTTGATGGCATACAAGAGTCCTTGCTCTGAATTCCCCCTGAATGTTGCACATCACTCTGTAAACCAACATTTAACCTTATCTTCAACTAACTGTAAATATAAAAAAAGATATCTTGTATAAGCATAACTTAAAACATATCTTATATTTTTCTGTCTCATCTATGCCATCAAATATCATAATTTGTACTTACTAATATATTCACTCTGCCTGAAATATTTTCTCTTGTCTTACCTTTTCTTCTGTAACAGTTTAAAGAATAACTGCTATGATATCACCTTGAAATGGGGTTATAAAAAAATTATCCCAATATATAAAACTTATACAGGGTAGCCCACAAAATACTGAAACATTTTAAAAATTCCTAACTTTCTTGTTCTTAATTTGATTTTCATTATTTTTCAGATATTATAAATAAATTGAAAATCTTACAATGTGAAAGATTACATTGAAATAAGAGAATTTTACTATTAAAGGTTCATAATTTCAACAAAAATAAATTTTTGCTGGCAGAATAATTTTTAAAAATTCAGAATTCAAATGGCCTTCTCATTCGCCCACTTTGTCTGCTTGACTTCTTTTTGGGGGTTTATTTAAAGGAGTGTGTATATTTGAATCAGCTTAAGACATTATTTGAGATCAAGAATAATATTCATACAGAGATAAGAGGATTGACCTTAGAAACTTTGAGAAAAGTCATATAAAGTCCTCTACATAAGGTACAAATGCACCTTTGTATTCGTGAAAATAGAGGCAATCTATAAGATAATTTTCACAAATAGCTAAAAATATATTTCCTTGCATTATATTTTATGACTAAAAAGACTAAATGATTATTTTATTATGTGTTAGTCATTTATGGGCCACCCTGTATAAATCTAGCCCAAAACACAACTACCATGGTCAAATACGTGAAAAAATATTTTGAACCACTTTTATAATTAAATACAGTATTTAAATATACTTTAACACTTTGAACCCAAATGGATGATATTTGTTTTACTGATGAGAAGTATATAAACCCAAGTGGCTGACATTTTGGCTGCTCACTAGAAATACATTAACCCAGGTGGCTGAAATTTTGACTGCTAACTAGAAGTACTTAAACCTGAGCAGCTAAAATTTTGGCTGAACCCAGGTAACAAAAATTTTGGTTGCTAACGAAAAGTACATAAACCTGGGAGGCTGAAATTTGGGCCACTAACTAGAAGTACATAAACCTGAGTGGCTGAAATTTTTACTGCTAATTAGAAATACCTAAACCTAGGCAGCTGAAATTTTTGGTGCTAACTAAAAGTATATGTATACGGGAGGCTCAAATTTTGACCATGGATTCTACACATCTACATTACTATTGCTGATAAAATGTTTTAATCTTATGTTTTATATATAATCTTATTCTTTAATATATTTGTCCATAGAATGTTGTATTTTGTTATTTAACAGATTGTAAAGGGTTTAAATAACAGATTATAACATTTTAGATTTTCAGCTATTTTTCAAGTGAAAGAGCTACAGATGTGGGGGTCTCGGTTTTGCTAAGGGTTAATACCATCAGCCTTGTTTGTAGAATTATTTCTCTTCAGGCTTTTATGATTTCTGACTGTTACAGATAAAATGTAAGACTTTAAATGTATAATGACTTTCAAGTGTGCTTCTCTGTATGTATGTACTATACCTACCTTTCTAATAACTTCTTTATCTATGTACCCTAATGTATTTTTTCTCCTAAATGTACAACAAAACACCCATTGACAAAAATCCTTATGTATACAACAATACTACTTCAGACAAAATAATACATATAATTTTTCTAGGGTGAGTCAAAAGTTTTGCAGTATTTCAAGTGTTCCAGTGTCTGTTCACAAAGCCGAGCTTATAAAGGTGTTGATTAATGGCACTTTGCAAAGGATCAAAGTCTGCCAACAATGTACGAGTGCTTGTGCTTGGCTGTACTTCATCAATTTCAAGCAAGGCCTCATCTTCCATAATTGAAGATCTCTCTGAACTTGGGTTGTGTCATTTTCCTTGAAATTTCTGAATCAGTTTTGTGACATACGTTTGTTGACAGTTCCTGTGCCTTCCACATCATTAATTTCTACTGCTGCTGCCCTAGAACCTCATTTTTCCGATGGGTAGCATACAGTGATTCTAATTGCAATTGCTTAACCAATCATTATCAAAGGTATAAAATAAAGAATAAATAATGTTTGGTATATATATTTGGGGCCAGCTTAGCTCAGTCATTAGAGTGTCTAACTGGGAAACTTGAGGTTCCTGGTTTGATACTGGCCCTCGCCGACTTAGTGTATGAGTAGCACAGGGATCTGTGCGGTAAGGTGAGGAGCTGATGGTAGGTGTGGCGCTCCACCTAAGATGCAAAAACAATCTCCTTGGTCTAGCACTAGTGAAAAGGGGATATACTCCCTTGCTGGCTGGCTGGCTGATACCGATCTTAAGCCATACGAACAACTTTACTTTCAACTTTTTTACTTATGTTATATGTGAAAATAAAGAATAAACGATTCAGCTATGACTGAACAACAAGTTGTATCAAATTAATGATATACATATTTACCAACCACTCTGCACGAGCAGGATGTGACAAGAGGTCATTTTCTTAAGAGTTTAACGGGTTTCAATTCTGAGTTTTCCTTCTCCTAGACTGGTTGCCTAACTAATATTAAAGTACCCAGTCTGCTCTACTATTGCCCCATAGCTGAAAGGTGAATAGTCTGATGCACACCTTTTCCAAGAGTATTTGTGCTATGTGGAATGCAAACAACCTTGTCCAGGATTTGGACTTATCTTGCCATGCCTATTTTCTATGCTGATAACCATTACACCACGTGCCTCCATAAATTAATGATATAACATGGAGATGCAATTTGTCAAAAATCATCCGTGAAAAGGAAAATGATTTCTGCTGACAATTACGGATCATGTCATACTGCAATTTATTTGCCAGCCAATGTGAACCTTGCTTTCATCAGCAGAAAGGTTGATTGGGCAGTGCTTTCATATTATGACATTTGAGAGGAGGTGGGCTACAACCTTGAGCCCTTTCATTTGGCAGTTGACATTGTTGTCAACTGGTGCAATTTTCTGGTTTCAGAAAAAGGTTAAAGAAGTGCATGTCAAGAAAATTATGCCTGGGACATTTGACAGTTTTAATAAACTTATCAATTTATCAGCTGCAATGACCTTTGATTGAATTTGCAAACTCAGTCAGAAGAATTAACCTTTATTGGTTTTAATGCTTTTCATTTTAACAAAATTACTTCTTGTGACTTGCAATTAGAAAACTAGATTTCTTTTCTTGTTAATAAATAGTAAATGCCAGCAGAAACCCTTGTATGTTCTGGGTATGATGCTAAACTGCATCTAGTGGTGAGATTCCAATTCTGGAGCTCTGGGGAAAATAGAGTACATCTTCCTTGGTGCATACTGCAACTGGGGCGGCTATGTTTACACTGTAAATACACCAATAAATACAGTTCTTAGACCTGTAATTAAGCATTTAATTTTCATTTCTTCAATACAAAATACACATATATATATATATATATATATATATATATAGCATTGGAATGAAAGTCTTGTCTGATACAAAATAGTATTTATTGAACTCAATTTACATATTGTCTTTATTGGTTAAATAAATGTTACTTTGTATCGGACAAGACTTTCATTCCAATCCTATATATATATATATATATATATATATATATAAAATCTTATTTAATGAAAAATTTATCAATATTTAAATTGTCATGTTTTAATTTAACCTAGGGGATTCTTTAAACTTTAGATGTGGATGTTTAATCACTGGACGTTTTGTCTGTGGGTGTTTTGTCTGGTTCTGTTTTTATCCCTCAAGGTTTAGCAATTTACATCTCAGACGCATTCTCATTTCTTCCTGCCCACCCCATTACATTAATTCCAGCTGTCCTAGTTCCCTTATAGAATTATTCAAGTAAGAAATTACGCACATTCAGTTAGCACAAGTAGTGACAATTATTACCATCACTTACATGTTCGTGCACAGGTAGAAGTGTTGCATCAGTTCGTTGTTGTTGTTTTTAGTGTTTTTATTTCAAATTTAGTCACTAGAATGTTGCTGTTGTTTATTATTTTATACTAGTCTTGACAGTAATGTGCAGTTTGCATGCATTTTAACCCTTTATTTTGCATTAAATTTTTCTTAAATGAATAAAAAAAATTTTTGTGACAGAAAAAATTCACTTATTTTAACTTTATGAAAATATGTACTCTAGCATTTTTTTCCTGATTATTTAATAGATATTATATATATGTCTTATATATTTAGCAAATAAAAAGCTTAAATACTTCATCAGAATGCGATTCACAGTCTGATGAAACCGATTGATATTGGTGGCAATAAATTTATAACTGATAATATGACCGGTATTTAAGCATTTTATTTGCTAAGTAAATTAATCTGTATAGAATTCCTTAATTATTGTGCATTGAGCTCTCAATAGGAACTATACCAATTTTAATATTTCAATATTAAAAAAGTCCTGCTTTGAATTATTCCCAACACCAACTTACCTGGTTATATATAATGTGTCTTTTACTGACAGTTTCAATTCGTTTACTTTAATCATAACATGATTTTAATTGAATTAGTAATTAATTAAATTAATCAATTTAATTATTAGATAGATATTCATTTTTAAATGCTCAATTTAGTAAAAATAGGCATTTAAAATTCTTGTCTTTATCACTTTCATTCAAAAAAAGATTCAATGGTAGGTCTCCCAGACATTTTTGAAAACCTCTAAATGCTGAACGTCCTTTCATAGTGGGAATTTAAAGAGAATTTTATATTTTCATTTTAAAAGCTGACTAATCTTAGATGTCCTTTTTATAAATTAATAAATAAAACTGAATATTGGAGCGAGAAAGCAAATAATGTGGGAGGTGAAAAACGCTAATAACATTCCCATTCTTAAAGAATATTAAAATGATTTTCTGTCAAATTTGTTGAAAGGATGCAGTTCGTAGTCATTAAGCACAATGCTAAATGACATTCTGTTTTAAAAATTTATGTTATAATTATATATAATAAGTGACCGGTTTAGCTCAGTTGGTAGAGCATGCCTGCAGAAATCACAAGATTCTGGGTTTGGTACTGGTCCCTGCCAACTGGGTAATCTGATCTGTGTGGTAAAGCATCTAAGAGCTGAAAGTAAGTGTGGCACTCCACCTCAGCAAAAATACTCCCTGGTCTATCACAAGCAAAAAGGGGATAGACTTCCTCACTGATACCAATAATAGGCTAATTTGCAGGTTTACTTATATATTATAAATAATTGAGATAAATCAGCAAGATTCCAGTATAATTTGCATTTGATAGTTATCTTCCTTGAGAATATCTAAAGTGAGTCTGAATGAAGACCTCATTTTATTATGTTGCAAAAAAATTTGAAAATTGCTTTTTATATATATATATATATATATATTACCCAAGCTAGTGCATTAAAATGCTATTGTACTAATACAAATCTGGCTATAAGTTCCATTTTTGTTATCTTACATTAAGATGCCTACAAAAAATCAGATTTTTATAATGCAGAATATCCACAAAATAAATTGACAGTTTCATATATCTAAATATATTTTTAAAAAAGTTATTTAAGATATTGACTCTCATGGTACAGTTTTGCATAGAAATACTTATGGAGGCACCCGTGGTGTAATGGTTATCATCATAGAAAATGGACATGGTGACACTAATTCAAATAATGAACTTTTTCCAATTTGCTGTTCACATAGTGTTAATACCCTTGAATAGTATGAATCCAACACTTCTCCCTCCAGTTAAGGCTAAAATTGTAGGGAAGACAAGGCTCTTTAATCTTGGTATGACAACAAATTCAGGAGAAGGAAAACCCTGAATTAACACCTGTTAAACTCCGTATGAAAATCGACCTTATGTCATATCCTGCTTGTGCAGAGGTGTTGGTAAAAGGGGAAGCACTTGAAATTTATTATTCAGTGTACCAAAAACCATAGCTGTTGAGAAGGCATTTTTTGTGCTTGAATGATGGAGTATGAATTCAGTAACTATCATGCAGCACAGTTTTAGAACACATTTCCCTGCTGACCTGACAATCTGTCTATGATTAGCTGACATATTTTAAAACAGCATAAGGTTTGTGTAAAGGTAAATGTCCTGGAGGACCATCAGTATCAGAAAAATAATTTCATGCTACCTGCGGAGCGTCTAGAGTTCCACAAGGAGGACAGATGAGGAGTTATATTTTCTTTGAGATTATTTGAAAATGAAGGTTGATATGCCATTAAACCAAGAAACCAAACCAAAACAAGTGTTTCACAGCCCTGTCGGTGGGACTTTAGAATACACCGACTGCACCTCTGCAGAGGGGTAAGACTCTTCTAATGGGGCCACCTGTTACTGTGGGTGGTAACTCATGATGCTTAAGGACGGAATCCTGGTAAATGAGCAATCTATGACATGCAACAGCTCACTTTGACCTTTACTCGGGTTAGACACGCATTTGGACAGGCCTCCTCTGATCAATTGGATGGTGACGCCAAACTCGAGCACCTATATGATTGTCCTAACCGTATTGCCCTTATGGCAACTCTTTTTATCATATGAGTTCTAGAAGGTGGTGACTGAGTGTCTTCATGTCCTGTGTATGACGTTAAACTCTAACTGATGGTGAGGTTCCAGTTCTGGAGGTCTGGGGAATGTGGAGCACCCCTTCATCACCATTGCTCCCGAGTCCAGTCTGACTCGGAGTGGTAGTACCTGTTAGGGTCCCATATATGGGTTAAATGGAAAATTTGTTTACAAAAAATTGAGTTAAAAAAATTGTCTTCCAAACTATCGCTACGAGTCTTTCAAAACCGGCATTAAATGACCTACCATGGTTAATATGCCATAAAACAAAACAAACAAGTGTTTCATCAGAATCCAAGTGGTGCAACCATACAGTAGTACTAACATGGCTACAGCTTGGAAGCATTATAAAAAACATTGAGTTTCTTTATGAATCACATCATGTGTAATAGTTACCAAGCTAGATTCGCAGCATTGTGAGTGAGTTTGATTCCTACTGGGCGCCCCATACTTCTGGCCTTTGGCCACATCTAAGCTAAGCTATAGAACTATCATGATTGTCAGTGTCTTAAATAGTCTTTATTTTAATCATTTAATTTATTGACACTCTGCAATATAAGATTGATATCTTCCTTGGATTGAAATTCAATTTTAAAATGAAGAAATATTAAAAAATATTGAAACTTGTCTGTTGTTCTTTTGATCATTATGTGAATTGCAAAACAAAGGGTTAAAATAAACTACTAATAGTTTACTTTAGATTTTTAAAGTTTAATTTTGAACTTTTTCTGTCTATATAAATATCTATATTTGTACAAAAATTTTACTTATTACATATTATTTAATTTTTTTTTGCTTGAGTATATAAATATATTTAGTATAATTTTGTATATTTTTTTTTAGTTTTTCTTTTGCCATTTTGTAATTATTTTTTATTTTCTACATTTTTTGTTTTCACAAAACACTTTTTTTTTGTATTATTTGGATTTTTCGGACTATTGTCCTCATTTTTATTGTTATATGCACAATGTTTCAGCCGATGTGCTCACCAATCTTCAGGTATTTCTTGTTGAACTTGGGAAACTTCTTGGCAAACTCACGAGCCTTCATGTGACAGAAATTCAAACTGAACCCTTTTTATTCAGTCCACTGAGGTAGACTGTTCTGATTCTGCTAACCATGACTGGTTACAAGTGTTAAGCTATGTTAACTATTCTATGTTATTATGTTCAGAGTTTGACAAGAAAAACCTGAAGAAGCAAATTGGCTGAAATGTTGTGTATATAACAATAAAGGTGAGGATAACAGTCCAAAAAATCCAAATAATACAAATTATCAAACCTCACCTATGTTGTTTTTTTAATTTAAATTTTCTGTTGAATTTTTTGTTTTCCTTTTAATGTTGTTAATTAGCTGATCCTTAGACAAGGCTTTTTGTGCCCTATCTTCCCCTTTAGATGTGCTCACTGTGAGGATTGGCGAGCCTACCAAACTCCAATGTAACATTACTGCTCTTGACAGGATGTTGGGACCCTCACGCATAGTGTGGTTTAAGCAAGATGAGCCGTTCACTGCAAATTCTGAGAAGAAAATATTTATTAATCAATATCACATCCCGTCTCAAAGAATGCTTCTCAGTGTATTTTCTATCCTAGACACTAAGTTTGAAGATTCAGGTGTCTATATTTGTAAAACAATGCATCCAGATGTTACCGAAATTCGACGATACAAAGTGGAGGTGGTAGGACCGAATGGTGAGTACTCTCGTTTTTCTCCTCCTCATCCTCCTCTTCAACTCCTCTTTTGAATCCACTTTCTCAGGAGTTTGGATTTTATTATCTGCTACTGAAAAAAAGAAAGAAAAAAAAGACCTCAAATCTTGCTCTTACCATTACTGTCTGCGTCTGTATTTTTATTTTCATCCTTTTTTTTTTTTTTTTTTGCATATGTGAAATTATTGCACTTTGAAACGCTAACATTTTTCATGATGGATCTATTTTATTTTTATGAGTAAACATTTTTAGGAACTGATTATACACTTACAGTTGAGAATCTTTTAGGAATAAGGACCTACTATCAGTGTGAACTCTTGAACTTTCTCAACTGTTTCACTTTTGTTTTTGGGAGTGGTCTACATTAAATTGTTATACCTTAAAATAAGACAATTCAGCAATAGATGGATTGAAAAAAGCCATACACTGAAAAACTTATTAAGGTAAATTTGTGTTGACACTTTTTAATAAAGAAAAATGCTGTAATTGGTGGGCTTGGTATGACTGTAGAGATTGATGAAAGACTGATTCGGGTGTGGGGTTGAAAGTCTGTTCTTGGCTGACAACTTGGTTCTGTGGCATGAGTCGGAGGTTGTTAGCCCTACTGTCGGGTCAACATCCGTTTGATGTTATATTTCTCAGTAACTTAGGGTGTTGTTTTTCATTTAATTTGTTTTGTTGGTGAGTGGATGTATTGAGTAATTAAAATTTATGAATAAAGAGAGATATCTATTTCTGTTATAACATGATCCTGAGTGCAAATATTTGTTGTCAACAGGTTTCTTATGGCCTATTAAACATCCTATAGTAGCCAACCACAAAGAGAGATATATAGAGATGTGTATAATGACAGAATCTGCATAATTAGATCTATTAAACTTATCACAATTATCAAAATTGGAAGAAGAAAGAAAGCAACAAGAGGATGGCTGCTTTTTGTCTAGGCTAAATGATGGCATTATGTTTTTCTCCAGTCAATTTCTGTCCTTCCCTCTCCTCACTGTGAATCCTCCATCCCTATTTTACGATTACCGTTAATCAGCTGATTATTTTTCTTAAATCATTCCCCTAATTAATTCTGTATATTTTAGTTATAATGATAGATTGACCAAACAGTTTTCGGAGGGATATGCAGCAAGAAAAGACAAATTAAAAAAGTATGACATTCAAGCAGATATGATAGATTCATATCTGTGTGAATTCTTGTGTTGAGAGAGTAATACTTTCAATCAAATTCTTAATGATATAGGTGATTCACAATAAAATATTTTTCAAACCTATCTATCGCTTAATAGTCTTATTTTTAAGGTATATCAATTTACAGTACACAACTCTAAAAAAACAAAATGAAAGTGAAATAGTCAAGAAAGTTCAAGGGTGCCCGATCAGTGTATAATCAGGAAAAAAGTATATAAACCCAGATTGATACTTTTTGCTATCTTAATCAGATAAGATTAAGATAGCAAAATGTGTCAGTCTGGCTTTCCATACTTTTTTCCATCTTCTCATATATATATATATATATATATATATATATATATTTTAATAATTAATAATGTAGTTTGCTATCTTTCATAAATAAAGAGTGCTCAATATCAGTGATAGAGCATATATATCTAAGTTAGGATGGCATAGACACAGTCTCATCGACACTTAGTAACTCAGTTTTTGGGCTATGCAATCGTCAAACCAAGTGGTGCTCATATGCTGGGTGTCTCTTAATATACTATTGTGTGCAGTATGATAGGAAGGGTGATCTAGTTTGTGGCGCATTCTGGGAAGGGCTGTCTAGATTATCATGCATGGTTATTCACATGGCTGAACTCAAAATCTGAAGAGTGTTGTTCACAGAACCTGTGGAATGGTTTACCATTCCACAGGTTATCAGTTCATCCAAAACATATGGCTCGTCCTGTGCCAATCTTTATCACCATAAACTAATCACCCATTTTAACAGATTAGTAGCTGACTATCCTTAGCTGAACTGTTGGACACTCATATGCTATGCTTGATGAAGAGCTATGAATAAATGTGTGTATATATATATATATATATATATATATATATATATATATATGTGTGTGTGTGCTTAATTGAAGTCGTACCTAATTTTGAAAGTTAATTAATTAATAATTAATTAATTAGGCGGACATACCTATTTAAATGTAAGGCTAAACAAATCGAGAAAAATCAATCTCTGTATGTACATTTCTGCCTATTAGGCCTCAACAGCAGAGCTATAGATAGAAAGACCACCTTGTGTGTGATTTGAAACCCAACTGTCAAGCTGACAGGCGAGCATGCCTACATAATTAATTAATTAACTTTCAAAATTAGCTATGACTTCAATTAAGCACATATTCTCCACAAAATTGTCAGCTAAAAAAAGCCATATCATAAACACACTGCGTGTGTATTTACTTCTCATATATATATATATGTATGTATGTATGTATTTATCATATATTTATATATGTATGTATGTATGTATGTATGTATGTACCCATATTTGGGCACCTTCTCAAGGTGTAATAGTTAGCAAAGCGACAATATGTAAAAGTATATTTTTCTATCAGGACAGCAAATTTTTCTGCATTTCCTACAATCGTACAACGTCAATAAGCACTTGACTTACCAACTATTTATCATTATTATCATCATCAAGGTATGCTAACAGCACATTCTTTTGACTATCTCTCACTATCCATCCCTATTGGAAAGTTCTCTAGACAGCATCCAGTCTCCGCACAGAGCTGATGAATGTAAGTTTTTGCTGTTCGGCCAACACTAGTGTATCCATAGGTAGGAGTCCATAGGAGAACATCGCTTATGAGTTTTTCCTTACTTCTCTAGTAGTGCCCAGCATGTCTTACTTGAAGGGTTTTTGAAATGGGATGTAAGTGGCCGTACAGCTGCTGTTTTGTAGGATGCTGCTTCCAGGATTTGTTCAAAATACCATGCTGCATCCTTTTGTAGTTCTTATCTAGCATTTTCTCCAGGTTGCTTGGAAGGATTTCTGTGAATAATTTATCTTTTATACTTACTTTTTATACTTATTATCTTTTATACTAAACTTAAGGTAATTGTAATAATGATAATCACTTTCATTATTATAATGATCATGTTGTATTAATTCTTTTTCTTTTATTTATTGTGCAATTGTTGCTTTGCTTGACAAAAATGCATGGGTTTTTATGCATATTTTTCTTCAGTTTTGCTTGCTTTTTGCTAAACTATTTGAAGTGTTATATATAATTTGTTTGTTTTTATTATTCTTTTCAATGTAATCTATTTTAATCCATATATTATTCTTTTCAAAGTAATCTATTTTAATTTATATATTATTCTTTTAATTTCTATGGAATTTTAAACATTTCTTTTTAAGTTATTTTTCAATACTTTGCTTCTATTATTTTGTTCTGCATTTTTCTTTTACCTTTTTATATTATTTCTATTATTTTTCCTCCCTTCCATCTTTTTCTTTCTGTTTTCTTTAATTTTTTTCCCATCTTAATTTCACTTATTTATTCTTTTTTTCCTGCATTTTATTCCAGTTTTTATTTTAATCAAATGACACACATTTTGCTAGTTTTTATTTTTTTATTTATTTAAATTCGTTTTTTTTCTTTTTGGCTTACTGGATTTTTTGTAATTTCTAAGATTTTTGTTTTTGTTTTTGTTTATTTCATTTATTTATTTTTTGCTGTGAATTTTTTTGTCTTGCATGTGTTGAAAACAAAAAAAATACTAAAAATTCTGGTATTCCTAAACTTATTTTGCAATTTTATTTTTATTTCCTCAATTTTTTTTTCTTTAAAGAAATCTTATAAATTGGAGATTCCTGTGTTTATTTTTTTTTCTGTGACTATCACAAATCATGGATTTCTTGATAGTCCACAGAATATGTCCAAATAAAACTTTCAAGCAATTAATTTAAAATGGTTGACATGTAATAGACATAAATTAGAGTATACAGTACTTTACTCAGTACTTTTAAGGTTTAAACAGATAAGAAAAAATAATTACTAGAAGAAATTAAATTTAAACACCAATAAAGTACAAAACCAGCTCTGAAAACACACACTTCTAAGAAATCAATATTAAATTAACAAGCATGAGACATGAATTATTTTGTTTATATTTAATTTTTATTCATATTATCTTTGAAAATACTTAGATATTGAAACTATAAACAAAATCACCTACAACTTGTGTTTTTAATTAAATATTGATTACCAATAATAGTATATCATCAGACATAGCATCTATCTATATTCACTTCTGTTGGTTTTTTTTTTCTTATTTTGAGTAAGATTTACCAAAATTAAAATCTTAATAAAAACTGTTTACATATTATTTTTTGTGCTATTTTTTCTTAATTTGAGTAAAAATCACCAAAGTCGTGATAAAAAGTTTTATTTTTTGGACTATTTCCAGTTTAGTAGTTTTCTCATAATTGATCATCTAATTGATTTCTGGATATACTTTGATTTATTGTTGGTTGGGTTTTATCAGCATGTCAACCCTTGTTGGGTTATTTTCTGCCAAAGACATTTTGTTTTATTCATTCTTGATGGCTATTTTTTTAACTCATTTTTTAAAAATACATTTTTTCTATTTAACCCTTAGATGGGACCCTAATAGGTACTTCCACTCTGGATCAGAGTGGACCTAGGAGTAATCACAATGAAGGGGTACTCCACACTCTCTATAGCTCCAAAATTAGAACTTTATCATTAGATGCATTTTATTGTCATACCCAGGACACTAAGACCCTCAGTCACTGCCTTCAAGTACATATATGGATTGGGGGTTTGTCATGAGGGCAATAGGGTCAAGAAAGTGCTAGCTGTTCAAAAGGGTAGGGAAAATTAAATATGATCATTTTTTCTTGATCTGTATCATGACTGAGACAGGTATTTATTCATGGAGCAATTGATGAGTGTTCAAGCCCTGGTAAAGATCAGAATTTTGAATGCAACTTTTCAGAACAAATAAGAAATTTTCACTTGAAAGACTAATATATATATAAATATATAACTGTGGGCTTCTCTTGTGATGGAACTTCCTTTCCAAGGCACTAAGTCATATTTTGGTTGTTTTCTTGTTGATTCCAGTTCTTCTTTGACATTTACTTTTCAGAAGATATTTTCTTTTGTTTTTATTATTTGTAACAGATATGATCACTGAGCCTGTAAAATATTTATTATTATAATGGAGTCTGTGTGCTTGTCTGTCTGTCTAACCGAAATTATATTACTACTCAAGTCACAATTCTCTTAGTTATTTACGTCACATTCTCCATGAATATTTATTTTTATTTAAAACTCAATTATCAATAAAATTGCTTCATATCATTACTACTTTTGACCATATCTACATGATATTTTCCACGTACCCCACTTGTACGGGTCAGGCACAAGGCCCTATTTATGTGGGACCACCCACAAGCCGAGACTCATGGGGTGGCGGGTGAAAAATTGCATCGATCCCGTCGGCATTCCCCCTCAAGGGGGGTGCCTCAGGCGCTGGGCAATAAACCCAACCCTGCCCCTTTAAATCAAGGGGGCAGGTGTTGCCTGGGGGGATAGCCCCCTGGGATCGACGCCGTTAATTATAGCAATGGTCCACAGGCCGAAGCCACTGTTGACCATATCTACATACTAATAACATGCAATTGTATTGATATATACAACAAAATAGTGGTTTACAGCATGAATGGGAAGACTAATTTGCATATTGATATAAAAAAATTGATTTTAATAAATATGTGCTTAGTATTATTGATTTCTAATTGTCTGGTTTTATCTTAATGAATATTAGCAAAAATCTCGGGGTAATTCTTAGAAATCTATTAACAAGAAGAAATAACTGTAATTTTATTCTTTACTTCCTATTTTAACTAAATAGTTAAATTAGGAAAATTTAGCAATGAAAGACTGGAGTGATGGAAGAGTAATTTTCAGTTGTTCTATATTTTGATTATACCACCCCTCTTTTTCAAATCTTTATTCTGCATTCTTATTTAGTTTTGTTTGTCTTTCTAATTTAATATAATATTTTATTACATTAAAACTTAAATACTTGAACCAGGAGGGTGCATATATTTGCTTGTTATTTATGATATATTTTGGGGATTAGGTTTCTGCTTTGTTGTAAGCTCTGTTTGCTTTTGTCATTAATTCTGTACAGATGTTTTACAGGCAAGTCAGTCATCATGATGCTTAATTTTATTAATTTATATTCATATTTTGATTTGATTTCAGAGTTTTACTTCTACTTGACTATAGTATCCTTACTAAAGTTAGGGAGATCAGTCTACTCTACTATTTACTTATAGCAGGGAGAAAAACAGATAGGTTCATGTCTTGCTAAAAAGCATTTGTGTGAAGTGAAATGCTAATAGCCTTGTCCAGGATTTGAACTTGGTTTGCTGAGGGCATTTCCTACAATGATAACCATCTTCATAAAGGCCAAGAAAAAAAAGCAGAGTTTACCATTGTTGTATTGTTGAGGTGAAATGATACACAGAAGAAATTGAGCACTTAATATATTTATTCAGCACCAGTATCCAGTGCTAATGGATTCATACAAAAAACACAGAACAATAAGTTACAAAACAAGTAACAAGACAACTTACAAGAAAGAGAGGAGGGTCAAATGTGGTATAGCCAAATGTAATAAGATCAGTCTTAATATTAATCAGCTTATTAACCAATTGTTGAAGTCCTTAATCATAGATTATTTAAGGCTATGAGCCAGTCCATGTGGTAGATTGCTGTAGGGGTGCTAGCTACTCTACAACAAGCAGAGTTTTCCTTCCCCTGACAGATTGATATGCCAAGGTTAAAGAGTCCAGTTTTCCCTACTATTTACACATAGCTGGAGGGAGAATAGTTGGATTCATATCTTTCCAAAGGGTATTAGTGCTATGTGAAATGCAAACAGCCTTGTCCAGGGTTGCTGTGTCCATTTCCTACAATGATAACCATTACACATGAGCACCTCCTAACCATCTCCATATAGGCCAAGGAAAAGAAATCATTAGAAAATGTATTAATATTTAATGTTTTATGATTTTTTAGGCCAAGAAAAATATTGAATATTGATCACAAATTGTGTTAAAATCATAGGCAAAAATTTGACTATTTTAAAAATGTATTTTTCTTATTTTCCTCTTGTGTTTTTATTTGTCATGCCAGACATATATGTTTCATGAGGAAGCATCAAACATTTTTACATGATGACTATATAAAGAAGTATATCACTCACTTATCTGGTGATTGGTTGCTAGACTAAAAAAAAAAGTAGTAGAATTTACTAGTCTTTTGATGAACGTCACTTATGATGAGCAGTTGAATGTAATTTAATAGCGTCAACATTTTTTTCCCTCCTTTATCTTGTTTTGCTTTGATAATCTATAGAACTGAGCATAAGTTAAAAAAAAATAATTCAGAATGAAATATCTAATGTAATGAAGGAATGAAGAAGGAAGGGGGAGGATATAGAAGGAATGAGGAAGAAGGAGGAGGGGATAGAAGGAATGAAGAAGAAAGAAGGAGGAAATAGAAGGAATGAAGAAAAAGGAACAGGATGAGGCGATAGAAGGAATGAAGAAGAATGAGATAGGAATGAAGAAGAAAGGAGGAGGGAATAGGAGGAATGAAGAAGAAAGGAGATAGAAGGAATAAAGGAGGAGGAGATAGGAGGAATGAAGATGAAAATGAAAGGAGGAGGGATAGGAGGAATGAAAATGAAAGGAGGAGGAATAGGAGGAATGAAAATGAAAGGAGGAGGGAATAGGAGGAATGAAGATGAAAGGAGGAGGGAATAGGAGGAATGAAGGAGAAAGGAGGAGGAATGAAGGAGAAAGGAGGAGGGAATAGGAGGAATGAAGATGATAGGAGGAATGAAGGAGAAAGGAGGAGGAATGAAGATGAAAGGAGGAGGGAATAGGAGGAATGTAGATGAAAGGAGGAGGGAATAGGAGGAATGAAGAAGAAAGGAGGAGACAGAAGGAATAAAGGAGGAGGAGATAGGAGGAATGAAGATGAAAGGAGGAGGAATGAAGATGAAAGGAGGAGGAGATAGGAGGAATGAAGATGAAAGGAGGAGGGAATAGGAGGAATGAAGAAGAAAGGAGGAGACAGAAGGAATAAAGGAGGAGGAGATAGGAGGAATGAAGATGAAAGGAGGAGGAAATGAAGATGAATGAAGATGAAAGAGAGGGAATAGGAGGAATGAAGAGAAAGGAGATAGAAGGAATAAAGGAGGAGGAGATAGGAGGAATGAAGATGAAAGGAGGAGGAATGAAGATGAAAGGAGGAGGGAATAGGAGGAATGAAGAAGAAAGGAGATAGAAGGAATAAAGGAGGAGGAGATAGGAGGAATGAAGATGAAAGGAGGAGGGAATAGGAGGAATGAAGAAGAAAGGAGGAGATAGAAGGAATAAAGGAGGAATGAAGATGAAAGGAGGAGGGAATAGGAGGAGGGAATAGGAGGAATGATGAAAGGAGGAGGGAATAGAGGAATGAAGGAGAAAGGAGGAGGAATGAAGATGAAAGGAGGAGGGAATAGGAGGAATGAAGAGAAAGGAGGAGGAATAGGAGGAATGAAGGAGAAAGGAGGAGGAATAGGAGGAATGAAGGAGAAAGGAGGAGGGAATGAATAGGAGGAATGAAGATGAAAGGAGGAATAGGGAATGAAGAGGAGGAGGAATAGGAAGAAGAGAAAGGAGGAGGAATGAAGGAGAAAGGAGGAGGGAATAGGAGGAATGAAGATGAAAGGAGGAGGGAATAGGAGGAATGAAGGAGAAAGAGGAGGAATGAAGGAGAAAGGAGGAGGGAATAGGAGGAATGAAGATGAAAGGAGGAGGGAGGAGGAGGAATGAAGGAGAAAGGAGGAGGAATGAAGGAGAAAGGAAGAGGGAATAGGAGGAATGAAGATGAAAGGAGAGGGAATAGGAGGAATGAAGGGAAAAGGAGGAATGAAGGAGAAAGGAGGAGGAATAGGAAGGAGAAAAGGAGAAAGGAGGAGAATGAAGGAATAGGAGGAATGAAGATGAAAGGGGGAGGGAATAGGAGGAATGAAGGAGAAAGGAGGAGGAATAAAGGAGAAAGGAGGAGGGAATAGGAGGAATGAAGATGAAAGGAGGAGGGAATAGGAGGAATGAAGGAGGGAATAGGAGGGATGAAGATGAAAGGAGGAGGGAATAGGAGGAATGAAGATGAAAGGAGGAATAGGAGAAAGTAGGAAAAATAGGAGGAATGAAGCAAATGAAAAGAGGAGGAAATAGAAGGAATGAAGAAGTTAGCAGTAGGAGGAAATAAAAGAAAGAGGCAAAACTAGTGAAGAAGAAGAAGTGCAAAGAGGAAATAAAAGAAGTCAAAGATAACAATATTAACAGAAAAAAGAAAAAAACCTGTTAAATATCCTTAAATTGCTTCTTAAGACATTCTGATCTTAATGGAGAAAAAAAAACCATAACAGGATGGTCATAGGTTGAGAGATGGGTAGGTGCTGTTTCACAAAAAGAAAAAAGAAAGTGATCAATGGAGGGCAGTTGCCTATGCCAAAAAGATGATTAGCCAAAAATATTGGCAAAAATAATAAAAATCAATAAAGAAATCAAAATAAGTTAATTTATTCAGATTCCTTTTGTATGAAGAAGAATAAGAAGAATTCATTTATGTAAATCCCATAACAGTTCTTTTATTTACTTTGTTTTTCTTCAATGTTTTTTTAAGGAGAAAAGGAACAAAGGGATTGGATTAGTCTCTTCTATTCTTTATACTTTTTTTATTGGTGATATAAAAATTGATTATCTGATTGAAATATTCTTATCAGGAAAATGATCAATTCTATACTGACCTTCACAACGTATGATCAAAAAGTAGTCAAAACTGAAGCTTAAAATCTTCTTAATTTCAATATCTAAATGAAAACATGTGGAGAAACTTCAGTCTAGACTTCATTAATTCTTGATACTTTTTGTATTATTTAGATTTTTCGGACTGTTGTCCTCATTTTTGTCATGTGTTTTTGTTTAATAGTATACTAACCTTTGTGGGTTATTTAATGCCAAAGCCATTCTTGTAGAAGAACAGTAGTGTTACTATCTAACCTATAGCTGCGTTTAAAATTTTTTGTGAATTAACAACAAAATAAATGAAATTCCACTTTACAAGAACAAAAGATTAATTTTTGTGAAATTAGTTGCTCAATTTTGTAGGTAATTATCTTATATTTATATATATAATGTGTATTATATATATTCAATATATTTCTGTATGTTTTTATAATACATATACATACATACATACATATGTGTGTGTGTGTGTGTGTAATATGTATGGATAATATATAAAACTTAGCAAAAGATGAAAGTAATAACACAAAATTCAAATTAAGAAAAAACATTGTTAAAGTTAAAAACAAATTAAAATTACAAAGGAAAATTATAAAATTCAAAAATTAATCCAACTAACAATAAAAAAAAAAAAAATTTCCATTCGAAAATCTTTATACACAGTATTTC